>JAESUZ010005488.1:1200000-1926326 GCA_017311185.1 Proteles cristata cristata
CATAACACCCAGTGCTCATCCCCACAAGTGCCCTCCTCCATGCCCACCCCTCCTCCCCCCACATCCACCAGTCCTCAGTTTTTGTCAGCATTCAAGAGTCTCTCATGGTTTGCCTCTCCCCCTTTCCCCCACCATTTCCGCCCTTCTTCTCCCCCTTGGTCCTCTATTAAGCTCCTCCTAATCCTCCTATACGTGCACACATATGATATTTGTCTTCTCTGCCTGACTTATTTCGCTCAGCATAACACCCTCAAGGTCCATCCATGTTGCTACACATGGCCAGATTTCATTGTTTCTCATTGCCATGTAGTATTCCATGGTATAGATAAACCACATCTTCTTGATCCATTCATCTGTTGATGGACACTTAGGCTCTTTCCATGTTTTAGCTATTGTGGAGAGTGCTGCTATGAACATTGGGGTACATGTGCTCCTATGCATCAGCATTTCTGTATCCCTTGGGTAAATTCCTAGCAGTGCTATTGCTGGGTCATAGGGGAGTTCTATTGTTAGTTTCCTGAGGAACCTCCACACTGTTTTCCAGAGGGGCTGTACCAGTTTACATTCCCACCAACAGTGTAGGAGGGTGCCCGTTTCTCCACATCCTCGCCAGCATCTAGAGTTCTCTGATTTTGCTCATTTTAGCCACTCTGACTGGCGTGAGGTGGTATCTCAGTGTGGTTTTGATTTGTATTTCCCTGATGAGGAGCGATGCTGAGCATCGCTTCATGTGTCTGTTGGCCACCTGGATGTCCTCTTTGGAGAAGTGTCTGTTCATATCTTCTGCCCATTTCTTCACTGGTTGTTTGTTTTTCGGGTGTGGAGTTTGGTGAGTTCCTTATAGATTCTGGATATTAACCCTTTATCTGATATGTCATTTGCAACTATCTTTTCCCATTCCGTTGGTTGCCTATTAATTTTCTGGGTTGTTTCCTTGGCTGTGCAGAAGCTTTTAATCTTGAGGAGGTCCCAACAGTTTATTTTTGCTCTTGATTCCCTTGCTTTTGGGGATGTGTCAAGTAAGAAGTTGCTGCGGTGGAGGTCAAGGAGGTTGTTTCCTGCTTTCTCCTCTAGGGTGTTGATAGTTTCCTGTCTCACGTTCAGGTCCTTTATCCATTTTGAGTTTATTTTTGTGCATGGTGTGAGAAAATGATCTAGTTTCATTCTTCTGCATGTTGCTGTCCAGTTCTCCCAACACCATCTGTTAAAAGGCTGTCTTTTTTCCATTGGATATTCTTTCCTGCTTTGTCAAAGATTAGTTGGCTGTATACTTTTGGGTCCACTTCTGAGTTCTCGATTCTGTTCCATTGGTCTATGTGTCTGTTTTTGTGCCAATACCATACTGTCTTGATGATGACAGCTTTGTAGTAGAGGCTAAAGTCTGGGATGGTGATCCCTCCCGTTTTGGTTTTATTTTTCAGGATTACTTTGGCTATTCGGGGTCTTTTGTGGTTCCATACAAATTTTTGGATAGTTTGTTCTAACTTTGAGAAGTATGCTGGTGCAATTTTGATTGGAATTGCATTGAATGTGTAGAGTGCCTTAGGTAGTAATGACATCTTAACTATATTTATTCTTCCTATCCATGAGCATGGAATGTTTTTCCACTTCTTTGTGTCTTCTTCAATTTCCTTCATAAGTTTTCTATAGTTTTCATCATACAGATGTCTTGTATCCTTGGTTAGGTTTATTCTGAGGTATTTTATGGTTTTTTGTGCAATTGTGAATGGGATCCGTTTCTTGATTTCTCTTTCTGTTGCTTCATTGTTGGTGTATAAAAATGCAACCGATTTCTGCACGTTGATTTTGTATCCTGCAACTTTGCTGAATTCTTGGATCAGTTCTAGTAGGCTTCTGGTGGAGTCTGTCGGGTTTTCTATGTAGAGTATCATGTCATCTGCGAAGAGTGAAAGTTTGACTTCCTCTTTGCCAATTCTGATGCCTTTGATTTCCTTTTGGTGTCTGATGGCTGATGCTAGGACTTCCAGCACTATGTTAAACAGCAGTTAACCTTTGATAACCATCTTAATGAAATTGGTTTCCATTGTAATCCTATGGATTTTTTTTTTTTAATCCATTTTGGAAACATTTTTCTGAGAAATGGTCTATACATTTCAAGCAACTACCAAAAAGGTCTGAAGGACAGAAAAGGCTAAGACCCTTTTTCCCAGATGATCTCTAGACCACTTGAGCCCTGGGACTCTGGGATCCCTGAGCATCAGGCCCAGACCGGGCCCTGCCCCTCCACCCAGCTTGCTCTGTTTCTATACCGATAGCAGCTTCAGAAGGCTGTTCCTTGAGCCCTGTGCAGCCTGGCTGATGGGCATTCAGTTACATCAGAGGGACATCCCCCAATTTGTTGGAGGCTAAAGATGTCAGAGCAGCAAGTACCCTGGAGCAGGCTGGAGGAGAGAGGTGGGGGGCTCCTTCCGACACCCGGCCCCCTGTGCCGAGGCATCCCGGGGAGGATGCATCACAGCTTCACCTTCCCCACTCGGGTTCTTCTCGCAGATCCTTGTGCGAGAACGCAGATCTGGAGGTCCTGGGTACTTCTTGCTGTTTTGCAGGGAAGGCAGCTGATGTGCAGAGAGGGCAAATGCCTGACCAAGGGCCACACAGATGGTCAGGGTCAGAGGAGAGACACGAGTGTATCCATTCTGGTGCCCGTTTCCTGGAACAGCATGTGCCAGTTCTTGGCTTACAGGGGCCGGAGGGGGCTGCTTTCTCTTATGAAGGGGAAGTGTTAGGTCATTTATCCCTTGCCCATTCCTGACCAGCATTTTTTCCCCTGAGACTTTGATTTCTCCTTCCTTCCTTCCTAGACCTTTTTTTTTTCATTTTTGTTTTTTTAATATATATTTTTATTTATTTCTAGGAGAGAGAGAGAGACAGCGTGAGCAGGGGAGGGTCAGAGAGAGGGGGGGAGACACAGACTCTGAAATAGGCTCCAGGCTCTGAGCTGGCAGTCAGCACAGAGCCCGATGTGGGGCTTGAACCCACGAACCGCGAGATCATGACCTAAGCAAAAGTCGGATGCTTAACCGACTAAGCCACCCAGGCGCCCCTCCATTTATGTTTTTAACAGTTCAGGTTTTCTTCTAAGAATTCAGTCTGGTCCCTTAGGGAGCTGCACTGCTGTATTTTCAGATCCTTTCCACACATCAGAACACAGGTAAATTAATTGGCTAATTCCCAAACTCTCTCTGGTGGCCATTGGAATTTACATTTCAGCTTTGACGCTGGAGACAGAGAGAAAGGTCCAAGCTTACAGCCTCATCATATTGATTATTCCTTTGTCAAATATTGCTTGAGCCTCTGTGTCAGGAACCCCAGGGGCTGAGCAGGGAGGATAGATACAGCAGTGGGCAAGGCGACATGCTCCTGCCCACATGGGGCCTCTATTCAAGACAGACATTGAATGACTAGTTCAGTCATACTGAGTATGTATAATAAAACCAGAGCAGTGGATAAAAGGAGGAACTGATCGACCAGGGTTAGGCAGCAAAGACTTTTCACAGTATATACCTTGTAAGCTAAAATACAGAATGGAGATGGAAATGAGCTGGAGGAAGTTCTAGAAAGTGGGACAGCATGTGCAAATGCCCTGTGGCAGGAAAAAGTGTGTGTTGATGGAGGAAATAGAAGAATATCAGAAGAGAAGCAGATGGTGAGGTTAGAGGGATAGATAGGACCCAGAGAGGAAGACCTTATGAATCAAGATGTGGGTTTGAATGTATCTTGAGGAGAAGCCACAGAAGAAAGACATGATTGGATGTAGTTTTTATTACCTTGCTGTGTGCAAGAGAAGAATCCGAGAGAGTGATGGGTGAAATAGGGAAAGTGTTGAGAGCCTTGTGATAACAACCGTGAAAAAAGGTGGCCTTTTGGACTAAGGTTTGCCTGACTGATAAGGACCAGGAAATGGGCTAAAGTGACTCAGGAGCGGGGAAGAGCCAAACCCAGAAAAACTCTGCCTTTCTCCCACCTCCCAAGTATCTGTAGGGTGCAGAGACCATGACCTGACCCTGGCAGCACAGGCTGCCCCTCCTTGGCCACTCCATCTGCCTTGATGCTTGGCTGTGTGGCCCTGGCTTCTTTATTGCTCGATGCCTGAAGATGTTGGAAAAGCGGAGCATATGTAGCCAGAAAGGCAGGGCAAACAGCTCTCCTCCAATCATTTAACTCACCCCGTCACTCAGGTCTCCTGTACTGAGCCTCAGCGTGGTAAGGCTCACTTCTGTGCTCCTTGCCTCCCAGAGTTCATGACTCCAAACAGTCACCCAGATAAATCCATAGCTGTGAACCGTGAGGCGTACAGGATCAAGAGCAGAGGGGGCATTCAAAATATTTAGCAACCCGACTGCACATGCACAGGCGAGTCAGAAAGGCTCTCTGACATGCGGCCGAGCAGAGGCCTGGGGGCTTTCCCTTTGCCACACATGTCTTGTCCTCAGGTTTGTAAGGAGAGCTGCCGGGTCCTGGGTGGAGCTCTGGTCACAGTGGGAGGCACCCAGGAGCGTGGGGCAGCGACTGGTAGGGAAGTATTTCCATATTTTAACCACAGGCACCCGTGTCCTGCTCTGTGCCTGCTGACCTAGACTGGGGGTCTGGGAAGGCTTCCTGGAGGAAGTGCCGTTTGAGCTAAGATCTGAAAGAGGCCTGTGAAGCTGGCAGTGGCGATAGAAGAAGCAGCCTGTGTAAGTGCTCTGAAACGGGCCGGACAGTGGGGTGTTTGAGAAATGAAAGGGGCAGGACACTTGGTGAGACGGAGGAGAGCTGCCAGCAGGAGCCAGGCTCTCTGGGCCCGGGAGCCGAGATGTGCTCACATCTCCTGTGAGCCCCGGATACGGAGAGGCCGGCCAGGTGAGACAGGACTGCGGCAGGGACTAGGAGTAGAGGCAGGGGTGGTGAGAAGGGGGGGAAGGGAAGGGTCAGAACCGGCAGGGTCCATGATGAGTTGATGCGGGGGGGGGGTCGTGAAGGGGAGGGGTATCAAAGGGTGGCCTGGGTTTGTAGCTTCTGCTGCCGGGGGAGAGTGACATCACTCACCGAGATGGAGACCAGCAGAGGAGGACCCTTGGGGGGGTAAAGGTTGCCATGCTAAGTTTGAGGACGGCAGGCAGGTCCTAGCGCCAAAACGTGGACTTCTGGTTCTTACTCTGCTGCTCTGCGTAATTGGGGCAAATCACTTTGCCTTTCAGAGCCTCCACGTCCTCAGCTATCAAAGTGGGGAAGTAAAACCCGCTTTATAGGGTTGTTGTAAAGGTTATTACAAACACGGAGGGGACGCGCCATGACCGTAGGCAGTCACTGGTGGCGGTTGATCTTAATTAAACATACGCGCTCAGGAATCTTGTAAGATCCCGCGACAGAGGCACATCTGGTACACGTTGTCCTTTATGGAATAAGATTCGGGCTCCATGACCTGGGTGGTGGTGGTGGTGGAGATGCTGAGTGTGTTTCCTTGGCTGGCTGAAGCCTGTCAAGCATTTACCCTCATTATTTAGCGAGCTGAGGTTGTGTAAAGGAAGGATCACTGAGCTCGGATTCCGGTATTTGGGCTCTATTCCTGCCTCCGCAGCCTAGAGCAGGTCATGTGATTTCTCTGAGCCTCAGTTTCTTTCATTGTAAAATGGGGATGATAATGAGACACACCGCCCAGGATGAGTACAAAATTTGCCGCGCCAGGTGTATAGTGGTGCATATAATGGTTGCTGCTTTGTTCTTTCTTATGTGGCCATAGTTCCTGGGACTTAGGGAAGAAAAAGAAAGTAGCAAGTGGCATCAGGTCTATTCCAGCAGGGCCTCAGCCCCCCCTCGCCCCCCCGCCCCCCGCCTTTGCTTCCCACCACCCTGCTCTTCACCCACTCTGGTCTGGCCACAGAAGGCATCTCTGCTGTCTCCACACCCGCCTTCCCTCAGCCTGGGATGCCTTTTGCCAACACTTTGTCCATCAACTGCCTTCTCAGTCTCCAGGGTCCAGGCAAGTGCTGCCTTTTCCACAAGGCTTTTCTGATGCCGCTAAGGAGAAGCCACAGCTCCATGTCTTTCGTCCCCACAACACTGTCCCTTGGCCCTCCCTTGAACACTCAGCATTCAGCTTTGGGTTACAGCACAGACCTGTGTCCTTGACTCTAGTCCTCTTGGGCCCGTGACCTTGTCTGTTACAATCTCAGAGCTGAGCATGGGTCCACATGCAAAAATAATTTAATGGACTGGAACTGGATGAATGTGACTAAAGGAGCCATGTCCTCCTGCAGGCATGGGCTGGGCAGTGGCCCCGGGATTGGAAAGCCTGAATCCCAGGCCATAGTGTCCCAGCCAAGTCAGGTAGGAAGTGGTTGTTTGGGGGGGGGTGGGGAGGGGGGATGGTTTTGCAACCTTCTCAGGGCAGCCCCAGAGCAGCCGGCCACATAGCCTCTGGTAGTGGGGCCGCCGCCGTCAGGCTGCCATGGGGACCTGGGCTAGGCATGCCTAGTGGCCTCCTGCATGAAGTCAGGGGTCCTCCCCTTGGGTCTGGATCAGCTGCTGCTCTGGCTCTCCCTGCCCCCGCCTCCTTCCCAGCTTCACCCCTCCCTTCCATCCTCCTTGTAGCCAGAGTGCTCCATCTCAAGGACAAACCTAGCCCTGCGACTGCCCAGCTTAAAAACCTCTGATGGATGGGCCTGTCACCACAACCTGGTCCATGAGGCCTCCCAGGACCCGGCCATGCACCCTTCCTAGCACTGGTGCTCCCAGAGCTTCTGCTTGTCCTCCTCTGCTTGTGCTGCTCAGAATAGGTCCATCTCTCACCTCCTCCCCGCCCCCCCACCCCGCCTTGCTGTGGACGTCTTTGATTTGTAAACATGGTGCTCCTGAGTCTTGAAGCCTGCCTTGCCCAGTCCCACAAAACTGGACCCCTTTCCTGGCTGGGTCACGCTGAGATCGCAGACTCCCCCCACCCTGATGACCACACTTGCACGGCTTAGTGTGGGGCATGTGTCTAACGACCAGAAGTAGCAGTAGAAATGAGTGCTGGCCGGGACTGACTTGCAGGCCTCTGCTAGGTGTTTGAGAAACGCTATTGCATTGAATTCTCACAGGGTTGGGATAGGCTCTCTGTTACTGTGGATGAGGAAGCTGAAACTCAGGCACGTTAGGTCGCTTTCTGTGTGTCACCCAACTCGTCTGAGTCAGAGTGGGGATTCGAACAGGGGTCAGGCCCTTGGCGTCTCTGAAAGCCTTTCTGGCCACCAGCTCCAGTCTGGGCCAGACACACAGACCAAGCAGCAAGCAGTTGCTTGTTGAAAGAAAGGGGGAGCATGAAGCTGCTGCTGGGTGGAAAAGTTGACGTTTCAGCGAGAGCTGACTTGCTTGGTTTGTTAAGACTAAAACAGGCCAGGTGCCCATGCAGCTCAGCCAGTTAAGCTTCCAACTTTGGCTCAGGTCATGATCTTGCAGTTCGTGGGTTCAAGCCCCGCATCAGGCTCTGCTCTGTTAACACAGAGCCTGCTTTAGATCCTCTGTCTCCCTCTCTCTCTGTCCCTCCCTTTGCTCATGCTCTCTCTCTCTTTCAAAAATACATAAACATTAAAGGGCCATCTGGGTGGCTCAGTTGGTTAAGCGTCCGGCTTTTGCTTAGTTCATGATCTCATGGTTTGTGGGTTCGAGCCCTGCTTTGGACTCTGTGGCAAAGCAGAAAGATCAGGAAAACAGCTTACAGGTGAGGCAGAAATGGGTATCAAGGTCCCAGCTATGGGAGACGGACAAGAGGGAGTGACTTCATTCAGAAGGAAGGAACCTGGGGGCGCCTGGGTGGCTCAGTCGGTTAAACGTCCGACTTTGGCTCAGGTCATGATCTCACAGTTTGTGGGTTCGAGCCCCACATTGGGCTCTGTGCTGACAGCTAGCTCAGAGCCTGGAGCCTGTTTCAGATTCTGTGTCTCCCTCTCTCTTTGACCCTCCCCTGCTCATGCTGTCTCTCTCCTCTCTCTCTCAGAAATAAATAAAACATTAAAAATTCTAAAAAATACATAAACATTACAAAAGACTTTGAAGTTCCTCTCACATGGCTCCATGGGCCCTGTTGAAAAGATGCGGTGGTATCCTACATCTTGGATTCTTATTGGACTTTGCATGGTTTTTAAGTAAATGATAAAACCATTATGATCTCTTGCACAACCCAGAAAACGACCTCACTCTGAGAGCAGCTTGATGTAGAGAGTCCCTGGCAGGGGGCACCTGCATATGAGACAGCTGTAGTGAGGCCACCCAGATGGGGACCCAGCTGGTCCTTGGAAGGCCAGTTAATGCACCAGGATTTCACTCTTGAGCCCGCCACGCTGTGGTGGGTTGATAGAGCATTAGGACCAAGGCCTGTGGCTAGAGGATAATTTTCTCATCCTAAATTGCCTCATACCTGAAATGCTTCATTTTTGTGATCACACACACATGCACACACACAATCAAAACTGAGAGAGTGAAAAAGGAGAGGATCTTTGACTCTGAAATACCCAGAAGAAAGCTACTGTGAACATGTTTTGGGGACCTAATCCGCAATAGAGGTCCAGGGAAGGAAATCTGCGTGCTACCAGTGATGAAGCTGGGAACTGCACTGTCCTGGGGGGAGAGCATCTCTGAGCCTCAGAGTTGCTGGGACCTCGTGAGCAGGGACTGCCAGAAAGGAGGCAGTGTCCTGTGCGCTCGCCAGCCCTGCTTTGTGACTGTGGATGCCCTTCCATCTCCGGGCCCTGCCCACTCAGGCCCATCTGGATACAGTGGGAAGCCCAGCCCTCCCAGTGAGTAGGGCCTGGATGCTCAGGGCCCTTTTTCCCACCACAAATTACCTTGGAAGATATGCCTCAGAGGAAAACTCTGGTAAATAGCCAGGGGGTTCAGGGCTTCTCTGAGAAGCTGGTGTTTAAGCTGAGAGGCCTGAAGGCTAGTTTGGGTTAGCCAGCAAAGAGGAGAGCAAGCAGCTTTCCAGGCAGGTGGAACGGCACATCTGGAGCCTTGGGTCGGGGAGAAGAATGGCTCATTTGAGGACCAGAAGGGAAGCCAGTGTGATGAAGCACAGAGCCTGAAGGGGACATGGATGTTTCAGGAGACCCAAGCAGTGCAGAGACTGGGTCCCACTAACAGCCTTTGCAGGCACGGGTGCACATTCTGGACTTTGGACTTGATCTTTAGTGAGATAGGAAGCTGTCAAAGAGCTTTGGGCAGTGGGGACAATCCAATTCGCTTTAAAAACAAATCCCTCTTGGGGCACCTGGGTGGCTTAGTCGGTTAAGCGGCCGGCTTTCGCTTAGGTCATGATCTCGCGATTCGTGGGTTCGAGCCCCGCATCGGGCTCTGTGCTGACTGCCAGCTCAGAGCCCGGAGCCTGTTTCGGTCTGTGACTCCCTCTCTCTCTGACCCTCCCCTGCTCACGCTGTCTCTCTCTCTCTCTCCTAGAAATAAATAAAACATTAAAAAAAAAAAAAAGACTCATGTTTAAAAAAAAAAAACAAAACAAATCCCTCTTATTTCTGGACGGTGAGAGAATTGGAGGGGAGGATGCGGGCACCAGTTAGGAGGCCGTGGAAGACCAGGTGAGAGGTGATGGTGGCTTGGCAAGGGTCGTGGTGATGGAGAGGGAGAAAAATGAACAGGAACAGGTTCAAGGTCTACTTAGGAAGTAGGACAGATAGGACTTGGTGACCGGTCATCTGTGGGGAGAAACACGCAGGGAGGTGTCAGGACGGGCCCCCAGGTTTCTGGTGCGGTGGCATACATGGGACCACTGTATACAGCGATTGAACATGCTGGAAGGAAGCTAAAAATCAGAGTCAAGACAAAAGACCAATGGTAAGCTCTTAGGTACCAAGCAAGGAAGAGCTTACCCCCAACGGAGCAATGGGCAAAGGCCTGTGAACATGCAGTTCCTAAAAGAAGACTTGAAAATGGCCCAGAAACATAGAGGCAGATGTTCGACCGAAATCCAAAAGAGGCAACCGGAATACCAAAGTTCTGTTTAACTATCGCATTGACAAAGATAAAAAAGCACATTAATTCCTAAAACAGATGAGGTCACGAGGGATTGACATGTCCCTAGGCTGCTGGTAGGAACTAAAAGTGATAGTCTTTTTGGAGGAGCAGCTACAAATATTTTTAAAACCGTTGAGCAATACAGGGGCACCTGGCTGGCTCAGATGGTAGAGCGTGCAACTTGATTTCTGAATCATGAGTTTGAGCCCCACGTTGGGCATAGAAATCACTTCAAAATAAAATTTTTAGGGGCCACTTGGTGGCTTAATCGATTAAGCATCTGGATCTTGATTTCAGCTCAGGTCATGATCTCATGGTTCGTGGGATTGAGCCCTGCGTCGGGTTCTGTGCTGAGAGTGCAGAAGCTACTTGGGATTCTCTCTCTCCCTCTCTCTGTGCCCCTCCCCTTGTGCACGCTCTCTCTCTCTCAAATAGATAAATAAATAAACATTTTTTTAAAAAGCTTTAAAAATATGCTAAGCGATATATTCTAAATATACTATTAAACAACCACACAGAGATATAGGTACAAAACTATTAGAGTATTTTACTAGTGAAAAAATGAAAATACCTATATATACATGGATAGGTTAATTGTGTATTCATGTCACCATTTAGGAAGGATTAAAATTAGTATGTGTACTAGGATCCCGTTTTATAAAGTGCTGGATGATATCCATGTGAATGTGCATGAGGTCTATATACATCAGGGTTTAGAAGGAAACCCTATCTCAGTATGTCTCAAATCATATTGCTAGTGGTAGGTGAGTTTTGATTGTACTTAATGTATTTCGGTAAACAGAAAAAATAACACTTTAGAAGAGAAAACAGTAACTACAGTATAACACAGACTGTAATTCAAGTGTTGCCAGAAGGGAACCCCAGGGAGGGATGACTCATTCTGACTTGGGCTGGTGGGAGAAGACTTCATGGAAGAGGTGTCGGACAAGAATGAAAAATCGTTGTTTATTTTCCTGTGTCTGCACAGCTTGGTTGCTTGTGTTCATGAGAAATGAGGGAACCCCCCAGAAAGAAAGTCTGAGCCAGTTCTGCAGGCCTTTGAGTCTGTTTGCTCCCTGGTCATAAAAAATTCATGCCAATTAATTGTAAACCAGATGACAGGAAACAGAAGCTTAGAAAGACACCCAACACCCAATAGCGGCGTCTGTCACTGTCCAGGACAGCTGCTTTGGCACTTTCTCCCCCTTCCCCTCCCTCGGTTGGGATCTTACACTCATCTGCAGGGACAGTGGCATTCTGAGATGGTATGTTACCAGCCCTTTTTATTTCCTTGGTTACTATCTTGGATCTTCGAAAACAGAATCACGTTCGCTTCACGTTTTCTAAGCTTGGGTTTAGAAATTTTGCAACTTCTTACCAAATTGCCCTTCTGGGACCTTAAATATGCACGATGCAGTCCAGCCACTGTGTGGAAAAGCTGGTGACCTGACAGAGCAGGATGACCCTGCCTCGACTTGGAAGCAGAACTCAGTTGGTGGCCTGATGCTGCAGAATTGCAAAATGAGGGTCCGAGGAGGGCTGGAGAGGAAACTGGAAATGCTCACTGACCCGGGGTTAGGAGTGGGCACGTGGGGGTCCGCGTTGCAGCTTCTTCTGTTCCTGGCTGTGTGAGCCTGGAGAACTTTCTTGACACTCAGTAAGCATTAGATGTCTTTGACGTTTCAGCTTTGAAATAGGACAGACTTAGGCTCTGAAGTCTGGCTGCACCATAGCGAGGGACCCTAAGCCAGCCTTCCCAAGATTAAGTAGGGGCACCGCAGGAAAGTGCATAGATGAGCATTCCAGACTTCCAAAGTTATTTATTTTAATGCGTATTAAAAGAAAATATAAAAACAACACCTCAAACCTATGACTTCATAGAGATTTTTCATACAGAATGGTTGTGACTAAAAATTCCTTGAAGTTGTTGGCCACCGTCTCACTATTATAGAATCTGAGTTGAAAGATTGCCTTTCAGTGGCCTTACAGAGAAGGGGCAGAAATAAAATGTAGCAGAAACTTTTAAAGGTATCCTTTAAAAATAAAGTTAAGCAAAAAAAAAAAAATGTAAATCATTTTGGAAAAATTAGTAAGCAATTGTAGAGGCGAGACATCCCTATGGCAAAAATGTGACAAGTGTTACCAAAATGAGCACAGCAGGTCTTAGGTGAATCTCTCAACCTCCCTGAGTTAACAGTTTTCTGGCCTAGAAAATCTCCCAGCGTGGGTAAGAGGCTCCTGAGATAGCATCCGTAGATGTTATCAGCTCAACAGTATAGACTCCTTGTCACATGATAGGGCCTCAAATATATGTTTCCTTCACTTTTCTTTAGCCTTATCTTTTAAAGTTAAAAGTGGTCTCTGGGATTGGCCATCTGGTCTCCTTATTTTGCAGATGAGGTAACTGAACCCAGACTGGGGAGAGACCAGCCCCTCCTTCCTCCTGGGCTCTGGTGCTCACTTCACCTGCTGGAGGCCTGACCACTGCCCATGAGTCTTGGGGGAAGCTGATAAAGGCAATGTGGGAATAAGAAAGAGTTAATAATGTGGGGAGCAGTTGTGTAACAGTGGGGGCCAGGGGACATGATGATCTGCATGTCACCTTGGAGTAGACTAAACCTTTCTGGTCCCCGCTCTACAAATGGCGAACTCTGTGCATTAGAAGAAACAAATTGGAAAAATACCAAGTGTTGGGAGTATGCTGAGGTTGTGACATTTTTGTTTGCTCTATTTCTCCTGCTATTTCGATGGTCTTTTGCTTTTTTCCATTGATGAAAAATAAAAATAAGTGCCAACATGGTGGGAAGGTGGAATTTTCTGTACTGAGGGTTGAGCACCATCGGTGCCCTGCTTGACACATAACTATTAATGATCACACTTCATTTTTGAAATAATTCCCTTCCAGCTCCTGGCCATTAGCAATTTCCCCAGTTACCGGGGATCAGAAGTGGTTGGGAACTGATATAAGGTATAAAGCCTCTGATGCATTTTAGTCCAGTCTCAAGGGATTAATTGTGATCATCTTCTTGTTTTACAGATGGAAAGGCTGAGACTCAGAGAGGGCTAGTGATCTCCGGGACACCTGGTCAGTAGGTAAGTGTTGATGCTCACAGTGAGCTAGACATGAGATATACTTTTGATCTCCGTGACCGAATCTCTTTGTCCCAATCCCGTGATTTTTCTGATCTGCACAATTTAGGACAGAAAATAAGATGAATTGGTTGGAGGCATTTGGGTACGGCCTGCGCGGTAGTTTCTGTATGTTGTCACTGTTGAGTTGGAATGTTTAACAAGCGAGTTTGTGAAGGTTTCCTGGGCATTGCCTGCCTACACTGGATCTTTCCCGGGGAATGGGAGGGCTCATTAAAACCTGGCCCACGGTGTGGCTAGTTTGACATCACTGCCCCTTCCAGAGACCCCCATAGTTTGGTGCATCTAGAAGAGAGAGCTCTGGACTAGGGGGTGAGAGGATCTGGTTTGTGGTCCTACCATAAGCTGTTCTGTGACCTTGAACAAGCCACTTAACTCACCAGTTTACTGATTCTTTCAAACTGTTTTTCCCTAGAATATTTGGTGCCAGCTTTCTATGCCAGGCACTGAGGATAACAAGATAAATACAACACAGGCTTTGCCCTTGAGGCATTCACAGACCAATTTATGAGCTCCTCCATTTCCTCATTACTGTCTCATCATGAAAATTCCTAACATCTGCTCTGGAGTTTACAGTCTGTAGGGCATTTTGTGATCTTCCCCCAAACTCCGTAAGATGGAAAGAAACTGCTATTGCCATTTTGCCAAGAAGAAAACCACGGCTCAGAGAGTTGGCAAGACCATGCAGTGAGAGAAAAGTAGAGCTGACCTTGAAACCAGATTTTCTAACACCAGAGCATTTGTTTCTGTTAACAGCACACTGTCCTACCTGATGATTTTAGCATTTGAACCCTACCCCTTAGCAGTGAGTAATACATTAGAGAGATCAGCAACAGGATGGAGCCAATGCTGGTGCAATGCTGGTGCAAGGCTACTTTTCTGCAAGGGGTACGTTTCTTGTGTCTAGCTGATTATTCCAGAAAACAGTGTCTCCTCTGACTGAGAGAGAAAGGCAGCCTTGGCTTCAGGGTAAGCTGATAGCCAGAAAAAAATATGCCCCCAGCGGAAGCTCAGGCCACCTCCTCCAGGTGGTTGGGACTCAGCATATCAGAGAGAACCTGCCATGAGCAAGAGGGGCACAGACCCCTTCTCCCGCAGTGACCCTACTGAATGCTGTTGCTTTCTGCCAGAGCTTAACCATCCGGGTAGCTTCGGCTTTTGCAGGGCTGCCTGGCCTCAGGCAAGACGTGGAGAATGATAGGGATTAGAGGCTGTGCTGTTTGTTTGTGGGGATGACAGCTTGAGCACGAAGCTCTTGGTCTCCCTCAAAGTCTGCAGTTTCAAAGGTGCGTGAATAACCTCAGGGACCAGGCCTGGTTTTCTTGACTTACCGTGTGTGTGGGGGGTGGGGGGGTGGGGAGGGGGGTGAGTGGTGCCCGTCCTTGAAGATGTACTGACGTGTGTGGTAGATGGGATGTGCACGATTTGTGGGGAATGTGTGTATACAAGTGTGTGAGGTGGAATTTGTAAGCTGTGTGTGTGTGTGTGTGTGTGTGTGTGTGCGTGCACACGTGCTTAATCTCTAGGAAGTGATTTATGTGAAAAAAAGAAACACGGGTGTAATTTTTCAACAGGACCCAGAAACGGGCTTTTAATAAGTATCATTAAACTCTTATATTACAAGGGGAGGCCAGCCTGTCTTTCATCCTTGCTTGGGTCACACAGCTCCCCCTTGCCCTGTTCTTGCCCTGGCGTCAGATAAAAACTGCTACAGTTCGTATTGGCCTCTCCCAAGCCGTTTCTCCCCTTCCCTGCTCTCCCCTGCCCTCCCCTCCCCTGGCGCTTGTCTGATCTCTCCGCTTGGACCTCGACACAGACGGGGCCGGTGTCAGGACTGACAGATGATACCTGCAGGGGTGCCTGGAATCTGAGTGGCCGTGTCTCACGTTGTTCCAGCGGGAGACTTTGGGGTCTTTGTTTTGGGGGTGCCCCAAGCCGAGAGAGATCAGGGCTCCTTCCTGTCCCTGAGAGTCACTTACAGCCAGCAACACCCAGCAGGACGGTGCGTGCGCAAACCCTTTCCTTTACGGATTGGGTTTCCCCTTGTCTGACGTGGGAGGGGGAGAAGCTCTGTTGAAAGGTAGGTTTCGCTCTAGACTGAACGCATTCTGCCAGGGCTCCTAAGGAAGCCAGTTCCCAGAGTGATTATCTTTCCTGAGCCGAGAGCAGAGTGCTCTGTGACGGGAAGCTTGGCAGGCTTAGCAACAGGCTTATCAAGGGATGCTGCAGGAATGTTCATTCGTGTAAGCAGGCCTGAGTTTGCGTCGTTCTGCTCTTTGCGCGCTGGCTCGGCGCTGAGTTGCATGGCTCCTTTTCCCAGGTTATCCGCCCTGTGAGTCGTGGAGGTCTGCCTGCCTCATCCTCGCTCACCCCCACAGTACCCAGCATGGGGGTCCCTGGTGAGGGGTTGAGGGTGCAGCCGTGTTTGTGGCCTACGTGGAGGTAGCAGAGTGCCCCAGGTCGGGGCTCTCATGCCTTCTAGAATATACTAGGCCCGCATTTGTGTCCTACCTTGGCCTCTTCCTACACCAACCTACTCAATTTCGCTTGGCCCGGGGGGACCTGCCCTATTTGGAATATTGTGCCTTGTTCTTGGCAGCAACTCCAGTGGAGTGGCTGGCCTCTGGTCCCCATGGCTCCGGTTTTTGGCTCAGAACTGGCTCCAAGCCAGATAAGCCGCTGAACATCACAGCCCTGCCACATGTGCTGGGTAGAGGTCCTTCATCCATCCACCTACCCAGACAGACCTTTTAGGACTGGGACAACAGCCAGCGTGAGCTCTTTAAACAGCCTTAATCACCCTTAATAAAAGACATTTATTTAAGCACCTACTGTGTGCAAGGCACCATGATAACTTATTAGATATACATTTTTTTCCTAGTTTTTATATCCATTTTTGCAGATAAGCTGGGTTTCAAAGACGTTAACATGGCCAGCAGTATTCAGGTATGCAGTGATAATGCTGGGCTTTGAGCCCACGTGTTTGAACCAGAAAGCTTATGCTTTTGTCTTATACCAAGTGTGTACCACACAGTGGCTAGCAAAAAATGGTTGTCACCTGTTAGAGATGGTGCTTTTAAAAATAATTATTCACAATGGGGCACCTGGCGGGCTCAGTCTGTTAAGCATCCAACTTCGGCTCAGGTCATGATCGCACAGTTCGTGAGTTTGAGCCTCACATCAGGCTCTGCACTGACATTGTAGAGCCTGCCTGGGATTCTCTGTCTCCCTCTCTCTCTGCCCCTGTCTTGCTCACGCATACTCTTGCTCCCTCTCAAAATAAATAAATGAACTTAAAAAATTAAAGTAATTATTAATAAAGCATTTATTGTAGTACAACCAACAATTGTTGGTTATCTTCCCCCGCTGAATGGTAACATTCTTGAAGGCAGAACCTGTAAGTCCCGGCTGCTAGCAGGATACAGGGCCTGTAGCAACTGATCGATAAATATTTGAGTGATTGACTGTATTCATAATGGCCAACTTTCCTGATTGCTGCCTATGTGCTAGGCAAGGCGCTAAGTGTTTCGTATATGTTATTTTGCTTCATTCTTAAAATAACCATGTAAGGTAGATACTAATACTATAACCATTTTCCACTAAAGAAAACAGAGGCTCGAGGAGTTTGGACACCTTTCGCAGGTTATCGGGCTGATAGGCGGCAAAGCTGAGTGGGAGCCTGGCTTACTGGCATGAGAACACGGTGCTCCGCTCTAATGTTTCGCTTCAGCTGGATGTTGGTCCCCAGATGGCCCAGAGTGCCACATAGCCCCAGCCCGTGCCCAGGGCTCTGCCAGCAAATTCCTGCAGCCGTCACTCAAATCCAGTGCCTGCGTACCAAAGGCTCTATGAAGCTTCCATTCAGTGAAGGCTGGGAGGCCACGGTCTGCAGCAAAGACAGCATGAAGTACCTACTAACAGGAAAGTAGACTCAGCCTATAAGACACAGGTGGGGCAAAGTCACCGTCAGTAGGCACAGCATTTTGAGGCCCATGGAGAACGGTGGTGAAGTGTTTCAGTGGCACTGTCCGGGGGCGTTTCTTCGGCTTGGCAAGTACACCTGCAGACTCGTTGGCAGGGGAGGCCGGACGAAGGGAAAGGTCTTCGCGCATTGCTCTCAAGGGAGGCCCTTCCCTTCCCACACAGCCTCACAGACCAATGACTCGTTTCATCATGTGCAGCTGTGTCTTATGCAAGCCGAAGAAATGGTGCTCCTCCTTCGCTGCCACAGGGTAATTGAGCCCTTGTGACTTTGCCCAAAGGGCAGCAGGCACATGGGCTTCTAGGTGAACAGTGAGCGAGCAACAGGGAGGCAGGGTAGAGCCGACACCCAGGGGGGTTTGAAATACCTCCGGGGCTGCCCGGGTGGGCACTGACTCCTGACCAGGCTGGGGCTCACTCTGCATGACTCCAGGCCATGTTTGGTGTCCCTGGAACGCCAGTGAGGCTCACTGGTACCCGCATCTGAATGCTAGAACAAGACCAGCTGCTTAGGGAGACACAAATGGGCGCTCTGTGGTCAAGAGCAAAGCGAGCCAAATGACAACATGAGGACATATGGGTCCAGGGGGTGCCTAGGGCTTTGTTTCCCGAAGGCAGTGGTGCCCCTGGGCTTGCGCGCTGAACCCTGAAGCCCTTACCTCTTTCCTCCAGAGCAGTGGTTTTTAACTTTTTCATTTTTTTAATTTTTACTTTTTAAATATAATTTATTGTCAAATTGACTACCATGCAACACCCATTGCTCATCCCAACAAGCACCCTCCTCCATGCCCATCACCTCCCCTTCCCCTCTTCCCCACCCCCCATCAACTCTCAGTTCAGTCTCTGTATTTAAGAGTCTCTTATAGTTTGTCTCCCTCCCTCTCTGTTACTTTTTTCTTTTTCTCCTTCCCTTCCTCCATGGTCTTCTTTAAGTTTCTCAAGATCCACATACGAGTGAAAACATATGGTATCTGTCCTCCTCTGCCTGACTTATCTCACTCAGCATAACACCCTCAAGGTCCATCCAGGTTGCTACACATGGCCAGATTTCATTGTTTCTCATTGCCATGGAGTATTCCATTGTATAGATAAACCACATCTTCTTGATCCATTTGTCCTTTGATGGACACTTAGGCTCTTTCCATGTTTTAGCTATTGTTGAGAGTGCTGCTATGAACATTGGGGTACATTTGCCCCTATGCATCAGCACTCCTGTATCCCTTGGGTAACTTCCTAGCAATGCTATTGCTGGGTCATAGGGGAGTTCTGTTGTTAATTTTTTGAGGAAGCTCCACACTGTTTTCCAGAGGGGCTGCACCAGTTTACATTCCCACCAACAGTGTAGGAGGGTGCCCGTTTCTCCACATCCTCGCCAGCATCTATATTCTCCTGAGTTGTTCATTTTCACCACTCTGACCAGCATGAGGTGGTATCTCAGTGTGGCTTTGATTTGTATTTTCCCAAGGCAGTGGTTTTTTAAACCATTTTCTGCAGAGCCCTGGTGTCTATTGGACTTCTCTCTGGGACTTCCTTGGGAGATAGGTGGGCACTTCTCTGTTGGCGCCTGGGCCCCCACCTGTTGATCGTCTTTTTCCCACGTTGGGCTTCTGTTGCTGTGACTGATGTTGGCCTGGGCCACACTCCCCTAGAGCCATACAGTTGTGTGCAGCCAACAGCTGTTCTCATTGGCCGTCATGTCTGTTCTGATGGGTTGCTGCCTGTGACATATTACTTCTTAAGTATTTTGAATTTCACTCCTGCGTTTTCAAGCCCTCCTTTGTACAGAGCCAGGATGCCCCGTGCCAGCTGCTTCCGAACTCTGGCCTCTGCACCGGCCTCTGCACTGCTGCATGGAACTAAAACAGTTTTCGTCTTTTTGCCACACTTCCTCGGCCCTCCCAAGGCCTCGGAGTCACCCGAATGTCACCAGTCACACAGCCATGTGGGGCTTTGCAACTCGCCTGTCCTTCCCATGGCCACCGAAGCATAGGCCCTGATTGTGCAGCAGTGACAGAGCGGGAAGTGAGTTGATGTCTTCTCCTCTGGTCCCTGGCATGTTCCTCCAGCAGGCAGGTCGTATGCTTTGTCGTCTGCCCGAGGACATGACTCCTGGACTCATTCTGTTGCGCCTTTATGTACAAACCGCTTCCTCCAATGAGCTTTGTGGGCAGAATTCCTTATGCGTGTTTGTTCTTTCCAGCCCCCTTCATTTGTTTATTTATTTGTTTGTTTGTTTATTTATTTTTAAATGTTTATTTTTAAGAGAGAGAGAGAGACAGAGCGCTAGTGGGGGAGGGACAGAGAGTGGGAGACACAGAATCCAAAGCAGGCTCCAGGCTCTGAGCTGTCAGCACAGAGCCCGACGTGGGGCTTGAACCCATGAACCATGAGATCGTGACCTCAGCCAAAGTCAGATGCTTAGCCGACTGAGCCACCCATGCGCCCCCAGCCACTTTCTTTTAAAAAAAGGGCAGAAGGAATGGCAGAAGTAACGTTCTGTAGAAGAAAGTTCAGGGACTTGGGACTCAGGCAAACCAGGATATCCGTCCAGGCTCTGCTCCTCATTAGTTGTTTGACTTGGTGAAAATGGCTTGATTTTCTGGTCTTGGTTTCCTTGTGTTGAGACGGGAGTGAGGACAAAAATGACAACTGACAGGTGCCGTGTGCCTGGCAGAGTTTTAGGCATTTGCACGACAAACCCCTGAGATAGGGAACGTGAGTCTCCCCTCACCTTACAACGAGGAACTTGAGGCACAGAGTGATGGAGTGACTTTTCCAAGGACACACAGCTAAATGTCAGAGCCCATCCTCAAACCCAGGTGGACTGGCAGCAGAGACCACACCTCAGACTCTCCAGCTCTATCTTGGGGCTGTGGAAGGACTAATCCCTGAGTAATGTGGTTGGAGCTGAGGGTGCCCTTCCTACATCTAATTCTCTTCCACTCTTGCTCTGTGCCTAACAGAGAGAGGAAGAAATCCTTCCATTCTCCACGTGCTACCATATGCAGGGTTCATTATCATGTCAATTTCCCCAGTTCTCTTTTTAATATTCTTCCGGTTGTGCAGATGAGGGGACAACAGAATGAGAAGCAGTGTGAGGTAGTGAGCTTCCCATCAAAGGAATGATCTAAACAGGAACAAGATGGCCCCCTGTTGGGGCTACACGGGGGATTCTGGCACTGGATTGTTAGCTCATCCCCTACATTCCGCTGCTCCTCAGTGCCTGGCCCTGGGTTTGAACACTACCAAGTCCCCAGGATTCTGCCAAAGTAGAAAGAGAAGATGAAAGAGGAGACAGGAGGGAGTCTCCTGAGCTAATTCCAGGGTTTCAGTGTTTTCTGGAAACCGTACACTGACCCTGAGCGAGAAGCAGAGGCCAGCTTGGTGGTTTCTGCCCTGAGGGTAGCATGTGCAGGTAGCATCTGTCAGGAAACCCGGATTCCAGTCCAGGTTCTGTGGTTGGTTGAGAAATCAACCTCTTGGCACCTTTTATTCAAAAGAAATCATAATAACTGTAAAGAGTTACTGTGTCTATAAACTAACACATACCTATAACTTGGTAGCAGCAGGCCAGTGAGAGTTGTTAGCATATACTGTTCTTCCTCGTGGGGATACTTTCAGTTTACAGTGGCTCCCCAAAGTGAGTCATGGACACCTATCTCTGTGGGGTTAGAAGCTGGGAGGAAGCATGGCTGAAAATGAGAGGAAGGGCGCCTGGGGGCTGAGTCCATTCAGCATCTGACTCTTGATCTCGGCCCAGGTCACAATCTCACTGTTCGTGAGGTCAAGCTCCCCACTGGGCTCTGTGCTCACAATCTGGAGCCTGCTTGGGATTCTCTCTCTCTCCTCTCCCTGCCCCTCTCCCCTCATTCATTCTCTACTTCTCAAATAAATAAACTTTTAGGAAAGAGACGGGGCGGGGGGGGCATGGAGCCAACCCTTATTTTAGACTAGAGAGACCCCAAGCCTAAGGCAGAAACCTACCTCTACATAGGCAACAGAACAAAGAATGGAGAACTTGCCTCTGAGTTTCCTTGCAAGTAAGCGAAAAGGGAAAGCTGATGGAGTACGTGTCTAACTTTAGGTCCTTGATGAGGTGTACATGTAGGTCTCGGCATGGAGAGGTATAGCTTGTACAGGAATGCCACACATGTTAGGTTGGGTTCCTGGGGCCAGACTCCGGGGAGATTCGCATGCAGAGAGTTTACTGGGTTTGCCCTCGGGATGAGCATTTGTAAGGGAAGTAAGATTGGGGCAAGGGAGGAGCTGGACTGCAGTGCATTCACAACACGGACATCAACTGACCCCGCAGGAGTGGCTGGAGCTCGATGGCCCTTCAGATACCCCGCATTGAGGAAGGGGGAGTCAGTCTGCCTGCCCTCTGCAGCGGCAGCTGCGGGCTAGCTCTGGGTGACGCAGGCAGCTCTCCTGGCCGAGGGCCATTCTCGGAGACGGACTCCACTGAGAGCTGTCAGCAGCCAGCAGCAGCCCCCACAGCCAGATGACTGAGTGCCTTCGTCCCAGGTCCCAGAGCGCCAATCTGGGCAGTGCGTCACAACATGCAGCACACACGGCTTGCAGGCCATTCTTTTCTCCCCACTGCAGACGTCACTAATTGAAACAGCTCTCTTTACCACTGGGTTCCAATGAGGCCTCAGAGTTTTTTCAGATACATTGCCTCCGATGAACATTATCAATCGGTTAGAATCGGCTGGTAAGGAGGAACCCACTTGCTACCTTTGGCCTCTCTATCTGTAGGAGACATTTATCGATGGTGTAATAATACGTCTCCAGGGTTATGATTGCTCTTAAAAAATTGAACAGTAGGCAGACCTTATACAGTTTCCCCGAACTGTCCAGTGGAAAATGTGGATTTTCTCATACTCTTTCCTATCATCCCCTCCGACCACATTGCCTCTGAGCCCTGACTTGTTTTCCTTTTACCCCTACTTCATGCAGTTTTCCCTAGGATTCATTCCCTTTCCCAGCTCTCTCTCTCTCTCTATTTTACCACACATTCTCCCTGTGTCTCATCCATTCTCATTTCAACCATCAGCCCTCTTCAGGCACCCTTCTTTCACCCGTTTACACCTTACCAATCTCCTGCCAAGCCCGTCCATCTGATTAGCCTGTCTGGCCTTCATAACAGGAGCTCCTGACATCTGTGTGTAGCTGGTGGAAGAATGGATGCTTAGAGAGGCCAACATGCTCTCTGAAGGTTAAGACATCTTTTTTTTTTTTTAAGTTTTTTTCTAAGAGAGAGAGAGACAGTGTGAGCAGGGGAGGGTCAGAGAGAGAGGGAGTCACAGACTCTGAAACAGGCTCCAGGCTCCGAGCTGGCAGTCAGCACAGAGCCCGACGCAGGGTTCGAACCCACGAACCGCGAGATCATGACCTAGGCGAAAGTCGGACGCTTAACCGACTAAGCCACCCAGGCGCCCCTGAAGGTTAAGACATCTTGCAGGAGAGGGCCGGCCTTTCTCGCAGGTCTGTAGGCTCCCTAAGTCTGCGTTCTTTCTTCTTTACCTTTGGGACGTATGTTGGGGTGATCTCGATGCCTCCAAGGCCCCCTTGTTGAGTCTTGCCCGGCTGAGAGCTCTGTAAACCTCAGTTATTAATCCTACAGGTTTTCGTGAATCACTGCAGACGCTGGTGGTCATCCTACCCTCTGGGCAGGTTGGACACTCTTCTGATGCCTGTGAACGGGGTAGTGAAAGAGTGCTGGGTGCAGCTTGGCCCTCGGACCTACCAGTATCCCATTTCAACTGATTCTGCAGACGCTGCAGCAGCGAGGAGCCTTCGTGGTCACAGACGCACCGTCAGGGTCAACGGGACGGGGCGGGCACTCGAGCCGGCAAACGGACTTGTTACGGCTCTTGAAGAACGAGGCTTCGGTCAGTCCAGCTGGCAGCATCGCTCAGGGACCCACCTGGGTGTCTGTGCCGAGCCCCTGTGCTCTTGTCTGTTCTCCTGCTCCTTCGGGGAAGATGTACTTGGTAAAGGGAGGTCTCTTGCTGTCAGCTGAGGGCTGCTTCCATCAAAATCAAAGGTCAGGTAGGCTGTTCTTAAAGAAGACCTCAAGAGGCACCTGTTCTGTGCCAGTTAGAAGCTAAAACCTTGGGATACAAAAATAAAACCAGTGTCTCACCCCGTCGCCCTTGAAATGCAAACTGGTGTTTTGTTTTTAGTGTTGTGTGAAGGATGACATGGCTCCTGGTGCTGTGAAGCTTCTGTGTTCTTACAAGCAGTATGTTGATTCTGCCCTTGGCCCTTAACACTATGACTTCTTTGCACAAGGAGAATCTTGCAGTCCTTAGGGTGAGTGGAAAGGAGGCTCACTCTTGTCTCTTAAATAAGTTTGCTATGTGACCTTGGGCAGGACACTTGACCTCTCTGGTCATCGGCGTTACCTCCGTGTCAGTGGAGACAGTGGCCACTGCAATGCCTCAAGAGTCTACTTACTTTTGAGGTAGCTCCTTATGTAGTGTCCTGTGTATGGTAGGTGTTCTATAAATGGTACTATGTTTTTCTTCTCCACCTCCAGCTTATTATTTAGTGAGATCAGTGGAGAAGTATTTACTGGTTATTGATGACCTACAGAGCATGAATATTTCCCCGGGGGATGCTGTGAATGTTTGCTGGGTGATCCGGGGCTGAACTGGTTCTCCGGACTCCATCTGGCATGTTTACATAGGTCATATACTCAGTACCTCCGACCAGCCCTGACTTGGAGAGCGCTCCTCTTCATCTTCTGATTCTTCATCCTGACCCTCCCAGTGTTCCTTCTTAGTGGGATGTAGCCAAGATTGCTCACAAGACGCAGCTGTGGCAAAATAGAAGGGGCCTTGCACCACGAGTTGGCTTTATGAAAACAGAGCACCCCCTTGACCTCTCTAAGACTCAGTCTTCTCATTTATAAAGTACGGTAACCCTACTTCCTTTCTGGCAGTCCCTGGGGATTACATGTGACCCTACACACAACAGCACGCTATAGAACAAATGTGCGATCTGTGACTATGGATGCTCTAATTATTCAGTGGGTCCCCGTCTCTTGACCTGGCCCCAGTAGCTCCCAACACAAGTCCCCAAATGTATTTCGTCTATACGGATAACGTGTCCACCAAGCTGTTTGTGGACACCTTTACTGTGACCCTTCTCAATGACCTTGTTCTGATTATTTTTCTCCATCTTCTCTAAACTCTGGGATATTTAAGAACAAGGTCCACTCTTAGTTCATCTATATCCCCAGTATGTAACAGAGGCTTCATAATTATTTGAATAAATAAATGAAGATGAGGGATGCCTGGGTGACTCAGTCGGTTGAGCTTCCGACTTCAGTTCAGGTCATGATCTCACAGTTTGTGGGTTTGAGCCCCGCATCAGGCTCTGTGCTGACAGCTGAGAGCCTGCTTCAGATTCTGTGTCTCCCTCTCTCCCTTTGCCCCTCTCTCACTCACACTCTGCCTCTGTCTCTCAAAAATCAACATTAAAAAAATTAAATAAATATATATAAATAAATGAAGATGAAAGAGAATAACCACTGTGGGCATCTGCCACACATGTACTCTGTGTATGTAAGTCCTCAAGGGACACTTACAGGAACCCTACAAGGGTGATACTTTTCCTCTCCCAAGAAAGAGAACTCAACGGCAAGGGAGGTAAAGCCACTCACTCAAGAGCACACAGTCTAGCAAAGTAAGAGTAACTAGCAGAGAAAGGGGAGACAGTCTTGCAGTCCTGAACTCTAAAGCTAGCTCTCATCTCCTGCACTGTCACTCTCTCTCCCTCTCTCCTTTTCATATTTTATTCCCAAACAACATTACGACAACAATAACAGGAAAAAAATAAAATTACCTTGCATCTCACCACTTCTAACAAGTCAGCTGTTTCCATTTTCCACATTCCCTGCAGTCTCTTTCATGCATATGTTTTTTTTTACAACAGCATTATTAAGATAGAATTCACATGCCATAAAATTCACCCTTTTAAATTGTACAGTTCAGTGTTTTCCAGTATATTCGCAGAGTTGTGCAACTATCACCACTATCTAATTTTAGAACATTTCGTTAGCCCCAAAAGAAACCCCATTTTCTTCTTTTAAATTTTTTTAAATTTATTTCTGAGAAAGAAAGAGAGAGAGACAGTGTGAGCAGGGGAGGGTCAGAGAGAGAGGGAGACATAGAATCTGAAACAGGCTCCAGGCTCTGAGCTGTCAGCACAGAGCCCGACGTGGGACTTGAACCCACGAACTGAGAGATCATGACCTGAGCCGAAGTCAGCACCCAACCAACTGAACCACCCAGGTGCCCCAGAAACCCCATTTTCATTAGCATTTGCTCCCCATTCCCTGCTCCCCAGGCCCCAAGCAGCCACTAATCTTTGTCCCTCTATGGACTTGCTTATCCTGGATATTTTATTTCAGTAGAATCACATAGTGCGTTGTATTTGTGTCTGATTTTTCACTTTGCCATAAGGTTTTCAGGTTCATCCGTGTTGTAGCATGTATCAGTGCTTCATTCCTTTTTATTGCTGATATACACACATGCACACACACACGCACACACGTGCATACACATACATGCAGACACCATTTTGTTTACCCATTTTTCAGTTGTTGGTTATTCAGGTTATTTCTACTTTTTAGCTGTTATGACCAATCCTGCTATGAACATTCCTGTGCAAGTTTGTATACATATATACACATATATTTTTAAGTATATTTATTTTAAGAGAGAGAGCATGAACAGAAGAAGGACAGATATAGGGACAGAGAGAGAGAAAGAGAGAGGGAGGGAGGGAGAGAGAATCCCAAGTGGGCTCTGCACTGTCAGTGTGGGTCCTGGTGCAGGGCTTGGACTCATGAACCACGTGATCATGACCTGAGCTGAAACAGAAGTCGGAGGCTTAACTGACTGAGCCACCCAAGCACCCCAAACATATATTTTTAGTTCTTTTGTGTTCATACCTAGAAGTGATGTGGTCAGGTCAACATTTTCAGGAGCTGCCCATCTGTTTTCAAAAGTAGCTGTTATCATTTTATAATCTCACCAGCAATGTCAGAAGTTTCCAATTTTTTTCACAATTTTTTCCCAGCACTTTTTACTGTCCCTCTCTTTTTTTAAAAACATTTTATGAGTTTGAAGTGACATCTCATTATGGCTTTGATTCAGATTTCCCTAATGACTAATGGTGTTTAGCATCTTTAATTTTATATCTTCTTTGGAGAAATGTCTACTCAAGTCCTTTGCCCATTTTTTCAAGTTTATTTATTTTTGAGAGAGAAAGAGTGCAAGTGAGAGAGGGAGAGAGTATTGCAAGCAGGCTCCACACTGCCAGTGCAGAGCCTGATGCTGGGCTTGATGTGGAGTTCGATCTCACAAACTGTGAGATCATGTCCTGAGCCGAAATCAAGAGTCAGACACTTAACCAGCTGAGCCACCCAGGAGCCCCTTTACCCGTTTCCTAGTTGAGTTATTTTTTCTTTATATTGTTGAGTTACAAGAGTTCTTTATATATTCTGGATACTGGTCACTTGTCCAATATATGGTTTGCAAATACTTTCTCCCATTCTGAGTTATCCTCATTTTCTTGATAATATTATTTGAAGCACAAAAGTTGTTAATTTTGATGAAGTCCAATATATCTATTTTTTTTTTTTTTGGTCACTTGTACTTCAGGTATCACATCTAAGAAACCATTGCTTAACCCAAAGTCATGAAGACTTGATCCTGTGTGTCCATCTAAGAGTTGTATAGTTTTGTTTCTTACACATAAGTTTATGACCCAGTTTGAGTTCATCTTTGTATCTTGCATGAGGATTGGGACCAACTTGACGCTTCTGCATGTGGCTTACCAGTTGTCTCAGCTCTAGTTTTTGTAAAGGCTGCTCTTTCCCCATTGAATTGTCTTGTACTCTTGTCAAAAATCAGCTGGTCATAAATGTGAGGGTTTCCATGGCACTGGTGGCTCAGTTGGTTAAGTGTCTGACTCTTGATTTGGGCTCAGGTCATGATCTCATGGTTCATGAATTTAAACTCCACGTCAGCTTCTGTGCTGACAGTATGGAGCCTGTTTGGGGTTCTCTCCCCCTTTCTCTCTGCCCCTCCGCTGCTCATTGTCTGTTTCTTTCTCTCAGTAAATAAACTTAAAATAAATTATTGTGAGGGTTTATTTATGGACTCTCAGTTCTTTTCCATTGATCCATTGATCTATATGTCTATCCTGATGCCAATATCACACTGTTTTGATTACTATAGCTTCATAGCAGGTTTGAAAGTGAGAAGTTCCTGTCGTCTAACTTTGTTCTTTTCCAAGACCGTTTTTGGATATACTGTGTCTCTTGCATTTGTATATGAATTTTAGGATCCACTTATCAATTTCCTTTAAAAAAAAATCCAAGCAGGGATTTCAGTAGGGAATGCATTGGATCTATAAAGGAATTTGGGAGTGCTGCCATCAAAACAGTATTAAGTCTTTCAATTCATGAACACGGATGTCTTTCCCTTTCTGTGGTGTTTATTGGTATTCAGTATTCTACATATGACATATAGAAAGGTTTTGCACTTGCAAAGAAGTCTTGCATTTCTTTTTCAAATGCACTCCTAAATATTTTTATGATGTTTGATGCAATGGTAAATTCTTTTCATGTTTTCATTTTTGGGTTGCTCATTTCTCGTATATAGAAACCAAGTGATTTTTGTACAGTTATCTTGTATTCTGCAACCTCGAGGCACTTGTTTGTTTGTTCTAATTTTTTCTATAGATTCCTTAAGATTTTCTATACACCAGAACTTCTCATCTATCTATCTAGGAGATAGTTTTATTTCCCCTTTCCCTAAACCTAAAATGGATGCTTTTTTTTTTTTTTTTTTTGGTAATTTCCCTGGTTAGAACTTCCAGCACAGTATTGAATAGAAGTGGTGAGAACACACACCTTGTCATGTTTCTTTTTTTTTTTTTAATGTTTATTTATTTTGAGAGAGAGAGAGAGAGAATGTGTGTGTGCGTGAATGGAAGAGGGGCAAAGGGAGAGGGAGACCATAGAATCAGAAGCAGGCATCCAGGCTCTGAGCCGTCAGCACAGAGCCCAATGTGGGGCTCCAACTCACAAACCGTGAGATCATGACCTAAACTGAAATCAGACACTCAACCGACTGAACCACCCAAGCACCCCAATCTTGTTTCTAATCTTAGAGGGAAATATTCAGTCTTTCAATATTAAGTCCAATGTTAGCTGTGGGTTTTTCAGATGGCCTTTATCAGGTTGAGGATTCCTTGCATTCATGATTTGTTAAGTATTTTTTCATGGAAGGGCATTAGATTTTGTCAAATGCTTTCCCTGCATCTTTTGACAGGATTTTGATGGTTTTAAGAGGCATAATGGACACCAGATTTGGTAACAAAGGTCTGGTGTAGACAATGGAGAATTGCCCCTCCATGATATTCAGGTCTCTGAGGGCCTGGTCATTGAGCATCCCCCGTCTCCGGGACCTTGTCTTTCCTTCCATGGCCCTAGAAGTACCACCCTCTCAGCTCTCTAGGAGGTCAGACTCAGAAATACTGAATTCTGGTTCTGACTCCCATTTCCAGGCTGGGATGGTTAACAGTGAATCTCAATTTGCTTCTTGGTAACATAGAGACATTGATGCCTACTTCTTAGGGTTGTTGTGACAATGAAATGAAACAAGGGTTCTCCAAAAATCTTCAAAATTCTCCACTGCTGGACCAAAGATGTGCCCATTTTGTTATGGAAGCAAGACCATCATTGTCAGGAGCTACATAAACCTTGGTTTAAATCCCAATCTGCTCCCCGGCTGCTTGACCCTGAGCAAATCATTTAACCCTCAGTGTTCTCTTCTGTGAGGTAGAAATGATAATAATACTTCCCCCTTGGGGTTGCTGTGAGAAGACCGTGGAACGATCCTATCAGAGATGCTAAGGATTGCCTTTTGAATCTGAACGTGAACAAGGAAGCCCTGCTTTTCCAGCTAACACAGGAGCTCCTGGGGGGCTGGGCATACATCCGCCTCCCCTAATGCCCTGCTCAGCATGTAAAGATACTCAGATGTTTTTGCAGCTAAATTTACTTCTCTCTCTCAGTCCTCTACTCATTCCAGGTTTCTGTCCAGTTAAAAAAAAGAACTGACTGTGACCTTTTAGAAATATAAATAAGTCAATAAGGAAAGGAAGATTTTAAGTCATCTCATTTTATGGGTTTCTTTTGCTGAGTGGCCCACGCAGGTATCAATCAATTTGGGGCCTCCTCTGGGGGGCAGGAAGGGCCCCACAGCTCCTGCTTCCCCTGACCCAGCACGGCTGCCCCAGTTTGTGCAGCCAAAAGGCAGAGTAGCACCTTGTGGGCATGGGGGAGTTAGAAAGTTTAACCTGGGAGAGAGGTGTCCTTAATGATGTGTTATACCCAGGGGTCCCCAGAGAAGAGTGCTTTGGGAAGGTTAAGTGGGACAGGAGGCTGCAGGAACCCCATGCCAGGGGGCAAGGGTGTGCAGAAATGGGGGATGGTACCCTGGAATGCATCCCAGGGGGAACGCACGTGATCGCAACAGCCCTAGGATCAGGCTGAGTCGTCTGTGCCCCAGACTCCCTGCCATCTCCAGCCTGCTTCTCACACTTGCCATCCACTGCTACTTCTGTCCCCGTTCCTGTCGAGAGGCAGCTAAGGGACTCCGTAAAGCCCACAGCCAGGCCCTGCTGAGTCCCCCTGCCCCATCCCTAGTGTCACTTACTGAGTGCCAGGCTCTGGGATGAGTGGGACAGGGGGGCGCCTGGAGCTTGCTCACTGTGGGGAGACAGCCGCAAAAGGATGAAGCAAGGTCTTCCAGGGCCCATTGGAGGCTGCTGTGCATCAGACCCTGGAGAGAGAGAGAGGGAGGGGGAAGAGCGGGGTGAAAACTGCAGAGTTGCAGGGGATATTTGATATGCATCTTGAAGGATGGGGAAGAGTTGACCAAGCGGACAAGGAAGCAAAGGGTATTCCTGGCAGAGGGCAACTCTGCGCGAGGCTCTGAGACCTGGCAGGGTCTGGCATCCTGGAGCAGCCAGGAGAAGAAATGCAGTGGCATAAGGGACGCGGAGTGGGGTGCAGGCAAGGGGTAGCCAGCAGGGGTTCAGATGGGAAGACAGGTTCGGCCTGGTGAAGAAGGGCCCCGCCCCCCAGGATGGGGTATAAGGAATGGGGACTGGAAGCTGGGAGAGTAAAGAGGCAGGACAAGGAGACCGAGTAAGTGGCCTGAAATAACCCTTAATTAATTCATCATCTGTGAGTGATTGTCTGTGGAGCACCATTAGGTGCTCCCACCTTGCTGGGCTCTGAGGATCCAGCCGTACCGATACAGGCTTGGCTCTAAAGTAGCCTGTATCCCATCTCCCCGCCTGTCTGCCTCGCTCCTTAACACCTTGTCTATAGCCTCTCATCCGATGGTAGCTCCCTAAGGTCTGTGTTCTTCGTGCTCCACCTGGAGCACTCACTCTAAGGCCTTCTGGGCAGAAGGTGATCAGGAAACAGCCGTGAAAATGAACGTGTTGACACTGTGGAGGATTCTGGGAAGTCGTCAGCTTGGGAAGCCTCCACAGCTGGTGCCTAGCAAGGCCGCCCCTAAAGTGGCTCCTTGTCAGCTTGGAGGGACCACCCTCCCTGGCCCTCCTGCCCGAGTCTAAGGACACCCCGAAGGCTGAGCCAGTGTGTGAGCCAGTGTGCCGGTGTGTCTGGGGACTCCTCAGGTGTAGATGGGTAGGAACGTGTCCACTCTGTGGGCCTGCGCGTCTGGGCCCCCGAATACGGGAGCCGGGAGCACCTGTGTCCCTGGCCCCCGAGCACTTGTCTGGGTGTGCACATGTTGGCATGCTATGTGATTTCCCTTCAGGCTCTGTTTCTGTGTGGAAGCAGAGCCCCTGTCTCACCTTGGAAGCAGTCCTGTTGTTTGTGATTCCCTGGTAGTGACAGTGTCGCCGCCCCCTCCTGTCACTTCTGCAAAGGCACACACATAGCCAGTACTGCTCAGAAGCTGCTGGCTCGGAGAATTCCCGAGGGACTGCCCGGGCCACCGCAGTGGCTCGCTAATGGGCTCGCTTTCTTCCTGGGAGAGATGGTCCAGGAAACGTTTTTGGAGTGAAATTTCAGGATCAGGTGAATTTCATTAAACTCTAGCAAAGATGAAGGGGTAAGATTTGGGGGACTTCCTCTGGCTCTGCTTGCTGGATAAGCTTCTCCTGCGTCTGGAGTCTGGGAAGAGATCCTTCCACGAGGTTCTCAGGAGCTGTCAAGCACACCCCAGTCTTCAGTTCTGAGTCATTAATCAAAAAACACTGTGAGGGAGGCTGACTGCCCCAAAGGGCACATTTCTGCAGGTGCCGGAGAACAATCCGACAGACAGACACGAGTCCGTTTGTCTGGCCAGTCTCGTTTTCCCAGTGGAGACCAGCACTGATAATTGTTTCTAGACTCGATCAGCTGTCTTCACTGGCTCTACTTCTTTCTCAGTGAATGGCATTCTGTCCTCTCTGGCAGCACCAGCTCCTAAATCCTCCTGCATTAAGTCCTCGTTGGAACAAGATGGGAAGATAAACAATTGAATGAAATCAATACCTGGTCTTTCCCCCATGTATCACTGGTCACTCACACCCTCTCCTAAATCCACCTCCTTCTCTCTTCTCCAAGTGCTTTTGAGAAACCCCGACGACCTCATTTGGACTATGCTGCCTCAGGCTGAATTAGCTTTCCTGGTTCTCTTTTATTTTGCAGAGAGGGGTTGCAAGACAATGAGCTGCTCTCTCATAGGGAGGCAGCTTTGGGACCTCCTGGTCAGTTACGTGTTCATTTCACCCTCTGCCCCTACCTCCTGCTCCCCCTTCCCTGGGCCCTTTTCAGGCTCCATGTTTGCGCCGGGTGGTGAGAACTGGCCATTAAAATAAAGACCTACTCAGAGAAATGCAGCATAGACTCCAAGAGTCCACGGCTCCAGTGCCCTTGGAATTCCTGTACCTGCCGATGGGAAAACCCAGGCCCAGAGGCACTTAACGAGTTACTCCAAGTTGGCCTGACAGAGGCAGACCCAGAGTTCAAGTTCCCGGACTCAAGTGCTGCGTTGCCTCTCTGACCCTGACTGTGGGCTCATACCCATTCTGTTTTCCAAAGACTTTCTGCCAGTGTCGAAGCAAATAAAAAGTCAAACAAGGCTTTAGGGCTGCTGAGACCTGGGTCCAAATCTCATCTTTACATTGACCAGTCTTTTGTCAGAAAGCCAGTTGAGCCTCAGTGCCCTCATCTGTAAAATAGGGATAATGCTCCTACCCCTCTCCTAGGGCTGTTGTAAGACTCAAGGAAATCACATATTTGCAGTCCTCAGTGGTGTCCCTGGCTCAGAGTAAATTGTCAACAAATGTTACTGCCTCCTACATCTGGAAGCTGACAAATTCAATTAACCAGAACTGGCCCCGCCCCCATTTCCCAAGCCTCCCCGTTTGCAGAATCATAAATCTTGCGTTGGAAAGGAGCTCCATAAATCATCTGGCACAGCCCCCAGTTAGCAGAGCTCTCACTGTATTTGGCTCAGTGTGGTCTCCAGCCTTTTGCTGGCTCAGCCTGCCTGACTGTAAGCAGGAGAATTCCCACCAGTGCAGCCAAAAAAAAAAAGGGAATAGTGCTGTCAGTGGATTCCACAAAAGGGCTAATATTAGCTGGGCAGGAGGATGGGGGATGAACCTATATTTAGAATCTGTGTCTTCAGCCCTTTCTTAAAGCAGCAGAAGTTGGGGGCATGGTGAGGAGCGGCACTTGCTGCCAGCCGACCCTGAGAGGCAGCCTGGGCAGCTGGGCTGGCTCCCTGTTCCTCCGTTCCTCTGGCTGATTGGCTTCCTCTCTCCTCAGGAGGCGGGGGAGCAGGGAAGAAGGCCAGCAGAGACCAGAGATGGGGCCGGGGAAGGGGGGGGGAAGGGTGGTGGTTTGGAGGCTGCAGAGGGCACCCCACAGAGCAGCAAGCAGTATGCTGGTGACAGAGGCTCATGAGGGTTACATCAGGACACCAGAGTGGCTGGGATAGGGCAGTGGGGTGACATGTAGGGGCAGGGTCTGTAACCCTCTATTCTAAGATGGCATCCAGAGAGAATTTTCCTGGCCTGGTCCTCCTGGACACGCTGGAGATGGAGGTCTGCGTGTCATAGGGGGCCGTGCCGAGGCCAGGAGAGAGCTGTGTCTAACATGTGCCTAATGAGGCCCTTTGCACATCCTTCCTCTCACACAGTGCCTGCGCTTCTTTCTCTGCCTGATAAACTCATCTTGGGGCCATGTTCCAGTCTCTCCCCTCTGAACACTCACTGCTCCCCAGAAGTCTGGCTAGCCCTTGGGGCACTTGTGTCACAATCCTCCAAGCAGACAGACCGCACACGGGGCACACAGCTGGGCATGCAGTGTGAACCACGTTTCAGGCCTCATTCGCTCCATGGTGGGTGCTTTTGTGCGGCACACAACCTGAACAACCACACGTGGCTGCCCTGATAAGCCTCCTACACGTGTCCCCACACGTGCTGTGCACAGCCCTCCTGCCCTCTCTTACCACGGTGTGCTGTGTGACTAGAGCATGAGACTTGAGCCTGGGGAGCTGAGTGAAACAGCTAGTGGCCTGAGGTCCAGACTAAATTCTTCTCTAGCTGGATGCTTCCCAGCAAGGAGCTCCCCCATTCTGGGTCTTAGTTCTCCCATCCTCAAAATGAGACAGGTGAACTAGATGATCTCCAGGGCCTCTTTTCGCTTTCCAGGCTATGGATCCGCTCAGTTTGAGGTGGCATAGTGAAGATATCATCAAAAAAAGCATGTCCCTCCCCCCAAATATAACCCACACGATCCCAAAGAGAAACAGAAATTAATTTTGATTTATCTGCCGTCTGGATTTCCTCTCTTTCGCTCCCCTCTGCTGGAATCTGAGGCTGGGCCAGAAGGCCTGCCTGTGCAGGATGCTGAAGGTTTTACTTGTCACCCAGGGAGAACGGGCCTCAAATCTTTTTTGCACACAGGCTGGGTGGGGCGGGGGGCGTGGGTGTAGCTGTGTATGGGGATGGGCCTGGGTCTGGAAGTTTCACTCAGTGAGCCTTTGGAAATATTACGAGTCTGCAGCCCATACAGTGCAGATTTTCTAGCATCACATCACCATCTTGAAATGGTTACTGGGCTCCATTTCCTGTCTTCTTCTTCTTTCTTTTTTTTTTTTTTTTCCATCTTGCAGATATGGGCAAGAATCAGGGAGGGCCTGGGGGGTGGAAGCAGGCCAGCAGGAGAAGCTGAAAGCCAAGGGCGTGAGTACATGCCTGGTGGCACTGTCTCCCTCGGTTGGTTTACCTGCGTGCACGCCAGGGGACGGCCGTGTCTCCCCCACCTGCAGAGTGCAAAGCAAATAGCGCCCGGCACAGAGGTGCACTTGTTCCACTTTGCCTGTGGACACTGGGTGCGCATAAATAACTTGAGAGCAGCTGAACATTCCAGGTGAAATGTTTGCACGCGGTTTGTGTCTGAGAAACACAGGCATCAAAGAACAACAGCAAAAAAGTGAAGGATTAAACACGCGTGTGCACACAGACACATCATTCACCTATATCCAGAACCTTGACTCTTCGAGTATTGTTTGTTCTCACAAGTGGATTGTAACATGACGACCTTTAGAATCAGAGGATGTCAGGGCTGGGCGCAGCAGACAACATCACTCAGTCTGGTGGATTTCAAACTTTCATTGGCCACAAAAGCCTCTTTTCAAAGGGACTTTTATAGGGACCCGTAATATTTAAAATAGAGGAAAGCAGGAGTGTCTGGATGAAGTGGTCAGGAAGCAGGGGCACACCTCAGTATCCCCTGAGTACAGCGTGAAAGCCACTGAGCTCTCCCAGCCCCTCGAGAAAACTGAGGCGCAGAGAGAGGTGCCCTGGCCAAGGCCCCATGTCAAATGAATGGTGGCACCTAGAATGGAATCCTGGTCCCACCAAGGGGAAGGTCATTTCACAGCTGAACTGAGATGAAAATACGGCTTCTTCAGTGACCTAAGCCATCTTGCTCCGACATCAGGCTGCCACTGTTACCTGGTTAGGCTTTTTAACTTTTTCCTAGTTTCTAGAACCATCCAGTGCCACAGCTGGAGTGCTAGCTCAGGAGTTTTCGATCTCTCTTGTGCCCAGTGCTGGGGCTGCCGCGGAGGATGGGAGGGAAGGACCCCTCCGTGCTGTGTGCCGTCCAGGTGCCTGGCCCTCCATGTCAGCACCCTGGCCCCTCTCTTACCTGGCTTCTGAAGATTTACTCTGGAAAAAACGTGGAGGAGACGCAGGGCGCTGCCTTACACAAAGGGAAGGCTTGAGAAACTCTCATTAAGAGCAAACTTCCGCACATGAAAAAAGCGGTGACCTGATTTCGTTGACTCCGCGGAAAGAGGCTGAACTTTCTAAGGGAAGAGAATTAAAAGGAGCAAAATCCCTGTATCTTAAATCTGCAGGACCAGCAATTGTCACATCAGCCTCAGCAAAACTGGGAAGGCGAGAGGCCTGCCGCCTTGCACAGAAGACCTTCCCCGGTTTGGGGGTGCAAATCCTGTCCCCGGTGGCTAATGGGGGACTCTGCCTTTCTGTGTCTGACCTTGGCCGCTGCCACCCAGCTGGGTGTTTGCATTTGACCCGTATGTTTCAGACACTTAGGATTTCAGGCCACTTCCCCACACTAGGGCCTCCCTTCTAACAACATGCTTTCCCACCACCCCGACTTGCCACTGCTGGCCACTTCAGTCCTTCAGACCCTTCTGCATTGCTCCCCCTTACAATGGGGGGACCTTGAGTGGTACTGAAGCTTGCTGATGCTGTGGATGGGGGAGCTCAGCGTCCTTTCTTCCTCTTTCTTCCCTTTGCCTGGATCTTGGAGAGAGCAGAGCTGAAAGCCCCCCACAGTGCTGCTGTCCCTGGAGAGCCAGGCCCTGCTCTTCCCTCAGACTGCAGGGGCCTCCTTAACCTGTTGTTTGCAAGGTTTATTCCTGGCATTAGATCTAATAAGCTCATGTCTGACTGTTTGATCTTGAACTTGCTTGAGGAGTTTAGGCCTTTATGGTACATTAATAGGATGCTCACTAGACTTACGGGCTCTCTGTCAGCCTCAGGAGCACAGGCCTTTGGAAAAGGCTCGCCTTGCTGGAGAATTCTGACTCTGCATGGCGAAGGCCTGAGTTCTGGTCCTGGCCATGCTCAGGCCAGTTGGGCAACTTTGCCTCTCTGAGCTGCCGTTTCTTCCTCTTAACAATGAACGGTATCCCAAAGAAGATTGTTTTGAGGAATAATTAAAATAATGTAAGGAAAGTGGTTGGTTCACCGTGGGGACTCAGTAAACAGTCATGCCTCACCTTCCTGTGAAGCCCGAGTAGACCAGACATCAGCCAGCACCTTCTACCTAAGTGCCCTGATGGGTTACCCTCCAGGTGACAGCAGGGAGCATTTGCCGTATGTCACAGATTTGAAGACACATGTAATTTAACATTTCAGCATCTCTGAAATCCCGGTGCATCTTACATGTTATACACATGTTACAGTTTAACCGGCATTGTTGTTGAGATTTTCTTCCTCCCCCCACCCCCCACTGGCTCATAAAGTAATGAGTATCTTATGACAAAAGCAATTGTAATTAATGACATCTTCAATTCGATGAAATTTACATGTGAAGCACTTCATGTGCCTGGTATTATCCTAGAGCACTTTACGTCAGTTTAACATGGGCAACAACTATGTAGGGGTTGATAGTCACATTTTACAGATGGCAAAACAGAGGCTCCAACGAGTAAAGGGCATGGGCAGGACACAGAGGTTTTAAGTTGTGGAATCAGGATTTGAATTGAGAACTGCTTGACTCCCAGGCCTGTCCATAGGTCCATGGGGAGAGGGACAGTTAGTTTTCCCCGTCTTCTTAGGATCATCTTTGAGCAGATCCATTCCGTCAGCCTGAAGGGGCTTCACCTTCACAAGCAAAATCACCTATGTTTGTTAGAGGTGTCTGTTATGTACTAGGCACATCCTAGACATTGGAGGTTCAATGATAAATAAGATATATGTGGCGCTTAAAGTCAAGAAATCTGAGTAATTGCAACCCATTTCCTATGTATTTCAGGGGGATTGTATGGAAGGCTATGGGAACATGTGGGCGGAGCCCTTACCCTAGGCTAACAGAGCCATGGGGAATTTCCAGGAGGAAGTAACCTGATTTGAAAGTTAGCCATGCAAAGTGGGTTAGGGGTGGTGGAAAATGCTCCAGGCGAAGGAAAGAGCATGTGTGAAGAGGCCAGAGTGTATGTGGTCAGTAGGAGACACAGAAGGAAGATCGAGATCTATACTATCCAATATGGTAGCCGACAGCCACCTATGTCTATTGAGCACTTGAAATGTGGCCAGTCCACACTCGTGTCTACCTTAAGCATAAAATACAGGCTGCATTTCAAAGACTTAATATGAAAAGAAAGAATATAACATGTCCCCTTAATAATTTTTCTATATTGATAATTTGTTAAAATGATAATGTTTTAGATAAATAAAATACATACAATGTATTGTTAAAATTAATGTCTGTCGTTTCCTATTCCTTTTTGTAGAGTGGCTACTCGAACATGGCTCATGTGTGTGGCTTGCATTATATTGGGACATAATGCAGTGAATGGGAAGTGGGAAGCCATCGAAAGGTTGTGGCCTGGGGAAGGTTAAGCCTTAGGAGATCAGTTAGGAAGTTGCAGAATTCCAGTGCTTTTGCTATATTAGCTCATTTAATTCTCAAAACAACTCTGGAGGTAGTGACTTTTAAATTCGCACACACAGCTAAAGAGAGTGAAGCCTTGACAGAAGAATGACCCTGTGTGGCCTGCTCTGTGCAGGGCCATCTGTAAGCAGTTCAGAGCCCACAGCCCAGCATCGCCAGGGGCCTGGCTGGAGCCCATGTCTTCTGAGTTCAGCCTGGCGTCCTGTGCACCCTCTGCACCCCGTCTCTGGCTGCCAGGCTAGGGATGGCTGTGCAGCTTAGGTCACAGACACCTGGCTAATCTTGATCTGAACTTTTCACACCATCCCTAGGATTGGGTTTTCTTTACAGATGCTTTCCCGGGTCCCTTACTCCAAGCAATTAGCAAAGATGTGATACCTGGCAATCACTCCCCCTGTAAATGAGCTAGAAGGACAGGCTGTTTCCCCAGCTTCAATACTGATTGTTTAAATCATGTTTTCAGAAAACGTACTTGCTGAAAGAATATGGAGAACTCATGAACATTCACCACCCCTTCTAGAAAGATTGCTCTGTGCCCATCCCTTACCCCCTTAATGTGAACATCTAACAGCCTGTTCTCCACTGACACCACATCCTGTTTAGCCAAAGCCACAGAGAGAAGATGTAGCTGAACAGAACCATAGGAATGGTTCCAAACTCCCGAAAGGACAGTGGTTTCCTGAGGAGCAAATTATTTTTTCATTTTCTAAAATCAAAGATAGCCTTACAAGCGATTACAAAATAAAATAGTGCAGAAAGTCTTAGAGTGAAAAGCAAAACACTTGCCCAACCGCAGACCCCACCCCCTCTTCTCCCGAGGTAAACACATTTGACTACTTTTGATTTTAGTTCTTCTGGTGATTGCTTCCGTGTCATTACATAGTATTTTCTTAAACTGCTCCAAAGTGATGTATCAGCTTTACACAGTATCTGTCGCCTTCCTGCTGGGTTAAGTGAAGGTATAGCTCACTGACAGCCCACCTCTCCCACCTCCTCCCAGGGTGCGCTTGTAATTAGGAGTCAACATACATCACATTTTCAGTTCTTCCTTTGATTACCTTCCGAGCTGCAACTAACACACTTAAATGAGAATGGCTTTGAAGAGTTGGTTGTTCTTCTCCTGGGTGCATCTCTCCAGACCTTCTCTTCTAGCCATGAGACTGCTTTCTGCAGAAAGGCTTCTTTTATAGAAGAAATTGCTATAGAGCACCTGAAAGGTGCTTATTCTTAGTATTTTGAGGTAGGAAGCCACCATTCATGTTTCATCTTACTTTATAGCGTAGGAATTGATGTGGACATTGAAATAGGAATTTCTACCTGCTAGGAAGAATTCCGCTCCTGATGCTGTCAGGCTAGTGGTGACCTCCGGACTGTTGAGTGGCACTGAAACATCTCTTGTCACCTCTGGGGGTGCAGTTAGGAAAGCGTACCCATCTCCATCTTTATTTATTTATTTATTTTTTAATGTTTTATTTATTTCTAGGAGAGAGAGAGAGAGAGACAGCGTGAGCAGGGGAGAGTCAGAGAGAGAGGAAGTCACAGACTGAAACAGGCTCCAGGCTCTGAGCTGGCAGTCAGCACAGAGCCCGACGCGGGACTCGAACCCAGGAACCGCGAGATCATGACCTAAGCGAAAGTCGGACGCTTAACCGACTAAGCCACCCAGGCGCCCCCCATCTCCATCTTTAAAGAAATCCTTCACTGGAAGCTCATAGGCCCTGTTGCCTGTTTCACAGGACATCAGAACTTTAGTTGCAACCTGGGAGTACCTTTCTTTTGAAGAACTAAGGTGTAGAAAGATTAACTGGATATAATCAAGTTAAGAAGTTACTTGGAGAAAAAGCAGAACCTAGAAACCCAGGCCCTCCACCAGTACTGCCCTCACACTGCTCCACACACCCGAGAATCCAGAACCATCTACATGCCACAGAAGGTCTGGAAGTGAAATCCGGAGTAGGTTGAAGTGAACTTTGTACCTAGGCCTGGGGTAACCAGCATTATAATAACTAAGTTGAAATAGCAATGAAATGTTAGCAAGGACAGCATCATCCTATATGTGTGTGGAGGCAAAGTTCAAAATCATCAATGCTACTTAACTGCCAGTAAAATATTGGTCTTAATTTTTAGAAAACTAAAAATTATATAAGACACCCTACTGAACATGGAGGATACAAGAGCCCTTAAAATATCCATTTATGGGGCACCTGGGTGGCTCCAATGTTTAAGCATCTGACTTCAGCTCAGGTCATGACCTTACAGTTTGTGAGCTTGAGCCCCAAGTCCGGCTCTGTGCCGACAGCTCAGAGCCTGGAACCCATTTCAGAGTCTGTGTCTCCCTCTCTCTCTGCCCCTCCCCCACTCACACTGTCCCTCTTTCAGAAATAAACATTAAAAAAAATTAAAGTATCCATTTACAGTTAAAATGTCCATACTACCCAAAGCACTCTACAGGTTTAAGGAAGTCCCTATCAAACTACCAACAGCATTTTTCACAGAACTAGAACAAATATATGTATGGAGCCACAAAAGACCCCCATTCTTGAGAACAGGTGTCACAATCCCAGGTTTCAGGATATACTATACAGCTGAGGTATGGACTGCTGTTCCACAGGGTGGTACTGGCACAAAGATGGGTACTTCGATCAATGGAACAGAATAGCCCAGAAGTAAACCTATGTTTATATGGTCCCTTGATCTACGACAAAGAAGGCAAGAATATACAAAGGAGAAAGGATGGTCTTTTTGACAAATGGTCCTGGGAACACTGGACAGCCACCTGCAAAACGATGTAACTGGACCCCTTTCTTACCCCATACGCAAAGACAAACTCAAAATGGATTAAGGACCTAAATGGGAAACCTGAAACCATGAACCTTCTAGAAGAGAGCAAAGGCAGTAATTTTTCTGACATTGGCCACGGCAACATTTTTCTAGATATGTCTCTTTAGGCAAGGAAAACAAAAGCAAAACCTAACTATGCAGACTATACCAACATAAATAGCTTTTGCACAATGAAGAAAGCCATCAAGAAAATGGAAAGACAACCTATTGAATAGGAGAAGATATTTGACATATCCAATAAGGAGTTATTATTCAAAATATATAAAGAACTTCTATAACTCAACACCAAAACATAACAAAACAAAAACAAATATTCTGATTTAAAAATGGTCAGAGGACCTGAATAGACATTTTTCCAAAGAAGACCTACAGATGGCCAACAGACACATGACAAGATGCTTAACATCACTCATCATCAGGGAAATACAAATCAAAACAACAATGAAATACTACCTCACACCTGTTAGAATGGCTAAAATAAAAAAAAAAACCCACAAGAACTAACAAGTGTTGGCAAGGATGTGGTGAGAAAGGAGCCCCCCTGCCCTGTTGGCAGGAATGCAAAGTGGTGCAGCCACTATGGAAAACGGTATAGAGGTTCCTCAAAAGATTAAAAATAGAATTACTGTAAGATCCAATAATTCTACTACTGAGTATTCACCCAAAGAAAACGCAAGCACTAATTTGAAAAGATACATGTGCCCCTATGGTTTATTGCAGCATTATTTACAACAGTTAAGATATGGAAGCAGTGTAAATGTCCATGGACGGATGAAGATAAAAAAGACATGAAATATATACACATTGGAATATTACTCGGCCATGAAAAAGAATGGGGTCTTGTCATTTGCAATAACACGGATGGACCTAGAGAGAATAGTGCTAAGTGAAGTAAGACAGAGACAAATACCAATTGATTTCACTCATCTAGAATTTAAGAAACAAAACAAATGAACAAAGAAACTAAAAAGACAAATAAGAAAAACGGACTCAAATACAGAGAACAACCTGTGATTCCTGGAGGAGACGGAGGTAGAAGGATAGGGTGAAATAGATAAAGGAGACTACCAGCATACTTATGCGATGAGCACCGAGTAATGTATAGAATTGTCGAATTACTGTAGTGTAGACCTGAAACCAATATAACACTGTGTGTCCATTATACTTTAATAATGAAAGAAAATAAATAAAATACTTATTTGATACAATTTCAGGAAATAATTACTATTTCAGAAGATACAGCAATGACCCCGTTCTTGCCTTCAAGGAGCACAGAGTCTGTTCCTAGAGGGACAGCCATCTAGAGAAGGAGACAAATACCATACCAATAAACTAAGAATGTGGACCTGAGGGTCAAGCAAACGAAATCTCTGATGCTCATGAGCTGGGTAACCTTGAGCAAATCATGACACTGTGGCGTGACTCATTTTCTCTTCTGTGTCCTAGTAACGGCTGCTTCATGAAGAAAGGAGTGTAAGGACAAAGTGAGACTAAAAGATGTAATTATGTAAAACCCCAGCCTTGTAAATACTGGATGTTTGGTAAATTAGTCCTCTTCCCCATCACCCCCACCCCAGTTCTCAGACCTGCTAAAGGAATTTAGAGGAAGAGGTGGTCACATGTCAGTACTCGAGAGAAGACTCCAGGAGGCTGTAATTGAGCTGGACCTTTCAGGATAAGAAAGAGAAGGAAAGATTGCAGGCAGTGGGAAGGGGCTAGACCCAAGTGTGACATGATAATGTCTATGGCATGCTGAGAGAACAGGTTGCTTTTCATTAAAAAAAATTAAGTTTGGGGCGCCTGGGTGGCCTAGTCACTTAAGCGTCCGACTTTTGCTTGGGTCATGATCTCGCTGTTCGTGGGTTCACGCCCCACGTCGGGCTCTGTGCTGACTGCCAGCTCAGAGCCTGGAGCCTGTTTCAGAGTCTATGACTCCCTCTCTCTCTGACCCTCCCCTGCTCACGCTGTCTCTCTCCTCTCTCCTAGAAATAAATAAAACTTTAAAAAAATTAAGTTTATTTATTTATTTTGAGAGAGACAGAAACAGCATGAGCAGGGGAGGGGCAGAGAGAGAGGAGGGAGACTGAAGCCCAAGCAGGCTCTGCACGGCCAGCACAGAGCCCAGACGCGGGGCTTAAACTCACAAAACCACGAGATCATGACCTGAGCCGAAAGTAAGAGTTGGACACTTAACCGACTGGGTCACACAGGCACCCCTGAACAGGTTGCTTTTCTTAGAATCAAAATCAGGGAAGAACTTTAAAAAATCTTCAGTTAATTACCTTTGTTTTTGTAAGGAATTCTAGGAGGAAGAGATTGGAATAGTACTTGGAGCCAGAAAGCCACCTGCTCCCAGGAAGCTTTCCTTGAACCTCTGATATAATGTGATGGTTGAGTTTAGCAAAGGGTTTGCCTTCAGGCTAACCTGGCTGTGCCTTTGTCCCCACAGCGGTATAGCGGACAGGTGACTTTGAATCTCAAGTCTCTCCATCTGTAGTATGGGGAATAGCAACACTAGAATACGCCCATAGTGTTGTTATGAGTGATAAATATAAAGTCTTCAGAATATGTCAGGCATTCAGTAAGTACTCAATAGACACTAGTTGCTTTTAAAAAGTCTTTGCCTTACCTTTCTCCCTAGAGTATAACTTCTTGCGGAAATGAAGGAGCCTGTGACTTTGGGAGGGCAGGACTATGCTTCCATTATCTCTGCTTTATGGTGTGGGCTGGGGGGACGGTCACATAAAGCTGGCTCTCAGGGAATGCCTGTTGAATGGGCCTGAACTTGCATGGGCTGGACCTTGTTATAATGCTTTGGAGTGGAACTCAGGGTGGAGTGAGTCCATCCCAGGGCCAGGGAAACTAGGTCTGGAAAAAAGCACCGGACTTTAGGGTCATGAAGACTTTACTCTTGGCTTTGATTTTGTCATCTGGAAAATGGGGATGGCAATCGCTACTCCCTGGAGTTGTTATGGGAACCAAGTGAGATATCCTATGTCAATGTGTTACTTGACTATCAATTTCTTACGTGTCTATGAAGGGTCTCTGGTACACAGTTGATGCTCAGCGTGCAGTGAGTATATATTTGCTTCGTCTTCTTCCTTTGCTTGGGGTTGGGGAATTCAGTCACTTAAAGAATAAGGAGGCCTCCTTGCAATGTGGTCCCCCTGTAACGGATGCCAGGTCCCACACCACCACTATCTCTGCCCCCAGCCCAGGTGGGAAGAGCACAAGGAGCCCGTGTTTGTGCCACCCAGGCAAGGTCAGGGCCTGGGGGTGAGCAGTGCAAGTCTGATGACTTGAGTTCCACCCAGCACCTCCATTAAACAGCTAGATGCCTTGGGTAGTGCCCTCAGCAGGCTGGACCCGGGCTTTCGCTTTGTAACTTAAGGAAGGGTACTCAGCAAACATAGGCCCTCTACCCATACTATCTCTGGGGTATCACTGTGAACACAGTTCACCCCTTCTCTCCCAGAGAGAGGTCGTGATCTCCATCTCTTATGGATAATGGACCAGTACGTAGAATATTCTGGAATAGTATGAAGAGTGCAAATAAATGCACAGACAAAAGAACCCTGAGTAGTAGTGGATTTGCCATGTCTAAAGTCCTTTAGAAAGACACGAGAAAGGGTCTGGAATCATAAACCTGTCTTCCTAGTTAACATGGCAGGCCTCCCCTTGGAAAGGAGCGTTATTAAATGTGTCAGCAAAGCTGGCTTTGAGTTCAGTGTGAACATTCCCCTTCTAACTTGCTCTCACTCCAGATCTTGAGACCCTCATTGGAAAGAAAGGTGTACGCTGACCTGCTAGCCTTTCATCCTCAGACTGACTTAGCCTTGAGAAGTCATGAAGGAGCCTCGGGCCTCAGTTTCTCCATCAGACAATCTCAGTGACCCAGAACAGTGTTTCTAAACCTTTTGTGACAGTGGAGATTTTTCTCCAAACCTCTCCTGAGATCCTAATACATTAAACAGGAAGAGGCAGAGCTGGTGGGGAGAAGGAGAATTGTTCTCTCTCTCCCATAAGCCTGCCTCTCTGCTGGGATCCGGATCTGGCCGGCTCCCTGCCTGGGGGTATCTAGGAGAGCAGTTGTCCTGCAGATTATACAAGGGGAACACTTGGAGGCAGCCTGAGGCTGGGAGGAGTCCGGGTGGACTTTCTGGAGGAAGTGAAGCCTACACAGAGCCTTAAAGGAGGAGTTGTTTGTCAGGGAAGGTGAGGAGTCAGAGATAGAGGGGATGTGACGGGCAGGCAGGGCTGAGATCTAGGGGAAGAGGGGGTTGGGGATGGGGATGAGAACCTCTACCCTGTGGCCAGGAGGGAAGCAGTGGGAAGACATCATCAGTTAGGGAGATAGAAGGGCCTAGAACTTGATGAATCCTTCATGGGTCATGTTTGCAGTTTGAACTTGATCCTATGCAGATGATACCAAGTCCTTTAAGGGTTTTGAGTAGAGAAGAATGGGAATTAGATTTTCAAGATATATATAGCAGATTTATCGGAATACACTTCACATGCTGCACAATTTGGTAACTCGGTTGTGGGGCTAGAAACTAAATCACTTTGTCGACAAAGTGGCAAAGGGAGGAAAATCACTGGCGGATCATTCTGGTCAGCCTTACCCCCAGGCACTAAGCTCCGGTTATGCTCCCTGGTTCATTGCTAACAACCCAAAGCCTCCTACATGCTTCTAAAAGCCTCTGGGGGGAAGGAACCTTCTAGGTCATGAAGCAAGCGTAGAGACTCTTGCCGGTGGCCAGGCAAGAGAGAAAATGCCGGCCGGAGGGCTGGAAGTGCTGGTGAGAGCAGGCTCTGGAGACAAAGAGGGGAGCCACTCAAGAGTCACGTCCTGGTGAGACTGTGCAGGCCTTTGCTTCTCTGTGGGGACCTGCCAGGTCCGGAGAGGAACCTGCTTGCCGAGACAAAGGAAGGGAACTGGGCTGAGAGGGCACCACCCCAGCCCCAGGGAGAGGAGAGGGCCCAGAAGCTGTTAATCCTGCCGGTTGAGTTGTTTTTTTTTTTTTTAAAGGACACTCTAAAATCAAATAGATGCAATAAAAACACTGGCCTTTTCATTAAACATGCCACAGAGGCCCCTTGTTCAGCAGCCATTGTCAATCAGATCTGGGCCATTGTCTCTCTCCCCAGCCCCCCGTAATTGGCATCTGTCTGGGAGAAAACAAATACATACCAGGCTTGCGTTTTAACTAGGGCAGCAAGGAACGTGGTGGCTCCTTCTCAGAGTCTGCTTAGCCACCAGGGCACGTGAGGGTCCTGAAGACGCGCGGGCCCCAGCCTAAAGGTCCCGCTATCTGCAGCTCCCTGCCCCCCACCACGCCCTCCCCAAAGCAGCCGCTCTAATCTTTGCCCCAAATCACTGCTCCACAGAGCACTTTCTCCAGCTTTCGGTCTGCAGAAGCTCCCAGGGGATAGTCAGTGGGAAGGCTTTACTTTTGGTATTTTGCCTTCAGGAAGTCAAGGGAAGACGAAGTGGGGGACACATTCTCTTGCTGACGTTGCTACGACCACTTAGTAACAGCAGTGTAGCCCTCTTGTTAACTAATAAGCGCAGAATTAAAGTAGCATGGTTAATTAGTAATGGCAGTATTGCAGCATGAGGAAATAAGACGACTGTGATTAACTAATAGTAATAGTCACAGCCCCGTCATTAACCGAGAGTTCTCTAACAGCATTGTTAGTTAGCCACTTTGGATGACACGTTCATCTGCGGGTGGTTCTCCTTCATCCTAGTACTTATGTTCTGTCCGGGAGCCATGAACACTGAATTACTGAAACCGCCCCATGGGCCCTGGAGAAGTACAGAGCTAGGTTCTTGCTGGCCTCTGGTCAGAACATTTTCATCAGCTGATCAAGACATCATCTCATACGTATTTCTGTGTAAAAGCGCCTTTTAAAATATCTATTGTTGACTCATTAACGCTGAACTCACAGCTAACAGTTCTGTACCTCATCCCCGAATGAAGCGAGCAAATACATGTATTTTGTTGTACGGCACATACATCCCAGCTTTCTTACTTAGGACCACTGGATAGCACTTCAGCCCTCTGCTTGGAGCCATTTTAAAATCACCAACAAAAATATGAAAAATGTGGCACTAAACAGACCGCGAAAAGGATACTTGTTTACAGAATGAGAGCTGAAATAAGAGCCCAGAGCATTGCCTCCTTCAGCCTCAGCTGGGAATACGTGCATCGGGAAACTCAGACTTCCACATTCTGTACATGTCCATGAAGGACCACAAGAGTGCAATGAGTATTGCTTTGGAGGTTACTAATAAATTTTGGAGAGTAGGCAAATTCGGAAATACATATTCCACAATTAAGGATTGCCTGTATTTTATTTCACTTAAGTTTCTCACTTAAAGCCAGCAACTCCCATCTTTTGGTATAGAAAACTAGGATTTTCAGTGTTCAGACAGCTGGAGTATGGTTTATTATGTTACACCAGGGGTCGGTTGACTACAGCCCACGGGCCCGCTGCCTGATTTTTATAAATAAAGTTTTATTGAAACAGTAATACTTATTTGTTCACATATTGCATATGTGGCGGCTTCTGTGCTGTAGCGGCAGAGTTTAGCAGTTGTAAGAGAGAGCAGATAGCCCCAAAAGACTAAAATGTTTATAGCCCAACCCTTTAGGGAGGAGTTATTCCAAATTCTCCCTTTTGATTTCAAAAGGGAGAAAATTCTTTCCGGTCTCAATTCCAGAATGGTTTGTGCTTTTCTGAAACACTTTGTTTTTTCTCTCTTGAGCATTGGGAATCTTAAAACTGATTATGTTTCCTTCTTTACAGTGATGTTAAGAAGCTCAAAGCCTAAAGAGCTGGGGACTCCTGACACTCACATGATAAGAACAGAAAAGATCCTCCATTTTGGTTATGCTAGGAGAAGGATTAGGTTATCTCCGCACAGTAAAAAATGTAATCAATTTATACAAGGTTGTACAGGCATTTGGAACTTACCAGTAACGAAGCGTTTTATCTGGGGCAGGACCCAGATTCTGTCTGAGTGGTGGTATTCCCTGAGGAGACAAAGGCCTGCTGTGGGCAAATAATATTTTTAGCTAACTACTATTTATTGAGAATGTATTATGCGCTAGATACTGGACTGAGTGCTATATATGGCTTATATTATTTCTCTGTGGCATATAGTACATAGACTAAGAGACTGTATTCTACGGAGGTGAGTGTGATGGTCCCTTTTTACAGATGAAGAAACCAAGGACCAAAGGTGTTCAGTAAACTCTCCTTGGTCTCAAAGCAAGAGGTGACAGATGTGACATTTGAAGCCATGTGTGTCTCTGACACCTCCTCCCTACATGTCCTCCATCATTCTAGATAGCTTACTCGGCATTAACTTTCATCTTTCCGGATCTTAGAATTAAGATTCTGCGCTGCACAGTGAGGCATTTCTGACAATTCTTCTCATGCTACGATCTTCATCTCTGGATTTGAATAGGGTAGGCGGCCTCTGCAGGACGTCGGGGTGGGGTGGGGTGAGAGTCCTGTCGGGAACAGACACACGGAGAACAGTGAGAAGGCTTTGCAGTCACCCGGGTGCGTGAGGGTGGAGGGCTGGACGCTGGTGCCGGGGGGGATGGCCGGAGGCTGAAGGGATGGGGTGCAGGAGACAGAGCCGACACGGCCCAGGGACGGACTTCATGGTGATGGTGAGAAGGGGACACTGGTGGCTCTCCGTGTCTGGCTCGGGTGATTAGGCGGATGGTGGGTCACTCTGTGAGACTGGAGAGAAGATGAGTCGCAGGTTCCGTGCAGGCTGAGCCTGGCCGTGCCGCGAGCTAGCCAAAGGAAATGGCTGCTGGCAAATGATGATTGTCCTCGTCCCACCCTGGCTTGTAGCTCCCAATTTGTGTACGTGCCTGCCTGTCCCCCAAAACTCTGCGACTCAAGGACAGGGAGACTCTGTTTCATGAATGCAGAAGCTTCAATTTTTGTTCTGCTTACTCTTTCCGGATGGCCGCGAAAGTCTTACCAGTCTCCAGTCTCCCTGGTCACTTGTGCTGTGCCTGTAAGAAAAGTGAAAGCTCTGCTTCGGTCAATTCAGAGCCTCCTCTGTCTCTATCAGAACCAATAAATACCCGCTGTCACACTGTTATTGCACCTCCTAAACTCTTTAGTACACAATGTAAGGGCAAGGTTGTAAAGACTCTGTTAAGGAAGTCTCTGGTGAGACCGCTGGCACATGTAAGGGCCGGTACCTTTCAGAAGGATGTGCTCTGGGGCCCAGGAATTTATCCCCTTCCCTCCCCCACCCCCCATCATTCCTCTTCTTCCACAGCAACATTTGTGAATACTTACTGAACGCCTGGGGTCAGAATGACACAAGGTACTTCCAATCACTTGCGTGGAAGGTCACGAGAGCCGGCTTTTTTGTCTCCTTTGCTCAGTTCTCCATTCCCCGTGCCTAGACTATGGTTCATATACTTGACACAGAAGAGATGCTCTTATTGCGTCTGTTGAGGGGATGATGGAAAGAATAAGGATACCTCTCTTTGATGAGGAACATCTATCCATCCATCCAACATATACTGAGCACGTGTCAGATCCTGAGTTTGGCGTTGGGAACACGAAGAAGAGTGGATCGACCTTGCATTCAAGAAGTATTAATGCAGGGGCACCTGGGTGGCTCAGTAGGTTAAGCATCGGACTTTGGCTCAAGTCATGATCTCCCAGGTCGTGAGCTCAGGCCCCATGTTGGGCTCTGTGCTGACAGCTTCGGATTCTGTGTCTCCCTCTCTCTCTGCCCCTTCCCTGCTCACACTCACTCACCCACTCTCTCTCCCCGCCTCAAAAATGAATAAACTTTAAAAAATTTTATATAAAAAAGTATTAATGAGGGAGACCAACTGGTCAAAAGATCACAAATACTTCTGGGAGGAGAGTTACAATGGAAATCTAAGCTAGGTGCTCCTTACTGTAGCTGGGAGACCAAGGAGGGCTTCACAGAGAAGGTCGCCTTTGACCTGGGTCTTGAAGGATGAGTAAGAGTTCCCTGAGTGGGAAATAAGAAGGATATCCAGACTGAGGAAATCTGCAGGGAACGCGCTGAGACAGTTGCTGTGGTCATTTACAAGGAAACACACTGGGGGGGCGGGGGGGGGCTGGGGAGAGGTGTGTACCCTCCCAGCCCAACACTATAAAGAATAGTGTTCTCTCTGTGTCCTTATCTCTCTCTACCTTCCATATTATCATCCTACTGGTTGGAGAGAGGAGGTGGATTTATCGGTGGGAGAAGAATCTTGAAGAATATTATATACAAGGAAGACATGGATGCCTGCATGAAAAACAAATTAAAGTCACATGGCCCAGAGCAACATCTTGGGGGCAGAAATGTAATGTGTTCAATTTTCTGGTGGTCACACTTGAAAAACTGAAACAGGTGAAGTTAATTTTAATAATATATATTATGTGACATGATATATTCAAAGTATCATATCGTTTTAATGTGGAGTTAACATAAAAACGTATTGATTAAAATGTTAAGTTCCTATTTGCATGCACACTCAAAATACATGTGTATTGTACACTTAGAGCACATATCTGTTTGGATTAGCCATACTTTAAGGGCTCAATAGCTATGTGGGGCCAGTGGCTACTGTGCTGGACAAGGCAGCCTACACTCCTACACTCTATACGACACGTAATCTGAAACTGAAGAATCGAGGGAGGTCTGCCCCCCCCCCCCGTTCCCCACCCACACTTATTATTTGCCCGCTCATTCGTGCACACAGCATTTACAGAAGCCCCGTCTAGGCCTGGAGCTTCTGGGCTGACGTCAAACAAGAAAGATTGTGCGTGACCAACGAGTGTGATGTTTCCTGCACACCAGGCCCTGAGTGAGACTTCCGGAGTGGGGGCACTGGGGTCTGTCTGTCATCAGGGATCTCAGGCTGGGGCCTGGAGGCGGTATAATTGGCAGATACTTTGGATTTGGCTATTTGAATTTTCCTGTACCGGGTCTTAAATCAGGTGTTATGCTTAGTCAGTTTATCATCTTTTGCTCCAGACCTGGCCCACTTCACTCATTAGGTTAACTGTGGCCTGGCTGTAGACATTGGTGTTTGAGAGCCCCGGATCAGATGTCTTTAAGAAATACCAAAATGTTGGTAAGAGCGAAGGTAGAATGGACCTAGAGAGCAACCAGGCCATATTTGGCAACCCTCACTTGTGTTCTAGAATCACCTGGAGCACTTTAAAAAAAATTTGTTTATTTTTTTTTTTAATTTTTTTTAATGGTTTATTTATTTCTAGGAGAGAGAGAGAGAGACAGCGTGAGCAGGGGAGGGTCAGAGAGAGAGGAGTCACAGACTCTGAAACAGGCTCCAGGCTCTGAGCTGGCAGTCAGCACAGAGCCCGACGCGGGGCTCGAACCCATGAACCGCGAGATCATGACCTAAGCGAAAGTCAGACGCTTAACCGACTAAGCCACCTGGGCGCCCCTAAGTTTATTTATTTATTTATTTAGTGAGCACATAAGCAAATATGGGAGGGGCAGAGAGAGAGGGAGACAGAATCCCAAGCAAGCTTTGCACTGTTTCAGCACATAACCCACCGTGGGGCTCAAACCCATGAACTGTGAGGTCATGACCTGCGCCAAAATCAGAGTTGGATGCTTAGCTGACTGAGCCACCCAGGCACCCCATTTTTTTTTTTTTTTTTTGAGAGAGAGAGAAAGAACTTGCACACACAGGGGAGGAGCAGACAGGGAGGGAGACAGAAAATCCCAAGAAGGCTCCCTGCTGTCAGGATGAAGCCCAATGCAGGGCTTGAGCTCAGGAACTGTGAGATTATGACCCGAGCCAAGATCAAGAGCTGGATGCTTAATCGACTCAGCCCCCCAGTTGCCCCTGGAACACTTGAAATCTAACATGTCCTTGGCCCCACCCTTAGCGATTGTGATTCACTTGGTCTGAGTGGGGATGGGATCCATGTTTCACAAGCTTTACCCAGTGATTTGTGTTCACTTTCTAACATGGTACTGGTTTTAAATAACCACAGTCCAGAGAGGCTGTCTGTTCGGCCAGGGTCACAGAGACGCGATCCTCCTAACTCTCCACCCACTGCTGTTTTCCCCAAATGGCACAGAGGGCCAAGGAGTCTTAGGAACCTTCCTGAACATTCAGGAGGCGTTGAGAGTCAGGGATCTGTAACCACTGTGTTGCCTCTTCAACAACAAAGCCCTTGTCAGTTTACCACTCTGGGAAGATTGCCAGGCTCAAGTATTAATAATAATCTCTTTGTTTTTTAAATGCCTTATAATTGCATAAGTAAAGCTTACTTTCTCTTCTTTAATGGTAATGAGGCTTATTTGACTGATTGGTTGATTAATAATACTCTAATTCCCTTGCCGACAAAACAAAAAGCCCAGAAGTGGATGCCAGGTGCCGATGGCTTGGGATAGGGGCAGGAATCACTGTGATGTCAGGGCCACAGTCAGCTTGAGGAAGCTGGCATCCAGGTGTCCCGTGGGGATGTTCCTGGATGCTGTGTTCTTCACATTATGCAGTGTCCGGCCTGTGACGGCCTGTGAAAGATACTACTCTCTGGTTTCAGTATGAGTAATGGTTGCACCCAGTCTGGGTTAGCATCGTGCATACACTTGTAGGCATTGGAAATTGTGAAACTAATTGTGAAACTAATTGTGAAACTAATTTACTGCTTCCCATTGGCTGCCAGGAAACTCAGAGTCAAATGAGGGTCATACCAGCCAGAAGCATAAAGTTCTCAGCATCTGTTTGGTGTAATAACAACAGCTCACATTTGTTGAGCATTTACCATCTACATGGACTCCTTGTACCTTACTTTCTGCAAACTGCGTGTTCCTGAAAAACTGAAGTGCAGATCTCCCTTGTATAAATCGAGCAGTGTGTTCAGTGCCCTTGGGGAGTAAGAAAACTCATTTAAATCGGATATCCGTGCGCTGTGAATAATGACCTCCTTACTCCACTACGTTTGCAGTGTCATTTGCTGGTTTTCAGACTCTCTCCTGACCTTCAGAGGAGACCAACTGGGCCCAGCTGCTGCCTCCGAGTTGGCTGTGAAATCCAGCTCTCTTTCTCTGAGCCCAGAACAGCTCCTGCTCCAGCTGCGAATCACCAGAGCTGAGCTCTGCCAGGGGCCCGTGGTTGTGGGTGGCTTTGCATGGACGCACATTGGCCCAGAGGCAGAGGGAAATGGGAGGGCTTTTACTGGTCACCTGCCTCCTTGCGGTGGGTTCCTGATAGATAGCAGATGGAGAGACAGGGGAGTTAATGAGGTCGGCATTCTGGCCAAATGCTTTCCATCTTCCTCTTGCCCCTGAGCCCATTGGAAAAGAATGTTGTGCTGGGCAGGCGGTTCGGGGAGAGCTAGAAAAGCTGAACCTTCGCCAAAGGTGTTGAAGCAGGAGTGTGGGGGGTGGTAGCTGAAGGAATAGTGTGCACTGATTCAGTTCAGCTCAGTTCTGTGGGTATTTACTAAGTACCTTCTCTATCAGTCATCTTTACGTGGCTCCCGATGCCTTCCCAACATGCCTTTCCATGTGGTTTTCACCATCCCTATGTTGTCGCTGAGCTGTTTAAAAAACTCAGAGATGTTAACCAACTTGGCCAAGATCACACAGTCAGCCTAGGAGTTGGCTGGGGTTTGAATCTAAGTATCTCTCTCTTTCTCTGAAAACCAGCTACGCCAAGCTGCTTCTTACCACTCATTGGATCACACATTCCTTCTTAAATTGTTTTCAGAGGTACATCTTAAGGTCTCATTTCCGAATCATCTCTTCCTGCTATAGTGAGGAAATGGGGGTGGGAAAGAGACTCATCTTCAAAGCGCTGGGGGAAAGGGATGGAACGAACCGTTTACACTCACAAAATTTGTTTTCAGCTCTCGCCAGAGGTAGTAGTAATTTAATCGTCAAGGCTGGCGTCCACCGCCTTGGGGCCTCCCTGCCCCGAGCCAGATGTTTTTGTTGAATCTGGTGATTTTCAAAGAAAGGTCTGGATTGGAGTATCAGATCGATGCTGGCCTCCGTGAATAGGTAGACGGACACAGGAAACCGTCAGTGACCTGTGTGCCACACGGCGCTTGACAAGTCCGCGTCTTTCTGTGCTCGCTCTCTCATGGCAGCCTTGTGAGGCAGGCATCATCATGGCTCCATTTTACTGGTGAGAAAACTGAGCCCCGAAGACTTTCCAAGTCAAATACAGAGCCAGGACCCATCATGACTAGGAAGATGCGAGCGAGCCTCGTGGCTGGCACTTAGGGGCATTCACCAACCACTGTCACTTCAGATTTCTAGCTCTGAGTCTTTTTTTTCTTTCACATCACCTAGGCCTTGAGAAAAAGCAATCTATCCTGAAGGCTATTTCTCTCAAAATATAAGAAAACCCTTGCTGGGCTGTGATCTCATGTTCCTCCACAGGCCCCTTTGGAGACTCCACGGACCATGCACATGACTTGCTTTCATCCATCCAGAGGTTATAAGAAAACAAATGTTGGCAGCATAGCATCTTTCTTTGGAGGAACCTGGAGGCCTGCCCCCTTATTTGTCTCTAGGGATCAGGGACGAAATTGGAGAGGTGGGGGAAGGAAGAAGGCACTGGCTTTGTTTTGTCAAGATCTGGGCTTTTAAAACCATTTCATCCCTGACCCCACTCCTCCTAAAGAAAACACAGTCCCCCCAAATGTATAAGTCACCATGTCTTATGGTGCCCACAGCTCTCTTTCTGTGCATTCCTCCCCTGGCCCCCAGGTTCACAGGGGTCACTTGGTGTGGGGCTCAGACCCAAGCCAAGCAAGAGACAAAAGGCAGGCTGGAATCTGTAGGAATCATCAGGATGGCTGAGAGTGTGTGAATTCCAACCACAGGGCCAATCAGAGTAAAGAGGGAACACAGGAGAGCACCACGGTCATTGGATGCCCATGATGCCCAGGTCATTTCCATACATGGTCCCCTTCTCTTTCTCCATCGACCCCATGAAGTTGAGGCTCAAGGGATCACAATGACTAGTCCCAGGCCCATGGCTCACCAGAGGCAGAACTGAGCCCAGAGCCTAGGTTGCTGATGCCAGGGCTGGAGACACGATCACGAAGGAGCTAGGCTTGCTAATACAGCAGCTGCGTCTTGTAGGCCTCCACCTGTAATCGCTGGTCCTAAAGACTATTTTACATTTAAATTACTTAAAATCAAGTAAAATAAATCAGTCCCTGGAGCCACATGTCAGGTGTTCACTTCTCCATGTCCCTGGTACCATATTGGACAGCACAGGTTTATTGAATGCTTCCATCATTGTAAAAGGTTGTATCGGACAGCACTGGTCCAGCATTTGGGAGCCAAACAGGAGTGTGAACAGTTCGAATCCCCTCTGTGTCTGAACCCGCAGCCCAGGCCTCGCCCAAAGGGGAAGTGAACAATGCCAACCTCTCCTGCAGGCGCTGCTGGTGGCTGGAGCTCAAATTCCTGTGACCCTCGTCATGTGTCACACGCCCCGTGGCAGGCTTCTCGGTGCTGGCTGTGTGTGCCCCACAGCCTCCCACAGATATGGATCCCAGATTTTCCGAGTCAGCTCTGAAGTCATACATTTTGTGCCCTCTGTAGAACATTCAGTCCCAATTATTTTACCTGAATATAACCAGAGCAGGGCCTAGCACAAAAACCATAAGCATTTGTTATATTGTAGCGCTGTAGAGAAGACAGCAGAGTAAATAGTCATTACAGCCTGTGATAAGGGATTGTTACCAGCCTTCATTCATTTGTAAATAATGATTGGGCCAGCTAGTATGAGTAGGGCACGGTCGATACAGACAGTGATATTTAGGAAGGAGTGGCTATTTCCTTGGTAGGCAGGACAAAGGTGCAGATGGAGTCAGGCATGAACAAGGGTTACTGGGCAGCACAGCCCCAGATCTGTGTGGTCAGGGGGCCTCCTTGGATGGTCACAGGTAGGGGCAGTGTATATCCAGGACTCAAAGTCAGAGGGCAGCCCCAAGATACTGAGTGAGGTACCAGGTCTTAGACTGAGAGTCCTAGGGTTTTTGGGCAAAAGGCAGCTCAGAAGTCCTATCCAACCCCTTCATTTCCCAGAGGACAGACCTGAGGCCTGGAGAGAAGCAAGGAATGCTGGGACTTAGGGGCACTGCTGCTTCCAGAACCTATGCCACCAGGTCCTAGGCTGGGACCCGTCCGTCCTCTGCCCTGTTCTGTTTGCTAGGGGACCGTGCCTAATCTTAGTCCGTATTCCTTACCACTCTGTAACGTGGCCCACTCCAACCACAACCATGAGGGCGACTCCAACTACCACAGTCTTAGAGACTTTGGGTCTTAGGGAAAGAGGGTGCAGAGCAGAAGAAGTGAGATAGGATCCCAAAGGAATCTGTTAGCCACCTAGTGTAGGGGGTGTGAATGCTAACTCAAGCCACGAAACCAGGGCTGGGATCTTAGCTCTGCCATTTACTAGCTGTAGGACCTTGGGTGAGTTACTTCATTTCTCTGACCTTCAAGCCTAAACAGGATGATAGTTACCTACCTTCTAGGCTTGCACAGCAGAATAAAGAAGTTTTTCTATCTGAAGCCTTTAGAGGAGTATCTGGCCTATAGTAAACATCGTATTTGTGTTAAGGTTGTTATTACAAAAGCTGGGGTTACTACTTAAGCAGATTTGTCCCTAGTCCTGGAGCTAGCCATGTGATATGACCTGTGTTCTTTTGGGGAAGTACGGCAAAAGGTTTGCGTGCTCAGCACCACTTTGGAAACGTCAAATCCGCACTCTGTGTGTGCTGGTTCTGACAATGTCCTGCCTTCCTGCTTTAATCTCCCATAGAGCACGTTCCCTGTTCCATTCGGCATTGTAAATCATTTATTTGGTCTCCCTTCCCTGTTAGAAAATAAACTTCTTGAGAGCAGGAGCTGAATTTTATTATTTGGTAACAAAGAAAAGAGTCTCAGACCTTGAGTGAGAAAACACAGATTCGAAGGATTCCTTCTTAGTGATGCATCTTTGCTTTGCTTTATTGAATTATATTTCACAAAGCACCCATGTACACTTCAGCGGCTTGTAGCAGATTCGCAGAGTTGTGAAAGTGTCACCAACAACAAATTTTAGGACATTTGCATCATCCCAAGAAGAAACCCGTACCCATTCTCTAGCACTTTCTGGGGTGGTGGTGAGCATTACATGAAGACATGCGTGAGAATAGGCCTCAACACAAGGCCAAGAACACGGTTCGTGTCTAAGAAATACGCATCCCACAAGTCCTGGCCGGGGGCTTCGTGCAGAAGCATGAAGACAGCGCTGCTAGGCCCCCCTCTCCAAAGCCCGAGGAAGCTGAACTCTCTCCTGAGAGAGGGACAGTGGATGTCCCCTGCCAGGCATTGCTTATGCTGGGTTGTAGGCTGGGATTTGGGGCCGTGGGGTTCAGCAGAGGGGGAGGTGTGGACCAGAAAATTCCTCACACACAGAGTCCAGTCTGCAGGACTCCTATCAGAAATTTACCAGGAGACGGCCTCCTTTCCCACACCCGTCAGGTCAGGACAAGCAGAAACGGCGGCCCCTGTGTCTCATGGCAAATTGTCATTCAAGAATAGCTACTCTGGAGGCACCTGGGTGGCTGAGTTAGTTGAGTGACCAACTCTTGATTTTGGCTCAGGTCATGATCTCACGGTTTGGTTTGTCAGTGCTGTCAGCACAGAGCCCGCTTGACATCTCTCTGCCTCTCTCCTGCTGATGTGTTCTCTCTCTATCTCTCTAAACAAAAAACAAAAAACCCGACTTAAAAAAGAAAATAGCCACCCTGGAGTCCAGGGTGATTACAAACCAACTTGGCTATTGTCTGAAAGTGGTTTCATTCTCTCCCTTTTCTTTCTTTCTCCTTCCAAGAAAAACATCATTTTCATAGTCCAGTTGTATTCTTGATGAAGGAGCTTCTGAAGAGAGAAATGGTCTGGCTTAGGGCAGGACTGGTCATTGTCAGCATGTAGGCCTCAAGAACATGGCACCGAGCCAGGGATCTTGCCTGGGTGACCACAGTGCATTACAATCAAGGACAGTTCTTGTTTGTTTTCTGTCTTAATTCTTTCCTAGCTCCCATTGCAGTGGCGAATGCGTAGTAGATATTTGATGGATTCTTGCTGATGGAAATAATGGGTATAGAGATACATGGATGGTGGAAGAGATGAGTTGATGCATGCATAGAATAGATGGATGGATGGGATGGATGGATGGATGGATGGATGGATGGATGGATGGATGGGTAGATGGGTAGATGGGATGGATGGATGGGTAGTGGATTTCACTAGAATGTAAGTTCCAGGAGGACAGAGGTTTTCATCCGTTTAATCCACTGATGTATGTCCAATGTCTAGTGCTTGGTGCATAGTAGACACTAAATGTTTATTGTTTAAATGGGTGAATAGATGGATGAAGAGTGTATGAACAAGTGGATGGATGGATGACAAATGAATACTAGCTTACTATTTTCAGTTTATATCGTCTGCATTATTTGACCCTCAGCCACGCCATGCGATGTAGTCTGAGCAGGCACATAACTGATTGCTCTCTCCATCAAGCCATGCAGGATTCTTGGTGTTGCATGCCTACTTCTGTCCCAGGAACACTCTCCAACATTTTCCAGAACTGTGAGCTCCTCCAAGCCCGAGTATAAATCTTTCTCATATTTCTAGTACTGAACACAAGGCCTAACACACTGTAGATAGTCTGCGTTGGTGGACCAAATAAGTTCAATCACTGCCATTTTGGAATGGACCAGAGAAGTGACAGAATAAGTCGTGGCCACACAGCGAGGAGGTGGTGGAGCCAGTACTGAAACTTGCCTTCAGACTGCGCATCTTGGGGTTGTTTCACATCAAATGAGTATGAAGACAATCTGCCTCCCTAGAGAAGGGGGCAGCCCCCATGAAAACCGACCTTCCGACCACTCTAGGAAGCCGAGGAGCCCATGAGGGGCACCTGCTTAAAGATAACACAGTTCTTCCTGACCCTCCTGGTTAAAATGCCTGCATCTGCCTAAGCCCCTGTCTCAGTTAACAGACAAGGATCATGTGATGTGCTGAGGGGCCTGGCCATCTATTGGTGCATAATGGAGTCACTGCCAGGAGAGATTTCCTAGCACAGAACACTGATAGGATTTAGAGATACACGCAAGAAACTCCTCACTGTTGGAAACTGGTGTTTTGTAAGTCAAGGCTGCTTTTGATCACTGCAAACCTGACCCTTATGAAATAAAGCCCCATCCTAGTCTTTTGTCGCAGAGGGTAAGAGGTCGTGTGACATTGTTGGAGGGCATTAGCCTTTGGCTTCACAAAGACTTGGGTTCAGATATAAGCCCCCCTGCCTACCTGCTTAGGGAGGCAGGAAAAGGGGAGGAAGTAAGTGCCTTCTGAGCATCCAGTTCATACCGGGTCACTTCTGGTGTCCAGGAGCACAGAATCACTGCAGCTTTCCCATAACCCTTGAGGATTTGGCATGGTTGTCTTCACGCATGAGGAAACCAAGGCTCAGAAAGCTTAGGCATCTTGCCCAAGATCTCACCTTTGGTACCTGATAGAAAGGCATGGTTGGTCTGACTATAAAACCCTTTCTACCTTGGGACAAGACAAGCCACCAAACCTCCTTCCCTCCCCCTCCCCATCATTAATGTAAGGAGGATACACTAGCTTTTCCATCCGCTCAGTCTGTACCGTGAATAGAGTGACCCCCTTCAGTCACAGGTGTTTGCAAGAAGGCTTGAACCCTTCCACATGAGCAGGCTCACCTTCTGCAGACTATTTGCACCCACCATGCTGGCAGATTCTCTGATGACAAGCCTTTTGAACATTTGCCAATATCTCAGCCCTCGTAATTAAAAGCACATTATCTGTGATGATTTTTAATGATAGCATTTGCAGAGTTGGGATACTGTCTGGTCTCAGGTTCAGTTTGAAGTTTTCCCTTCTGAACAGCACAGGCAGTAGCCTTGACAATGGTCAGGTGGAGGTTCTGTGCAGTCTTCTCTGGTAGCCTGTGTATTCTCTAGAAGTCTCTACTTGGGGAGGCTTGTCCTGGCTGGTGGATGGTCTGGCAGTCCATATGCCAAAGACACATGTCAGCTCTTTCTTGTTTATGATTTTTATTGCATTAGTTGAGTCCTGCTGGCCCCCCATCCTTCCAAGGTGCAGGTGAACAGAAGCAAGCAGATCAGCATTTGCTTGCCGTGGTTGCTACCAGACTTCCAGGAGCACCTCTGGCTGGTGTTGGTTCGGCCAGCTGGCCTGTGACCCCTCCCACTGTTCTTTCCTAGCTGAGGACCTTTGCACCTGCAAGGATGGTGTGCTTCTGGCCCTCCATCCAATCCTGACCTGAAACTGGAGGAGACTAAGGAACAGCAAGCTGAGTGATCGGTCTATTTGGATTCTTTAAACTATTGTACTCACTCTTGAATGGTGAAAATTTTTTAAATAAGTTACTTAAGAAGGTATAACATGTTTCCTTTGGGAGACAGCATCTAGCTTTTGAGGCTTCTAGGCTGGCCTGGACCCTGGAATCCTTATTAGGCCTAGTTCCTTGGTACACCAAACAAGGTCCAGCATAACTAGTCTTTATTTGCCTTCTCAGCCCATCTCCTACTCAACTGGGTGCATCCCATCCTCAGAAATGCTGAACTTCTGGCATTGCATCGCATCATCTTCTCCTTTACCTCACTCCCTTGCCTCCCATCCCCCCATCAAGCTAACCCCTCCTCACCCTGAATGCGATGCAGGGGTTGCCTTCTCCAGGGAGATGTTGCCACTGACCCCAGCTAGCGGAGGCCCCCTCTGCTGTCCTTATGTATTCTCTCCCCCGTACAGATCACTTTATATGTGCGACAGTTGCCTGTCTGGGTATCCTGCCTATGTCCTGCTCACCTTGGCAAACCCACAGGGCCTGGAACAGAATTGTCCCTTAGTGATTGTGGTGTGACCAGATGGATGGATGAAAGAAGGCAGAGAGGGTTGATTAGTTACCTAACTGAACTGCCATCTCACTCCCCAAAGCCCCATCCCCAGAAAGCCCGATGCCCCAGTAGAAGTCATGAAATCTGAAAGTAGCCAGTGTGAGGCTCAGAGCAAGACTTTAGGAGTTGGAATCCAAAAGGCAAAGTACCTGATCAAAGGCAGGATTCCTACCTTCCAGACACACCTGCCATGGACATTCTTAAAGACCCAGCTTTCTGATCCTTTCAACTCTGAGATGAGATTTTCAAGTGGTTCTGTTGCAGTTGGCATCATTTTGCAAATTCTCACGGACTGCTCTAGTTTCTCAGTGACGTGATCAAGTTGTCAGATCTCTAAGCTTTTCGGGTTGGACAGTCCCAGCTGGGGTTTCTGGCTCTGCCAGTTCCCGGAGGTGTGACCATGGGCAAATCTGCTACCTTCTTTGGGGTTCTCTACTCTTTTGGGAAATGAGTATACTAAATGAGATGATAGGTGGTCAGTGCAGGAAACTGGTCACACTCTCCAATGAGGTAATTGCAGAAAATTTAATGAAGGTCAGCGTTTCAAGGAAACTGGTAAGGGATGGTGCAACACCCCAGAATTAGCAGGGAAGGAGTCGGAGTAGATACTTAGAGAGTTTTACCTGCAGAAGAGGGTGCTGGACAGGAGCCATGGCCTTAGAAAGAAGAAAGACGCCATTGCCAATTACAGCGTAGCAGGGAGGAGTTGGGGGCGGGGGGATAAGTACCCCAACCTTATTTTCATCCCTCACTGAGACTGGTGCCTCCTGTTGGCTAAACCCAACCAGATATCAGAAGGAAAGGAAAGTCAATGATAACGCCTCAAAAGGTCAGCCTCCTTGAGCCCTGAGCAGCATAGGAAAGGGTAGAGAAAGGAGCTAGAGGGGCAAATGGAGAGAATCTGATCCAGCCCTGACCAAACAGTGTCTTCTCGATGCAGGCCACTTTTCCTTGCCTTCCTAACTCTCTACCTCTTAGGAAAAGGGACAGAAAGAGAAGACTGAATGCACCTGAACACTCCTTATAAGTCCACACAAGAGTGTGTTAAGGACGAAGGTGAAATGGAGAGAAAGAAGAAAGGGTTTTAAAATTTTGATTATCTGTGGATTTCTTTTATCCACGTTATCTCTTTCCACCAGTAGCTGGGATAATTGAAACCTCGTTGCCTTCTCGAACTGCAGCTGCTCCATGTGCTGAATGCACATCAAAGGTGTTTTTGTGAGGAGCCGTATGCTGTAGTTTTTAATTAATTTTAATTTTATTTTTACATTTGATCTAATAGAGTCAAATGAATCTTTATTGCTCAGATATCACCGAACTGGTGAAATAGGTCAGCCTTCCCAGGAGGAGTTCTTTGAACTTCTTTGCATGTGCAAATCACTCCTGCCAACAGACTCAGGCTCTGCAGGCAGATACCTGGCTGTGGGCTTGCAGGGATTGGTGTGAGAGGCGAACTAGGTGTCAGGAAAATGGAAGGCCCGGCTGAGCTGATGGTGTGAGCATCCCGATCATCTACAGACAGCTCATACTGTGTGCTTTACCAATGGAGTAAAGGAAAAAGGGGTTGGTTGCCTGTGCTTCTCTGCAGAGAGTCCACTGGGAAAATCAACTTGGGGGCACCTGGGTGGTTCAGTTGGAGCATCCAACTTCGGCTCAGGTCGTGGCCTCATGGTTGTGACTTCAGGCCCCACGTCGGGCTCTGTGCTGACAGCTTGGAGCTGGAGCCTGTGTCTCCCTCTCTCTCTCTGCCCCTCCCCAGCATGCACTCTGTCTCTCTCTCAAAAATAAATAAACATTAAAAAAAAAATAACTTGAACACTTGAGATGGAAAATAGCAGCCACCTTTGTTTTTCCTTCCCAACCAGCAGGAGGATCCGCACCATGCCTGCCCTTTGCAATGACTTCCAGAGCTGTCACCCATGGGGCTCCCGCCCATGCTCCTCAACCCAGAGGGAGCCTCTTAGCCCAGGGAGATCCTCCCTCAGCTCTGGCACCCCTGCCTTTCCCTGTCTCCTAAGAAGGCACACTAGGCCCTTCTAGTAGTCTGAGACATTCCTTTGCCCTCCTTGAGGTTTTCAAGGCTGTGTGTGAAAGCATCTGTTCTACCATGATGTCCTCTGCCTTCTCTCCACCTTCCAAGCCCCACTTCCTTCTTTTTCCAGTCATCCCCAGGAGAGAACTTCTTGGGCTTTCCCAAGGAGCCCATGTAGCAATTCAAAACATCTCCCCTGTTGCACCCTTCCCGGTGCGCAGGGTCCCCCAGCCTCCACTCCCCCACCCCCACCTCGCTTGCCTGGCATGCTTGAATACGTTAGAGTCAATGTGCAGTATGATGCCAAGCTATAACATTTATTAGACCTTTAATGTGTCCAAGGAAAAGGAAGACAACAGTGGCCTTTAAATCTCACTGCCCAGATAACTCCTATTAACGTAAAGAAAAAAATAGAGGTACATGGTCAGAAAGCACAGAGCGCAGAAAGATAAAACAGAACCCATAACTCATCTTAGGCTACTAAGTTGCCTCTCTGCAAAGGTGACCACTCTAAAAGCGTTTGTTGGTATTCTTTCAGAAAAAAACAAATGTAGACCCATGTTTTATTTACACCACAGCGGTCACTTTCTCCACCGTCTGTACCTTGACACATTGAGATGCCTCCTCATCCGTTCTTACGGAACTCACTGGCTCTGGTTAACTGCCGCGTATCCTTACGGAGACTGAACACACCAGACATTGCTGACTTCCTCCTCTGTCCACGGACTTGGTTTTTGAACCAGAGCCTGTTTATGTTTTGGGATCCTGTTTATCTTTAGGGAATTACTTCTACACCCATCCAGGCATATTTAGGTGATAGCTGGAGGATCAGTTCCTAAAAATAGAACTGACGCCCAAAAGTATATATAGTTCAATGTTGATGCCTGTTGTCATAGCCCTCCCAGATGCTGTTCCTCCCAGCAGAAGCTGAAGAGCAGCACATATTGGAACTTACCAGGCTCTTCCATTGTTGTCAGCCTGGTGAGGAGATAATGCTACCCCACTGTCATTTTCACCTGCACTTCTTTAATTATCAGCACAGCCAAACAGACTTTCATCTGTTTATTATCTGTTTATATTTGTTCTTCTCCGAGCAGACTCTTCATATCCTTTGTCTATGTTTTCCCCCTACTGGACCAGGGATAAATTTTCAAGTATTTTATGAAATCAAAGGCAGGATCCACATCTCAAATCTTTTCATTTTATCATTGATTTTATTTCTGTTACTTTTGAGACAGCAAATCGCAGGGAGGGATGAGGGTCTGAACATCTCTATAGTCTGTTACTTGAGCAGGGAGCCCCCCGTAACCTCTCAGAAGGCTCTGTCTGCTCCTACTCCAAGTAGAACAAGACAGTTAATTATTTAGCATCCCAGTGGTTCAGGGGGTGGGGGGAGCTCTACCAGTCAGACCGTGCTCTCGCGGCTCCTAGATACTGTACGCTGAGACACGGGTCAGCTATGGGGCTCCGTGCCGTCCATTTAGATGAGGCCTTTGCCAGTTGCCCGTTGTGAGCCTCCAGGGGTCACATCCTTGACACCATCTGCTGGACCATGAAGATCATCAGCATGCCAAGGAGTCTGACAGGCTGTGATTATTTTGTACTTTAGTGCATTTGTTTTCCTGGCACGAAGAAGATTCCTTTTCTGGGCGAGCTCTTTGTGCATCAGATACCCCATAAAAGGAAAACGAGCCTCCTTGGGTACCTTAATACGTTTGCCTGGGCCTAAAGGTGGTCAGACCCTGAGTGTGAGTTTGGGTGAGTGCAGCTGATGTGTTTGGCCCCAATACATGGGTTGTTACTCATCTGTTCGTTCATCCACCCATTCCCCCCACAAACAGGTTGAGAGTGGTCTGGCATAGAAGTTCAAAGTTTAGGCTTTACATACAGAATAAGCCTCAGCTCTTGAACCCACTGTTGTGTGCCACTGGCAAGCTACATTACCTCTTGCTTCTTGGAGCCGTTGAGTTTCCTTAACAATAAAGGAGCAGCGATGCCCACTTCCGAGTTGGGAAGTCTGTTGAGGTAATACATGTTTTAGGCAGCTGTTGCCACATCACGCAGCATTAACAAAACCCTCGAAAATGTAGCGGCTTAAAGCAGTAATTTATTGCTGCTCATGTTATCTGGGCATCAGCTGGATGTCGGCTACTGTAGACTGCACTCGGCTGGGTGTGGGTCCACTCTGCAGCTTGGATCCAAGTCTGCACCCTGAGCCCTCACCCCCCTTGCATCGGCAGGGTTCCTGGAGCATAGTCTCAACTCTCTGCCTTTGTGGGGAGGTAGTGGAAAGTTCAGGGCAGGAGGGCATGGAGTGAGGGATGAAGAGTCAGGAGCAGTGATGCAGTCTTCCATTCTGTACACTCGCTGGTACCAAGTTCTTGCCTTACTTCTCTGGCCAACACACGATGGCATGGATTGCTTGACAGAGCACTGCTCTCCCCGTGGCTGATTTTCCAAGTCTTGTGCTTCTTTTAATCCACAGAGTCTTTTATCTCTCCCTTCTTTGGCTTCCCAAGGATTGGGCTTCTGGAGAAAACTAAAGGAAACTAACACTCAGAGCCTTTACTATTTTTTTCTTTGCCTTGACTATTCCATAGTTTCCTGGGATTCTCAGTTTTGGAGTATTCTCAGCTGTTAGTTCTTCAAATATTTCCTCTCCCCTTTTCTCTCCTGTCGAAATTCCCCTGAGTTCTATGTTGGTACTTCTGATTCGCTCCACCTTTATTTTAATACATCTGGCATATTTTCCATTTATCTCTCTGGGCTACATTATGGGTAATTTCCTCAAATTTATCTTTGCATTCCTTAGACCTATCTTCAGATTAACTAATCTGCTGTATCATTTAGCCTCTGGATTTTAGTTTTAATGACTGTGTGGGTTTTTTTTTAATGTCTCAGGTTTTATTTAGTTCTTTTTCAAACCTGCCTTTAATTTTTTCATAGTGTCTTATCCTCTTAATATGATTTTTATTCCTTCACCTTTCGTTTTTAGTCATTTAAATACATTTATAACCTGTCAGGTAATTTTAGTATTTCAAGGGTATTAAGCTTCCTTATTGTGTCTGCTGGGGAAGTGTTTTCTTGGGTGATTTGTAAATTTGTGTGTGTGTGTGTGTGTGTGTGTGTGTGTGTGTGTGTGTGTGTGTAAGCTCATCTTCAGGTGATGTGGTTTTAGTGGTGGTTATTGTTTTATTTGAGTGGGATTTTCCTGTATTCAGGGCTCTGGAAGTGCTGTTACAGAATGTATAGAGTTATTTTGTGCCTGATCTGACCAAACACCGCAGAGATTTCACTGGCCCTGGGCCAGATTTTACATTAATTTCTTGGTTTAGAATTCCTGCAGCCCAGAGGCAATATAAATTTTGATTTTGTACTTGCATATGGTACAGGACTGAGTTTTTCTATATCATGGGCTAATTTTCTTTTCTGTCCACAGTCCTGAGTAAAAATAAGCTTCTTAGTCTCTCTTATAGTTGAATGGGCAGAGATCTCATTTGTAGAGGGGAGAGACCCTTTAGAGGTCCTGACCTTATGAGGGGGTTTTAGGGGCTCCATTCCATCCCCATGCCTTCCCTTTGGTCTACATCTTCTTTCCCCCCAGTGGATGGTAAAACCCCAGCCCTTGGCTATTATGTCCATGTTTGTGTCTTGCACACTTCTGGGCCACTCACCATGGCTTCAGCTCTTTTACTCAGTGTTCTAGTTTAATGTTCCTTATTATTTTTTCCATTTGATTTTGTTCTAGATATCTATATAGTTTTAGAAAGGAGGAGGATCCTGTAAATTCAGTCTCCCATATTGCTGGATCCAGAAACCAGAAGCCTAACACTTACAGCTCCTTACAAACAAACAAACAAACAAACAAAAAAAGAAAACCACTGTGGGATCTTTTCTATTTTCAACTTCTCACCAGGACATAGCCCCCAAAACGCATGTTTGTTAAATAATTGAATAACCAGACACTTGTTGGATTTAAAAACTGATCGAGAATTAAAGCCTTTGCCTAACAGGTTGCTGTCTAGGGTCGCCTTCTATTGACTCCAGTAATAATTAGAGTTTCAATTATTCATTTTCAATTAGAAACATGGAATAATGATCACAAATGTCATTAAGAAATTGAATTGTGTCTAATGCTGATTTGATAGAAGGCAATATTTCCTAGGCCCATTCCTTTCTTTAATGCCCGGAAACCAGACAGCCTCAATTAGAAGAACCAAAGTTCCAACCGAACTTTTGAAACATGCAGAAGGGAGTGAAGGGCAGCAGTGTTGACCCTCAATGACGCGGACGTGCGGGGCTTCATCTCTCAGCTGGGACAAAGGCCCACAGTCTAACTCCTCCCAGGTACAGGTTTGGAAGTCACCAGATGTGTCCTCTTCCCTCCTTGTACCTTGTATCCTAGGTAACCTCAACACAGACACAGACAGTGGCCTTTGGTGGCCGGCACCAACACTTTGGTGTCCCTGCCCTGTGCCTGGCACCCTGCTCAGCTCTGTACCTAGGTTGTCTCAGTCTTCTAACTCCCCAGCGTTTTCTTAGGAGAAAATTAATACAGAGCAGGGATAGACGGTGTGTTGGGCATCCGTGGTGCATAGCAAGTGTGTCTGTAATGAATGAATAACGCTATAGCTACTGTTAGGAATCAACGGATATTTAGCTCCTACGAAATGTCAGCTACTGGAACAGTCACCTTCCATACATTTTCTAATTTGATATTCAAAACCAACTTCTGAGATTACTCCGCCTTTAAATATGGTAAACCAGCTCAGCTCGGAGGAGATAAATCACCTGAGGCCACATAGCTAGGGAGTGACAGATCTGAAGTACAAACCCAGATCTCTGAGTTTAGATGAGCAGCTTATTCACATTGTGTATAGAGAAAGTGAGGAAGTTGGGGGAGTATCTCTCAAATAAATAAAGCATGTGAATGTTATGGTATGTTTGGGTTGTTCAGAGGCTTTTTTGTATAATTCCTGTTTCTTAGAAGAGTTTCAGTTGGCTTTGTTTGCTGGGTAGATAAATTTGAAATGAGACCCAGCACTGTGCCTGGCACATAGTCAAGATTAATAAATATTTAATGATCCAATCAGTTCATTAATGATGTAGTTACTGGCTGAGTGTTATACTGCCATTTCTTTTAAAGGTGGATTAGAAATGGGGCGCCTCGGTGGCTCAGTCAGTTAAACATCCAACCTTGGCTCAGGTCATGATCTTGCGGTCTGGTCCACAAGTTCGAGGCTTACATCGGGCTCTGTGCTGATAGCTCAGAGCCAGGAGCCTGCCTCAGATTCTGTGTCTCCCTCTCTCTCTGCTCCTGCTCTGCTCGCACTCTGTCTCTCTCTGTCTCTCAAAAATGAATAAACGTTAAAAAATATTTTTTAAGGTAGACTAGAAGCATGGTAGAAAATGCACGGACTAGGGTTGGAATTAGAAGGGCCCATGTCCAAATCTTTCGTAGCATGTTTGTGAGCTCCGTGCCTGGGGGCAGGTGGTTAATCTCTTTGTGCCTCAGTTTCCTCATCTGTAAAATGCGGGACAATCTCAATATTTACATGGCTTCTTTAAGAATATACAGTGTGTAGATAAAAGTACCAGATAGTAGTACTGGATAAAAATCATTGTTTTTATTGTAAGCACACAACCAGTTTCGCCACTAGGGTTGCTGTTAATGATGCTGAATAAAATTGGTAAAGAGCAAATCATTGCTGGAGAACAGGTGAGAACACCTGCCCAAAGGCAGCAGAGAAAGTTAAAATTCAGGTGGCATCCTTCCTGTTTCCTGGCCTTCCGGAAACCTGGGAACCAGCTTCTACTACCATGGAGCTGTGGCCAACGGAAGTAACACATCAAACGGAATGGGATGGTGGAGGAGAAACTTGTCTTCCCACAAAAGGAACAAAAAACAGCCCATTATTCAAAGTCTCTGCTGAAAGGAAAAAAAAAATCTCTGCAGGAAAAGTTGACCATATTCTGTGGAAGATGCTGTAGTTTCCATGGCAATTAATGGTGTTAAGTGCACTTCATAACCCGAAGGTCTGTAGTGAAGTTAGAGACAGAAAAGGGGAAGGTAGCTTTTAAAAATAGTATTTGAAGATTTTTTTTTCTTTGAAAATCCTTTTACTGCCCCTATCGGGCAGGAGTTCTAGTTTTGAAACATTGGAAAGATGTGCAAAATGACTTTAGGGATGGAATTATAGATACAATTGAGACACCCAAAATAGGCTCTCTCTGAGGCATGGTGGACACTTCTCCAAGAATTGCCACGATTTATTCTCTGTGCCAGCACCACCTCCTTTTTCTGGAGCTGGCCGGAATTCTCTGACACGGTGCTCGCTGGCCACAAAGGAGGGGTTCACTTTTTCTAATTCCCAAAACCGAATGAGTTCTCAGGAAGGAGAAGTTCGCAGGGCCCCTGCTCTAACCCCTAAATCCTCTAGGCCGTTGAGTGAAAAATCAGTCAACAAGTATTTATTTGTCAAGTGCCTACTGAGTGCCAGGTAGCTTGCTGGGAGATTTGCACAGCTGTCTCAGAGTAAGAGTGATAGCATCTCTACCCCGAACCTCAGAGATGCTCAGTGAAGCTCCGTAAGAACCACAGCATTCCAGAAAAACCGTGTTATCTCTTCAACAAGATGGACAACTTGGCCTTATGTCTTTCAGAGGGGTCAGAGTATGAGCCATCCAGGTGAACAGGCTTCCATGCTCTCCTGTGAAGACCCAGCCAAAGTTATGGACCACACTGCCACTCGCTGCCTTTATCCGTTTTCTTACCTGTAAAATGGTGGGGGAAGGAACATGCACACAGGCTTAAGGCCTGCCAATGTTCAAGTGCTCTGGGAGTCTAGAAAATTCTCTTGTTCAGTCTTTGATGTAAAAGAAGCTCCTCAAGGGGCACCTGGCTGGCTCAGTTGGTTGAGCGTCCAGCTTCGGCTCAAGTCAAGATCTCGCGGTTTATGAGTTCGAGCCCCTGCATCAGGCTTGCTGCTATCAGCCTGCCAGCCCAGAGACAGCTTAGGATCCTCTATCCCCCTCTCTCTGCCCCTCCCCTGTTTGCACTCTCCCAAAACTAAAGAAATATTTTAAAAAGAAAGAAGTTCCTCAAGAATGTGAATTTGTTGTAGAAGGAGGCCATGTAGTACAATGGCACCAGAGGCATTGGCCTGGAACAGACCTGGGTTAAATCCTGGTTCTCACACTTCCTGGCCAAGAGGCAAGGAAACGTTCACATATTTCCATAGCTATAATAATTTGTTAATGGTTACATTGGGTGCTGTTGTAAGGATTAGTGATAATGAACATGAACGCTGAACCCAAGGCGTGGACCGGCTGGGGCCTCAGTAGGCGGTAATTCTGGTAATGATACTTTTTCTGCCGTCGGAAAGGAAGATCGAGCCTCCAGGTCACTACTGAAGGCTTGGTGTTGGCACGTTCTTCTTGTATGCTGAATTCCTGTTCTGTTAGGTCTTTACATGACTCAGCTTTAAATTCTGGGGATGATGTTCTGGGGTCCCCACTGGAAGGTAATCCTTGTCTTTTTGTTTTATTTGGAAGTTTTTGAGTATTTTATTGTGAAATACAGTATTCGGACTGAAAAGTATACCCCACATATAGGTACCAGCGAATAATCGAGAAGTGGACACCCGTGTCACCACCCAAGCACGAAAGGAACACTGGTAATATTCCGGAAGACTTCTGGGCCCCGCCCCGCCCGCAGCCCTCTCGTTCTCCCCTCCCCCCCCACCCCCCACCCCGAAGAAACCAGTACTCTGCCTGGGTGAAAACTCATCCCTTCCATTTCCTTACTGTTTTGACATCTGTGTGTGTGCACCGAAGCAATTTTGCTTAGTTTGGCCCGCTTTTTGTATGTCACTCAGACAAGGTCACATAGTAAGTATCTTCTGGTGGCTGGTCTTCTTTGTTCAATCCCATGTTTTGAAGATTCATTCAAACACTGTGTAGTTTAAGTGTGTTCATTTTTGTTGGTGTATGATACGCCATTGTGCAAGTATCCAGAAATGACCAGCTCTCCTGTCAAGGGGGATTTGTTTCCAGTGCCTGGCGGGTATAGACAACACTGCTGTAGACATCTTTCTATGTGTCTTTGGCTGTGCTCATCTGCTGGGTTGGAAAGCTGGGTCATAAAAGGCTAGTCTCTTCGACTTTCCTACATGATGTCGAATTATTTTCCACTGAGTTTGCTCCCTTGCCTTTTTATTAACTTTGGCTGTAGAGAGAGAGCTCTGCCAATCCCATAGAGAGAGGCCCCAGTTTCCTCCGCTCTAAAATCTGAGAAATAAAAATCACCTCACAGGTTTTAATAAAGATGGGGTGAATAACATTTGTGTGCTTAGCAATGTCTTATTAGCTAACATTTATTGAGTACTCTGTAAAAGTGGTCCATTTATCTGGCCCCCTCATCTGCCCTTTCCATGATGCATTTATCTGGAAATTTGGCCTGAAATTATGTAGGGACTTCATCTCTTACACTGCTGTCTCTCTCTGCCTCTGTCTCTCTCTCTTCGGTTTTGGGTCTTATATCCTTCTAATTTAATACATTTCTTTCTTTCTTTCTTTCCTTCTTTCCTTCTTTCTTTCCTTCCTTCTTTCTTTCTTTCTTTCTTTCTTTCTTCTTTCTTTTCTTTCTTCTTTCTTTCTTTCTTTTTCTTTCTCTCTCTCTCTCTCCCCCACCCTCCCTCCCTCCCTCCCTCCCTTCCTTCCTCTTCTTCTTCTTCCTTCCTTCCTTCCTTCCTTCCTTCCTTCCTTTTTCTTTCTTTCAACTACATGCTATGTGCTTTTCCTGCATCATCTCATTTAACCTTCTCAACAGTGCCATGATATTAGTTCTGTTATTATCTCTGAAGCAACTGAGGCACAGAGTAGTGAAGTGACTTGGCCAAAGTCCCCCAGCTAGTGAGTGGGGGAGTCAGGGTTCACGTGCATGCCTCTGCTTCCAGGGAGGGCACCCTGACAGGACTCAGCACGAGGGAACAGAGCTGGTCCCAGGTAAGGCCCTACTAATGCTTGCCCACCAGCCTGCCACCCAGTGTGGTGTTTTCAGTGCAGCCTGGTCTCTTACAACGTGGGACGTCTCCTCCTTCAGTGTGTGAAGATAGACACGGAGACCAAGGAGCTTCATAAAGTCAGTTCATCCACCGTGCAGTGGTCATAGACCTCCTGCTGTGCTGGTGGGACTGCAGCATTCAGGATAAAAGCTCTGGAGACAGGCATACCTGAGTTCTTCCAGCGCCAAAGATTTGGTGCCATAGGAGAGCCACCATGGCTACAAGCAGCCTGCGTATAAGGAGACTGTTTTCTGTGCCCAGGGTCAAGGATGAAGGGCCATGCAGTTGAGAGCATGTCTGCCTCGAGAAATCAGGGAAGGCTTTCTGGAGGAGGTGGCCTCCATGGCCTTGTCTCCTTAAGCTACCTTTGACTCTTATAGAGCTGACCCACTATTAAAGAAGCCTCTTCCCCTCAACCCCTATAGCCTCTCAGGGTTCTGGCCTCCTTTGGCCTAGAAGTCTCTGGTTATTTAAGATAGGCCCTGGGCAAAGATTTCACCCCCTGCTCTGAGTCGTCTTCCTGTTCTCTGTTTCCTCATCCCTACTGCCACTCTGCTGTGGCTTCAGGCTTGCGAAGGAGAAGACTGTTTTATAACAGGACCTTAACATGATTCATTTCAGATTCCCCAAGGACTTTTGTAAAGTTTGGAATGAGTCATAATATATTTTTTTATTAAACTCCAAGACCCAACAAGCAGGAAACTGTTCGACAACACAATATAACTGATGTACTGCAAAGCGGGCTTTTTTGTGGGTGAGTCTTCAAGCTGCCCCAGAAACTTCCGTGCCTCTCCTGTCACTGCCTGGTTCTGGAGGGACGTTCATAGGGCTTTAGCGACTCAGCATGCCACGCTTAGCACACGCGCGCGCACACACACGTACGTGCACACACACACGTACATGCACACACACGCCCTGCCCCTCCTAATGCCAGAAAGCTAAGGACAACACGGCCCCTCTTTGCAGTCCCACCTCCGGACTCTCCCAAGAACAAGGGCCTCGCAAGTTCTCCATCCCCATGAAGCTGCTCCGTAGGGCAGGATTCCGGGAGGGGTCTAGGGACCATCCCAGTATCAGCACCTCAGACTTTCATAAAACGCAAATTCTCGGGCCCCAGCCCAGACTAGTGGGTTGTCACCTCTGGAGGCTGGGCCCAGCGGTCCGTGTGTGAGGGGAGCCTCCAGGCGGTCCGATCCTTGCTGAAGTTTGAGAACCACAGGCATAGGACTCCCTCACTCCCAGGCTGTCCCTGGCCCAGCAGTGCCCGCCTGTGTCACCTGGAACCTGTTGGCATTGCCGACTCCTGCCCGATTCGAATCAGCATTTCAACAGGACCTTCAGCTGAATGCCATCCACGTTTAAAAGCGTGGCTACATTAGGACACGGCTGGGCCCGAGTGGAAATCTCCCCCTTCCCCTACCTGGCCGTGTGATGGTGGCCGGAGATGTGACCTCCACAAGCCTCAGTGTCCTGATGGGTAAAAATAGAGACCGTTGTTTTCCCAGTTGTCTCGGTGTTTCTGGGAACGCATCTCACAGCCGAGGCCCCCCTGGAGGTGCTGGGAGTCTCTCCCTGCCAAGCGCATGACCTCCTCCCTGCCGACACTCACACTCCCTGGGTGATGGTGGCTCTGGCTCTGTTCTTATAGCTGCCCCGCCCCCCCCCCTCCTGTGCTTCTGCTTTTCTCATGATCACAGATCCCCACAGTGTTTGGTTGAAGCTCTCTGATTCTGCATGTGGAGAGGTTCTTAATGGTCTTTCCTTTGAAGTGTTTCATATTTTCTTTAAATTCAGCACTGCCCTCTGATCGGGGCCTGTCCAGGGGCCTCTCCAGCACAGGTCGGGAAGAGGGTTTCTCCCCTGCTGTCCAGTGTGGGGCTGCCTTTCAGCACAGCAATTGGGCGGGTGCCACAAAGCCCTCTTAACACACAAGGGTCCTTCAGAAAGGGCAGAAAACAGGATACCTCGAATCTGATAAATTGCTGAGAAGCGCTACAAATGATCTCTCACTCACAGACCTGTCCCCCGTCCCCTGCCCCCTCTGTGTCACAGACCCGATGGGAACAAGGACACAAGCCCCGCTCTGTGCCCCAGATGAAAGGCGACGAAGCCAGACACTAGGGGCGGGGACAAGGTGGGGGTGGAAGTGCACTGACCCTTTCTGGGGCCACCCAAGGGGAGACAGAGGAATCAAAGCCTTTCCAGACCTCAGGCAAGTGGCAATTTCCCTTCCCAGGGTTCGGGGTTTAAAAAAGTGCACCGGACAGGGCTGCCTGTGGGCACGGAGGGGCCCCCGCACACTGTCAGAGGGGCGGATATTGAGACTGCTGGTGAGAAAGGCAGTTGGGCAATCGATTCAAGAACCTCACAAAAGTCCATATCCTTTAACCCGGTAATTCTACTTCTGGGAATCTATCCTAAGAAAATAATCTGAAATGCAGACCAAAATTTATACACATGGGTGTCCCCTGCAGCTTTATTTATAAGAATAAAAACTTGGAAAGCACTAAATGCTCCACTTTAGGGAGTCGGTTAGGCAAATTATGGTCCCTTCATAGAATGGAATATTTTGTAGCCGTTAAAAATGATGTTTACAGAGCTTTTAATGACATGGGGAAATGCATGTGGTTTAAGTGGAAAAGGCAGGATATGAAATGACACACACACAGTGGGATCTCAGCCATGTAAAACAATTAGGGAAAACTCACAGGAAACACACACACACGTGCGTGCACTTGCACACACACACACACACACACACACACACACACACCGTTAACAGTGGCTGTCTCTGGGTAGTGGATGGTGGATAGTTTTTTTCTCCTTTCTTTTCCACCTTTCTGGGCTTTTTCTACATTTGGAAATGATTGGTTATCAGCTCTGGGAAATGGATTTATTTAAGCTTCACAGCCGATGAAGGGAAAAATCCCCATTAGTTTGAGTTCTGATGAAGGCTACAACAGCTGTTTCTCCTTCCTGTATATATGTTGTTTTTGAAATCACAGAATAAAATTAAATAAACATTATTTACCAAATTAAAATCAAATCAAAATAAACAAAGCATCTGAGGCCCTGTTGAGGAAGGGCCTCTGCTCCCCAAAGAAGCAATTGCCTGCTTCTAGCTTATCATTTTTCAGGGATCTTATAAAACCAACCACTGTGAAATTGACTTCTAACTGATCTTAATTGAGATGGGGCCCAAATGCGAGGATCAGAAATGAAATTCAGGACATCCGCCCAGCGGGCTGGGCCGTGAATGGGGCCTTGCAAATCCCAGGTCGCAGATGAGCTGTCTGGGGGTTACTGTACAGTTCTAGATTCTGCTGCCAGCCCTTCACGAACCTGCCACCCATTGGCTGTTTTGTCAGGAGCTCAGGGCTGAGCAGGAGTTTAGATTCCTCGGGCCTGCAGGGATTTTAGAAAGGATTTTAGAAAGCCTGTGGTTGACATTCCATTCTTCACCATCCCAGTTACCCCCACCCATCCACTCCCTCTCCTGGAATGTAAGTACCACCCTGTGTCTGTCCCTCTCTGGGAGTGTGTAGAACACTAAGCGATGGTCTGCCCTGAGCAAGTATCATGTTAGGTCTCTAACAAGCATTGTGGTTTTTAATCCCCATAGCGACCCTGTAGACGGAAATATTATCAAGCCTCATTTTAGAGTGTAGAAACCTCAGGGCGCCTGGGTGGCTCAGTCGGTTGAGCGTCTGACTCTTGATTTCGGCTCAGGTCATGATCCCAGGGTGGTGGGATTCAGCCCTGAGTTGGGCTTCACACTCATCACGGAGCCTGCTTAAGATATTCTCTCTCTCTCTCCGCCCCCCCCCCCACTCTCTTCTCCCCTTCCCTTTCTGTGACCCCTTCCCCACACTTACTCTGTTTCTAAAAATGAAAAGTAAAAATTAATTAAAAAAGTAGAGTATAAAAAATTCAAACATTCTTCCTTCTGCACATTGGGAAGCTGATACGACTTCAGGGGTTAGACTCATCTCCTCACTGGATCTCTTCCCACTTTGGAGTGACCAGTTCTTTTAACAGGAAAAGCAAACCATCCAGGGCCCCCCACACATAGGCTGCAGAATGCCCAGGTCCCTCCCTAGTCTCCCCAAATCTCTTTGACCTGCCTTTTCCTGCTTGTCACCTTGGTGCCTGGCCCTCTTCTTCCTGCCCTCCTCCCTTGGGGTCCCCCAGCACCCTTCTTGCAGCCATCTTCTGTTGGATTCATTCATCACTCTCTGAGACAGAACAATATAACTCTTCTTTGTCTGAATCCAGGAAGATACCCTTTTGTATCCCAGCAGGCTCGTAACGGCATTTTCCTCCCTGAAAGAATTCTCTCTTAAAGATACCTTCTGACTTATTTTCAAGCCAGGCAGCTTCCAACATTTTAAAATAATTGTGTGTGTGTATGTTTACACCTCTTATCCCACTGTATGCTACAAAATACAACACTGGAATACATCTAATATTAAAATGAAGAGAACTAATTAATGAGCAAGGAAACAGAACAACTAATATGTTCTAAAATGGTAACAACACAAATGTACTGGTGTGCTCACAGTTTTGAAAATCTCCATAAGGTCGCTCTTTTCTGGGAAAATGTGAATTACTCAAACTAACTAAAAAAAAGTAGAAAAAAACTTTAAAAAGATCCTAGGCAAAGGGAATGTGGAACAAGGTTTTAATGGAATGATTTATTTTTACAAGGCCCCAGGTTAAGATGATTTAATGTGGAAACTTCCCAAGTATCAAGGCATAAATGATCAAATGATCCCCATGCTTGCCAAGCGGACATGGTTTGGGATCGGATGGCCTTGTGTTTCAATCCTGATTTACATTTACCAGTTGCGTGGCCATGGATGAGTTATTCGATCTCTCTGAATCTCAAGTTTCCGTACGAATTCCTCAATGGCAGTGGTCATGAGGAGACAGAGGAGCCCACGTGGGCTTTCTGGAGGAGACAGCTTGTGCTGGACTTGACTTACCAGGAAACTTTCCCATGCTTGCTTGGACCCCCTTTCACCACGGCATGGACGTGTAAGTTGCCTGGCCTGTGTTATGGTACAGTCCGTGCCATGGAAATGCCAGACCCCCATGTCCTGTGAGTGCTTCCTGTATATCTAGACCTCCAGCACCACTAACCCCACTAACGGTGACTCCAATTAAGCCCTTCCTGTGCCCTGGCATGGTGCTGAGTCCCACGTGCACTAGCCCACTTAATCTTCCAAACAACCCTACAGGGTAGATGCTACTATGCCCCCATTGAAATGATGAAACTAAGACACAGAGAGTGCCTGACCCAAGGTGCACTATTAAATAACAGCACCAGGATTGGAACTCGGGCCGTCCGGCACTAGAGGACTCCCAGACCACAGTTTTCTGCTTTGACTAGTGCCTTGGATTTACAGAGCCTTCGACAGTTGATGGTAGATGTCACACACCTCTGTGCCTTTCATCACTTACCTCTGCTGGTCAGACAGACCTGGAGGACTCCCAAGTGACTTACCCTTCATCATTCTGCCAAAAAGGGATTATCCAGGGTCTAGCTCTAAGGCTTCTCTCTGGCTTTTGGAGTTCCCATGGCTGCGGGGGACCCAGATGCAAGGCGAGCCATCCCTGTGTCTCAGCAGCTCGCAGCCTACTTATGGAGCACCGCTTGTGAATGCAGCCACTGCTCCAAGAATTGCCCCCAGGGAGACCTGCCAGGCCTCCTCTCTGCATCCACCACCTTCCAGAAGTTTTTGCACCCTCTGAGTCTCATGGGAATTTCTCACCTCAGAGGTCCTGCAGCTCTGATGCTTCTTAGTGTCCCTGAGGTATTTTACCACTGGCGTGTCATGTGCTCATGTCCTACACTGCTGAGGATTCGCTTAGGCCTAGTACTGTGACTTTGTGGCAATGAGATCACGTTTCATCGTGAGATGGGGTAGCAGTGCCAGCCTCTTTATTTTTTATTTATTTATTTTTTATTTATTTTTTAAATTTTTTTAATGTTTTTTTATTTATTTCTAGGAGAGAGAGAGAGAGACAATGTGAGCAGGGGAGGGTCAGAGAGAGAGAGTCACAGACTCTGAAACAGGCTCCAGGCTCTGAGCTGGCAGTCAGCACAGAGCCCGACGTGGGGCTCGAACCCATGAACCGCGAGATCACGACCTGAGCGAAAGTCGGACGCTTAACCGACTAAGCCACCCGGGCGCCCCAGTGCCAGCCTCTTTAAACAGTCATCGTGCAATCAGATAATGTGGGATGGTAGCTCAGCTTTGGGTGTGGCCCTTTCTTTCTTTATCCCGGAGAGCCCTATGCCTCAGTTTCCTCATTCCTGGGATGGGGACAGTGATGCCTAACCCAGTGTCTAGGGTATGGATGACATATGTAAAGCATTGAGCAGAGTGCCCTGTGAGCACTAAGTGAATGCCAATGACTAGTGTGTTGTGATTATTATCATTGCAGGACGGTTACTCCCCTGTCTTTCTTGAGCACAGGGACACGTATCTTCCATTGCTCTGTGATTCCCAGTCCTAATGACTGCACCATCATACCAGAGTTAGCAAAAGCAGGTGCACAGGACAGAGCATGGGACCTAGATCCTGTGGTCCCACACTCTGATTGACCTCCTTGAACCTCAGTTTTCTCATCTGTAAAATGAGGATAGCATCTGCCTCACAGGGTGGTTGAGAGGTTAATGAGCCATGTTTCATGAAAGTGTTTGACCCAGAATACACAGAAGCAAGTTTGACTTCCTTTCCCTTCCTTGGTTGTATTTTTTCAGGGAACAGAGCCATATTTTGGACAAACTATATACATATTACAGAGTTTCTGTAGGTTTTTTTTTTTTTTTTTTGATTGTTGCTGTTTGTTTTTATTTTAGGAGAATGTTCAAGGCTGGTTTGATGAGGAAGCATTAATCTAGCACCTACTGTAAGGACAGGACTATGTGGATACAGAGGAAATATAAAATGTACCCCTGGCCCCAGGGTCTTCTGATGTTTTGCTCGTGGCTCAGTGGGATCAGATTCCGGTGCAAAGAGCTGTCTTTGCAGAGACCTCTCACCTGTGAGCACCTCATCTTGGAGATCCCATTCCTCGGAGTTCCCGAGTCAAGGACTGCTTTCCCAGAAATGTTTATTTTCCAGTAGATGGAGGAGTACAATCCAGAGAGCCTTCCTAAACTGTTAGCTGCATATTAATCTGTGGGGACTAATATCATCACATAATTAGTATAGCAGTGCTCCCAGCTTAATTGAAAATGCTGCGTATGAGGGGCAGTTAATGAGAAATGCAAGACTTGATGATTCAGAACTGCTGAGATTTAGCGGTTTAGTGGGTGTAGCAAGGAAGTGTTGGATTTATTTCCCTTTGCTATTCTCTTTGTACATCTGGACAGGAAGGGCTCTGAAAGAAGTTAGGAACAGTATGTATGGGTAGCGAACTTCGATGGTCTGGAAGTGTCTCAGCTCTTCGGGACCCGGCAGAGAGCCAGGCAGGCAGGAAACGGGGAAAAAGCTTCCGCGGCGACAAAACACATTGCTAATTTGTCTGTGTCCTGCAGCCCCTTCACTTTTTGAGGAGTCCTCTCAACCCACCTCATAGCCTGTTTGTGTATTCTTACTTTGTACAAGAGCTTGGTGAAGCCAGATCAGCCAGTCCCCTGAGCATTAGCAGAGCAGCAGCAGTGGCCCCCAGCAGCAGGACCCCCTCGGTTTAGGGGCCCAGTCAGTAGGGTCTTCAGGGCACAGAGTTTGTTTGGGGTCCAGGGGGGATACAGACGCTTGAGAATGAATCCCGCTCTTAAGGGGCTTACAGTTTTGGGGCAGACACATGTTGTCTCCATCGTGCCTCTTAGTTTCAGACAACAGAGTTGGCCCTGGCTAGTTTAAATCAGAAAGCAATTTAGTACAGGATATGAGGTGACTTGCAAACTTTCTGGGAAGGTCAGAGACCCGAGCTGGGATGCCAGAGCCAGAGAAGTCCCCCAAACACCACACAGCCCTGCTGGAATGCAATCTCCTGTATCCCTACGCCTTGAGACTCAAAACTCTAGGAACTAGATGGTGGCCCCACAGTGCAGCTGTCCAGATACACCAACACCTTGGCCGCCATGTTTGTGGGAAGGTTTGGTTCACCTGCGATAGCATCTGCCTGCTGTGCTCCTGGGGCTGTGTTCGCTGGGTGGAACAGGGATCTGGCTACAAGGGAGTCCATGTGCTGTTTCCAACTGGGCAGCCTCTGTGGAATGAAAGGCGCACTGGACGTGGGTGGCTGTGGGTGCTGACAGCCAATCTGTGGCACATTCTAGGGATGGGGCCAGATCGTTAGAGTCCAGCAAGCCAGGTCCTGTTGTAGAGTTTTGCCCTGAGAGATAATCCACTGTCTGGCAAGGTGCATGACAAGGTGAACACACCTTGACACCTGAGTGCTAGCAGTCAGGGAGGGGACCGCAACACGAGAGAGTAAGCATGGAAACTGTAAAAGCACAAAACTCCAGGACCACTGCCTTCAGGAACAAATACCATAGAGAGGTCGTAATCATGAAGAGCATTGTCATAAGAGAGCTGAGTAAAGGGGCACCTGCGTGGCTCCGTTGCTTGAGTGTCTGACTCTTGATCTTGGCTCAGGTCATGATCTCACAGCTGTGAGATCAAGCCCTGTATTGGGCTCTCCCCTGGGCATGGAGCCTGCTTGGGATTCTCTCTCTCCTTCTCTCTCTCTCCCCCTCTGTCCTCCCCCAACTTGTGCATGCTCTCTCTCAAAAGAGAGAGAGAGAGAGAGAGACAGAGAGACAGAGAGAGAGAGAGAGACAGAGAGAGAGCACTCTGAGTAAAAAGGATAACCATGCACAATCCTCAGCTATTAAGGAAAATTTACACTGTATTCACAAGACTTTGATTAGAGGACAGGAACATCTCTAAAAGGCTTCTGGAAGGTTTCCACAGAGGGTTATGTTTCCCCCCTCACTATTTTGCACTGCAGGGCTGAGACGCAGCCATCGGGAGACCTGCGTACTGCTAGTGATTATTTATCACGTAGCCTATGTTCTACAATGGTTCTCAGGAAACACGCGGCTGTGGCAGCATCAGAGCCCAGACTCCCGCCTGCAGAATAAGCGCCGTGTGAGGCAGGACCAGGAGCCCCACGTGTCCTTACAGGAGGCCAGACTTCCCCAAACAGAAATCCAGACGCTTTCCGGAGCCTAGCCCATGGTGCACAGGGGGGCAGCGGCTCCCTTCCCAGTCTTGTTATGAATGTAAGAGGGAAAAGTCTGAACGTCAGGCTTGAGGGGGCAAACAAATTGGCCTACATAACTAAAGAAAATATAAATAAATAAAAAAGAATGTCCTTGTTCATATCCAGAGCTACAGGCCAGTCTTAGAAAACGAAAAGAGGAGGGGAAGGGGCCTGGTGCTACAGTGTAGGAAAGAGGAGCAGGGAGCAGTCGCCAGCAGCACAGGCCAGGCATCAGTTTTGGAACATGACAAGCCTGACATATATTTGTGCATTTGCATATTTATTTACACTCGTATATTTATGTATTTGTATCTACCTAGAGCCTGGCACATTTCTCCTATCCTCTGATCCAGTTTTCTGTTCCCTTCTCTCTGCCTTTCCCAACTTCCCCGCTCCAAGTCCCCACTTGGTCCTTTATTAACAAGATTATTAGCAACGCAACTGACTCTTAGTGCCGTGTTATTATGACAAAGGCCCTCGCTTTCCTGTCTCGTCAGGCCTCACAGCCAGGGAGGGGAGAACAGAGGTTCAACCCAGATCCAAGCCCACACCTCTCACTTTCTCCTCTGCCATGGGGACATCCTACCCATGGGCTTTAGCTAAAATTTTGTCAGGGGAAACTTAGGGTGGACTTGTTCGTCTTCTGCCCTTAGTATCAGGATGAGGCCTTGAACTAAGTGCCAGAGACTTGGTTCTGGAAATCTGAAGGCTTCAGCAGCCATTTCCTTCCAGCTTCATCCAAGGGAAAAGCCCACCACACTGCCGTATCAGCAAGGAGGCAGGGAAGGCCTCACGAGCTCACTGTTCCTCTTCCTAAGAGAAGCACCAGACTTGGGAGATGAAGCTGCCTGCATTCCCTCAGGGCAATTACGTGCACAATTACATTTCTAGCAGGTGTCACTTAAGAGGGTGAAACCCATGAGTGTTCAAATGAGAAAGCAGAAAGCAGCCTTCAAGAAGGCACAGGAAAGCCCTATCTACAGGGGGTGGAGGAAGCGAACACAGGGACTTTTCCCATGCACTTGCCACTCGTCACTTGCTTTCCCGTACATGATCTCAGCCCAGCCCAAGGTCAGTGCAGACATGACCAGGCCCTGTTTGAACCAATGGAGAAGCTGAGCTCCGGGCCCTGCAGTGAACTGTCCAAGGTCGCTTAGCCAGGTAGGCTGCACATGGCTGTACAGGGAGTGGGATGTGCATAGCATTCAGTGTTGTGTTTAAGCCCAGAGAGCTCCAAACCCTCTCAGAATTTTTCTCTGGTTTTCACAGTGCCCAGCATAAAGTGAGTACCCCAGTAAGTACTTGATAGTATACTTCTGCATAGCAGTTTTCTCCCCATTGCTCAGCTGAGGAATGAGGTGTCCAAAGGGAAGAAAGTGCCAGGCATGTGCAAGCTTATTTAAATCAGCATTTACACTCAGCAGTGGAAATTATTACCCTCCTTTTATACACAAGGAAACTGAGGTGCGGAGAAGTGAAGGCACTTGCCCGAGGCTGCTCGTCGAACAAGTAGCACACCTAGGATTCAGACTCAGGTCTGGCCGATTCCGAAGGCTGTGTGCCTTGCACTAAGTTGAACAGCCCTCCGTGGGATCTGTCACACTGCACAGGCCCCTGCATGCTCTCCCAGTGATGCTCTGAGGGTGGTGAGTTCAGGGCTGTAAGACTCTTCAGTGCAGCCATATTGAAAGATCCCCTTCCTTCCTGCTCAGGCCCAGGGCTGAGTCTCAGCGGCCTTCCATTTTCTCTAAGCATGTAAACCATGTCTTTGGGCCATCTTAACCAAGGTCTACCCATTGGAGGGTCATGAAAGGCCCCCTGGAGATGGGGAAAGAACCTACGCTGGAGCTCTGCCAGACCTGCTTCCTCGCTAAGACCAGACTCACTGTCTCCTTTCCCCACTCACTGCCCTCCAGTATGAAGTGGCACACCTGGCCCCCATGTGGTCTGAATATATCACACTCTGCACCATCTCAAAACCAGAGGTCAGCTTTCTACACCATCTCTTTCAGTCTTTCCTCTCCATGAGTTTACCAGTTTCTATTAAAGCCAGCTACCAAAATCATCTGAATCCCCTGCATCCTTTCCATCTCCCCGCCTCTGTCATAATCTAGACTAGTACACTAGCCTCTCTGCTGGTCTGCTTTATACCTTTCTTCCCACCCCAGTCTTCCATATAGTAACAGGTGAGCTTTGTAAAGCATTTGTTTTATTTGTCCAGCCAGCTAGCCAACCTTTCCATCCACCCAATAAACATGGGTGGGAAATATAAGCATTTGCTCACGTACATATATACGTGTAGATACATGTGTACTGTGTGTACTGTGTGTCAGGCCTCAGGCTAGACTCGGAATGTAAAGCTAGATAAGAAATGGTCCAACCTGGAGGGGAGAGAGATACATAAATTGCAGTGATCGTGAAGGGAAACCAAAGGACTGGTGTCTGACCCCAGCTGGCAGCCTCAACAGGACCTGAACCTTTAAGGTAAAGGTGGGGAAAGGGTTGTTAATCTCGGGAGAGCTGTGTGCGTTCAGGGTTTGGCACTGCACGGCATGTTTGGGGAACCACACATACCTGGCAAGGTCAGACAGAAGGGTGGCTGCTGGGAAGGCAGAAATCGAATCATGACGTACCTTGTTCTGAAACTGGAGTTTTATCTCATTGGCAATATGACGTCGTGGATGACATTTCAGGTAAGGAGGCCATCAGGGCGGAGAGCCCTTAACCACTCCTCTCTCCGTGTCTCACCTGGACCCCTGGCAAAGCTTTTCTCTGCGTTCTCATCTTCAGCCAGACCTGCTTAGACTCCTTTCCTGGCTGGCTGACATTCTGCCCGAATGACACTTCTGTTCTCCCAGACACTGCTTACCCACGGCGTTCCAAATCACACTCAGAGAAATTCCTTCTGATTCTCTGTTCTGGACACAGTGTGACTTGACTGTCAGCGCAAGTCACTGCGCCAGTGGCTGCCAAGTGTGTGGGAAGTGAACTGTTTGGGGATGCAGGCAGTGGCTTCTGCCCGTCTGCCCATCACCCTGGAGGGCTTGGTGGGAGCAGATCACGAAAGGCCAGCTGCTCCCTCCTGCTTTTCTAATCGTCTATCAGAGAAGTGGAAAACCCACTCGCTCTCACTGCTGAATGCAGGTGGGGTCAGCAAGCGCACGTTCAGTTCACGAGCAGGTAAGAGGAAGGACTCAGGTGTGGGCCATTCCACACAAGCTGAAGAGCCTGCCCCTGCGTGGGGCGTCGGCCCCGCCTCGCCCTCCCTTCTCACTTCCTGCCGACCTCAGCACCACCTGAACTGATCTCATTATTAGCTTGTCTTCAGGGTCCCTTATACATCCCTGCCTCTGAAGAACCCGGTTGGAGCAGTTGGCTTTGTAACTTTGAGCAGGTAACTTCACCTCTCTGAGTTTGGTTTCCACATTGAAAGCTCCGCGCTAATGCCCGGGTCTTGCTCAGAGCTAAGTGATTGGAAGTGTTAGCATATGTGAAGAAGCTGTGGGGAGAGATATCTTTTGTTTAATGTTTCTTTATTTTTGAGAGAGAAAGAGAGAGAGATCACAAGTCAGGGAGGGGCAGAGAGAGAAAGGGACAGAGTATCCAAAGACAGGCTCTGTGCTGACAGGTGCTAAATAAATACCTTTAAATTACTAGCGCCAAAGCATTCTGGGAAAAAGGGTTACTAATTTAGGTATAGTGGTATTTTGCCTTTACTCTAATTTGTATTTCTTTGATTACTAGAGAAACTGAACATTTCCCCCATGTGTTTATTCGTTTAGTATACTTTTCGTATTACACACCCATGTCTGTTCCCAATTTAGTTATTGTCATCCTAATTTTTTTCCCACATCAATTTGCACCAGATCGTTCCCAAATGGTTATTAATCCTCTTCTATCTTCCATGCTATAAATATTTTTCCCAGCTTGATGTCCTTTTTACTTTATTTCCTTCTTGTTATGCAGAATTATAAAGTAAAATTAATTTCCATTCATGTTAAGTCATATAATCAGCATGCTGAAACTCCAGCCACGGTTTTGAAGTAGGTGTCCCCAGGCACCATCTACCTCTTCCCCACCCCACCGAGTTCAGGGGGATGAAACAAGCATCAAAGGCAGACTCGACGTAAAAGCAGGTACAAGTGCAGTTCTAAGCCCGAGGGCCCTTGCTAGGCAGCCAAAGGATATGTCTTTTGTACTATAAACATACGATTGGTTTCTGTGTGTGCTTTACTGCAAACATTTGACTTTGATCTTGGTCATAAGGCCCAGGGACTTGTTTTTAAAGTTTTCCCTGGTAGCACCCATCCCCCACCTGCCGCCTGTGCATGTTATGGTGGCCAAATGGCTCCTACAGTGTCATAAGGCTTAGAGAACAGGAGGTCTGGGTTAGTTATTGGTGATAACTGCAGAAGTGCTGTAGACTGGGCTTTATAGATTATGAAGTGCTTTTCCATCCGTTTTTCACCTGGTCCTCACAGTAACCCTCTAGTGGTGATAATCTGATTTCCATTACCTGCTGAGAGAATTGGGGCTCAGAGAGGTGGTCTGTGTCCCCACACTAGTTAGCAGAAGAGGTAGGAGCCCTGTCCTTAGATGTCAGAGGTGCTGTCATCTCTGCAAAGTTAGAGTAAAGAGTTCTTGACCTCTTAGTAATGGAGCAGGAGCAGCGTTTAGGTCAGAAATTCAGTTCTGAAAAGAGCAAGGCCTCTCCCCTGCTCAGGAACTCTGCGATTCTAAACTCTTGACCATGTGTAGTGCGCTGTCTGTCCCTTGCTACCACATGGAGATGCTACTCCAGAGAGTCTGAGTGAAGAAGGAGCAGTGGCTAATGATCATCAGCATGTCCTGAAATGGCCTGTAAGAGATGGTTTAAATGGTGGCTTCCGTGCCGTCTACCTTAACAGTAAAATAACGGTTATCTTACCAGTAAAATGGGTTCATTGCAGGAATAGGAGAGGAATTGGAATTTGGGCCATGCAAGCTATGGCAAACCATAGTCATTTCTGGAGATTAAAGGAAAGGAACATTACTTCACAGAGAAAAGAGGAGGTTGAGAGGGATCGCTTGGAATGAAAGTCCATCGGAGGAAAGTGAGTTCAGAGGTTTCTCATTGGCTGAGTTGCAGCATTTTCTTATTGGCCCAGCTTGTTGCTGTGCAAGGAGAAAAATCTTCCTTCCTCCAGCTGGCATAGTAAAGTGGGCTTCTATTGGGAACGCAAGATCCCCCTTTCTTTCTTAGAGTGGTAGGGTGGGAGAGCCCCCCCCCCCTTCTGGCCTCCCAATTCCATTTTGTTTTATTTTATTTTTTCATATTTACATTAACTCTTTACTCTGATGTATATAGTTCAATATATAATGTGAATTCTATCAACTTGTATAAAAAATTTATGTTAAGAAACATCCCCCTTCTATTCTAGCCCCAGATATTGTCAAGATGGATATTTGAACCAGATGTGTCCTAGTTAACATTTGTAGTTAAAATTCTGTGGTCCTGAGTAAGCTAATTAAGCAGTTCCCACACGGAGTTCTTATTGGCTCTAGCCAGTTTTGCAATAAACTTCTCTGCCAAAAGCATTTTCACTGCAAGATTTTCACACAAACATTTTCTCTGCATAACTAATCGGTCGTAAGACAATTTTGCCACTAAAAAAAATAAATAAATAACTGGTTGACAGATTGGTTTGACAGTTTGTTGGTTTCAACAATTGGTTGACAGTTTGGTTTCATTTCTCCCTTAAAGCAACACTCTCTTTTTTATATTATATAAATCTTAGCACTAATGGTCTATACAGTGTAGCAGAGTTTTGAACCCACATTTCACATAGAACATTGGAGCATCTATCAAAGGACATGTGAGAGTACCAAGAACAAATGACAGTATGGAAGGCTTTCACAATACAATACAAGGCTCAGTTACAAATATGCTTCCTAGTATTTGGAAGCTGATACCACTCTTTTTTTTTTTTTTTTCAACTTAAATCCAAGTTAGTTAACATATAGTGTAATAATGATTTCAGGAATAGAATTTCCAGCTCCATTCTAAATGAGGCTTCTTTTATTCAGTTTCACACCAAGACTTTCCTTGGTTGAATAGGATCTGATCCTTCCTCCTGGAAGTTCATAGTCCACTGGAAGAAACAGAGACCTACCCAAACAACTATAAAAAGTGTATGCCATACTCCATCTGTGTCATTCATTCATCCAGCAAATATTAATTGAGCATCCTTTCTGTACCCAGCACCATTCTAATGGAGCCCTAAGCACAATATACCAATATCCTGAAGCTTATACCCTGGCAGAGGAGACAAACAGTAAGGCAGTTCATGAACAAATTGCATGTCAGATGCTGAAGAGTACCGTGGAGAAACATAGGGAAGGGGTTTGGGAGTGTTGGAGGGAATCACAATTTTAAGTCGGGCTGTCAGGCATGGACAGTGTGCCATGTACAGTGTAGCATGGAGAAGAAAGGTCTTCACTAGCACAGGGGAGGGATGGCATTATTGGCAGAGGAAACAGCAAAGGCACAGGCATGAAAGTGAGAGGCCATGGGCACGTTTGGGAAATTGCATGCGAGTCAGGTATGGCAAGAGGAAAGGGAAGGAAAATTCAGGACTTGATGCTGGAGAGGTCAGCTGTGGCCACACTATGAGGGCCTTTTCGTGTCCCAGTGGGCAAGGGTGCCAGTGACCACGTGAATGCCATGGTGAGTGAGGAGCATGTTTTCCCCAGCTGCCCTCAGAGCTAGTGGTTGACGGCCCTCTCAGCCGACGGCCCTCCTGACGGCCCTCCCGGCTGAGAGGCACAGCTTTTATAACCAAGAAAGGGTTAAAAAACAGAAGAGTCTAGTACTCTCAGTGGCCCAGTCCCATTATGAGGAAAACACCAGAAAAATTCTAATAGCGGAACATCCTACAAAATACTTATCTAGTGTACCCCCAAAATGGTCAAGGTCATCAAGAATAAGGAAGATTCTAGAAACTACCACAACCAAGAGGAGCCTAAGGACCTGCGATAACTAAATGCAATGTGGTACCCTGCATGAGATCCTGAAACAGAAATAATTCGGTAAAAACTAAGGAAATCCAGGGATACCTGGGTGGCTTAGTTGGTGGAGCATCTGACTTCGGCTCAGGTCACTGTCTCACAGCTCGTGAGTTCAAACGCCATGTCGGGCTCTGTGCTGACAGCTCAGAGCCTGGAGCTTGATTCTGTGTCTCCCTCTCTGCCCCTCCCCTGCTCACGCTGTCTCTCTCTTTCTCTCTTAAAATAAATAAACATTAACAAAACTATGAAATATATATTTTTTAAAAACTAAGGAAATCTGAATACCCTATGGAGTTTAGTTAACGGCAATATCATAGTTTTGGTTTGTTGATTATAACAAAAGAACCATACGAATGTAAGATTATAAGCTGTTAATGGGGAAATTGGGTGCAGGATACGTGGGAACTCTCTTTGCAATATTCCTGTAAATTGAAATAGCTCTAAAAATATTTTGTTAAGAAACCATAGGACATGTTATAACAAAAATTGAAAAAAAGCCCAAGTAGGAAGACATTGGTAATCCCCAAATTTCCTTGGTTTCCCCATCTGTGGAAAAGATTTTTTTTTTCCAACGCTGTTTGCCCCCACCCCACCTCTGCAAATGATTTTAGCTTCACTAAGGTAGAAATAAGCATGTGTGTCGTGAGATGGGAGGAGGTGGGTGGGGAGGCTGAGGTTGAGATGTGTCTGTGATGAAGCCTCAGCGCCAGTTTCCTCTCTGAGGCTGATAGAAGTTTCTGGGGAAGTAAAGCATGTGGCAGTTCATTAACAGCCTTGCTGTTCCACATCTGGTGGGCCTTTCAGGTCCTGTGGGGACCATTGGTCCAGGACATTTGGGTCAGTCAATAAAAAGCCACCTGTGACAAGGGCCTGAGAGGAAGCAGAAAGCAAATGCATCATGGATCCCAGAGTCCCCTGCCCTGACCGTGGGAAGCTGACCTCTGCTAGGAAACTCGCCCACCATGCAAGGGGCTGGGTCTCCTGGAAAGCTTGCAAGCCATCATTCCTCAATTTCTGGTGAGCTCTTTTCCTCTCTCTCTCTCTCTCTTGCTCTCTCTCTCTCTCTCTTGGTCCCAGCTGGTGTCTGTCTTTTTATGGATACTTGTTCACATCCAACGTCTTCCTTAGTGACCAAGGACGCTCTGGCTCTCAGCAGTCACTAAAGTATTTTACTTCATTCCCATCTCCATCCTCCCTCCATAAAGGATTGCTCTGGCACCTCTCTGAGTTTGGAAGGATGGCGGCTAACCCTTTATGTAGGTGTCCCCACAGATGACACCCAAGCAAGCCATACCATGTTAAGACTTAAATGTCTCCTGAATTTGCTGAGAGAGGTCTATCTTGGCCTGTCTCAGTGTCATCAAACTCCTGGCTTCCTTACAGAGACTCAGGACACCCTAAACTGCCACATGATTCTGAACTTTCACAACTGAGCTTCTAGGGTCTATTGCATTAATGACTAGCCTTTTGTACATCAATTTACTAACTGACACAAGAAGTCACGTTCAAGTTGGTTAGACTCATGGCGAGAAAAAAAGGATTTATCTGACTATATATTCCTACCGTCCTCCTTCTAGGGCTGCTTCCCCAACCTTACAGGTGCACACCTATCACTTATTATATGTCACATTGAACTGCAGTGGTCAGTTCTGTGGTGGCTCCCTGTCCTGGCCCAAGCACCGTGCATCTTTGTGCATCCATTATACCAAAGGCTGCAGAGTGGGTCTTCCACGTGCATGTTCTTTCTCAGCACCTCTATCAGTCAGAGTTTCAGCAGGAAAACAGTAGCTACTCTAGATTTTCAACAGAGGGAATTTAATACAGGAATTAGTCCTAGTTGATTAAACAGCTAAGAAGCCCAACAGTATATACCTTGAGACATCCCAGAGATGAACAACAAAAGGAAACCACTGTCACCCCTGGAATGGAGGGACAGAGAGATAGGGTGATGTTTCTAGACCCCAGAAGCTGGAACCATTCTATAGAGTGCCGATCAGGCCCTGAAGCAATAGTTTATGTGGCTGCTGCTAGGGATGCTAAGAAAAGCAAGAGAAAGAGACATTGACCCTAGCTTCTCCCTTCTCTTCACTTCCAGTCTTGTGCCACAGCCTTCCATTTTCTAGACACACTTGCTCAGAAGCTGGTAGGCAAGGGAGACATAGGCATTGCAGTTCCCTGTGAGATGGAGTAGAGCAGGAAGTATGTGTTGGGGGGACAGGGACTAGGCCTAGGAGCAAACAGACAGACAACTGGCCTACCATCCATTCAGCCCTATCATCCCACCACCCTCTTGTTCAAGGCATAGGTGGCCTCCACCCATTTTAGAAAACTGCTCTCTTCTCATTTCTCTGATCGAGACAGCCAGCAGCCTGATTAGGCATCATATTCTTGTATGATCTCCTGGGTTGAACAAATGAGGGAAAATCAGGTTCCTCATTTACTTTGGGGAGAGGGCAGAAAGCTATAATATCTTTAGTCATCCAGTCTTGCTCATTTGGATAAAATTATTGTCCACAGCCCTTTGGAAGAGAGTAGTGACTCTCTTGTAGGATCTTCAAGGTAGAATGGCTCTGTTCATTCTTGGAATGGTGGCTGTCCCTGAGTTTCAACTACACCTTAAATTATTAGCTTCTACTCTATAAGAACAAACCCCCAGCCCACACCCCACCGTCTGGCCATATTCTCCCCAGAGGGCTTGTGTTCAGAAGTTATTCTAGAAGGCTGGTGAGTTGCTTCAGGGAACCTCCAGCTGTTGTCTGAGATGGTTAGTCATTTGCAGCCTGCCATCGCTCACGTTGCCTCTCTCTTCCTCTACTAGCTCGGAGCCGCGTTGCTGGCGTGGGAGCTCAGACAGAGGGGAATGTGGACAGGAAGAGTCCAAGGGCAGAGCAGAAGAAACAAAGGCCTAAGTCTGCACAGCCAAGAAAATAACATGAAACGAGATGAGGGATTTGGGCTGGACTTGTTTTGTTGTGGAGTATTTCAGGGGGCCAGGCATGTAGTGGTATTTGGATTGGGAAGAAAGGCATAGCTGTGCAGAAGAAAATCCTTTTCAGATTTTACTCTAGCTGTTACCGGATTAAAGAAAAACCAAGAGGATTACACTCTGTGAATGTGTGAAGAGTGGACAGGAGGGACCCTGTCTCTTCCTGGGACATGTTGGGACAGCGTTTGGAAGCAGCCGGCTTGCTTGTCCATCAGTCACCAAGCTGGTAAATTTAGCGTCAGGTGGAGCCACTCACGGTACTTTTCTTTTCTTTGCCTTCATGGTAATAATAATGAAATATTAATAGTGTCAGTACTGTTGGATCAAAGAGACAGAAGCCTCAATTAACAAATTCAACACTGAGGGACTTTTACTACTGCCTCATAGAATCCAAGGAGTAGAACTCTCCAGCCAGAGAAAATGCAAAGAGACGCAGTAGAATTGGAATTGAGGGTTTTAATTCAGTTCTGCTTAAACTTGTTCTGTCTCTTCTTTGTGACTCTGGTCTGCTTCTCTCTCCCTGAAGACCAGCTTTCTCCTCTGTATCAGTGAGCTAGGGCTGCAGTAACAAAGGGGCATAAACTGAAAGGCTTAAACAACAGAGATGTACTGTCTCACAGTTCTGGAATCTCCAACTCCCCGTCAAGATGTTGGCAAGCCCATTCTCCCTGTATGTTTCCCTCTGGAGGGAGAGGTCTGTCCCAGGCTGCTCTCCTGACTTCTGGGAGTTTCTTTCTGTGAGGTGTTCCCTCAATGTCTGTCTGTACAAATCTCACCCCTTTTGATAAGGACAGCCATTATATTGGGTTAGGGCCCACCCCAATGACATTTAAAAAACTTTTTTAATATTTATTTTTGAGAGAGAGAGAAAAGGAGACAGAGTGCAAGTTGGGGAAGGGCAGAGAGAGAAGGAGACACAGAATTGGAAGCAGGCTCCAGGTTCTGAGCTGTCAGCACAGAGCCCGATGTAGGGCTCAGATTCACAGACTGTGAGATCATGACCTGAGCTAAAGATGGACGCTAAACCAACTGAGCCACCGAGGCACCCCTCCAATGACTTTATTTTAACTTGATAAACTGTACAAAGACCCTGTCTTTAAATAAGTTCCCATTCTCAGGTATTAGGGGTTAAGACTCCAACATATCTTTTTTGGAGAACACAATTCAACCCATAACACCTACATGACCACTAATGGCTCTCAAGATTTTCCGTCTTACAGTCCTCACTACCAGAGACTAGATCCTTTTTCAGTTTTCAGGGAAGGATTCTAGCTGGTCTTTCTTTTGATCAGGTCAATCTCTGATCAGATTCTGCCCCTCCCCAGAAGTCCCAGTTCTGGGGCCCCAGAACTGATTGACCCAGCTTCATTAAGCTGCCCAGCCCTGAGCCAATCAGTGATGACCGGGGAGTCAGAATATGAGATTCTGACATTTCTGAATATGGCATTTCTGTTAGGACCTATGTATCTACAGATCAGCTAATTAATACTGGGTACAAATCATCCCCAGATCGTAGTGGCGTATAACAAAGGGCCCATCCTCTCTCAGACTCTGCATCCACCGTGGACAGTGGATGTGATAGGAGGTGGAAGGGTGGCTCACGTCCCCCAGGAGTCCAGGCCGACAAACCGTCTCAACTGCCTGTCATGGTACCACAGTGAAAGGAAGCTCTAGAGGGTCTCTAACAGGCATTTAAATCTTCTGCCTGAAAGGGACATACCTCAACTCCGATGACTCGCAGAACCCACATGATGGGAGCAGTGGAAAAAGTGGCTCCCAGAAGCCGGGAGATGCTCTCCCAGAATAAGATGGGGTGCCACACGGTGGACTCGTGGGCAAGCACTTCAGGGGGCCTCGGGCCAAAGACAGGGCAACAGGGAAGACAGTGAAGTGTTAAAGGCCCCTTGGGCTGGCTGGAGCACAGAGGGCCTGAGGTGAGAGTGGCCCGGCTGGACAGTGAAGGGAACTGCTCGCTCACAGGCACGGCTTGGACTTTGCTGCAAAGATGCTTGTGCAGCAACGAGGCTTTCCGGCCTCGAGCAGCAGGGTCCCACTTGCATTTTAGGAATAGCCCCGGGGGCATGATCACTTGAAGGGAGGAACGGAAGAGCACTAGACCTGCACAGAGCTGTGGCCACCCTCAGGAGTTACTGGGAGAATCACCTAGGCTTGGTGGCTCTCCGATGCAGGGTACACTTTGTTGTGAATGATACCACAAGGGTGGCTCTGTGACAGTTTGGCCATCTGCACTGGCTCCCAAAAGAAGAGGAGGAGCTGGTAGACATAGAAGGAGGGGAGGCTTTGCCGGCTGATGACGAAGGTGAGCAAAGGCCCAGAGAGCTGGGAGCACCCTGGTGGTTGAGAACAAGTGTGCGTGCTTATCCTGCATGTCCAAATCCAGGATTTTTGAAAAATTTTGGTAATGTTTATTTAGTTTTGAGAGAGAGAGGGAGTCAGAGGGTGACTCAGGGAGGGACAGAAGAGAGAAGGAGACACAGAATCCAAAGCAGGCTCCAGCTGAGAGCTGTCAGCACAGAGCCCGACGTGGAGCTCGAACTCATGAACCATGAGATCATGAGCTGAGCCGAAGTTGGGCACTTAACCAACTGAGCCACCCAGGCACCTAAATTCCAAAATTGTTGATGGTGTGCTTGAAGGGTTTAAAGGTTAACAGGGGTTAAGTAAAGGCAAGTTTTAGAAAATTGAGAAGACACCCCACTGATGCCCCAGACTTTCTCAGGTTGCTTTTTAGCACTTGCGGCTGTTTGAAAACTGATTACCCCTGGCGTGTGCTTCCTGGAGGCCAGGAGTAAACTCTGTCTTCTAGGCAGAGTTCTTGCCTGCAAGCGCATGACCCTTCTCTGCTGGGAGCCCAGTGTCTTCCGCCTTACTCCTAGGCAGTGGTGCCCTGAAATACACCCCTGCTCCACTCCACCTTCCCCCTGACAAACATCTCTGCGAGCAACCGGATCTTCAAGCCTTTCAAAGACAAATCTCCACATGCTGCAGGTGTGGGCAGCTCACCCGTGAAGGATTCATGCACCGTCGCTGGCCGTGGACAGCACTGAGAAACGCTTGGGAGCATGCAGAGGAAGCACCGCAAGAGGGAATCCTGAATGGAAACCTAGAGACAACCTTTAGAGCCCAAAATGGCAAATGAGCTCTGCCCAGCTCCCCTGAGAAAACGGACACGTCCTCACCGCAAGTCTGGGGCTGACTCTCTGGACCCATGGAAGACTTGTAAAAAAAAGTCAGGCCTATCATGAATGAGGACGACCAGTTAAACATTCACAGGAAGATTACATAAAACCATCTGCTGCCTTTATTTCCCCCTGTGTGCATTCAAAACGTGCAGCTGCTCAACATGAAACTGCACAGCCCTGCGTGGCTCACGGGCTGATCCTGCATCCTGCACGTGGTGGGTGGAGAGGAGGTGAGGTGGGAGGAGAAAGGAGGGGAGCATGCCCACCCAGGGAGCTCCACCTGGATCTGAGTGCCTCAAGCATGACGGTCCAGAGCTTTCCATCCTGTTGACTCACTCTCTGGAGGAGGTATTATTCTGTCTATGGAGCTAGTCCTATTGGTGAGTTTGTGTCTGTGTGTGTTTCTCTTTAATCTGAAAATTGGTCTTTGGGTCCACAAGCAGCAGCTGCAGCTGCCATAATTAAAATGGAATAACCTGCTTCCTTCAGTCCTCAGGGAGAAAACTGACCAAAATAATACATATTCTAAATGGACTCAGGAATATGCTTTATCTCCCCTTCTCTCCCTCTTTACCTGCAACAAGTTCCATGGCTCTGCCTTTCTCTGGAATCAGGGGAAAGAAGGGGATTAACCTTTACGGAGTTTGTATCCTGGTCAATGCACGCTGTAAGATCGTCTCAGCCACACAAATCAGCGTTTGAATCCAGTTTTGATGCTTCATTTCTTCCCCCGCTGCCAGGCACCCTCTAGTATCCTGTTAGATAGACCCCAGATCTCTCAACCGGGTCCAGTTCTATCCGGAGACCTGGGAGGCTTGGTTTTATTAAGATGTTATTGAAAATGTTGGCACATATAATTGGCTTAGATTAGAAACCAAAGCTCTTAGCAGAGTAACAAGGTGAAGTATTCCGTGCTAATGATTCCATGATAATGAGATGGTTTTCAGAGGATCGGACGTGGGATGTGCTCCTGAAGGTGTTGCTTCAAAGTCATTCTTCAAACCAGGCTGGAAAAATAAAATCCCACAGGAGCTACAGCCTCTGTGGTTTGTTTGGATCTTAAAATGAGGTAACTAAAGTAGGAAGGCAAACCTGTGTGCTAGGAATTGAAGATAGAGTGGCCACTGTCTTCAGGGAGGTCCCAGGCCAGTGGAAGGGAGAGGTGTGCTGGCAAATAATGATAAGACGCTGCTAGTAAGCCCTTGGTCAAGGATGTGTACAACTTGCTGTGGTTTCAGCATTTTTTTTAAATCCAAAAATCCTTTTCTTCAACTGGGACTTTACAGGGATGAGCGACCTCACTGTGAGAGAAATGCCCACACCACTGTACATGAAAAGAGAAGAAATTACGTGCTCTTAATGATTGTGCCAAGGGTCCACCACTTAGCCTAATCCCTTACAATCATTCCCACTTACTAATGAGGAAATGTAAGGAGCCCGGCGGTTTGCTCCAGGCCGCAGAGCCAGTAACTGGGTGTGATCCAGAGCCCCCCTGTTTGCTCCCAGAGCCCCTGCTCTTCTCACTGCATGAGGCCTCCTCCAAGAACATGTGCATTATCCTCGTGATTGTCAGGTGTATGCAGCTCACTGTGCCCTGCAGATAGACTGAGGGTATTTCTTTTCATTCCCATTGAAAACACCCCTAGTTTTAAGAGCAGGCGTCCCAATGGGAGTGGTCCATGGTCGTCTCCAGGATGCAGGTATGACACCCTGGTTCAGGTGTATTGGGTCTTCTGGGCAATCCTCCCAAACAGTGACATGGGTCCGGAGTGTAGAAGCACTTCGCTCCTGCTGGACATTGTACATGCCCCAAATAGACTCCTGGGTATCCAGAAGATCCTGCCCCAGGCTCCCGGGTCTGCTGCACCTGCTACCATGGCTTAGCTAAGAAGCAAAGGACAAAAGCAATGCTCCCCTCTGAGTGGGGGACAGGTGGGTTGGGGGGTGTGGTGTCCTACAGCTTTGAAATTCTCTGCCAGAGACTGCAGTCTCTGGTGTTTGGGATCCAACCCAAGGCATTGTCTTATCTTCTTGTTTGTTTCACCTTGGGGAAACCTAAGAGAAGCAAAGGTGCTGTGTGCTTAATTCCATCCGGGCCTCTCAAAGACAGTCCAGGAAGCAGTCACATTCCACCATCCTAGGGCAGACAGGATGCTGCTCTGGAAGCAGAAGGCGTCCGGGGAGTATCAGGTGTTCTGGTGTGGAGCACCGGGTCACAGCTTGCTTTATGGCTCACCTGGAAAGAAAAAGAGCAGAGTTAAATTTCGTCTCTACCACTTCCTAGCTGAGAGATTAGAGGCAAGCAGCCTAAATTCCCTAAAGTCCTCTTGTCTTGACTGCAAGTCTGGAGGGATAATGCTTGCCTGAGTGTAGTTGTTCAGAAGGTCTGTGAGATCAAATACCAACCAGCACCCAACACTCTGCCTGGTGCTTGGCACACAGGAACTTCCTCCCCTTCCAATTCATACGCTGCAAGCCTTGCCAGATTCATCTCCTTATAGCAGATCTCCAGTCATGGCACATCTCTGCCCAGAAGCCTTTGGTGGCTCCTAATTACTCCCTGAATAGTGGCCGTCTTTGGCTTGGTCTTTAGGGCCCCTGTCTGTTGGAGCCCACGTCACCTGTCCGGAGCCCACGTCACCTGTCCGGTGTGTTGAACTCTGCTCCCCTCCACACAGCCCACATTCTGGGAGGCTGAGCTACACATTTCTTTGCCATGCTTTCCCCTCCTGTACCTACTCCCTCATACGGAGACCTGCCCTATCCTCAGGCCATCCGCCTAACACTGTCTCTGGTGCAAGGCTGAGCTGAAATAATATGCTGTCCACTAAGCACTCCCTGATTTGTCGGCCAAGCTGGTCTCCATTCCTCTGTCCTCTCACTGGCTTCCATCTCTATGTCTCTTACAAAACTGCCAGGCCTTATTGTTTCTTGCCAGCCTGTGAGCTTCCTGAGGACAGGATTTGCTTCTGAGTCATCAGTGCATCCTGTATGACACCTGCCTCTCACTATATGAGCAAATGAGTGTGCAAGGGAATGAATGAATGAATGAATGAGTGAGTGAGTGAATAATATAATCCCTTCCTAACTGGATTGCCCTCTGTGAAATGCTAGTACATAAATACCTATGAAACCTTTGGTCCGTCTATGAGTATTTCCGTTTCACTCCTAGTCATTGTGGCGCTTATGGGAGGTACTTGGAAAAAGAAGGAATTCAGGGATATGACTTGAAACAGACATAAGCAAGGGGAAAGGAGTTGAGGTTTTCCCTGAAGTCCTGGCAAAGGGGAAGGTGGAAGAAGAGGTAAACTAGTTTAGTGACTTCCTTAAGAGAATAGGGATCATAAGGCCCAGGCGAGGGCCCACAGCACAAGCTGTGACCTGAATCTATGAGGGCAGAGTGGGATTTTGTGACCTGGACAAAGGAGAGGGGTTTAAGGGAGACCCTGAGTAATTGGTCTGAGTCATTGCATATGGCCAGGACCCCAGCAGGACCCTTGTGGGCAGAGCCAAGAGCTCTGAGTCCTAAAATCCACAAGGTGCTGGGAACAGAGGGAGAGGCCCATACACAGGAGAAAGTGCCTCTTACCCTGCACATTGATATAGCAAAACAATCTCCTGCTGCTCTCTGAAACTGTGGAGGGTGAGCTTACAGTGAACAGGGCACGGTAAGTCGAAGTTAAGAGCACAGTAGCCATGACTGCTCATTCAAGATGCCTAAAATGAGTGTCCTATGCTATGTCGTGTACTGCCCATTTCTTATTTTAGTGAAAGTAGTGTGCTTTTTAAAGGCTTTTCTTGGGTCACCAGGGTGGCTCAGTTGATTAAGTGTCTGACTCTTGGTTTTGGCTCAGGTCATGATCTCACAGTTCACAAGTTCAAGCCCCACATCAGCCTCTGCACTGACAGCTCAGAGCATGGAGCCTGCTTCAGATTTTCTGTCTTTCTCTCTCTCTGCCCTTGCCCACTCACACTGTCTCTCTCTCTCAAAACATTTTAAAAAATGTAAATAAGGCTTTTCTTGTTTACTTCCAGACTTTGTCTTGTTAATTCTATTTCTGCCCAATAGGTCTTCTCTCCTGGGGTGTTTAGGAGGCTGGCCCCTGAGGTTGAGGAAGGGGTATGGGGCAGTTGGGCAGAACCTGGTGAGTGTTCTTGCCTAATACAGTTACAGTTTGACTAGAATAATAGGTATTTACAATAAAGAAATGTGAAATTCAGATGAAGCTACCAAACTGTCACACTTAGGAAAATTGTTTTTAATAGAGATTACCGGTAAGTCCTCACCTTCTAACAGACAGTAAAGTCTTCTTAACTAGGTTCCTATATAAATTTGGCAAATATGTATTCAGGAAACTTCTCAAAAATAATGTTTACCTCAGGTGCTTAAATGCATCCTTCATGCATTTGTTCTCTAGCCTAGTGTGTCTTTTACATAAAGAGCCATTTTGTGGTGTCAGTGTGAGTGATAGTTGGTACCAGAGAAAGTAAACAGATCTTGGTTGTGTGAGAGCCTGTGTTCAAATTTCCTTCCTCCTCTTACAATGACCTGAGGCAGATGACTTAAAACCTGTGAGCCTCCCCTTGCTTTTCTTTTGAGTAGGGTAGGATTTCTTTTACTCATTTCACAAACGTTCATTGTGTGCAGATATCTCCATAGGCACTGAGATCACAGACGATTCAGATTCATCATTGTAGAATTCTAGGGGCAAAAAGGACCTCACCGGTCCCCAGGTTCATAGTTTAACCTTTCAGAAGAGGACACAGAGGCTCAAAGACAGGATGTGATTTGCTAGAGGTTGCAGTGTAACAAAAAGGTGCACCAGAGCCAGAACTCTTGCGTGGGAGGAGCTCGCCGGGTGACCCCCAACACTCCCATATGGCGGATCATAGTGAAGATCACCATTTTGTAGGGCAGGGCACTGAGGTTCAAAGATGTGCAGTAATGTATTTATTTGCCTGGTGAATCAATGACAGAACTGTTGAGGGGGGGCCAGGCCTAGTGCCCATGCTCCATCACCCATCCGACACTCTACCTCCTCCGTCACAGCACCCCGTCAATCCTTCTTCATAGAGCACTCATTTTCGCCTCTGCGCCAAGTCCTTACAGGGCACCAGGTTTGTAAAGAGAGCTGATCTGCAGTCCCTGCCCTTGAGGAGTTTGGTCAGGCAAGACGGTTACTCCCACAGCACAAGATGAGATGGGAGAACAGAGGAGGGTACACCAGAGCCGCCCAGGAAGGCTGCATAAAGGAAATGTATTCCTCTGGGATTCATGGAGTATCTGGGACCCCCCTTCTGCCCCCCAACACCCTATGGTCTCTGTTGGTGGGACCAGGAACAAGCCCCTCCCCCCATGGGCATGTGTTTGCAATGACTACTGGGGAGCAATCTGTGGGAGAGGGCCCAGGGCATCTTGCCACCTCACTCAGTGGGGTCTGTGTTCTCTGCTTCAACAGAAAGGATCCCACCGTGTCCTCCAGGATCCAATGGCCCTGGAGAGAGGGCTGCAGGGCCCAGAGACACTGCTGACTCTTCAGGACGTGCTGACATGGAGCCAGGTCAGTCCCCGTGTCTGTTCTGATTTTCTGTGTGATCAACTGCACACCTGTGATCTCGATGAGAAATGCCATCTTGGAATCTGAAGCCATGCATGCTTTTTGGTTGAAGGCGTTTGCCACTAAGCAGCACAGGAAGTATAGGAAGTCAGCCCAGAGTGGAGGCGGCCTTCTCAGGGAGTAGATGCAGTAAGAGGAGTGCTGGGTGCCAGAGGCCAAGCCAGCAGCCGGCGCAGGCCAGGCCCAGGCACCTGGGTGAGATGGGATGTGGGAGCTGGTGACCAGAAAGTACCATGCAGGTCCAGGACCACAGAGACAACAGTGGCCATCGGGATCGTTCTGGGATCCAGGAGATCAGGGGCTGTGTCCAGAGTTTGATGGTCATGTCTTGAGTTTGGCTAGGGTGGGGTCAGAGGCATCATTGAGAGTGGGGCAGCGGGAGTTAAGTGGGTGGCCTGGAGGCCATGTGCACCCGGCCGGAGTGGCTCTCTAGAGGCTCCTCCTTATATTGCTGTGCAGAAGAACAATGACCATAGCAACACAAAACACCTGGGCTGCATCAGGAAAGCATAAGGGTGTTTCAGGCTAGAGAACGTCGAATGATAGTAGAGGCTAGGTCCTGGTGCAGAAGGCTGAAAGCCCAGAGGAGGCCAAGGCCCGGGGACCAAGCCCTTTATTGAGAACCTACCAGGAACCAAGCACTATTTCTTACCCTCCAAGCAGTCTTGCAAGGTGGCTGTCAGAGTCTCGCTAGGCTTAGTTATGCTGTATGAACAAGTTTGCTCCCTGCTTATGCTACATGTCTGACCGAGGGAGGTGGAGGGCTGTGCTCTCTCTGGTGACTCGGGCCAGGTGGATGAGAGCATAGCTGTGTTTTAGGTGGAACTTGTAGCCACCTTGGTCCCTGTAGCACAAGAAGAGAACCAGAAGACTGTGCCCTGGCCCTTAAATGCTTTGCCCTGGAAGTGCCACCTGGCCTATGGGCCGAATGCGTCACAGGGTCCTGCCTGATTCCTAGCACTCTGGAAAACGTGGGGGAAATACAGCTGTTTGGTGAGCAATAATAACTGCTTCTTCCACAGTAGATATTATTTCTGTTTTACAGGCCAGAAAATTGAGGTTCAGAGAAATTAACGGTATTGTCTGAGCTCTGCCAGCTAAAAAGTGCTGCAGCCCAGAGCTTACATAACCTCTGATTCAGTCATTCATTTAGGAATTCAACAAAGATGCACTGAATACCTTCAATAAGCCCAGAACCCAGCTAGGCTCTGGGGAGATAGCAGGGAACAAAAACCGAGCTGGCTTCTGCTGTCAGCCTCAAGAATGTGTAACTACAGCCTGGGATAAGCACTCAGCCGTACAGACATGGCTCTCTGAGGAGATCTGTTAAGACTATTAGCTTTCCATATAGAAGGACAGGTAAAATGGGGTCATATTTATTGAGGCATTGTGCCAAGTGGTTGATTTATGCATCTCATTTAACTCAGGGAACCCCATGAGGTAGTCCTTACAATCCCATTTTTAAGATAAGAAAACTGAGGCCTCACTGAGGTGAGATAAGGTAACTAAGCTGAAGGTGAACCCGTCGACCACAATCTTGCTCGCTTGTAATGTGTGAACGTTAGAATAAAGAATTCAGTCTCACCCTCCCACACCGTTGAAACCCAGCAGATGTCCTCTCCCCTTTCTCCTCTCTCCTCCGTTCCTGCCTTTCTCCCCCGGGTTCACCCAGCATCCTGCCAGGTGTCACGTGTGTACACAGCTGTCAGCAACAACAGAGGGGGCCTGGTAGAGGCCAGATGGGGAGGGGCACTCATCCCACGTTGGTGCTGCCCCTAGAACTGGGCCCAGAGCAAGGCTTGTTGAACTGAAGGAGGGAGGGAGGAAATTTCAGAAATCTAAGCAGCGGGATCTGAGTCTGGCAGGGTGAGGTCGAATCTGAGCCTTGGGACAGGCAGATTCTTCTGTCTAGAATGTTCCGTGTTTCCTCCCTGGCCTCCTCTTCCTCTCATCTTTCCTTTTGCAAGCTGTGTTATATTTACACTGACTCCATCAACTTCTGTCCCCTCCTCAGCTCGTGTGACCACCTCGTCTGTCCCCACACTGGTCCACACCAGCTTCTTCGACCTGGATTATTGCAATGGCCTCCTCCTGGGGCTCTGCTCCCTTTCTCCCTCCAGGGGTCGGACACCAGTCAGATCAGATCACTTCTCTGCTCAAAACCTGCTGTGCACCCCCACCTTTGGCAAAGGAAAGGCAGCGTCCTCACAGAGACCCACTGAGACTTACACCAGCCAGCTCGTCTCCTGTCCGACCCCGTCTCTCCTCTCCTGTGCCCCCCTCACTCATGCCATTGGCCTCTTCACTGTCCCTTGAACCATAAAACATGCTCCCACTGCAAGACATAAGACGGAGGTGCCTTATATCCAGTCTTGGAGAAAGCTCTTTAGGCAAAGGAAACTGCAGTGAATAAAGTGAGCAGAGCACTTGTGTGCGGAAAGGGGCTCAACACAAGCGTGTGTGCTGCTCAAGGGGGCCGGTGGTCTGAGCAAGGTGCATGCAGTGGCACTGAGTGTCCAGGGCCTGCCCCCACCACCCCGCACAAGGGGCCATCCTCCCCTCCAGTCCTTCCTGTACCTTCTTCTATCTGATCTCGTCCACGTGAGATTGCTGTCCACCTGCTGCATCATCCGTTGCTCTGTAAGCTCGTCTGTGGTCTATCTTCCCCCAGTGAACATAAGCTTCACAAGGGCAGGGACTGACTCTGTGCTGTTCCTGCAGCATTCTTATCCCTGGGACAGGGATTCTGTAAGCACATACTGAATGAGTGAACGAATGAACAAATAGTTTCACAACAGATTCCCGATCGTTATTTGCTTACACGCTATTGTTCATACCCTCCTGCCTTTAGATATGCTGTTCTCTCTTCCTGGCATGGCCCCGCTGCCATTCTCCTCTGACTAACCTCACATTCTTTCTTGCTCACTCTGCCTCCCCAAGAGGGCCAAGTCCCTGCAGCACAGGGCACAGGCATTACCCGTCCATTCCTGCGAGCCTGAGGTTTCTAGGGTGAGCACAGCTCCTCAGGGTCTGGGGCATAGGTAGAGCCCCTTCACTGTATATTGGCTTGAGCCAAGTAGACCAGAGCACAAGTAGAATTGCGGCCCGGGGGCCACGCCCTCATCCCCTGCTTGTAGCCTCACCCACCATCAGGAGGCAGGGAGCCCTTGTTGCCAATTCAGTCTCTTTCTGTTTAACGCCTGCCTCAGAGATCAGGAAGATGAGGCAAACGGGACACTAATGAAATTCAGAGAGAAAACTAAATTGGGAGGTGTTGCAAACACTGAGGAGGAGGGAGACTGGTTTAAAAGGATCTCTCCAGGGTGGGAGGGGGGAAGTGCCGGAGTGGAGAGCACTAGAGTTAGTGTTCCACATTCCGCCTTTGACACCTGTGTGTGGGGTGGCCTGCATGATCACTTTAGCTCTAGGGGATGCACTTTTCTGATTTTAAATTAGGAGCCTTTTACTTGATTGACTCATCTGTTCATTCATGCCTTCCCACCAACTTGCCAAACAAGATTTGAGTGGGTTACCAATCTTAAATTGATTAATTAATTAATTAAGACTGAGAGCATTTAATGCAAAATTGAGGCAGAAAGAAAGAGACAAAAAAGGGAAAGGGCGAGGAAAAAGATTTCCAAGGCCTTTGAGAGAGGAAGTTCCTGGGAAAGGGGTTACAAGCCACTGTCCTGAGGGCTGTACAGGGTTCTTATGACAAGCAGGTGGGGTTGTGGATGCTAATGACCTTTAGGAATGGAAAAGTTCTAGTCAAATGGTAGTAATGATGACCAGTGTTCCTGAGCACTTTCATATCCACTGTCCGATCTTTCAGTTATAGGCATTGTCTGCTGTGTGCCAGGCACCCCAACAGGGCACTTTTCTCTGTCTTACTGAATGCTAACAGCACCCCGAAAGGTAATCTTTTAAACCCCAATTGTGAGATGAGATGACTGGGTCATCTCTTCAGCAAATGGTGCTTGGCCGATGGCTATCCACATACAGAAGCAGGGAGTGGGACCCTTTCCTCACACCATATATAAAAACCAACATAAAACAGATTGTTGGCCTAAATGTAAGAACTAAAGCTATAAACCCTTAGAAGAAAACATAGGCATAAATGGTCATGACCTCCGATTAGACAGGAAATGGTTTGACACACACAAAAAGGAGGAAACAAATACATACATTGGACATTATTAAAAGAAAGACTTTTGTGCTTTAGAGGACACCATACAGGAAGTGAAGATGAGCACAGAATGGGATAAAACATTTGCAGTCCTAGATATTAGAAGGGATTGTATGCAGACTTTATAAAGAACTCTTAAACTCAGCAATAAAAAGACAAAGGACCTAATTCAAAAATGGGCAAAGAGTTTGAATAGGCATTTCTCCAAGGAAAACAAAAGAAATGGCCAATAAGCACTTGAAAAGATGTTCAACATTTTTAGTCATCAGGAAAGTTCAAATCAGAGATATTGGGTTATTTGTTTGGGCCCTGCCTTCCTGACAGTGTGTAGTCAACACACCTCCCTGAATTTAGGGAAGAGGCTACTGCTGAGTGAGAGGCCTGGTCTGCCATTAGGGTTTGACAGGAAGCGGAGAGACAGAGAGAGGCAGGCATGATAAGAAGGGTCTAGCCAGGGACAGACTGCCTGTAGTAGTCTCTTCTCCAGATAATGGGCAGAAATTGCCATCTGAGAATGCTTTCTAGGGTTAGTTATGCAGGTGGCTCTCTTCACAGTATGTCCTAAAGTAACAATTCTCAAACTCTCTGGCTTCAAGACCCTATTTAACTCTTCCAAATTATTGAAGACCCCAAAGAGATTTTGTTTATGTGGACTACATCTATCAAAATTTATCGAAGTGGTAATTAGCACTGAAAAAATGTTAAAATCATTATTTATAGCCTATTTAAAGTAACAGTAATAAGGCCTTACACTAACATAAATGACATATTTTAATGAAAAATTACTTTTCCAAAACAAAAATGTACAGAGTGCCATTGTTTTACATTTTGGCCAATCTCTTTAATATTTGGCCTAACAGAAGACATATCTGCTTCTGCATTCAAACTAGAAAACTCCACTGTATACTCATGCGAGAATGAGGATGAAGAGAGCAGTATTTTAAGTAGTTGTGACCTCACTGGCTTCCTAAAGGGGTCTCGGGGACCTGCAGGGATCTCTGGGTCACACTTTGAAAGTGAGGCCCAGGAAGTAAGATCCTTACTAGAGTTCAGCAGGGAGTGCAGAAGTGGTCATCTGTCAGTCTTGTAAAGAGAGGAAGGGAGATGAGGACAGTCTGAATGGAGTGGTAGCAAGAATCTGCCTGAACTGAAACCTGGCCTCCCTGGGGAGGCCTCAGGCCTTTGCACATGATATTCTCTTGGCCCAGAATGCCTTCTCGCATTTTGGTCTATTCGCAAAATCTTCTTTGTGCTTTTAAGGTTACCTCTGGATGCACCTGCCTCTAGGAAGGCCTTTCTTACCGTCTGTAACATCCTCAAGGCTGGGCTAAGCCCTCCTCCACACCCAGCATCCTGATGGGTGCCACTGGGGTGAGCATTGCAGCTGGGGAGGGGTTGGGAGGTTGAGGCCCACTGGCAGAAACCTTGGGGTCCAGGAAGAGGAGCTGGGGCCTTTTGTCACTCTTGTTTTAGAAGTGAGAAGCCACTGGAAGTTTTTGCATAAGCCTCTACTTGGTGGTGCACAAATTTATGTGGACAGAACTTCAGTGATCAATAGGCAGATAAAATCATCCACTACTAATTCTAATTCACCAGCAAATAAAGCAACATCAGTAATGTAGAAGAGAATGGGAAATGAGAGAAAGAAGGAAGAATGAAACTAACAGCTAACTGAGCACTCACAATGTGCCAGGCATGCATCATGTTTATCTAATCGTCATAGCGGTTTGGGTTTTTCCCCCATTTCACAGATGAAAAAACTGAGGCTTCCTCCTCTCTTCCCTCCCCTCCCCAAGGATACCTTCCTCATAGTGAGCGACAGAACTGGGATTCAGACACAAGTCAGGCTGCTTTTAAAGCCCGTGATTGCTTTTGCTCCCGCTCCCCAGGGGCTGGGCCCCATTTGTCTGGCCTCACGTGTTCACTGCTGCCACACTGCTTTTTCAAGCTGTGTGTCTGTCATCTCTTTCCAAATACACTTGTTAGCCCCTGGAAAGTTGAACAGAACACCGCGTGTGCCTCTTTGTTCCGCCCTTTTGGAGTCTACCGTAGCAACGTCCCTGCGCACAGCAGACAGTCGATCATCCCCCACTTCATACTGCTTCCTTTGCACGGAAGCCATGGCCACGGTGCAGATACGAACCAAGTGGGGATATTAATGAGTTACTGAGTGGCCAGGCCCTGCCAGAACTGGCCATCCTGGTTGAGGATGGGAACCTGAGAGGTCAAAGGGGCTCAGAACAGATATTCTTCTTCTTCTCGGGGTCAGGTTGGAGAGAAAATCCTATATGACACACCCTAGTTCTGCAATAAATAGTGAGTGTGGGCAAGCCAGGCCGTTGAGGCTGGCTGTGCTGTCACATATGGTGATGGTTGTGTCAGTTAAGCAAAGAGAAATGAATATTTATTGAACTTTTACTATGGGTTAGTATCTATACCAGGCACATGGCATGCTTCTCTCCTCATTATGAAACCCATTATGTTTGGGACTCTATGAGATAGTTCAGGTGCTGGAAAATGGAGCTACTCTGAGACACAGAAGAGTATCTTTTGCGCAGGGACATAGATGTCCTAGTATGTCGGGGGGCTGGGGTTTGAAGCCAAGTCCATTTGGGAACACCACACTGTCCTCATCATGCAGAGAAGATGCTGAGTCTGGTCCCAGCAGGGACCCGCAAGGTTCGGCAGTGCCAAGCAGTGCCGCAGCGACCGCCGGTATCCTAAGTGATGGCTTCAGGCATGTGCTTCCCAGACCACCTTTCCTCTGAGGTTCCTTTTCCCTCCCTGAGTTTGCACCTTCAGCTTTTACTCAGAGCACCTGGAACGCCCATCATTCTACCGTGCCACCATCGTCTTCCAGCACCGAGTATCTGCCTGGGCAAAGTTCCTGAGCTGCTTGAATACACGGATGGTCTTAAGAGGATGGTCTTAAGGTAGAAAGAGTGAAAGGTCACTTAAGATGAAATCCAAAAGGTGCCACAGATTGAGCTTGAAACCTAAGAGTGCCCCAGTTGCTCAAAAAAGAAATCCCTATAGGTGAACTTTTGGTCTCAGCCTTTGATGCCTCTTCTGGGAGCCAGGTGTGGAAGCCAGCCCTTCCCCGAGGCCTGCCGGGATTGGGGTGGGAGAGGGACACACCACTGCTCCAGATGTCACTGTCCTTCTGAAACTCCTGCAACATCCTTATTTACCTGTCCCCATCCTCGGCCCCAGTGCTGTCGCACTGTCCTGGGTGTGCAAAGTGACCCCAGAGCCATTTACAAGCCAAATGCCTGGTTTATTTCCAAACGGGAAGATCAGTGTCATTATCCTTGGTGAATGCAATGACCAATTCCCCATAATGGTAGAGCTCGCTTCCTGGTGCTGACTGCATCTTCAGTGGTACATCTCAGTGGCCAGTTAAGCCAAAGCAGCAGATCATGGCCTGAAGGCCCTTTTCTGAGGCTATGAACCTCTGTCGCTGTACTGCCTTGACTTACCTGCTGTGAAATGGATGCCTTTAGATATCTCCCACCCCCTGCCGTTTTTGTGAAAGCTCCCTTGGTGGAAAAGAACAGTGAGTCACCATCTATAAGCACAGAATCGTTTGCCTCTTTGGATTCTAACCATGGTAGAAAAGCCGAGTGTGCAGAAAACGCTCCAGGGGTGAGAACAGACATTTGTTGAGTACCTATTATATGTCAGCCACTGAGCTAGGCATTTCACAGTCCATTTAACCCTCACAACTACTGGGGAGGTAAGCATTGTTATTTCTGATTCACAAATGAGGCCGTGGAGCCTCAGAGAGGGTCAATGACTTTAAGTCACACAGCTGGGAAGTGGGGGGGAGCCTGGAATTGAATCAAGGTCAACTGCTGCAAAACCCAACTTTCTCCCACTGGGTTGAAAATAATAACAAGAACAACAGCAGCAAGAACTACCATTTGTGGCATGCTTACAACACTCCTGACTTGTATTAGCTCATTTAATTCTTATAACAACCCAGCGATATTAGGTACCATTATCATCCCCATTTCATACATGAGGAAACCAAGGTATAGAGAAGTGCTTTCAGGATGAAAGATTTTCCAAAGGGTAGTCAGAGGGTAAGCCTCAGCCATCTGTCACTGCTTGCTGCTCGGTTATAAATATCTGTTGTCTAAAATAAGCATAGGCCTTGCTCATAGAATGTACTTACTATTTGGTTATTGATAATTAACTCCATGGTGTTCTTACCTGCCCACTGGAATGCCTATTCTGGTCGCTAGCCTGGGCTAGCTATTGATCTGTCCCTTGGCGTGGGAGACTTCTGATAGGTCAGAGAATCCTAGTGCCAGATCCCAGATGTTAAGAGTCCAGAGCATAAGTTCTGGAATCAGAAGAATGGAGACCACACATGGCTTACCAGCTTTGGACTCTGGAAAAAGCTACTTAATCCCTCTCTTCTTCAGTTTCCTAATATGTGAATTAGGTATATATAATAAGAGCCCATACTTCATTGGGCTGTTGCAAAGATAAAAAATCATGTAAAATGCTGATACTCAAAAGTAGCACCAAATATAGGTGCCCAGTGGATGTGATCTGTTGTATTACAGAATATGAGTTTACTGAGTTTTACTTAGGAGGTGATCTAGTTCCACCCTTTCACCTGCAGATGAGGAAACTGAGGAGACAGGCAGTGATTGGCCCAAGTCACAGAGCATTTTAGCTTTCTCATTCCTCACCAAAGCCTATTCCAAAACTGTAAGCCAGATTTAGAACAACAATTTGGAGAAGCCCAAACATCAGCCCTTCCATTTCTAGAAGTTTTAGTTGGTTATCTTTCAGTCTGCTTAATTTTTTTGATAGTCTGTTCTTGGTATACTTTGAGTACTTTTATATATTTCTTTAAATATTGTACACATTTAGCTCATTTTCTGAATCTGATCATTTTAGTACCTGTAGCATTCACAGGCCTGATTCATTTGTTCATTGTTTCTGCTCTTTCTTGCTCATGCTGGCTTGTTTCTTCATGTGCTCTGTGATTTTTTTTTTTCCATTGCGGATTTATTATTGCTAAAACTTTGTGAAATTCCTTTGAGGCCTCATCTGAAAATTCATTGCTCCAGAAAGGATTTGCATTTATTTCTTCCATGTACCTGAAGGAACCACCAACATGGGGTCATTTTAAATTAAATGCTCAGCTTGGAGTGTGTGTGTGTGTGTGTGTGTGTGTGTGTGTGTGTGTGTGTGTGTTTTCCTGGCCACAAGGTTAATACATAGTCAAGTTCCAGACCCACATGAGGGCCATTTTGTGATTGGAAATTCTCAGCCTTTAAAAATTTTCCCTTCCACTCTCTCCAGGCCTAGGGTCAAGTTTTCTTCCTGCCTTCATCAAGGTGGGGTTTTGTGTTCTTCTGATTCACCCTTTCACCAAAGTGTAAATGTTTCCTTTTGAAGTCTTAGCTGTAAGTGAGAGTCTCAGTTTCCCTTCCACCTTCTGCAGGGCTGGGACTTTCCTTGGCTCTTTAAAACTAAAAGCCCCAGGGGTACCTGGGTGGCTCAATGGCAGACTCAGGCTCAGGTCATGATCTTACAGTTTGTGAGTTCAAGCCCCACATCAGACTTGCTGCTTCCAGCAAAGAGAGCAAAGAGGCTACTTGGGGTCCTCTGTTTCCCTCTCTCTACCCCTCCCTCACTTGTGCTCTCTTAAGACTTTAAAGAAAAAAACACCACTAAAAATGCCGTATCACTGAGAAGCAGAAAATACCTCCAGGCCTGTCACCCACTCAGTGCTTGGAACTCATGGATTTGTGCTATTTTGTGGTTATTTTGCCCTCTAAGGATCTCCTTCTCTTTTTTAAAAAATTATTTTTAATGTTCATTTATTTTTGAGACAGAGAGAGACAGAACATGAGCAAGAGAGAGAGAGAGAGAGAGAGAGAGAATCCAAAGCAGGCTCCAGGCTCTGAGCTGTCAGCACAGAGCTCGATGTGGGGCTCGAACCCACAAACCATGAGATCATGACCTGAGCCGAAGTCAGACACCCAACCGACTGAGCCACCCAGGCACCCCTCCTTCTCTTTCTTGACTGCTCAGCTCTATATTTAAAAATAAATTTGTTTGTTTATTTACTCTATCACTTTTCTGTATACTGCATTAGGGTGAGTAGTCAGTTACACTGTAGAAGCGTAAAGCGTCCGCCCCTGTCTTTCATTGGTTTGAGCATGAGACTTCATCAGTTAGGGTTTCCCTGATTATTACTGGCTGACAGTTTATCATGTTTTTCCCCTAAGGTCCACAAAGTATGCCCAGAGAAGCAGGGAGAAGTTTCCATACCTTAGGCCAAGTCCGTCCCTCATATCATCACCATCTCTTTCTGAGATCTTATCCTGTGCTCATGTTAACCCTGGAAGGGACCTAGACCAAGAACATTACTATTGATATTGCCAAATGAAAACTCTGGTTTCATGAAAGATGCCCAGAAGGTACTACATTCTGAAGGCATGGCTACATGCTGTTGTTTGATCCAGCCATCCCTCATGTGGTCTTTGCTAAAGCATTAACCCAGCACAGCAATGGCAGCACAAGCAACTTTAAATTCATTTGCCCATTCATTCATCCTGCAAACATTTACTGAGCACTTACTATATGCTGTCCCCATGTTAGGCTTTGCGATACACAGATGGGTAAGCCACAGTTCTTCCTCTTGTATATAAGGACATGCACATGCACACTAACCATAGAGTTTGACCATTGCTTTGGCAGCTTAGAACCTGGAGGTAGAAAGGGCTTAGCCCAAACTTCAGTGGGGATGTCTTTATGGGCTTTCTGTAAGAAGTGACAAGTGAATCTAAAGTGTGAGGAAGTGGGGACACCTGGGTGGCACAGTTGGTTGAGCATCTGACTCTTGATTTTGGCTCAGGTCGTGATCTCATGGTTCATGGGATCGAGCTCCACATTGGGCTCTGTGCTGACAGCATGGAGCCTGCTTGGGACTCTCTCTCTCTCTCTCTCTCTCTCTCTCTCCCTCTCCCTGTCTCTCTCTCTCTCTCTCTCTCAAAATAAATAAACTTAAAAAAATTGAAGTCTGAGTAATAGATAGCAAATCTAGAAACAAGAAGGCCATGGCCCTCAGGAGAAAACATGAATGCTCCCCTTGAGAAGAAATGGTCCAGCTAGTTTTCCATTCCTGGTCTTGGTCTCTGGGTAAGCCTTGCCCTCTTCCCATCTGGGAACGACACCCTCAAGAACCATGGGTACAACTTAGACATTCTTAACATGGCACCTACATTCCCAAGGGATGAAAGTGGTTCTTGGAAGGGGGGCGGGAGGTGAAGAAAATTGTAATTATTACAGTGGTTCATGACCCTCCGATGGGCCAGTGTACCTAAACAGATATAAAGTATATCTGCAGTATTAACATTTTATAGGAAGGGGGAGGGATTTGGACCAAAAAAAAAAAAAATGTCTATAAAGCCTCCTTGGCAGCAGGAGGAATGAAAGGAAAGACTGAGAACCACTAAGGTAACTGAAAAAACAGTAGCATTACATCCAGAGGTGCCTAGATTCAAAGCTGCCTCCCTCATTTAACAACCTGTTTAACCGTGGACAAAATTCATTACTTTCCCTGTGCCTCAGTTTCCTTACCTGCAAAGCGGGATGATAACATCTCCGATCACAAGATTGTTCTAAGGCTTGAATGCAATATAATGTGTCAGTCTCTTGGTCCTTAGTTAGGTACTCAGTGAATGTTATTAGGGGTGAGTTCCCTGCCCCCATCCAGCCCAACACAAGCACGTTCCGGGGAGGGCCCAGAGCTGATGAGATTTGCCAGTGGAGTGCTTTCTGGTCTCTGCTGCAGGCCATGAGCAGCATGTGTAAGAGAATTCCCTTCTCTGAGACCAGGTGAATGTGGTGTCCCAGAAGCTCTTGGTCTGAGAGGTGGATGGGGTGAGCCATTTGAGTTATCAAAGACAATGTTTTCTGGTGCTTCCTTTAGAGACACAATATTCAACTTGTTTAGAGCAGTTAATGGGAAGGAGGCTGAGACATCCAGGTGGAGTTGAAGCTTATTAGTGATTGTCTTTTAAGGGGAGAATTTGGGATTTTCCCATGGGTTATGAGTTAATCTGAGGGCCTCAACCTGATCTCTTGGTGTATAAGACTTTTAACCACCATTCAGGGAAGAAGCTATTGACCCGGGACCAGCCAGGCGGAGTGTGAGCAGACTGGAGTAACCTGAAACAGGAGTGAGGGGCGGTTAGCAGGCACAGTTGGGAAAGGAGGGCTGGATGTCTCTTCTTGGTTACCCCACAGCTCTGTGCTTCCCTCAGTCAACATCCTCACTAGTGCCCCAAGATAGCCTGTGTAGATGAGAATTACCTAAATAATACCAGGCATATAGTACACCCTCATCAAACATGTATTGGATGATTAACTGCCCATCAACCGCTAAATTATAACTAACATCATTATTTAATGTGTTAAGTGTTTTATTGCATTATCTTACTTAACCCTTCTAGCAACTCAACTATTATTTTCTTCATCCTAATTGTACCCATTTTAGTATATGTGCTGCCAAAGCATGCACATAATCATCCCCATTTTACAGATAAGGAAACTGAGGCTGAGTTTTAGGATGTTTTCTCAGATGACTACAGTGCAGAGCCAGGGAAAGGCCTGACCCCCACCCCTGACCACGTACTGTCATTACTGGATCTCCCCACGGCTGGACGCCGGCTCAGTTCCGAACCCCAGTGCCCAGCATGAGGAATGGAGGCAAGAACGTTCCTGTCTAGCAGTGGGCACACTGTCTCCCTCCTCCTGCCGCCTTCTGGGACCCCTGCTGCCTCAATGCCCATCTGGGCCCGTTGAGCAAGGCTGACTGGCAAGCCTCCACCTCTGTGTCGCTGACGCACAGCTGCCAGGGCCCAAGCCTGAGAACCAGGGAGCACTGCTGTGCTCCGTAGAACCAGGCAGAGGGGCCTTCTTCCTGACACCGGCTCCGTTTCCCTGCAAGGCCTGTCCTCTGCAGTGAAGAAGTGTCTGGGCAGGTTCATTGTCTCTGCTCCCAACGTGTCCGGGCCAGGCCTAGCGAATCCTGACGTGGCCTGGAGAAATAAATGCTCTACACCCTCTCACTGCCCGCAGCCTCAGACGACCCACCTCACCCTCCTCCCCGCCACCAGAAGAAACATGCACGAACAAGAAAGCCAGGGATTTGGGAGGCACTGCAGACAAACGAGGCTATGAAATGATAAAATAACCTCTCGTGTTGTAAAGCACGTTGCAGTTGGCCGGTGTTATCTTGCACATCCTCTGGTTAATCTTCACAACAGCCCATTGCAGGGGTGGGGGGGCTTGTTTCCATGTCAGCCAGGGAGGCGAGGGTGTGCTCCAGGAGCAGGTGCGGGGCGGGAGGGGCCTGTGATGTCTGCTCAGCCAGCCCCTCCCAGCCTGAACCCAAGGAGGAAGAGAGCGCTCTGCAGCTCACACAGGGGGCGAGGGGCAGAGCCGGGACTTGAACCTGCAACCCACTGACTGCTTAGGCTGTGTTCTTCCCCTGCAGTGAGTGGGCACATCTCAGAGAGGAGAGAGATCTCCCGCTGGGCAGCCGCTGGGCCCAGAGCAGCGGGGAAAATCTGGGGAGGCTCGCAAAGGACAGTGTCCGGATGTGGAGTAGTGGCCATTAGGCTTCATTGCACTCCCATGCTCCGCCTGGGACTAAGAAATTCATAAATGGTGCTTGCAGGGATTTGGGTTTAAAAAGTTCAAGCTCCTTGGGCGGAGGGGTAGGAGGCACACTGAAGCCATGACAGCACCCTCTCCCCTGCACCAGGTAGCAACACACAGTGTCGGGGCTCCATTATCCGCCTACTTACACCACGACCACACGGCGTTAACCTCAGGAAGAAAGTTCCCGGGGCGCCTGGGTGGCTCAGTCAGTTAGGTGTCCCACTTCAGTTCAGGTCATGATTTAACGGTTCATGAGTTCAAGCCCTGTGTCAGGCTCTGTGCTGACAGCTCAGAGCCTGCTTCAGATCCTGTCTTCCTCTCTCTCTGCCCCTCTGCTGCTCGCTCTCTCTCTCTCTCTCTCAAAAATAAGTAAAAATTAAACCAAAAAAAAGGGGGGGGAGAGAAGAAGAAAATCTCTTCTGTTGCCTTCCAGCGACATTCTCCATTACCAGTGCTGCCCAGAGAGCCACTTTGCCGCGATTCCAGGTCTTCTCAACGGCCTTCGGAAGATGCCAGATTTCACTCTGTCTACTTTGAGCACTACCTCCTTTTCTTTGTAATATCCCCGGTTAGGGGCAGCCCCCCACCCTGCGCCCCACACAAACATACAGGTTGGGGAAAGGGCTTTGCAACCAAATGGGTGATTCCTCTAGAAACTTGTCCCAAAGGCTGAAGGATCTGGACAAGTTTTCTTGTGTCCACATGAGGCCTAGAACCTCAAAGCAAGTAGGTGCCCAGGTCCCACTTTCCGAGGGCACCAGACCTGTCAGGGGCCCAGAGCCTTGGTTCAAATGTCACCTTGACCCCAGCACTCTGAGCTTCACAGAGGTTTGGCACAGTGTTTTGGCAAGTCTGGCCAACATTAGTGGTATCTTTTTCTTCCTTCCCTCATTTCAATTATGAAACATTCTTTGCGTCTAAAAGTAGGGTAACTGGAACAGTGCAAATCTAATTGCCCACCACCCCCATTGAAGAACTAAAACACAGAGCATCATAATAGCCAAAAACTGGAGTTATTCCAGATGTCCTTCATAAAAGGGGCAATCTGTGGTACATTCAGGCCAAGGGACACTCGTCAGCAGTAAAAAGGAATGGACTAGTTATACCTGTAACACCTTGGAGGAAGCTCCCGGGGATTTGGGTCTGGGGGAGGAGGAGCCAAAAGATTACATATGGTATGGGTCCACTGATAGAGCCTTTTCAGAATGACGGAAACGTAAAGGTGAAGGTCAGGTTAGTGGCTCACAAGGTTTAGGGGCAAGGGGAGAAGGCGTCCAGAGGGAGTGGGTGGGGTTTGTAAAGGGGACCACAAAAATCCTTGCAGTGAAGGAATCCTCTCAGGATCCTCACCGTGATGGTGGGAACACAACCTGATGAAGTTGTGTAGAACTGAGCATATGCACACACAAATACATATAACACTGGGGAGATCTGAATACACTTGATGCATTTGTGCCTTTTCGTAGCATTACCATTGTAGAAACGGGGCAAAGCGCATAAGGGGTCTCTCTGTGTTACTTCCTAGAACTGCATGTGACTCTACAATGATCTCAATAAAAAGTTCAATTAAGAGAAAAAAGGTATTAGAAGTGGCTTCTGTAAAGAAACATAGATACGATTGAATACTTCACTGTGCCCCCAAATCTTATTCTTCTTCCTAAGAAGGAGCCACTATCCAGACTTCAGTACTGATCATTCTCATGTTTTTATATTTTTTTCAAAGATTTTATTTTTAAATAATCTCTGTACCCAGGGTGGGGCTCAAACTCACAACCCCAAGATCGAGTCACACGCCCTACTGATTGAGCCAGTCAGGTGTCCCACATGTTTTTATATTTTTACTACATGTGTATGTGTGCATGAGTAATGGATAGTGACCTCTGGTATGTTTTTAAACTTGGTATATGTCGTAATTTTTGGAATTTACCCACTGTGTATAATCCATTGTGTGATTATAGCAGAGCTTGTTTACTCTTGCTTTTATAAAATGATGGACTTGGTTGTTTCCAGCCTTGTGGGATAAACTATGTGGGCACGGACATTCTTGCCCATGTGCCATTGTCCGTGCACAAGAGTTTATCCAGGATGTACCCCAGGGGCACATGGAACGGCTGAGTCATAGAGCATGCATATCCTTAGTTACTAAACACTGCTGAACTTCTTTCTAAACTATAACTATTTATTCTCCCTCAAGCAGCAGGTGAGAATATCTGGGGACCTGCATCTTCGCCCATGTGGTAATGTCAGACTTTAAAATTCTTGCCAACCCAGTGGGTGTGAAATAGTATCCTCCTGTTTAAATTCCCTTCGCATCTTCTCCCATGAATCATGATTTTCTGTGCCCACGTCCTTTGTCTTTCATCCTAGAAGCTTCTAGTCACAGGCTCCCAGACATATGTACCCAGCATATAATAGGAGCTCAAGATGTGTGTAGTGAATGGACAAAGGATAATTCTAGATGCCTTCACCTGGACAGATCACAGTTGCTTTCTTTTTCTTCCTTCCTTTTTTTAAATATTCAATCGTGGGCTTTTAAAAAATAACATAGTTTCTAGGGGTTCCTGGGTGGATCCGTTGATTGAGTGTCCAGCTCTTGATTTCAGCTCAGGTCATGATCTCAGAATCATGGGATCCAACCCCACATCGGGCTCTGAGCTGAGCATAAAGCCTGCTTGAGCTTGAGATTCTCTCTCTCTTACCCTCACCTTCTCTCTGTCTTTCTCTCTCTCTCTCTCTCTCACCCTCACCCTTTCTTTCTCTTTCACCCACTCAACCCTTCCCCCACTCATGCCTTTTCTCTCCCTCTCTAAAAAAATGAAATAAAATAAATAACATTTTTGAGATACAGAATTCACCCATTTAAATGATTTTAATTAGTCCATTCACAGAGTTGTACAACTGTCAGCACAATCCATTTTAGAACATTTTCATCATTCCCCCCAAAATACCCATAGCTGTTACAGTCACTCCAGATTTCTCACTCACCCCCAGCCACAGGCATCCACTACTCTGCCTTCTGTCTCTATGGACTTTCCTCTTTAGGACATTTCATGTAAAAGGAATTCTGCAATTTATGCTCTTTCGTAACCAGCTCTTTTCACTTACCATAATGTTTGCAAGGTTCACCCATGTTGTAGCATTGATCAGGGCTCCATTTCTTTTTATTTCTAATCATATTCCATTGTACGGATTCATCACATTTTATTGGTCGATTGCTCGGGTGACCGGCGTTTGGGTTGTTTTCATTTTTTTTACTATTGTGACTGATTCTGCTATAGCACTGATAAACAAATTTCTATGTGGATATATGTTTTCATTCCCCTTGGGCAGATAGATGAGAAATTACCGGACCATATGGTATCTAAGTTCAACCATTTGAGGACACAGCCAGAATGTTTTTTCAAGTGCCTGTGGCATCTCATGTTCTCACAGGCAGCGTAGCAGAGTTCCAATTTCTCCACGTCCTCCCCAGTCCTTACTATTGTTTTGGATCGTAGCTCAGTCGTGATTCAAAAGTCGTGAGTCTTTTGAATCAAGCAACCTAGGCTAGGATCCCTAGTTTTGCTGTTTACTAGCTATAAGATCATAATTAATTTCTGCCTCCATTTCTTCCCTCTGTAAAATGGAATTAATAACAACAGCCACTGCTCAGGACAGTTGTGCGGCTAGATTAAATAAAACAACAGGCTCGTGAAGCCCTCAGCACAGTGTGGGGTTCAGACAGCTCTCCTCGGAACAAAGTAGCAGTGACAGCTTCTTATTATGGGCCTCTTTCTAGTCCACAGGCTTTCTGCCTGGGATGCTCTTAGAGTCACCTTGTACCTCTGAGAGCGCTTCCTCTCAGCTGGCTGGGAGTGAAGCTGTGAGTGAGAGGCCCAGAGAGCTGCCCTTCGCCGATGCCCAAAGCTAATGGCGGATGCCAGAGAGTTCTGCGATTCCAGCAAGTCCCAGAGCCTCCAGGGCCACCCCTGTGTGCTGCCCCACCCTGGCAGGGTCTTACAAGGTGACTTCCCACCCCATTCAGGGCAGAGGGGCAGAGAACCTTAGCAGGCCCCGGGTTAGGGAGCCTCAAACTGAGTCTGAACCATTTTGAGTTTATTTAAATAGGTTTATCCTCGTCCTTGCCTGTGGCAGGAGCCCCGATTTTCATGCTATCATTTTTGCAACAATCACAAACATTATCTGCACACGCAGGCATTGTGTAGGGGGAAAGAGATGATTACTTGCTGATTGCTGCTGTTGTTCATGTTGAAGATGACTCTATGGGTGGGAAGGAGGCTGCTGCATGCTGGGGCTGCAGAGAACAGCAGAGCTCAGTAATGCCAGGGCATGGGGAGGGAGCGAGGGGTGGGTCCCTCACCTGGGGAGACCTGGCAGTCAGAGTGGCTCACCGGACAAGGTGTCTGTTTGTGGAAGTGCCGCAGCCAACATGCACAGGAGGGACAGGCTCACCACCTGCACTGGCACCCACCCCCACCCCCCAGCCCTCCCCGTCTTAGTTTGGGCACTAGCTTCATTCTGCTGCCATCTTTGTTCTACATGTTTCATCTCTCAAATGCATCCACGTCTCTCCGTGATCTCCCTCCTGGATCACTGCAGCAGCCTCCTCACTGCCTTCCTGCCTCCCTGCCTCTGACTTGTTCCACTCAGTGATCCATTCTCCAGCCCACACTTGGGAGAATGATTGTCCCCTGAAACTAACAAGATCAGGTCACTTTTCACCTTAAAACCCTGCAATGGCTTCCCTTTGCCTTGAGGATAAAACCCATCCTAACCCACTTGCCCTACCTCTTATCCATGCTTATACAGACTACTGTGACCTCTGCTACTGTAGTGATGAGCTCAAGGTTCATTTATTTGTCTTCCCCCTTCACCCCAGGTTCTTTAAGATCAGGAATTCTGGTTTATTTATGCCAGTGTCCTGACCTCTGAGACAGCTTCTGACTCATGGTAGGTGCCCAGTAAATGTTTGTTTTCCTTAGATGTGAATAGTCACTGTAATTTTTTGTAAGTATGTATATATTTAAGTTTACTTATTTTGAGAGAGAAAGAGAGAGTGGGGTAGTGGTAGAGAGTGAGGGAGAGAGAGAATCGCAAGCAGGCTCTGCACTGACAGTGTGGAGACTGATGCAGGGCTCGAACTCACAGACCTTGAGATCATGACCTGAGCCGAAATCAAGAGTCTGATGTTTGGGTGGCTGGCTGGCTCAGTTGGCTAAGCACCCAACTCTTGGTCTCAGTTCAGGGCATGATCTCACAGTTCAAGGGTTTGAGCCCCACATCAGACTCCATGCTGACAGTGTGGAGTCTACTTGGGATTCTCTCTCCCTCTCACTCTCTGCCCTTCCCCTGATCGTGCTCTTTCTCTCTCTAAAAATAAATAAACTTAAAAATGGACGAGTCTGACACTTAACCAACTCAGCCACCCAGGCACTCCTAAGTTTTAGAACTCCTTTGCCTTAATTCTTTCTCTTGTTGACCTTCACTATGAGATACAAACAGTAGCTGTTACTCCCATCTTACAGGTAGGAAACCTGAGACTCAGAGTGGGGAGAATAAGTGATGGTCCAAGGCTCCTACACAGGAGGAAAAGGGCAGAACTATACTGTACATGGGGCGCCTGGGTGGCTTAGTCAGTTAAGCACCTGACTTTTGCTTGGGTCATGATCTCGCGGTTCATGAGTTTGAGCCCCGCCTCGGGCTCTGTATTGACTGCCAGCTCAGAGCCTGGAGCCTGTTTCAGTCTGTGACTCCCTCTCTCTCTGACCTTCCCGTGCTCATGCTGTCTCTCTCTCTCTCTCTCTCTCCTAGAAAGAAATAAAAACATTAAAAAAAAAAAAAGAACTATACTGGTACACACGTCTTCTAAGGGAGCCCTTGCTAGAGACCTGTGAGGAAGGCAAGGCAGGTTACTATTGCCTGGGGCTCTCAAACTGTGGTTCCTGGGCCACCAGGATCGATAGTGCTACTAGAAACACCAATTTGGGGCCCTGCTCACAAGATTATAGAATAGCAAGTGGCCAAGCTCAACCTTCCCAACTGCTGTCTTCCAGCCAAAATCATATTCTCTGTGTTGTCCTATGTCCTGTTCTGGGTTACTTGTGTCCTTGACCCCTAGGGGTGGGCTCTGCTTCACCAGCTAAAAGGAAAGCTCCTTCCCACAGACCCTCTGCAGCGTGGCCTTTTCCCATCAGGTCAGAAAGCCACGTAGGGTCTGTCCTTCCAATACACTTCCTACCGGGACTGATTGAGTGAAGTCTGACACGTGTCTTTCCGGGGTGACCCTGGATGTTGAGGCAACCGGAGCATGAATCCCTTGTCATGCCCTTGGTGGAGGCATTTCCGAGCCCAGATAATCCCGCAGTGCGGACAGAAACTACATTGACGGGCACAAAGGTCAGAGGCTGCGCTTGTGCCTGGAGCAACAGCTTTGTCCTCCCCTGCCCACGCCTTGACTTTGAGACTTGTCAAGAATGATCGGCCTGGAATCGAAAAGCATCCGTGTGCCAGCTGAGGCAGAGAGAGGTGGCATGATAATAGAAGTTGCCCCTGGTGGTTTTGCTGGATGCCCACATCCCTCTAGGGTGCCAGGCATGGGCACGTGGTGAGGAGGAGGGCGCCTGGAGGGCCTGGCCTGCATCACTCTGGTGTGTGACCTTGGATGGCCCTTGCCCTCTCTCGGTCAGATTTGCTCTGGTGCTATGTCCCCAGGGCCACTTCCAGCGCTAATGTGGCATCTGTGGCATATTCGGGGGGACACTAGCTGCACTGGGAGTCTGGTGGCTTCCTCCCAGCTTCACAGATCGAGAGTCCGCTGATACCACAGGACACATGTCCACCCCAGCTGTTTCAGCTGACAGCTGTCTGAAGATAAGGGGCGAAGAGAGAGAGAGGTCAGCGTCCTCCTGAATCTCTATGTCTCGGGCTTTGAAGGGCCATTAAAGGTCACCTTGTCCTTTCCAATCTCCCTGCCAAGCTCCTAAATCCCCCCTAGCCTGTTGGTTCTCAAACACTCGTGCATCAGAATCACCTGGAAGGCTTGTAAGAAACACAGATGGCCGAGTCTCATCCCTAGTTTCTGATTTGGTTGGACTGGGGTAAAGCACCAGAATTTTTTTTTTTAATGTTTTATTTATTTTTGAGAGAGAGAGGGAGACACAGAATCCGAAGCAGGCTCCAGGCTCTTAGCTGTCAGCACAGAGCCTGATGCGGGGCTCACACCCACGAACCGTGAGATCATGACCTGAGCCGAAGTCGGACGCTTAACCGACTGAGCCACCCAGGTGCCCCTAAAGCACCAGAATTTATAGTCCCAACCAGTTCTCAGCTGCCCGCTGCCTAAGGGGCTCTAGCGGTCACGGGGACACAGCGACAGGGCACCGAGTGGCCGTCCCACGCCTGCGGTCCTGTGTCCTGGGACCAGAGCTTGCCCTCCGCACGCGGCCCTTCCTCCCTTGCATGCCTCCCCCGTAGATGTCCCTGTGGCTCCGGTGCTCACTCTTCATTGTCTCCCCTTAGGATCCCTGGCAGGTGCAAATGCTTGACAGTGAGAATAACAGCCGTTACCTCCCCTTGCCAGGCGCCCGGCCAAGCATTTTACATACGGCGTCTCGACATCTTGTTGATTCCCTCCAACCGTACAGGGATAAAAATATTATTTCTGCCTCACAAGGTCACTGTAAAAATCAGAAGAGTCAAAAAAACATGAAATTACTTTGTAACCTTATAAACTGTTACGAGCTTTGTTTTTAAGCGCTCCCTGAGTTTCCTAGGACTGTTTATAACAACTACCACAGACTGGGTGGATTAAACAACAGAAATTTATTTTTTTCATCTGTTCTAGAGGCTAGAATTCCAAGATCAGGATGCTGGCAGGTTTGGTTTCTTCTCAGGCCTTTTTTTTTTTTTTTTTTTTTTTGACTTGCAGATGGCTGCCTTCTCCTTGTGGCCTCACTGGGTGGTCCGGATGTCTGGGTGTCCTAATCTCTCAGAAGGACATCAATTTTACTGGATTAGGGCCCACCCACATGACTGCATTTTACCTTAGTTACCTTTCTAAAGGCCTTATCTCCACATAGAGTCACCTTGTGAGGTACATGCAGTGGGGGAGGGGAGGAAAATTTCAGCATATGAATGGAGGAGGACCAATTCTGCCCCAAATAAGCTTCACATTGAAGCTAAATTAGTGATTAGCTGTGTGACTCCTGAGAACTCGCCTAACCTTTCTGAGCTTTGTTTTCTTTATCAGGGCCCAGCTTGTAATACTTCTAGGCACAGTGAAAGTATCCAAATGGGGGAAAATGATGCTTCAAGTCTTCAGAGAATTGAATTTAGAGAATAAAGATGATCAGGATGGAAGCTGTCTGAGAATTAAAGGAGGAGGCCCCTTGTCCAGGGACCGCTGTAGGCTACAGGTGTGGGGCCCATAGCCCAGAGGAGTAGCAGAGAGCCTGGCCTTGCCACATCCTTCTCAGCTTCGTGGGGCTTTGTGGGGAAGCCGGAACCCGGTCCTTGTGAGGCTGTTCCTGCCTGTACCCCCAGCTCTCCGTTCACCAGCCAGTCTGCTCTTGGTGTGCAGGGTCTCCAGCCAGGGTGCTGCCTTCAGAGCCCTTTGTGAATTCCGAACTTCCTGGAGAAGGGGTGAACGTCAGGACAACATGGGCTTTAGAAACAGCTAAATATCCATCAGCAGGAGAATCATGAACTCAGTTATAGTTCATGGAGTTCGCTGCCATTGAGGTTATTATTACAGACATTTACTGTGCAGTTGTGAGGAAAGTACCACACTTTATCTTCATAACAATCCTGAGATGGATGCTGTTATTGACTCCATTTCTTAAACGTGTAAACTGAGGCTTAAAGAGCTCAAATAGCTGCCCCTGGCCTCAAAACCTCTGCCAGAGCCAAATTTGAACCCAGATCTTTCTGAAGCAAACTTTATGTGCTTTATCCGTACCCTTGTATGCTCCCATTAAAATATTGTGTTGTGATGAATATTTAATGACATAGGAAAATACTTTTGATGTTGTAGGAGTGTGTGTGTGTGTGTGTGTGTGGTATAGAGAAAGGGGAGGAGAGAGGAAGGACAGGCTCACATCAGTAGTTATTTCTGGATGGTGAGATACTTCTCTATGTTTTCTATAGTACCTGGAATAAATAGATGGTCCTTTCTCCTTTCTACCGCAAAGGAAAATGGATTTTTTAAGGTGGAAACTGACAGACAAGAGGTTTGGAAGGAGACAGACCTGGGCGAGGATCCCCCTCAGTAACTTCCCAGCATCTGAAGCTGCCACCCAGTCTCTAGAACCTTCTGAAGGATTCTGGGGCTGGTGGGGGAGAGACAGGAGTTAGAAGTACACCTGATTGGGGTTCTATTTTTGAAAGAATTTTCTTGAATAACCACTGCTATTTTTAGAGGGCACCACTGAACTGCACCCAAGGAGAGCGGGGAAAGGAGCTCCTGGATGCTTCTGGAGACCCTGGGGGTCCTGGACTGAGTCCCAGTCTCTTTCTTCAAGCGTGCCTGCCTGGGGAGCTGGGTATCAGCCTCTGTGCCCGCGGTTGCTGTGGCAGGGGCTGCCAGTGTCCCTTACACTGTGAGGGCAGAGGGGGCTGGGGCACCAACCTGAGGAACCACTTTATGCCCTTGACCCGTGTGCTCCCTACAAGCGTCGTCTGCCCCGAGGGCAGGAGAAATGTCTAGAGTTGCTGTCTCTCTGACACAGCAAGACAGCAGGCAGGGGAGAATTATTGTCTGGGGCCAAAACCCCAAGACGTGTTGGTGAAAATTCTCAGAGAGGGGGTGTGATCGATAGAGATTAGAGACAGGTAGAACCATAGATTCTTGGGCCGCCAGGGCACCTCATCTGGCCACTGCCAGCCCTGTGCTCACACACTGGGCGTGAAGGAGCCTTCCCCTGGGAGCCCCTCCCACTTCTAGATAGCCACACTTGGTAGATTTGTTCCAAGAGGGGCCATATCTTCTGCCTAGCGTGCACAGTGCATGAGGATCAGTGATGGTGACGGTGGTGTTGTGCGCTCATATTGGGAGGACTCCACCTCTACTTGCTCATTTCATCGGCACCGAAGTACTCAGAGTCAGGGAATACGTTATCATCCCCATTCTGCAGATGGGGAGGCGGAACCCACCCCAGCACATAGCAGTAACGACAGCACATGTTCGTAAGTCCGGGGCACCCTTCTAAATGGTTTATGTGAGTTAGCTCATCTTCACAAAAACTCTCATAGGTCATATGATCATTTCCGCTTTGGAGATGGCGACCCTGAAGCACAGAGACGTGGAGTCTGTAGCCTAACATCACAGAGCTTGCAGGCAGCTGAGGCGGGATGGGAGCCCTGGCATTCTGGCTCCAGAGGCTGTGCTCCTCACTGCCAAGGCCACGTCGTTCCGCATCCCCCTGGGTGTTTGTGTGATGACTCAGGGTCTCACCCTGACCCGTGCTTCCTCCTCTATGTGCCGCACACGCTGACGTCTCCCCGTTCTTCCAGCTGGCCAAGCCCCATCTAGCGTCTAGGACTCCTCAGACTCTGTGCCCTCTTCTGCCTGCCCCTAGTGTGTCATCCTCAGGCTTCAGCTTCTTTGTGTGAGGGACACTCACAGGGATACTCTGATGTCCCCCAGACCAGGCCAGTCCCTTGTTTTTCCTTCCTCTGCCGGTTCCCAGCCCGCACCCCTGCACTCTCCAGGGCAGAGGGCCGGACAGCACTCCTCTCCACCCACTGCTTCCCCAGCACCCCGCTCTGTGCCTAACACAGAGCGGCTCTACTCAATCAATACGTGTCGCTTACACGCGTGGAAGCAGGGCTAGAAAACGGGGCTGGCATCAGTCCTGTGCGAGGCACGGGTGTGACTGAAAACCAGTTGGGTCTGTTCCCTCCGACCAGTTTCCAGAGAGCACTTTGGTGTCACTGAACAGCCTGGTGCTCTCTTCCTCACAAAACCGCGCCCACTGGAGAAGGGAAGCCACTGGCTCTGAGAAAGAAGGGAGGAGCGAAGGGAAGAAGTCAGCACAGGTTCTTGGCCCCGGCTGCTCTCCCTGGAGTTGCCTGGGGAGCCTGGCAAACACCCCTGCCTCCCTCAGCCCGACCCTGGCCAGGGGCTGGGGCTGGGCCTGGGCACTTTTCACAAGGTCTGTTTCCCGAGCCTGGGCCTCCTGCATTGTGGTCTGGGGGCCACGCCATCCAGAGAGGAGAGAGTTTCCAGGAATACCCAGTCCTGTCCTCCCTGCTCAATGCCTCCCCCTGTGTGCCAGGCCTGACTAGGGGGCCCAAGACTAGGCCACTCGTGGAATAATCATCATCCTCAGCATTTAATCATAACAGCTACGATTTTTTTTTTTCCCAGTAAACAGCATGCTGGGCCTTTTGATTTATCCTTTTACCTAATCCTGACGAATGCCTTTAAGCTGGGGGGTAGTGGTGCTGTTTTCCTGAGAATGCCCAGGGCGAACCCAGGTCTCACATCGGTCTCTGCGAGGCCCCAGCCTGTGCTTGTGCTGCCTGCACAGTCTCTACAGTGTGTCAGCCGCTGGTCCTGCCACAGGGGAGCAAGTGCAAGCGCTTCCGGCTTAATCACTAACAAGGCTTGGAGGAATCCTGATTAGAAGCCTGCTGCATTCTGTACTAGGATTTAGGAGATGGAAAGGCGGTCACCCTCTCCCCAACACCCCCCACCTTGTGCCCCAGCAAAACAATGCATTTGAAATGTCTCCCAAATTGCTAAGCTATTTCACTGCTTCTGAGGAGAAATAGCTTGGGGAAAGAAGCTATTGGCCCTTTATGCCCTGAACTGCAAAACAAAATGCCAAATGGGAAAATGAAATCACAGGAGGTTGTGGGAAATGGGGGCGGGGGTGGGGGAGGGGCGGGTGCAGGAATCACCTGAGAATAGATTGCTGCTCAGGCTTGGGGAGGGGATTCAGCCTGTATTTCCAGGTGGATCTCCAGGAGGCTGTGTGGCATGGTGGGTTTTGAGCCTGGGCTCTAGGGCCCAAAAAGCCTGATCAGACCACAGCCCAGGATGCATGTTGTGTGATGAGATGCCTGTGAGGCTTCAGGGTCAGCAAGGCTCCTACAGATAGAGGGTCCTCTGCGGCTCTTGAAAACCGCAGATGCCCAGGCGTCAGAGGCTTTGATCCCACTGGCCGGCTCGGGTGGGGGCAGCCCAGGTAGGGCTGGTTATTAAAGGACCCCGGTGAGTCCAGTGAACTGCCCAGCTGAGAAGCCTAATCCCTCCCTCCACTGCTCCTCAGTCAGAGCCTCGGTTTCCTCCCCTCTCAAATGGGCGAGATGCCCTGGGAGGAAACAATGCCCAGGCCATTTGGAGCGGCGCACACACGCTCAGGAAACCGTGGTGAGCTGTTGGGAGCAGACCCAGCCCGTTTTCAGTTACACCTTTGCCTTTGAGAGGAGCGAGCACCAGCCCCGTCGGCCAGTTGGCACAGAAAAATAGCCCTGGGAAAAGGGCCTGTGGTTGGCCCTGAGCAGCAAGGACTCAGAGCCTTTTAGCTGAAAACCCATCACCCCAGGGGACGGCATTGGTTAAACACCCCCCCACACCTACACCCATAACCCGGCCCCCTGGTCGGGGAGAGGCAGCATGTGCTTTCCCCAGGCCGAGGCTACTGCTACAAGGCTTTCTCGTTGAGACTGTTTGGAAGGTTGTAGAAATGCGGGGGAGGCAGGCTGTGGGCCAGGTCCATCAAAGCAGACAGACAAATCCCCAGGTCCTGAGGAGAAGAGCAAATGCGCCTTCTAGCCTCTAGAACTTTGTTGGGTGGGTGGTACAGTGAGGGAGAGGCCTGAGAACAGGTGTGACTGATGCCGGGTTAGGAAGAGGATGCACCTCCCTGGAAACAGACCTCAGGAAGCATGGAGAACAGTTCCCAACCGTGCACGGACCTTTGCCGCGTGTGCTCATGGTAACAATGGCTCCTGCTGACAGAGCATCGGCCGGGGACTCATTTCTCCGTCATTGTCACCAGCACCTCCCACTTTCTGCACACTTACCTGAGGCAGGGCTGAGGTTCCTGATTTCATAGGGAGGGAAACTGAGGCTCAAGGGGCCACAGAAGTAGAAAGTGGTGAGACTCCGGCTCAGGCTTTTGCGAGTTTTGGAGCAGCAGCTTTCAAGCTCCCTTATTTGATCTTTTCCATCAGCATAAGAGATGGGCCAAAGAAAGGTCGTTATCCCTATTTGATTCATTTTCATTTTTTTAAGTTTATTAATTTATTTTGAGAGAGAGCACATCCGTGTGTGCCACTGGAGGAGGGGCAGAGAGAGAGAGAGAGGGAGGAAAAGCACCCCAAGCAGGCTCCATGCTGTCAGAGCAGAGCCTGATGCCAGGCCCGGTCCCATGAATCACGAGATCATGACCCAAGCCAAAATCAAGAGTCAGACGCTTAACCAAATGAGCTACCCAGACACCCCTGTTATCCCTGTTTTAAAGATGAGGAAAACTGAGGCTCAGAGGCACCCAGTGATTTGTCTAAATGTCACACAGCTAAGGAGCACCAAGGCCTGGACCCATCATGTCCTCCCAAGATGCCTCACCAGTGTGGCTGCCCCCATGCTCCAAACATTCCCATCCTTTGCACCCCTCCTGAAACCCACCGGCTTCCATTTTCCAGCTGGTTGATCACCTCCTAACCTCTGTCAGGCCATTTTCCTGCATGGTGGGGAGAGGAGAACCTACTCTCAGTGCTGCTGGGAGAACAAACAAGCTAACTGTCCCTGGCCCCATGGCCCACATAGGGTCCTGGCTTGGTAGCCAGCAGGGCCCCCTAAAGGGTGCTCATGGACACTTGCTGGTCTGATAAGTTAATCTGCAGAGAACTTCACACACAGGCATCAGCCCAACCCTTCACTTACAGAGGAGAAGATAGGATGAAAGAAGACAGTGACTCGACCAGGGCCACAGGGCAGGGCAGGGCTGGCTGGTTTTAAGCCTTTGTGGGTTTTTTTTAAAGTTTATTTATTTTGAGAAAGAGACAGAGCAAATGGGGGAGGGGCAGAGAGAGAAGGAAAGAGAGAGAGAATCCCAAGCTCGTGGGGCTCGAGCCCACCAGCATGAGATCATGACCCCAGCTGAAACCACGAGTCAGACGCGTAACCACCTGAGCCACCCAGGCCCCCCATCTCACCCCTTGTTGTCTGATTCCTGGGCCAGTGCTCCACGAACAGGGACCCGACAGCACCCTAGGACCAAAGGGAACAGTCAAGACAAGGAGCTACACCCCTGACGGGCAGGAGGAGCTTCCGGTATTCCCGTGAGACACCCGAGCCCTCGCCCTGCCAGGCCATTTAACTGTTGTGAGGTCTTTCGGGGGCGTGGGAGAGGCACTGATGCTTCTGAGGCCCAGGGTCCCAGTGTGTAAACGAAGGGAAGGGGAAGGCTGCTCAGGAAATGGCTCTCCCTGTTATGAAGACTTTTGTTCAGTCCTTGTATCTCCCCCCCACAAAATGGTGACATTGGTGACTGTAGTGGAGAGGCAGGTAGGAAAAGTCACTGTCTAAGGCATCCGGCCCTTCTGCTGCTCGTGCAGGGTCCTGGGAGTTGAGGGTGCGAGGAGAGTGTGCAGGTCTGAGGGGAGGTCATGTGGCTCAACGCCCCCGGCCCCTCACCCGGCGGCTGGGACAAGAGTCAATGCAGGAACTGGAGCTGATGGACGAGAAAGCCTGTTGCCACCCTGTCCCTGTGGGGAAAACAGCCATCGCCCCTGGATTACTCTCCAAAACTTTTTTCTTTTTATGCCTGATGCAGACTCTGTTCTGAAAATGTTTTTTTAAACTGTAATTATAATTAAACCTGCTTTGCAACATGAAGCCCACGCTCCTTGAATTGCACCACCTATTTGGAATTATTTACATTTTTATGTGATTCCTTCTATATTTATTCTACCACAGACTATTTCTGTTTGGAGGGACGGTCTGTGGTAGGGTCTTCAGGATATTTCATGGAAAGGCATGGGGAATAGCAGTGTATCATGTCTGACATTCATTCGTTCATTCATTCATTCACTTAAAAAAATAAATACTGATGGGGCGCCTGGGTGGCTCAGTCACTTGAGTGTCTGACTTCAGCTCAGGTCATGATCTCATGGTTCTTGGGTTCCAGCCCCGCGTCGGGCTCTGTGCTGACAGCTAGCTGAGAGCCTGGGGCCTTTTTCATATTCTGTATCTCTCTCTCTCTCTGACCCTCCCCTGTTCTCTCTCTCTCTCTCTCTCAGAAATAAATAAAACATTAATAAACAGACAGACAAATAAATAAATACTGAGTTTTTACCCTTGGCCAGGCTCTGTATAAGATCCTAGGAGTCTAAAGAATAGTTAGACTTGGCTGTGCATTCCTACAGAGGGCAAGGAGAGGAAAACCAAAAGGGGTTGCCATGTAAGTGGCCCCTAATACATGCAAGGCTTTTTGTTAAGCACTTTACACACTTTATCTCATGCAAGTGCCTTGCCCAGAGTGCAGTAGATCTCCTTACTCCTATGAGGAAGCTGAGACCTGAGCGGTAAAGTCAGTGCCTGGGGCTAATCTAAGTGGTAGATGGTGAGAGACGGAAAGGGGGTCTTGTGCCTACATAACTGAAAAATGTCAGCCTCTTTTTAAATAGCCTGGAGGTGCCTACCAAGTAGGATAAACATGGAAATGCCGAGCAATTCTGTAGTGGGGATAAAGCTACAGGATTGTTTCTCTTGTGTTATAGCAGAAGCACAGAGAGAGCTCACTGTTGTCTGGACTGACGGCTCCTGAAGGCTGCCTGGAGGGGGCGCCATTTCAGGAGACCAGCAGTCATCTCTGCCTAAGCCCTGCTGGGTGTAGGGAAACCTGCCTCCATTGCAGTAAGTGAAGGACTGCTCTGCTCGCTGAAGCCCTTCCTCTGACCACCAGTGGCCTAGGGGTCCCGCGGCGCACTCTGATCTGACATCAGGAGCAGGAAGCGTCAGCTCAGTCTGCCCAGACGAGTCTGTACTTGGCAAAACCGGTAGGAAGGAGCAATTTCTCCTGCACACTCTGGCGCCTTTCTCGCCTATGATTCATGCCAGCTGTGGAACCTGGTCCGTGTTAGCTTTGGTTCCATTTCAAATCAAAGCAAAATTCATTCTGCAAATATTTGTTGAGGCCCTACAACTTCTTATACAGACACTCCTAACACAGGGTATAAAATAATGGGTAAGACACAGCTTCAGAGGGCCCTCATTCTAGGAGGGACTAGAGAGATAACACTTCAAGAGCAAGGGCATTTCGGGAGCGTTTGCAATAGGACTGTTTGGTGGATTCATCTGTTGCTGTTCAATGGGCACCTAGTCTGTGCCCACGTGGTCCTACGGCCTGGGCGTCAGACAGGAACAGGATAGGATCCCTACTCTTAGGAAGCACACACCCTACTTCCTAAAACAGAGAACTATAGTTTTGAGAAAATATCTGTGAGATGAGGCAGAAGGAAGAGTGTGGGAGGTCAGATGAAGCAAGGGGGCCTGGTATGTGTCAAGCATCAACTAAATGCTCTGACTTTTGCAGGTGTTACCTCACTTCTCAGTTGCTCTTAATGGATTCTTTTTACAGATGTGGGAATTGAGACTAACAGACTTAAGTAACTTGCCCAAGATAACAAATTACGAACATATAAAATTTTGTATTCCGTTCCATAGTCTATCCGTATTTACATGCATAGAAAACAGTGTTTTAAATGACTTGCTAATAAGGAAAGCGGATACCCCTTTGAGATTCACTGTAAGAATCCACCTGTTACTCTTCCCCCTCCTTGCAGATACTCCGTTTGAGAGGGTAGGACTAGGGCTCAAGGGAACTAGATCAGGAGAAGACACACAAAGGCCCTCACATGTATTTTTATGTTTTCTAAAATTCAGCAAGACAGAAATTCCACCTAAGGAGCTATGCCAATTACATCTGTTTTAATACCTGTGGATTTCTTACTAACATTTTCCATGAGCTCCGGGAACTCAAGCAGGGTCCTGCTTAACTATTTCAATGAGATGTTTAGATGTGTATTTTGCATGCTCGCAGGTAGTATATGTTCTAAAATTTCCCCACAGCTGGACCTGCACATATGGACCGCCTTTTGATTTTCCCCCTTCCATAATACCCTTCAGCCTTAGCTTGGCCTGGACCAGCTGTGGGCAGAGCCCAGTCCCCAGGGCCGAGCCCCTGCCTTCTTCCTCTTCCCTCCTTCTGGGTTCTTTTTTTTTTTTTTTTAATTAATGTTTTATTTATTTCTAGGAGAGAGAGAGACAGCGTGAGCAGGGGAGGTCAGAGAGAGGGAGTCACAGACTGAAACAGGCTCCAGGCTCTGAGCTGGCAGTCAGCACAGAGCCCGACGGGGCTCGAACCCACGAACCGCGAGATCATGACCCAAGCGAAAGTCGGACGCAACCGACTAAGCCACCCAGGCGCCCCTCTCCTTCTGGGTTCTTATCCTCTCTCCTCCTCCCACACTCCTCCCCCTCTCCTCCCACGCTCCTCCCCTCCCCTCCACGGGCCTCCTCCCCCACGCCTCCCCTCCCCTCCCGCGCGCTTCCCTCCCGCACCCACAGGCCTCTCCCCCTCCCACGCTCCTCCCCCCTCCTCCTCTCCTCCCCTCCCCCTCCCACACTACTCCCCCTCGCACCCCCCCCCTCCACGCTTCTCCCTTCCTCCTCCCTCCTCCAGGGTTCCTCTCCTTCTTTCCCTCTCCCTCCTCCCTCCACTCCTTTCTCCTCCCTCCCTTCCTCCTCCCTCTCTTCCTTCTTGGTCCTCCAGGTCCCCCTCTCCTCCCCCTCCTCCCTCCCCTCCCTCCCTCCTCCTCCCTCCTCCCTCCCCTCCCGCTTCACCACACTCCCACCTGCTCTCTTCCCCTCCCTTAGTCTCCCTCCTCTCCTCACTCCTCCATCCTCTTTTCTTTCCCTTTCCGCCCTCTTCTCCCTCCCCTCCCTTCTCTCCCCTTTATCATCTGTCTCTGCCAAGACTTCCCTGAAACCTCCTACTCAAGGGCTTTGTAAGTGGGGGCCTGTGACTCCCTGCAGGGCCTGTGAATAAGTTTCAAACAGGTCTGCTAACCCTGGAAAGAGAACCCAGCATTTGGGTTCGCGAGCCTAAGTGTCTCTTCCTGGGGAGAAGTTGCTGGGCTTTGATCAGATTCTCCCAGAGTCCTGGAGTTGGATGCACTACTTCTCTTTCCAGTTCTTAGTCTCTGGTTCATTGTTTTCCTAACTTCCCACAAGTGAGATTCACACTTTCCTTATAATTGATTCAAAATTTTGCAACTATTGAAAAAGTACATGCACAGAAAGCCTTTGTAGAGAGAGCCCACCGCCCGGGAATTCTGTGCATCCCCAGCAGTTGTGTGGATTAAATGAGATCTCATGGGTGAGTTTTCGGCACGTAGGCCATGCCAAATAACAGTTTCCATCCCTCTGTCCTTTGTAGATGAGTAAAGTTGTGTCTGGTTCGCTCCGGCTGCCATGGCACAGTACCACAGACCCAGTAGCTTTGACTACACAAATGTATTTCCTTCTGGTTCTGCAGGCTCGACGTCTGAGATCAAGGCGCTGGCAAGGGTCGGTTTCCTCTGAGGCCTCTGTCTTTGGCTCGTACATAGCTGCCGTCTTCCAGTGCCTTCGTGTGGTCTTTCTTCTATGTGTCTGTGTCCCAGTCTCCTCTTCTAAGGGGACAGCAGATGGACTGTACCCCCCTGTTTTACCTTATTACCTAATTAAAGACTCTGTCTCAAATCAGCTCACATTCTGAGTTTCTGGGGGTTAGGCCTTCAACACGTGAACTTGGGGACAGGACACGATTCAGCCCATAACAAATACGATGGGACCCCTCCCTTCTAGTGGTCTCACCAGGACCCTGCCTGAGGAGGCAGGCGCAGGGAGGGGGGACGTTCCCAAAGCCAATCAATGGAAAACTATTGCATTTAGAACTTGGTCTTAATTCAAACCACTATTGACGGGAGGTTATTTAGGAAGCACTTTCTGGCTGAGCGGGTCCAGGATTAATTATTAAGGACCCATCCTTGGCCTGGCAGGAGTCATGGACACCACGTGTGCAAGTAGCAAGCCCACGTGGCTGCCTCGTCTTCCTGACAGATAGGAAAAGGCTGTATTTTATTTATATGTGCAGCTATTCTTAGTCTTGTACTTTTCCCTTTATCTCCAGTGGAAAGGATTATTGTAACTACTCCATCTTGAACCCCTCTCAGAGTCAAATTAATAGAGAGGGTTCAGGTCACTGCCCTAGAGTTTAAGAGACAGGGAATATTAATCCAAATCCATTAGCAGATCATTAAAGCTGCGTGCGTAAAAGTTTAACACCCAGAGCAAGAAGAATGTGAGAGAAGAATGTGAAAGGGTGAGAGCAATGGAGGTAAGAAATATGTTTAAAGATTTCATATAAATACGCCACTCCCCTTTGAGAGTTTGGTTAATAAAATTCTTCCCATTATATCTTCCCATTATATCACCTGCAGTGTAAATACGTGATCTGAAGAGAATCTTTCAACAAAGCCAATGGCCGGAGAATCAGCCTCCGAGGAGCTGTTTCAGATGCAATAAATTAAAGCTGTGTGCTTAATAATATACATTGGATGTGGGTGAATCAATAATCAGTGCATTCAAGTATAGATTCAGAGTAGTTTATTTCAGGAACAATAACCCTGGCTATTTATTTGCATAGCTCTCTGACCTTAGGCAGTTTCTTTAGAAAATTCATTGTAGTGAGGGTCTCTACGCTCGTTGTCCCACCCCACCCTCCAGTGTTGGACTTTCCCAGAGCCTGCCTCATGGATAGTAACCTAACTGATAATTTTTTCACCATCTGCTTTTCTCTGTTATGTAGACTGGCTCTGGGTTTCTGCCACAAGGCACTGCAAAATGAAGAGGAAAGTTCTCCGTTGACTAGCTGTTTTGCTTTCACAGGTCTTTCTCCTTTCCAAGCCTCATCTGTAAAATGAGGATAATACACCTGCTTTATGGAATTGCTCTAAGGATTAGAGATGAAGTTTGTGAAACCTTCTCTGTGGCCCCTGGTATACCAGTTGCTTGACAAATAGGTGTGGTTATTATGTCAAGGTTCCCTAGCTGGCTTGGGTGGGGGGTGGAAGGGGTGTTCTGGGCAAGCAGTACCCTAGATTCCTGCTTCCTCTCCATTTCCTGGAGAAGCCTTCACTCTAAGTCACACTGCCAGCCTGGAGACTGAGGCTCTCACTAGCTTAGCCATGCAGAGGCTCTGATTGCGAGGTGATTGTGCTCATCCAAGACATGGGAGTATTAGAAAAGACAATGTGTATACAAGTAGACTATAGTTTTTACAGTTAGATAGAGATTCAAATTCTAACTTTGCCACTTCACCTTGGGCATATTACCTCATTTCTTTGAGGCTCAGTTTATTCATCTTTAAAAGTGAGATAAAACATATTTTCTTGGAAAGACTAACAGGGTAGTGAAATTAAATCCTCCACACATGAAAAGTACCACCTTTAGTTCTTGGCACAGAAAACACACTCAGACCTGGTAACCACATCATCACCATCATCATCATTGTTATGAGTATATTCTCGTTGGCAGTTGTTTCTGGATAGTTTGACTCTGTCAGGAGGAATTTTGAAATAGGAAGGTTTTCTGCGGCATTAATATTCTGTTTTGTTTTGTGACTTTTTTTTTTCCTAAGCCTGTGTGCTTTTTCTAAATACTGCTAAGGTTTATGATTCCATCAGCTTAAAGAATTTGGTAATAGGCATGAACAGTTATATCCCAGACCTTGGGCAATGATACATCAACCTTTACGTTCACAAGGTCCAAACATGTGAAAACCAAATGGTGTCTGCCAGTCCTCATGGGGAACAATCTTTCTGTGGAAAATTCCACGTTGATTGTCTCTTGGCACCAAGAGCCAAATGGCACCATGCCAGTCGCTAGTGACCCAGTATGGCAGTTGACTGGCCATTTAACGGGACTCAGTCAGCCTCCTAGGCACTGCCTCAGATATGAGACCACAGACTTCTCTTCTGCCACTTTTCAAGTCATAGGCCAAGAAGAAGACCCTATAACTTTTTCATGTATTTTGAAGTACTTCTTTTCAAAGAAATAATAGATTGGACTGCCCAGAATAGAAATATAAGCTAGATCTGACATTTGTACATTAGCATGGGATATTAAAGGTCTTATTCATTAAATTTTTTTAAAAAAAATTGTAATGTTCATTATTGAGGAGGGGAGGGACAGAGAGAGAGGGAGACACAGCATCCAAAGCAGGCTTCAGGCTCTGAGCAGTCAGCATGGAACCCGACGCGGGGCTCAGACCCAGCAACCGTAAGATCGGGACCTGAGCCTCAGTCAGACGCCTACCAACTGAGCTACCCAGGTGCCCCTTATTAATTTTTTTTAATTATAAAATATTTTAAGATAAAATTCACCATTTTAGCCATTTTTAAACATGCAATTCAGTGGTGTTATGTACATTTACACTGTTGGGCAGCCATTGACACCATCCATGGGCAGAACTTCTATCTTCCCAACTAAAACTCTACACCCAATAATCAATAAGTCCCTTTTCTATCCTCCCACTCACTACTCCCCGGAAGCCACCATTTTAGGAACCTCATATAAGTGGATCTTATGGTCTTTGTTTTTGTAACTGACTTACATCACTTGACATAATGTCCTCAGGGTTCATCCATGACAGAATTCCCTTCTTTTTCAGGCTGAACAATGTTCCATTGTATCTATACACTGTATTTTCCCTTCATCTGTCAAAAGACACTTGGTTGCTTCTACCTTTTGGCTGTTCTGAATAACGCTGCTATGAGCATGAGTGTACATATGTCCATTCACGTTTTGGGTCTATACCCAGAAGTGGAATTGTTAGGTCATACAGTAATTCATTTTTAAATTTTTGAGAAGTTGCCACATTAATTCCCACAGCAGCTTCATTACTTTACATGCTCCCCAGCAATGCACAAGAGGTCCCAATTGCCCCACATCCCTACCAGTTTCGCTATTTTCTGACTTTGATAATAGTCGTCCTAATGTGAAGTATGGAGTCTTTCTTTCTTTTTCTTCCTTTGCTTTCTTTCTCTCTCCCATTTTTAAAATTAATACCCTTTATTTTTTTTATTTTATTTTTTAATAGTTTATTGTCAAATTGGTTTCCATATAACACCCAGTGCTCATCCCCACAAGTGCCCTCCTCCATGCCCATCTCCCCCCTTCCCCTCCCCCCATCTGCCCTGAGTTTGTTCTCGGCATTCAAGAATCTCTCATGGTTTGCCTCCCTCCCTCTCCCCCATTATTTTTCCCCTTCTTCTCCCCCATGGTCCTCCATTAAGTTCCTCCTAATCCTCCTATACGTGCAAACATATGGTATCTGTCCTTCTCTTTACAGCAGCTATAGGTTAACAGCAACATTGAGTAGGAAGTATAAAGACTTCTCATATTGCCCGGGCCCCCATACATGCACTACCTTCCCCACCATCAGTATTCATATCATAGTAATGCATTTTATAGTCAGTGAACTTAGGCCAAAACATCATTATCCCCTAAAGTCCTGAGTATATATTAAGGTTCACTTTTGGTGATGTACATTCTATGGGTTTTGACAAATGTGTAATATGAGGGAAGTTCTGGTGACCACTCCTCCTTGTTTTATGCCAAAATGCACTTTTTGAACTAGGTAATGAAGCTTGAGAAGCACACTCATGTGCTTTTTCATGCTTTCCCTTTCATGTTCCCTTGGTTAATGACAAGCCTGAACTTAAACATATTTACACAATAGGGCACCGTTAAATCTGCACGGCAGTTCTCAAGCTCAGACCTTAGCCTTCAGGGTCAGAGATCCAGATTCTGCTCCCAAGGCTACCATTTTCTCACTGTGTGCCCATGGAGAAGACACTTAATCTCTGTAATGCTCAGTTTTCTTCTATACAATGGGATAGAGTTATAATACCAAATTCATTGGAGCTTTGTGTGAATTAAATGAAATAATGCATACGAAGCCCTTTGTACTGCTCTTGAAACAGACTGGATTTTCAGTAATGCTAACTAATATTATTGCAAACCATTTTAAATACCTACTGTTTGCCAAGCCATCTATTGTGTCACCTGCTTGGTCTTCAACACTTTTTCATCATCTGTCCCTAACAGTAAATGGCTTTTGACGACACATACTAAGAATTTTCATCTTTGTTTATAAATTATACCCATGATTCACTCTCAATCCTTGTACTAACACTAGGAAAGTCTAATGCTGCTTTTCTTAAGATTAAAAGAGAGAGAGAGATGTTCAGATATTTTCTCCCTAAATAGTTGTCTTGAGCACCCTGTTTTAGAGGCCTCTGGTTTTGCTTATTTAAGACCAGGGTTGGCAAAATTTTTTTGTTAAGGGCTAGATAGTAAAGATTTTTGACTTCCTATAGTCTCTGATGTTTTGTTTAAATGATGATTTTATTTTAATTAAAAAATTGTTTTTAATGTTTATTTTGAGAGAGAGCGCACTCAACTGGGGGAGAGGCAGAGAGCAACGGAGAGAGAGAATCCCAAGCACGCTCTGGGCTGTTTCCATAGAGCCCAATGCAAGGCTTGATCTCACAACCTCGAGAGTATGACCTGAGCCAAAATCAAGAGTCAGATGCTTAACTGACTGAGCCACCCAGTCTCCCCATGTTAAGGGCTGGATTGTAAAGATTTTTTTTTACTTTCTACAGTCTCTGTTTCTGTTTTTTTTTTTAATTATGATTTTATTTTAATTAAAAATAATATTTTAAGTAGGCTCAAGGCCCATTGTGGTGCTTAAACTTACAACCCCAAGACCAAGAGTAGTATGCTTTACCAACTGAGCCAGCCAGGCACCCTTTCTACACTCTCTGTTGTAATTACTCAACTCTGCTTTGAAGAAGAAAGCAAGTAGAGACAATATGCGAACAGATGGGCATGGTGGTGTACCAATAAAACTTTATTTACAAAAACAGGTATTGGCCACAGTTTGCAGACCTCTGATGTACAGCAACTTGACCTGCTATTTTTATTTAAATGTACCTTTTCTTTAGAGGACTAAGGTCAGAAACACTTGTTAACACTGAGAGGGAGTTGGCAAAGAGGAAAAGTGAGGTGATGCATATCATAGCTCCTTTTAAAACATGCAAAGTTAGGGGCACCTGGGTGGCTCAGTTGGTTAAGCGTCCAACTTTGGCTCAGGTCATGATCTCATGGTTCATGGGTTTAAGCCTCACGTTGGGCTCTGTGCTGACAGTGAGCTCAGAGCCTGGAGCCTGTTTTGGATTCTGTGTCTTCCACTCTCTCTAACCCTCCCCTGCTCATGCTGTCTCTCTCTCATAAATAAATAAAACATTAAAAAAAATTTAATAAATAAAACATGCAAAGTTATATCATAATCTTCTTCATTTTTATATTATGCCAGACATAAGTGAGCAAAGGCACACACTTCCTTATACGAGCCTTACTATGCAGGAATGATATGGAGTCTCGTGGAAACAAGGGCAGCCCTACTTTTGGAAATGAGATATATATTCCTTTATTTGATTTCCTCTCCTACCTTCTTCTAATCCCTTCACATCCAGATACATACATATAGGAAAGGATTGGGTCTTTTCTATGAAAACGTTAGCACTCATGGACCTGCAATAGGTTAGGGGTTTCATGTGGGAAATGGCTCATTCGTCAACAGATCTTTCTTACTGATTGCTGTGGGCCAGGCATTGTGGTAGACACTGGGGGGGGCGGGACACACAGATATGAATGAGAGGTGGCATCTGCCCTTGCCTTGAGGAACTCCAGACAGACCTTCTCCCCCATCTCCCTTCCAACATCGCTCTTGTCAAGGTCCCCAAGGATTTCCATATTGCTAAATCCAGCTATTGTTCTCAGCATTTAAATGATTCAACCATTTCACCTGATCAGTTACACTCTTTCTTGAGTACTTCCTTCGCTTGTGCTCAGAGACTCCATGCTCTCCTGCTTCTGTCTCACCTCACTACCTGCTACTTCTTCTGTCTCTTTTATTGCTTCCTCTAAATCTCAAATCTCTAAATGATGGGGGAGCCCAGGGCCCAGGTCATGGACCTCTTCCCTTTCTGCTCTGTGCTCTCATCCAGCCTCATGGTTGAAATTCATCCATAGGTAGATGATTCCCAGATATGCATTTCCATCCTGGATCTCTGTCCTCATCTCCAAATTCATATATCCGCCCAAACAGGCAGTATCTCTTCCCAAACCTCACATGCCCAAGCCCATTGCCTGAGTTTCTCCCTCCCCCCTCACCAAACTGCCCTTCCTGTGACAGCTCTAACCTTTGTTTTGCTCAGACTGAACATCTAAGAGTCTTTTTGGTTTTTCTCTCTTTCTCTCACTTCCCACATCTCTCTTCCGATCCATCAGCAAGTATTGTCACTGCTGCCTTCAAAAGTATGAAGAAGAGGAACACACCTGGGTGGTTCAGTTGGTTAAGCATCTGACTCATGATTTTGGCCTAGGTCATGATCTCACAGTTGTAGATCTAGCCCCTCATCAGGCTCTGCACTGACAGTGTGGAGCCTACTTGGGATTCTCTCTCTCCGTCTGTCTGTCTGTCTGTCTGTCTGTCTCTGTCTCTCTCTCTGTCCTTCCCTGGCTTGTGCTCTGTCTCAAAATAAACACTTTTTTAAGTATATGAAGAAGAAAGTGAGTGAAGAAGAAACTTCCCATCACCCTCACCCCCCATCACCCCACTCATTTCTCACCTGGGCGCTTACGGTAGACTCCTACCTGGTCTTTCTGCTTCCTCCTTGACCTCTGCTAACCTGGCCCTGTCACTCCTGTGCTCAAAACCTCCCAAACGTTCCCACCTCAGAGGAAAAGCCAGTCTTTTCTACATCTCACTGGGGTTCTACACATCTGTGTCAGCAGCGACCCCCCTGCCTCACGCTCTCATCTCCTCTCTTCCTGGCTCCCCCCGGCCCGGCCTCCTCGCTGCCCCATGAACACGCCAGGTCCTCTTCCCCCACAGCCACTGCTGTGCCCTTGCTTGAACTTTAATCCCTTGGCCCCCTTGCGTGGTTTGCAGCTGCCTTCAGGCCTCTGCTTAGTGTCCCGTTAGCAGAGAGGCCTTTTCTGACCTACGCACAGAAAACAGATCACTCCTACCCGTCTCTTTCCTCCCAATTCCTTCTCTTTTTCTCCATAATATTCATCTGCACTTCATGTGGCATGTTTGCTGTTCACTTAATGTTTCAGTGACGCAAATGTGTCATTTGTTAGTCGTCTGACTTCCACGTAACTCTCTGAGGTGGAGGCTTTATCTCTTCAGTGCTCCAGCCTAGGGCAACACGGATAGGTGCTCAATAAAGTACTTACGTGTGGGAAAATGGGTGCCTTAGATCTGGAAACAGTGAAGGCCAAGGGCACTACAACCCCTCATGCTTGATTTAATTACAGCAATTTTTCTTTCATCTGTTTATATACTGAGTACCAACATAAATTTCATTTTTGTGTGTGGGGGGGAGTCCCATTACTAAAAAAGTAATGATATTTAAAAGATTAATTAAAAACAACTGTTCTAGGCTGTGGGGAGCCATTCAAGGGCTTGGAGCAGGTGGGTGGCATGATTATGAAGATGAGTTATGTTATGATGCCTTTTATTAAGACGAATCTGGCAGGGGTAAGGGGCTCAGCAGAGAAGAGTTGAGAACCAGAGCAGAGAGGCCAGTAGCAGAGGCTGTAGCAAGGTCAAGGCCAAAAGTGATGACATGGTGAACCTGTCAAGCAGGATCCAGAAGAAGCTCAGCAAAGTTTCATTTCTTTCTCCATTCTGGTAGCCGGAAGTTCGTGGCATACTTTGGCCCATGCCTTCCCTTCCTGGGTAAATTAAGTGAATGTGATTATAGTTACATGTACTGATACTATACTGTTATTACTAAATATATACTCCATAGTGTGTATTACTATGTAACAAATCCTACACCTTCATGCATGCAGAGGAACTTGACTTTACATACTCATGAATATGCATGTCACTCCATGTCAGCATATTTCCCTGGGTCCTTTGGAAAAGGAGGAAGAGTAAAAGTGAAGGGGTGAATAATTAGATATCAAATAATTAAAGTACTGTTGAGAAAGAATGCCTTTTAAACAGTTTTTTTTTTTAATTGGGGTTTTACTATGGCTGGCTTGGAAAGTTTCTCTCAGAAGATGATGTTGATTGACAGCCTATATAGTTATTAATAATGTGTAGTCAATCTGCTAGGAATATATTAAGTATTCAGGAGAAAGAACATCAGAAAATGGCTGCCAAGGATTCAGGCATCAGTTTCTGCTCGGGACACTGTATTCCTGGCAGAGAGTCACTGGCTAGTACACAGAGCTGGAGTTGGCGGTGTGTAGCGTAAGATCACCTGAGGGTTTGTATTTCACTGTTTTGAAATGGCAACCACCTCTACTGAGACCATAAGTCATCAGTTAAATGATTGGTCCTCTGGGCAGTGTGGGGGGCACACAGTTTATAATCAGAGGCTCCTAAACGAAAACTTTAGTAACACCTCCTGAATACCACATCTCTAAAACCAGGCTGAGTGACTTTTTTATTATTTCATTTTTTTAAAAAGCCCTGTACCAACAATCAAGTTTTATTTTTTTAATGTTTATTTTTGAGAGAGAGAGAGAGAGAGAGAGAGAGAATCCCAAGCAAGGCTCCATGCTATCAGCACAGAGCCTGATGCGAGGCTTCAACCCATGAACCATGAGATCAGGACCTGAGCCAAAATCAAGAGTTGGACGCTCAACCTACTGATTCACATAGAGCCCCTGAGTGACTTAAAAAAAACAAAAAAAACAAAAGCACACCGTTTTTTCTAATTTCAAAAAACAGAGCCCCACTCCCTATTGAATTTTGTGATCTTGTTTTTTCCATTTAACAATGTATATAATAAACAACTTTCCATGTCATTACATACCCATCTACAGAATCTCTTTTTAAGGCTACCTAGTATCTTATTATATGGAACGGGAGGTTTTTTTTAGATTCTCCCCTCCATTAGACATTTTGGTTGATTGCTACTTTTTTACTCTTCTACTCAGTATTGCAGCAGCGAGTATCAGCACTGATATGCAGGCAGGTGGCCCGATGCAGTGTTACAGCCTGCCGTGTCTCAACCAGGGGGTTCCTATATCAGTCATTAAACATTTTTAATATCACCCTGGGAAACAATAAGTCCATGGATTCCTTGGGATGCTTTTGAGAATTACTAGAATTTCTGACTGGTCAAAATTCAACATGTTTACAGACTTTTGCTGTATTTTGGCAAACTGACTCCCAGAAACATTAAGTATAGGCACCACTGTGCTGGCCAGCCTGCAAAGCCCTACTGAGCCAAAAGCTTCTGGGGTATTTTCAAGAAGTTTGATGAGGAAAGGAAAGAACAGAAATAGAGCTTGTTTTGGAATCACAAGAAGACTGATGTTAAATACGGACATTGTATTAATTGTGGACCTGGCAGGAGACCACAGCATTTCAAATGAGGTAACTAAGGAGAGGTTGGTGAAGGGGCTGTCCTTAAAGCCTGGCAGAATCAGGGCCACCAGGAAGCCTGGTGAAGGGCCCTGAGGCTAGCAGCAGCTGGGAGGTGGCCATCCAAGGGCTGGTTGGGGGGAGGGAGCAGGTCCCCGACCTGGTGAGAGCAGTTGCGACATTGTAGCTGTAGCAAAGGGCTCGCCCAGAAGAGCTCTGCCCTTTCACACAGGAACGCAACCACAACCAACCCACAGTGCCGCAGGGAGGTTGCCTGGAGAGTCCGTACCCCAGCCTCACTCTGCTCCTAACTTCCACCTCTGGCCCAGACTCCCATTGGCTGAACTCTTCTGGAAGGCAGAGGCAGCCCATGGATTCAGGTCACACGGTGGCCTCCCGAGGAAGGTTCTGGATAGGCACACCGAGACATCTGGCTGGCACAGCCCTAGACAAAGGCCTGGACATCCATCTTCTATTTTCCAATCAGGGTCTGAAGACTGAGGGAAGGATGGATTGAAGAAAAAGATATTAAAGATGGCATGGAAATGAAATCACAATTCCAGCCCAGTCTTTTGCCTGCTGTAGGAATATGGGAGACAGAAGGAGGTATGAGTCAGGAAATCGCTCCCCTGAGAGTGCTGTGAACTGCATTTCACATTTGCCACCACAATCACTCCACAATCCACTCCCAGCAGAGTTTTGAAGGTTTTCAGTAGCACCTGGGCACGGAACAGACAAAGAACAGACAAAGGGGGAATGAGGCAGGGGGGCTGGGGGAAGAACCACGCTGATCTTATGTAACTTACATCCGTAGCAAAACTCGTTTTGCTTTTATTTTAAGGAGTGCTATTTATGAATTCTTTAGGGGGTTAAAAAGCTTTAAGAGATGGGTTTTTGATGAGATGTCGATAGAAAAATCTCTTCGCTCCTGGAATAAATGATGCTTTTGTTTCGGCTCTCTGTTTTTCCAAAAAAGGCCATCTGTTTTCATAAACATCAACAAGACTCTGCAGCCACCTTTCCCCTTATAACCCTCTCCCCCTGCCTCTTTGCACAAATGACAACATCCCCTTCGTGATTCATTCCTGAAGACATTCTTCTGGGCTAAATGCTGCTGCTAAATTTGTGCTTCAGTTTTCGCTGTGAGCACCACATGATCCTTGCTCAGCCAGCAACTGCACTATTAGAGTTTTCATTTCCTAAGTCCCAGATTGTTACACACTCAGGTCACCAGAGGCTCCGTACCAGGCTTTATGCAACTGGTTTCTCCTGTTTCTCAAGGGACGTCTGAGGTCTTGACAGAGCCCAATAATTGAGACCCTTCTCTCCATCTGAATTCTGAACAAATTGAGAGATAGACAAAGGGTGACAGATGGAAGCCAAAATACCATGTTTATTACTGATAGTGAATAATTTGCCTTGGTAAGAGAGCTGAATCAACTTGGTAACTGGGTCCAGGTTTAGGTGGACTGTTCCACCTGATCATGGGCAGAGAGAGAGCCAGCCCCTGGAGAAGTGGAAACAAATGTTGCCAGCTGCTCTGAGGAAGAAAAGGGAGGCTCAACTGAGCTGACGATTTATTCCTCCCCAGTTTACCTCTGGTATAACTGACTCCACTCCCTGTGCATAAAGGGTCAGAAAGAGACCAGGAGGGTTATAATGGGGCTTGCATCACATGGAAATAAACATCAGGAACTAGAACAAAGTTTTCCTCCTGACAGTGGCATGGGGCATACAGAAGCTAAAAGACGTGCATAAAATATACTCAGCGAATACTTGTTTGTGTGACCCTTCATTTAACAGATAGTTACTGAGCAAAGACATGGGGCCAAGGTAAGGAGTTTAGCTTTTTTATTCTCAGTACAGTAAGGAGATGCTAGAAGATTCTGAGCAAGGGAGAAACAGGATCAGATTTACTTTTTTGAAAAATTACTCTGTTGCCTTTCGGTTAATGGATTTTAAGAAGGACAAGTATAGACGTGGAGAGACTAAAGATTAGGGGGCTTTCGCTGCTGTCCAGGTGAGAAGTGACAAAGCCTAAGACCGAGGTGAACCTTGAGGAGAAAGACACAAATGGACAAGTGGGGAGTAACTTGAAGATAGAGTTATCAGGCTTTGCTGATGGAGTGGAGTGAGGAGGAGGAGAAGGGATTGAGAGGAGACTACAGTTTTATTCATGCAACTGAATGGATAAAGTAAAAGCCAAAGACAGGTTCAGGGTAAATGCGTGATGGTGTCCATGTGTCACCCAGTCTTTTCTGGCGGCTTAAGGTGGGCTGATCATACATCCTTCTTCTCTGGGACAGGCCAGGTTTATACCTCCTGACCCAGCATAATTATTAAGAATGTTTCCTTTCACCCCCAAAAGTGGCCTCCTTTGGGTGATTAAGTGCCTGGTCCCTTAAGCCTAGAAAGAATTTTGAGCTAGTAGAGAAATATTGGAAAAGTGCTTTGAAATGTGAAAAACAATGAAAAGCGTCAGTCAGCATGCGTTACGTTAAATGAAGATTTGTCCAGAAGCTGAGCTTCTCTGCTCATTAACTAATGCAGTTATTTCCGGTTACCTTCCTCTGTTGCCTGATTCACCTTCCGTTCCATGTGGCTCCTGCCCCTGGATGGGGCTCCGTTCCCATGTCTTCCTCCTCCTCCTCCACCTCCACGGGCCCCTCCTCGCTCCAGCCTTCCCTCAGTGGACACTGATTTCTAAAACCCATACTGCATTGCCCTATGGGACTCTCCATTTGAAGGGACCCAGTGGTTAATGCAGGTCACAGCTTTGTTGAGCACTACACAGTGGTCCCCTGCTCGACCACTGTTTCTCGGCTAGGGTCACCTCAAGGAAGCCTCAGCCTTCTAAAACAGTCCTCGCTCGACCTGGCTCCTGGAGTCCTTTGTGAAAATGAAAATACCCACTTTCCCACTGCCTTCCCTTCTTGAAAATGTCTAAATATACAGTTGTCCCCACAGAGGCTTTTGCATGTGATACAAATGCCACTGCTCTGTGTATTTGCTGAGTGAGGCATGTCCCGGTTTCAGAAGGACGTCAGTAGGTGCGCAGGCTGCGGTGCCAGCCCTTCCCCTCCCTGGGACACCTGCAAAATACTCCCCGCTCAGGCCCTTGCCTCCTCACCCTAAAACAGGGGAAGGAGTCTCTCCCACATTTGTGAGCTGCTTCCAACTCACTGCCTGTTTTCATGACATAGTAGGAAGCAGTACTGCCTGATCATGATGCTTGCGGACCCAGTGGGGGTTATGACCGTCCTTACTTCTCAAGCCAGACACACTGACTTGAGCCTTCACACTGACTAATGCAAGTCCGTGTTGTCCTCTGAGGACTCCCCTCCCCTGCTGCCCCTGCCTGACGGACCCTAGAACCAAGGACATTTCCATGATCCGGGTCTCATCCCCAAAGGGCCTCTCTCATTCCCCGTCCTGCATTAGTTGGCTAGGGCTGCTCGAACAAACCGGTGGCCTTCATAACAGAAAGTTGGTGTGTAGAGGCCAGAAGTCAGAGAGCAAGGTGTTAACAGGGCAGGGGCCTTCTGAGGGCCCCCAGGGAGATCGTGTTCCCGGCCCCTCCCCCAGCGTCTGGTGGTTGGTGTTGGCTGGCATCTCGGGCATTCCTTGGCTTGTAGAAGCATCACCCTCATCTCTACTTTCATCTTCACATAGCATTCTTTCTGTGTGCATGTCTGTCTCCACATTTGTCCTTCTTAAAAATACCCCGATTATATTGGATTAGGGGCCCATGCTACTCCCGTACATCTTCATCTTAACCAATTACGTCTGCAATAACCTTATTTTCAAGTACTGGGGATTCACTTCAACATATGAATTTGGGGGGACACAGTACCCACAATACCTTCCATATCTAGAAAAGCTAGATTTAAGTACTTAAGATTTAAGTACAGTCCACTGCTGTAGTTAACACCATTCTGCCTCACATACAACCACGGGCCCGTGGCCATCAGTCCAGTGCTGCACTCCCAATGTGGCAAAGTCTCATTTGTCCAGCTTCCACCCCAAGCGTGCATGACCCTTAGAAGGAAAGGGGATTTCCTGGCACTAAGGTTTGTCCCTGATGCTCCTCACTAGCCTCCTGCGACCACTAGGACCCTCAGCAGCCTTCTCCCCCCACCACTGCCAAGGTCCCACCCTCTGAGACGTGTTCAGAACAGCTGAACACGAAGAGCTCATGGAGTGTGGTAAATCCAGCCGACTCTCTAGGGACAAAGAAGCTCAGACCTTGGATGCAAAGTCTTGCCCCATTCTTCGACCTGGAACAGGGGGAATATGCCTCTTACATTTATTTCAAATTAATGTCAGGTTTTTCTGCCCTATCAGTCCCCTGGCTTCCTTGCTCTGTCAAAAAACAAAAAGGAACACAAGTCGTTCCTGCTGATACGTGCTGCTATATTTGCACAGTCAGTAAATGTTTACTGAGCAGCTAACTATATTGAGTACCAGATTTAACCCTTACTGTATTGGGTACCAGATTTAAAGTTGAACACTCCATTGCTCTGCCCTCATTTTACGGTGAATGTTCCAAATTTCAAATAATCCTTTGACACCCTATCTGCCAGAGAAGGGCAGCGGCTTGCCCAAGATGTGATGCAACCAGTGTGTGTCAGAATTTGAACTGAGATAGATGTCTCCTAGCACCTGATATGGGCAAAGTCTGTGTGGCTTTCAACCTGTGAGTCAGGAAATTCTCAACAGGTGTCTTTTGCTGTCTGACAAGCATTGTCTTTGCCCTGGTCTCTGACCACGGTGGGACTGGTAGTGGCTTGTGGTTAAGTGTCGGCCTCATCATGGTTCATGTGGGAGGGAGAGTGTCACAGGGTCTGACACTGGATCTTGTAAAGAAATCCATTGCAGAGAGCCCGAGCATGACCAGAGATTTGTTAAATTAACAGCCTCTGAGGGAGTTTCAGTTACTGCAGCAGAAATGTGCTGATTAAAGAGACAGCTTGGCGGAAGGGGAAAACCTGGGAGCCCTGGGTATGCACTGGCTTTGTGATGCTGGGCACACTGCTTAACCTCTCTGAGCTCCAGTGCCTTCCCTCACAAGACCTGCTCAGTGCCGTGCTGTGTTCAAGGAGGGGAACCTCGTTAGTTCCCAGCTGCGACTGAGGTCTTGAGCCCGGGCTTCATTCCCCAATGTACCAGCGTATCTGTTATCTATTGTCGTATTACTAACTCCCTGACACTTGGTACTTTAAAACAAGTTGTTATTATTGTCTCCTAGTCTGTGTGTCAGCTGGGCAGTGCTAATGATCTGCATGAGGCTTGCCTGGGCTCCTTCATACATCTGAGGTCAGTTTAGGGTGACCAGCCATCTCCATTTCCAGGAGTGTGAGGCACTCCGTTTTTTGTTTTTCATTTTTCAACGTTTATTCATTTTTGAGAGAGATAGGGTGTGAGCAGCGGAGGGGCAGAGAGAGAGAGAGAGACACAGAGTCTGAAGCAGGCTCCAGGCTCTGAGCTGTCAGCACAGATTCTGACGTGGGGTTCCAACCCACTAGTGGTGAGATCATGACCTAAAGCCAAAGTCGGACACTCAACCGACTGAGCCACCCAGGTGCCCCTGTTTTTCATTTTTTTAATGTTTGTTTATTTTTGAGACAGAGAAATAATGCACAAGTTGGGAAGGACAGAAAGAGAGGGAGACCCAGAATCCAAAGCAGGCTCCACGCTCCAAGCTGTCAGCACAGAGCCACGTGAGGAGCTCGAACTCACAAACTGTGAGATCATGACCTGAGCCGATGTTGGATGTTTGGATGTTTAACCAACTGAGCCACCCAGGCACCCCTTTGTTTTTGTTTTTTGTTGGTTTTTTTTTTTTTTAAATTTTAGAAAGTGTGTGCACCCAGGAGCAGGGGAGAGGGGCAGAGGGACAGAGAACAAGAATCCCAAGCAGGCTCCACGCTTAGTGGAGAGCCAGCACAGGGCTCGATCCGACGACCCTGGGATCATGATCTGAGCCGAAATCCAGCTGTCAGACGCTTAACCCACTGAGACACCCAGGTACCCCCAAAGCATTCAGTTGGGAAGTTAGGAGAGTCTGTGGCATAAGGGAGGGGATTGGTCCCTCTACGCCAGCTGGTGGGTGGGCTGAGGACCGTATTGTCCTCTGGGGCAATGCAGGGGGTGACTGGGCATGTTCGTCTTGGATCCAATAGACTAGCCTGGGCTTGGGCTCCTGGCGGCTGAGCAAAACTCCAAGACAGGAAGGCACAAGCTCAGGACTCACACGTTATCACTTTGCCTCTTTCTGTTGGTTCAAGCAAGTTACAAGGTCAGCCCAGATTTCACAGATGGGAAAATGGTCTCCACCTCTTGATGGAAGCTGCAGTCACATTGCAAAGGGGTGTGGATACAAGGAAGGCAAGGATTGTGTCAGTTTTATCATCAATCTACTGCAAGCACCTAGAGCTCTGTTCTCTGCAGCAGTCTGATCCTATGTCACCAGCTGCCAGGACCCCCTCCTGGTTTAGCACCCCCTCCCCTCGCTGGACCACCACCCCATGCTCCCACAGCCCTCTGTGCTTCCCTGGACCATAGCACCGATCACTAGTACCAGCACTGTGGGCACTAGCTACTCCCTGACTCCAGGGATGGTCAGATTGGTCTCTGCATCCCAGCAGCCCGCTGATGGCATGTGTGCATAGCACATGCTCAGAAAGTCGCTGCTCTAGAGGTGGCTTGAGGTCCCTGCGAATTACAGGTCCACTCAGATGTTTTGAGCCCCCAAGTCACCGCTCTGCCCCCTCCAGTCAGGCCCCACTGTCCGTGGTAGACGCCAGCATCATCCCCCTCCCCCCCACCCCCTCCCCACCCCGCCAGGCACAAGACAATCAGCTAACCGTGGCCCCAGCTCTGCTGACTGGTCCATGCTTTTCTGGGCCTTGGCACTGTCGAGGGCGAGAGTCTGCACGCGGAACAACCGTACTGATGTGGCTGTCAGGGTGGAAGTCAGACCTATAGCAGGCTGTCCCTGCCATGGAGGCAGGACTCTTTTTTCAGGATCCCTGCGGGTGCCCAGCCTCAGTGCCCGGCCACAGCCCTGCAGGCCCGGCGGACAAGGAAGGAGCTCGTTCGGGGAGGGAGAGCATCAGGCAGTCCGGGACCCTCCTCTACTCTCTCACCCTGGCCCCCGCTCCAGGATCTCCCTGTGTCCTGAGTGCTTCCCCTCCTGCCTGTCCCTTCTTCTCCACTCACAGCCACCACCCTTGTGCAAGCCCCTCTGCTTGAGGGTTCAGCCTCTAAACTACACTTCTTGCCTCCACACTCACACATCTACCTCAAAGTCAGAGTGTACTTTAAAAAAAATTTTTTAATGTTTATTATTTTGAAAGAGAGAGAGAGTGTGAGCAGGGGAGGGGCCGAGAGAAAGGGAGCCTGGAATCTGAAGCAGGCTGCAAGCTCTGAGCTGTCAACACAGAGCCCAACACAGGGCTCAAACTCACAGACTGTGAGATCAGGACCTGAGCCGAAGTCAGACGCTTAACCGACTGGGCCACCCAGGAATCCCCAGAGTGGATTTTCATATGCAGTAGAATGTGGTGATTAAGAGCAAAACTCAGGACCAGATCGCCCAGATTCTGCCATTCCTAGCTGGGTAGGCTGGGGTGGTTTTCTTAGCCTCTCTGTGTCTCCTCCTGTGCCCATAAAGATGATGGTAGTACCTGTGTGTTAAGGTTGCTTTGAGGAGCTGTGGTGGTGTGTGTGGTGCAGTGGTGCTCAGTGTATGTTAGCCATTATTGTCATCCTCTGTCCTCTACTTCAGACCCTTCACTGGGCCGCACGAGTTCCAAGCCCCTGTGACAAAGATTAGGCCTTTGCCCTTTGCCTTTCTTTCTTCCTGCCTTGAACACAGATGTAATGCTTGGGCATATAGCGGCCACCTTGCAGCCACGAGGAACTGTTGAACTGCTGTGCCAGCCCGAATGACTTTTCCCAGGCTGCTTATTATATGAAACAAATAAACCTTGCATGTGTCTAATTGGGGGCAGGAGAGTCCTTGCTTCTAGGCCTGACATTCATGATTCTCCAAGAGCTGGTGCCTTTTCCTTCTGCTGCCTCTTTTTGGAAATCATCTCCCATCCCCCACTCGTCAACTTGATGTTCTGGCCGTACTGAACTAACCACCTGAAATTCCTTCAGTGCACCCACTGTTTTGTGCCTCTCGACCACTATTCATGCTTTTCTCACTTTAACGCTGTCTGGAACTTCCTGACCCCTCCCATCTGTTTTGTGTCTGGCGAACTCCTATGCATTCTTCAAAACCCTGCTCCAGTAACAACTCCTCTATGATGTAACTGGCTTTTCCATTCTTGGCAAATTCATGACTGTCTGCCTACAAAGTTGAAAAAGAGTATCTGAGTTTGATTTACACTTCTGCTGCCTACCAGTAACCAACCTCTCTGTGCCTCAGTTTTTTGTGTTAAATGAAGCAAACAATAAGGTTTTATGAAGGGTAAATAGGACAATAAACATGGATCACTTAGAAGAGTCAGTAGTATATACTCAGAAAATGTTAGCTATCTTCTTTTTCCTCATCCTTATGCTGCCAGACGTGTCGACCCCACTTGCTAATAAATCTCTCAAGGGCAGGGACTGTTTGATTCCTGTGTGAGGCCCCTGCCCCTAACACAGCACCGGCCACACAGAGGGGACATCGGGAAATGAGGCTGACTTAGCCTTTGAAATCCCCTTAGAAAGCAGAGTATGTCTGCTTGGCATCCCCAGAAACGGAGCTGATAAGGCCTGAGCGAGGAAGTGGCCTTGGCTTCCTGCTCTGGGGCCTTTCTCAGCGGGATCGCCAGCAGAGCCTTTCTTGACCCCCATCCACCAGAGGAAATAGTAGAGACAGAAGTCCTCCAGAGCATGTAAAGGGCCATTCAAACACTGCTGCTGCTCGCGCTGCTGCTGCTGCAGATTCGTGGCCAGGAGAACCTGCTCTGGGCTCTCGTCCCCTCTGGGTCTGGTCAGGACCCAGAAGCCCCTCCCTATTCAGGGTGGAGAAGGTGTGTCCAATCCACCTACCTGTGTTGTCAAAGAAAAAGTTAGGCAAACCTGGGTGCCTCGGGCATTTCCTGGCTTTGTGGCTTGGGCAAGTGATTTCAGCTCTTTGAGCATCAGTTTCCACATCTGTTAAAATGGGTTTACAGGAAAGAATCGTGTGAGGATTACATGTAACAGCTTAGGTAAAGCACCTGGCACAGAGCCCAGCATACAGTAGGTGTTCAACAAATGCCCCTTACCTTTTTCCTCCCACTTTTTCCTCTCACCTGTCTATGCGTTTGAGCCGAGAGGAATTCCATCATCCCAACAACAGGCGATTGGGTGTGTGATCAGCAGGCTGGCTCTCAAGATTAAACATGCTGTTTTCACCTGGGATGTGATCTAGGCGTCCCCAGGTAGAGGGGCCACCTTGATGCCTGCATATACGACCTGTTTTCCCTGGAGCACAGCCCAGCCCATCTGCAGAAACCGCCCCATCAGAGCTGAGGAGTCACCCAGTCTTGTACAAACACGGACCACAGGATCCTCCTTCACACAGGCCCGTGGTGACTTGACCGGGCTGCGTGGCTTGGCCCCCTGAGCAGCCGACTGGAATTGTAAGGCCAGGGAGTCCTTGCAGGACCAGAAGCTAGGAGGGAGACCTTCCAGGACAGGCGAGCCGGAGCCTGGGATCCCAACCAACAACCAGACGGGTGATGGGCAGCCCGCGGGGTGGGAGGGTGAGTCAGCAAGGGCTCCAGATCTCATCTCATCTAGACCTTTCCCCGGAGGCTTGCCATTTCATCTCTCTGACACTTTGTTTCCTTGTCTGAAAAATGAGGCTAATGAGGGTTAAGTATAGAAAGAGTTGGGATTCCACTGGAGCCAGGAGGTAATACCTACCTTCCTGGCCTCACTTGCAAGTTGACTGAAACCGAGAGGGATCAGACAGATAGTAACACTAGCAAATACTTACATAGCATTATCAGCACAGACTAAGGGCAAACACGTGGTTAACACTTCCTTACTGTTTGTCCACCTCTGTTCTGAGCCTATCGCAATGTAACCAATTCGATCCCCACAATGATTCTTTAAGATAGACACTGTTCTTACTCCGTTTTACAGATGAACACACCAAGGTGCCGTAAGTTTAGTTGATTTGCCCCAAATCACACAACTAGTGTAGGGCTGACCAGGACTGAATGCTGGGTGGGCCGGCTCCAGGGGCCATGATCTTGAACAGGACATGCACTAATTACAACGGAAGGCACATGATGCTCTGTAGCCAGAGGAGCTTGCTAACCCCTAATTCACCCTAAAGTCAGACAGCCTATCCATCCCATGGAGGACAAGAAAGGTTTGCTTTCTGTAGGCCATTTGGGGGCTATGGGGGCAGGGGGCGAGGGGTTCAAGGTGGGACAGGGCCGGTTCCCTCTTCCAGATCCACCTGAAGGCTCGCTGCCACACCGCTCAGAGCACATGTTGGCTTCCCAGGTCAGCTGCAACAAATTGCTGCAAACTCAGTGATTTAACACAACAGATATGTATTCTCTCACCGTTCTAGAAACTGAAAAGCCCCAAATCCAGATGTAGTCAGCAAGGTCGGTTCCTTCAGGAGGCCCTGAGGGAGAATCCATTCCATGCCTCTCTCCTAGCTAACCTGGGGCTCCTCTGCCATGCATGCGTCCCTCCAGTCTCTGCTCTGTCGTCACACAGCATCCTTCTATGTGCCTCAGGGGGTCCTTTTCCATCCTTTATAAGGACACTGTCATTAGATTTAGGGTCCACCCTAATCCCATATGATCTTATCCAGAGCTTTACCTTAATTACATCTGCGAAGACCCTGATTCCAAATAAGGTCACGTTCTGAGGTCCTCAGCACACATGCTTTTGTTTTGGGGAGGGGGGACACTGTTCGACCACAGCAGGGCATATCAAGTGAGGGAGTAAGAGAAGCGACGTGAGTTCTTCTAAAGGAAGCTTCTCTGTGAGGAGCCATGATCCAGGAGATCCTCCCATCTGAGAAGATATTGGCTTGGCTGCTTTCAAGGAGAATGAAACAACAGTGGCCAAAGTGTAACAGATACTTGTTTCTCTTGCACGTAAAATCTCAGCTAGGGGGATAGAGAAGTTCTGCGTCACAGGGTTCTGCAAGAACGAAGCGGCTTCTTTCTTGTTGTGCTACCGTGCCCTGGGTCACGCCCTCAGTCCCAGAGACAGAGCTGGCTCACTAGAGGGGGCCACATGTTAGCCAGAAGGCGGTGAAACAGAAAGTGGAAAGCACCCAGCTTCCTTCTAACAGTGAACCCAGAAGTTGCATATAACACCTCCACTCATAGCCATTGGCCAGAACTTAGCTGGTCATACCTCGCTGTGAGGGAATCTGGGAAATGTAGGCTTGGCTGAGAGGTCATGTGCCCAGGGAAAGCTCAGCGGATTCTATTTTCTATAAGAAAGACAGGGAAAGTGATCATTGAAGGACAGCTAGCGTAAAGTATGGGAAGCCCCTGGCACATGATAGGTGGTCAGCGAATTATGATTTTAGTCTTCTGCCATGCCGTAACTAATAACTTCTTCTCACTGGCCCCTTGCTGGTAAACCTCTACGTTTTCCATTGACCCTGTCGCCTGTCATCACAGTAACCCAAACCCAGACCTATCATGACTTCATATTCTTGAGACCCTCTTTCCTACTCCTTAAGTTGGCTCACAAAGCCTCCTGCTCTCCAGGCATGCCTCCCTCCCCCCACCCCAGCTCCGCCCTGGACCCCAGGGAGCCCTGGAGTAGAGAGGCTCTCCAAGTTCCCTGTAGCTCTGATTGCCAGGAATCTCCTGTGTCCTGGAATCCAAACCCCCAGGCGCTGCACGTTCTGCCCATGCTGAGTCGTTGCCTTCCTGCATGCCAGAGGAGTTTGTGGAAAGAATTTTCTGGCATTCAAGGGTGAAAGTCAAAACAGTAATTACAACAACATCTGTTCCTGAGTGGAAAGCGTATCCTCTGCGCACGAGGACACATGCCTGCGTGGTTCAGCAGGCTGGATGTTGAAATGGAAGAGAATGTCCTGGGCATGAGGACTCACGGACCCAGCCGGGATGGAGGCTGTGTTTCCTGGCAGGATGCTGCGCTGAGGAATGGGATGAGCGTGCATAGGTGGCGAGTGAGGCACCGAGGGACTGAGTCCAGGACAGAGGGAGTGAGGGAAGGAAGGAAGGAGTGAACAAGGGAGTGGATGAACGAGTTGATGAGTAAATGAAGAAATGAATGAATGCATAAGTAAAGAAGTTAATGAGTGAGTACATGACTAAGTGTAAGTTTGAGTAAATGGATACGTGCAAATTCGAGGCAATGGATGTGAATGAAGGAGTGAATGAATGAATGAGTAATTAAGTGAAGAGATGCAAAGTAATAGAATAAGTGACTGCATGGATGTGTGAGTGAGCCAGCAGCTGAATTACTCTTCTGGGCAGAGAGAATTGGCCACAAGACTGGAATTATAAGGCAGGACTAGAGCCTGATCCACCTGGAGGCCCAAGGTCAGGGTCAGCCATGCTAGCTCGTAATTAGCACAGCAGAGCCAAGGGTCACACCCTGGCTTTCTTGCACCCAGGGCTTTGGCCGATGTGAATATATTTTGTAGGAGAAAAATGATCTTCTCTTCCTTAAAGAACTTTACCAGAATTGTCTGGTGCTGCCAGAATGATCCCAAGGTAGAATTTCTTACTTTGGATTGTGCAAATTGCCCAGCAAATTTGCAGAAAGACCTGAGGAGGGATACAGGTGCAAACTGCCCAAGGAGCAGGAAGCAGGGTCCTTGGGTCCCGTGTGAGCTGAGAACGACCTCTGAGAGCAGAGGGATGCTGTGGGGCAGGCTGGTGTTGGTTTTGCTGGTAGGACAAGCTGTGAGATGGGTACCTTTTCCTTGTTCCCCTGAGCTTGGACTAGTTAGCAGGTACTGCTTGGAGGCCTTGATCTCAGTTCGCTTCAGCCATGCTTTCTTGGGCACTTGCTGGGTGTGTACCGCTACAGATATATACGATGATGAAAATACGCGGTCCTAGGTCCCATGGAGTTTAGAGCGGTGGGGCCAACAGACAACCCAGCGTACACTAGAGTGTAGTTATGGTGGCAAGCAGGGGCGGGGGTACTGCAGACCACAGAGAGGGGAAGGTCAGGGTGGGTGGCCTGGGAGCTAGACCTTGGAAGAGGGTCAGAAGTTTGAGACAGTCCAGGCAAAAACACACCTCATGAACAGAGTCATGGAGGGACAGAAGGATGGTGGATGCCAATGAAATCCATAGCTCGGAAAACTGCTTGGCTCGCTAGCCGGAAGGGAATGTCTGCTGAGTTCCAGAAGACAGGTCCTGGGTCTTATCCATCACTGTGGCTGAGCCCTGAGAGCACAGTCCCGGGGGCTTAGAGGGTGGATGGATGGATGCAAGTGTGCATGAAAGTATGAAAGAAGGAGAAAGCAAAGGAGCAGGGAAGAAGGAAGGTGTAAAGTACGGAGACGTCAGGGGCTTGCTCCAAGCTGTAAAGCAGATCGTTGGGCAAAACCCAGAGTTTTAGAGAGCTGTACAAGGAGAGAAGGCCCAGGGAAAGTTGGGTCTGTGGGTGCCCTGCACTTATGCCCAGTCAGCACCTAGCACATAGTGAACACTTAGTGCAGGCAGTTTGGGTGAATGGATGAAGTTTGCTGTTAGTAGGTTCTTGGATGTGTATGGGAAGAAGACACATAAGGCTATACCTCCTGAACAGCAGCCTGGTCACTCCTCAGCCCTTTCTGGTAACTGATTATAAGCGGGAGCAGCTTTCTGTAATGATCTACTCCAAGCCTCTTTTTCTCCTTTTAAGTGTTTCTTTGGGGCGGGGCGGGGGGGGGAAGGAAGGGCATAGAGAGAGGGAGAGAGAATCCCAAGGAGGCTCCCCACTGTCAGCATGGAACCCAGTGCAAGCCTCAATCTCACAAACCATGAGATCATGACCTGAGCTGAAGTCAAAAGCTGGAGACTTAACAGACTGTACCGCCCAGGCAGCCCAGCACCCCTCTTCTTTTATGGATGAGAAAACTGAGGCCCAGAGAGGAAAAGTTGTTTACCCTTGTGCATTTCATTCGATGGGATTTAGACTTTCCGGTTGAAGTCCTTAGAAGCCCAAATTCTGTTTCTTACACCACCACTAACTGTTGTCTTCGTTGAAGTAGGTCCCTTCATGTACCCCTTCCTACCCATCTCACTCATTTCACAGATAATATTCACTGAGCACTCTGCATGTTGGGGTCTGTGCCAGGTTCTGGGGAAGACCAAGGAGAAGACCCTCCCCCAGACCCCACCCCAGATCACATTATCTCATCCCAGTCAGGTAATATTTTTTATTTATTTTATTTTATTAAGTTTACTTCTTTCTTTTGAGATAGAGAGCATGGAGCATGAGCGGGGGAGGGGCAGAGAGCGAGCATCCCAAGCAGGCTCCACACCATCAGTGCAGATCCTGATGTGGGGCTCGAACTCACAAACTGTGAGATCATGACCTGAGTCAAAGTCAAGCATCAGACACTTAACCCCCTGAGCCACCCAGGTGCCCCACATAATATTTTTTTAAACTGCTTATCTGTCTGCTATTTCCCCTGACTCTAAGCTACTCAGGGACATTTTTCATTTTTGTGCTGCCTTAAATTCTTCCTGGAGTAAGTAAGGTGGAGAGCTGGTACACGTATTGTATTGATAGTTTTTTGTCCTTTGTACCCAAAGCATCTTGCCCTGCTGGGCATTCGTGGAAGATATTCACTAAAGACCGCTAAATAAGCAGATCATCTCACAAAGGTGAGACTCACAGAAGCAGGGGAAGCACTCGGGCCATGGAGACTCAAGATGGGCTTCTGATCCAGTCAGAGGGGGAGGGAGGCTTTTAGAAGGAGGTGACCTTCTGCATCTTTCGGGACAGGCGGAATTACTCAGAGGAAGATTGGGTGACAGAGAGAGGGCACAGCATGGACAAGGTGCCCCAGGCCTCAGAGAGCCCGGCCCACTTGGTCTGCTAGTGACTTCTGATGATGTGACATCATCACACCCTTCACCTCCTGTCCGCGACTCTGCAGTGGGGCATATGTGTCCTCCCTCGGGCAGTAACCAAAGGGAAACCGAGTACTAATTGCCTGTGCTGGCAATCCACTGGCACATAACCTTCCTGCACATGGGACTCTGTACACGGGGCTGGGAGGCCAGCTTCTGCCACAGTGGCCAGCGTGCGGGACACACCCTGAAGTCACTTCTCTAAGCTGCCAGTCCAGCGGAGCCAGAGCTCGAGCCTCGGCCCCGTCCCCGGGAGCCAGCGTGGTGACCGCCCGGCCTTGCTCCTGGACAGGTGAGTGCTACGAGCCAGCCTTGTGGTCTGCCAGGAGAGCGAGTCACAGCTGTTCATGCTTCGTTTCACAGAACTGCAGCTCGCCTCCTACTGGGAAGAACTTACAACCATTTTGACAATTTAAACATTTTTTTAAGTTAAATTAGCCCCCCCGGCAGGCAACATGTAGGTAGGCTGGGGTGGCTGGGAGGTGGCGGGGGGAGAGGAGTAATGGAAGTCAAGGAACCCAATCAAGAGGCAAGTTTAGAGACTAAATGCGACCCAGATGCACATCTGCATGCTGATAACCCAGATTTCAGAAAGAAAGCTAAGGCCAAGATATTCTTAGAGTAGGAAGGAGTGGGGGAGGGAAGAAGGAAGGCAAGCAGGCTAGCAAACTCTGCTTGGAAACAAGCAGCAACTATTATTTAAACATCAAATATTATTAGAGCAAAAAGCGGCAGGTTTCCGGAGCAAGCACTCCAGAGTCTATCTGGATAGGTTGCTGTTGCTCTGGGGTTAATATGAGGAAATAGCATTCTTAAGCACCCATATTAACCTGTCTGTTGTTCTTTGGGCTGTGACAGCTGCATTTTACATCTTAATGGCTAACTATTTATTACACACACACACACACACACACACACACAGGCATTTTTTTTTTAAGCCCTTAAAGCAGCTACTTAAAGCTAGAAGCTTTGCCCCCAGAAATAGGTTTCAAGGAAGAAACTCCAAGGAAGCTTTAAATGGGTTCCACAGGAAGCCTTCACCATGTGCCCCCTTCCGTTTGCCCAGATCCTCTGGCTCTCTGCCTCTTCCAAGCAGCCCTCAGGCATGCCTCTCTAGCCCTTCCTCTGTGCTGTTGTGATCTCTCCTCAGAGAAGAGTCACTCTCTTAGGTAATAGTCAAGCCACAGTAGCAAATGGATATATACAAGGGTCCCATGTACAGGGAAGAGCCAGTATGAACTAGAAGAGCAGAGGATGAGGACCAAGCTAGAGCAGCTTCCACAAAGAGAACGGACGTGACCTGGGTCAGGGAGGAGCGTGAGGAGCGATCTCAACAAGAATAGCTACACTTACATAGTACCAACCACCTGCCTGGCTTCATTGTGAGAACTTTAATAGATGATTTAATTGTCACAGCGACTCCTAAGCAGTGGGCACAATTATGTTCCCTTTTGCGGTAAATGAAGAAACTGGGGCACAGAGAAGTGAAGTCAGAGGGATAACAGGTCTGAGTGGAGTGTTCAGGATCAGACTGAGTATTCTGGCTCCAGAGTCGATGATTTTAACTCCGTGCTGTAGAGCCCCATTAACACACCTTCACATCCAAAAAGTCTTTATTGAGCACTTACTACATGCCGTGCACTGCTCTATATGCTGGCAATATACACGAGTGAACAAAACAGATCCTGACCTGAGCAGGGGAAGCAGCTCTCCTCAGAAGTGACTCTAAGTCTAAATTGAGACCTAAAGCCGATGGAAGTGACTCCTGGAAGAGGAAGTGACATTTGCTCCCAGAATGTAATGGCCTGCAAGGTGACTGTTTTGCAAGGAGCTCAGGGAACAAGGGGAAGGCTGGAAGATAGGGCCAGGGATGAAGACTGGAACAACGTATAAATTTAATGTTTAGTGAAGTGCAGTGGAAGGCTCCTGAGGGGCTTGACCAGGGTGATGTACCCTGCAGTGTTTGACCCGGTTTCCGAAGTCACTTGCACCCACTTTTTTTTTTTGTCTGAAAGCAATCTGGTAAAGCAGGCAAGTTTGGGGTTCTGGTCCCAGCCTAATTAGTCAGAACCAAAACAATCACTAAGACTTGGAAGAGTGGGGATGAGGGTCCGGTCTGCCTGATTCAGGGGCTCCAGGTGCTGTGAGAGAGGCAGGGAGGAGAGAGGAGGCCTGTCCACTGAGTGAGTGCTGGCACTGTGTGTCGGTGTGGGGCTGGGGCCGGCTCCCAGGAGAAAAGCTCTGTGGTGAAGGGATCCATACCTCGCCGGCACACGGTCGATGCTCCATGAACATCCATGCCCCTTCCTTCAGCCGAAGCAAGCGCAGCCTTGACTTTGCACCTGGCCTGCCCACCAGCTCCTCCTTCTATGCTGGGACATGTTGTTGGTGGTGTTTGGCCTGTTTCGGTGCCATGCCGAACACGCTGTTTGTGTTCCTCACCCAGGTCAGGGTCTCTGTGTCCTCATTCCAGAACGTTCTGCTGGGAGAGGTTGTGGAAAAGTGAGTGGATGTAACTTTGCCCGGACTCTGTAGAGAGAAATTCCAGAAGACAGCTTGCCAGGTTTTCTGCTTCCCTGCCCCTGGCTCCCTTCTACAATATTCTGTATTGCTTTGATCCAAAAAATTCCTCATCGGAGAGAGCTACTTGGGAAATTTATCCACCCAAGAAGAATCACTAGCACTCACTTACAAAACCCTTTCCCATACATTTTTTCCCCTTTAATTCCCATAATAATCTGGTGAGGTGGCTGCCTATTTATCAATGTTTTATGAAAGGGGCTTGAAGTGGGTGTTATTCATGGCACACATTGAACAAAACCCAAACACGGGTCTTCTGTGACCCCATCCAGTCTGCTCTCAGCTGCGTGAGTGCCTCTCTGGGTCCCAGGCCTCGATACTGCTGTCTTCTCAGGGACATCGCGACACACTTTTCCCAGCCTTTGAATTTTCCCGCTCATCGGAAGGGTGATTTTGGACATCCATCTGGTCACTGGGAAGATGTATTCCAGAAGCCGTACTTCCTAGGAAGCCGAGAGCTGACAGTTGCATTCCTTTCTCTGGCTCACCCACCAGCCATGGGTAGAGAGATGCCAGCCAGTGTTAAAACTGTGGCATTGGAAGTGGGAAGAGGCATGCAGCTGGCTCCCAGCCTCTTATTTTCCCATTCTACTGGAAGGTCGTGTTCATTCGAGCATTTAAACCAAAAATAAATTATTGTAATCCATTTGCTAATTATACCATGCTGAAGTTCTAGACGCTGTAAATTGCAGCCGTGATAAAACTAGTTGAAGTTTCTGGGAGTTTATTTTTAGCCATTCAGAAAGTGCTCAGTTTCCTAGAGGCTTCATTTACAAGTCTAGGAGGGGACAGGGAAAATGCACAGTCCTTCATGCCCTGTGATCTGGATAGACTCATTTAACCTCTCCAGCCCTCCTCTGTCAAAAGAGATCAGTTGTAGAAGCTGCTCTTGAAGCCCTATCTGTCTTCAAGCTCTAACTCATTTTGTGACTATGAAAACTAGAACAAGTCCAAACATGGTCCTTCCCTCACTAGTTCATCCTGGAGAATGCCAAGAGCCACCACCCCAACATGTTTGTGAACCATGCAACACAGGTGTTTAGAAACCTTGGGCTCAGTGGATGCCTGGTCCCACGGTTCTGATTCTTAAATTTTGGGGGGTGAAGAGAGAAAGGACTGTATATTTACTTAGCCCCTGCTTTGTATGTAAAACAGTGCTGGGTACTTGTACGTGGGTGCTTTCTGGACGGCTTCCGCCATTGAATGTCAGTGTCATCTTGTCTCAGTCAGTCACTTATGAACCTCTATGTGTCAGGCACTGGGCTTGGTTCAGAAAACATCATGAAGGTGCGGTGGATGGGACTCCTAGCCCCAAAAAGACCAGAAGGGAAGGTAAAGCATGAAATAAATATGTCAGAGTGCTCTTTGAGCTGCAGTATTAGCCACGGGTGATAAAACTGCTGGCTGCCATCAGATATTGCGGACACTCTTGTGTTTATTGGGGGAGGAGAATAAGGAAAGGCCTCGAGGGTGAAGAGGGTACATGAGCTAGGCTGGATGTAGAAATTGGATTTAGCAATGTGGGGGTTGGGTAAGAGAAATCAGACGGGCCTGGTTGAGTAACCTTGGAAACTTCCCTGGCCAGATCACAGGGATGGCTGTCCCCGGCCTGTCCGCATTCACACATGCCTAGCAGAGAATATTCCTTCTCATGTACCACGACTTCCAGCAGTTTGTCTTCAATTTTGACATAAGTATATTTTTTCGGAGGTTGAGCATAAAAAATCCTTTGGAACAGTTTCTTTGTTTGGATGCTCCTGGTATCGAGACTTCTGGATAAACGATCTTTACTGTATTTGTGTAATCTGGGGGTGGATGGGTGAGTGCCTGGTCAGATGGAGGAACGGATCATTTGATATCCTTGTAAAGCTGCCAAGGCAAGGGGATGGGGGCAGTTAAACTGGCTAGGCTTCTGGGTAGCTTTAAGAGGGGCATCGCAGCAGGGCCTTGAACGATGAATAGAATTTCTTCAGCACACAGCATGAATAAAGGCCTTCCCTTCCGAAAGCAGCAAAAATGGAATCATAAAATGACGCTGCGGGAGAGTGGCAAGTTGAGGCCAGGCAATAGGGGGGTAGGCTGAGTAAATATAGTGTCAGAGACCACAGCCTTTGAGTTAGACAGGTGGTGGTGTGAATCCCGGCTCTGCCTTGGCTAGAAGCTGAGTGATCTTGGGCAAATTCCATTTCTTTTCTTACCTTCTCCTTTCTCATCTGTAAAATAGGAATATTAATAACACCTTCCAGGAGTGGTTGCTGTTCAGGGAAATAAAGTAACGTTTAGTTCAGTGACTGGCATAGACTTCCTATGCACTCTCAAAATGGCAGTTTATGGTTCTTACTTTATTGAAACAACTCTAACTAAATCATGAAAATGCAAGTTCAAACCACAGAAGTTAAGGAGGGACAGAAGAGAGAGTTCTTTGGTCTTTTACTGTTAAGGATGAGGCAGAGAAAGAAGCAGCAGCGAAAGAGACAGTGAAAGTCCTTGGAAGAAAAAGGAGGAGCGGGAAAGTTTCCAGAGGAGGCGCTGACCCAGCTGGCGGAGGACCCGGAGAGGCCACCGCAGCTTGAGAAGTCTCTGGAATTTGCATTGACGACATCAGTATGATTCTAAGAACATTCTAGAGGTGGAGCCACAGCACAGTGATGTGTGGGGGTGTGTAGTAGAGGAAGTGGTAGTTGAGATGGCTTTTGGGAATTCTTTCTGGAAGGAGAAGAGCTTTGGGTGGCAGTGGCATGGGACATGGTCATGGGAACGGCTTTGTCGGATGAAGGCTATTTGAACTCAGCACGACGTTCCTCTACCTTTATAAACCCATGCCTCCATTTGATAGTCATAAACATCATTGTCCCCTTCCAGATTCTGATGTTATGGCATCCGTGACCCAACACTCCTTCTCAGCTCTGTTTGGGAATCCTGTCTGCCAAGAAGCTCTTGTCTGGATTTACTTCTTGAAGGACTATTTTTAAAACAATGGGAATTTAGTAATTCCCTTGGAATGGTGCAGGCAAGAAACAATGTGGGCAAGAAGATCTTGTCTGGGTTTACTTCTTGTTGGGTGTATTTTTAAAACAGTAGGAATTTAATAATTCCCTTGGAATGGTGCAGTCATGAAATGATGTGGGCATGAAGGTTGGTAACAAGGATGGATCTGCGACTGCGCTGAGCAGGTGTGAGGAGTGAGGGAGGGAGGGAAGGAGAAAACAAGGACCCTGGGGGTCTAGCTTGGAGGAGTGAGTAAATAACTACGTACTGGTGCATGTCCCTTCTCCAAGTGGGTCCTCAGGTTGACCTGCTTAGGTGACACCCCAGGGGTTTGTCGAGGGTAAGTAACCAAATGGCAGATGTGGTCATCATTTGGGAACTTGAAATGCTTTGTAACTCTAGGGTATCATTATCAATATTGCTATAAGCAAGAAAGAGCACAGCTGGCTCTCTTTCTTACGTACTCTCTCTGTTGTCTGCACAGCTTCTCTGTCAGTAAGCGTAATTCTAAATGGCAGGAGGGAACTGATGTGTATTGCTCACGGACCCTTTTACAGATAAAGAAATGGATGTGGATGGAGGAGTAGCCCAGGATAACACGCAGCAACTGGGGAATACACGTTCTTTCCAAACACACATGGAACATTGATAAAAACTGGCTACATCTTAGGCTATAAAATTCATCTCAATAAATTTTAAGAAATTAGTATCCTACAGCCCACTTTCTCCCAGCACTGTACAAGTAAGCTAGAAATCAGTAACAGAAAGATGTGGGGCACCTGGGTGGCTCAGTTGGTTGAGCACCCGACTTCAGCTTAGGTCATGATTTCACAGTTCGTGAGTTTGAGTCACACATCAGGCTCACTGCTGTCAGCCTTTCAGCATAGAGCCTGCTTCAGATCCTCTGTACCCCTCTCTCTGCCCCTCCCCCACTTGCGCTCTCCCCCACAAAAAATAAAACATCAAAAATTTAAAAAATTAAATACAATTCTAGGTTTTAAAAAAATAACAGAAAGATAAGTTAAAATATGTTGTGTACGTGTGTGTGTGTGTGTGTGTGTGTGTGTGTATGCAGAGAAAGAGAGTAAAGAGAAGAGAAGAGAGGTGAGGGGGAGATTTACAAAAACACCTCTAACTCATAGGTCAAAGAAAAAAATGCTAATAAAAATTTTAAAATACTTGTAAGTGAATGCTAAAAGAAATATTAAATATCAAAGTTGTGGAATACAGCCAAGACAGCACTTAAGGGAAATTTATGACCTTAAATGCTTGTATTAGGGCAGAAGGGCTGAAAATTAACGAATGGGCTAAGAATCCAATTTAAAAACAACAATAAATGTAAATAAATAAGATAGCTCAGGGTTGCAGTTATAAGTGGTAAAGACAGAATTTGAATATAGATATGGCTGGCTCCAGAGCCCTTACCCTCTCCACTACACCCTGAACCTTTCTATGTGCTGTTTTCCATAATACACCCAGTACCTGGAAATGCTGTTTCTCCCTAAGAGTCAAAGAGATGAGCCTGTAGGGTAACTCCCTGCATCAAAGGTTGATGATAAATCCCACTCATTTATTCATGTATCCTTTTATGCATTCATTCATTAAACATTAATTGAGCATGTGCTACGTGCCAGGCACTGGGTCACTACCTGGGTTGCCTTTCCTCTGAGCGTTCAAAAGCCAGTGTTCGGCCTGGAGCCAGAGCCTCTCTCTGCTGCTTGCTGCTGCTCTCACCCACCACCCCCACCCCTCATGCTGCCTGAACCTTCTCTGCTGCTTGTCAGAGCAACAGCCTCATCAAAAATGACTGATTTCTCTCTTGTCTCTTTCAACAGGTAGACTGAAATTACCATGTGTCCAAATTAAAATTGCATACTTCAAGGATTATTTGAAGGACTATTCTTAGACCCTTTTAAGAAGATTTAAAGAAAAGTGAGTTGTGTTTTTTTTACACTTCAGAGAGTATTCATGATCTAAATTAATGTTATGGGTGATTTTTTTTCTCTCCCTCTCAAATATGCGTTAATGGGTAGGCTTTATCTCCACTTATTTTATAATACTTTTTCCCCCCTAAGAACAATGAGCAGTGAGTATAAGATTACTGCTTGCCTTCCTAAAAGATTTTACTACCTTTCAAAAGCTTGTGGAATCTTAGAGATGAAAGGGTCCTAGCACGATGGACCATTCAATAGATGATGATAGAAAGACAGGTAGAAAGATAGAAAGGTAGGAAGAAAGGGAAGGAAGGGAAAGGAAGAGAACGAAGGGAAAGAAAGGAAGGAAGGGAAGGAGGGAGGGAGGGAGGGAAGATACATGTAAATCACAGATATTTGGCCTGTGCTTGGAAATCTCCAGGGACTGGTGAGGAACTCGGTACTTCCTCACATTTTGGATTTTTATAGAATTCTTCCATAATCTGGATTTGAACTCCACTCGTCCTCACATTGTTAAACCTCTTTCTTCTTTACCAGACAGTCCTAAAAATGGTTGAAGTCAAGGATCATGTTTTGCCTTGAGATCTTTTCTTATTGTTTGTTCCTTCAATAATAATTTGGTTAGCAGTTCCTGCCCTGGTCACTTTCTTCCCGATACTGTCAACGTCTCCTTACAAAGGTTTGCCTGGAACCTGGGAAGAGCTCCACTGTGTCCTTAGTCCCAGGAGGTCTGTGAGGGCCAGAGGGAAAGAAACCTAAGACCAGACATTGTTTCAGGCCCCCTTCTGCTCTTGCTTGGCTCTTAGGAAAGTCCCTTCGTCTCCCTGAGCTCAGAGAACACAAGGAGGTCCTAAGGTGCCGCCCAGCCCCATGTGGAGAGTTCTGCCAACTTGGAGTAAGGAAGTTGCTGCTTCTCAATGTCCTAGGAACCAGAGGGGCCAGGGCTTGAGGATCAGTGGGAACCGGGTCCAGCCCAGTCCTATCACTTACCGACTGTAGCCACGGGCTGTCACCTCTCTTCTCTGAGCATCCATTTCCTCATTTGTAAAATAAGGAGTTTGATATATGTGGCAAAGGGTTTGTGTGAGATGTGCTGGGATAATGTACATAAAGCGCTTGTTTCCTGGCATGTAGAACTATTCAGTAAATGGTAGTCCTTGTTCACCTTGTAAGTAGTGATGGAGCAGCTTCCCTTGAGCTGGAGGAGAAGACAAGAGACGGTGAAACTTCTAATAAGACAGAGTACGTGAGTGTGCTTATCAATGAGAGGGGAGGAGTGTCCATATCCCGTGAGGGTTCGTGTAAATGCATGCTTAACTCTAAGAGGTTTACGAAATTAAGACTTTACTCAGAATTGGAAGGATCTGTTGCTCTGGAATATATAGTTAGAGAAACTTTTAAGGTGAGTCTGAGGGGCTTCACAAATCCTGCCAGCCCCTGGCTGTCACCACCTCAGTCCTGGACAAGAAAGACTGCTTCCCCAGGGAGACTGCTGTCCCCGGGAGGGTCCTTATGCCCCTGCTAGCCCTGGGGACCTTGAGAATCCTCAGTTATTTGTGTGTGTTCAGAGGCTGGAAGTGTGGAAGGCATTTGCAAACTGTTCAGTACCCTACACGTATATGTATGTTTGAATTACTCGTACATTATGGGATATTCAATACTTTGGAAAGTAAAAGGGTAAAACTATGATGAACTGAGTGTGTAATGAACCCGTAGAGTCCAGCCCACAGATTTCCTGAGTAAAAGAGCAGGTGAGGAGCATCTGTGTGGCTCAGTTGGTTAAGCGTCCGACTTCAGCTCAGGTCATGATCTAACGGTTCGTGAGTTCGAGCCCTGCGTCGGGCTCTGCGCTGACACCTCAGAGCGTGCAGCCTGCTTTGAATTCTGTGTCTCTCTCTCTCTCTGACCCTCCCATATCATGCTCTGCCTCTCTCTGTCTCTGAAAAATGAGTAAAACCTTAAAAATTTTTAAGAAAAAAACAGCATGTGAAAATGTATGCATGTAAATGTCTATGTACACATGTGCCTGTGTGTCTGCTCATGTGTGCAGCTGTGTGTGTGTGTGTGAGAGAGAGAGAGAGAGAGAGAGAGAGAGAGAGAGAGAAAGAGAGAGAGAGAGAGAGTCTGGATGCTATAGATGTGGTCACCATTCTACACAGTGACCAGCTGTCTGGAAGGAGAATGCCCTAGGAATGAAAACACAGGCTGTGGCGCTAGTCAGTGACCAGCTGTGTGAGCTTGGCCACCTTTTTGACAAAGGTGCCACAGTCCCTCCCTTCACGGAACTTGAGGTCTGCGGACAGTGCCACTCTGACGGATTGAGAGAGCCCGCGTGGTGTTTACCCTCCACACCGTGCAAGTGTCCCGGGTGCCTGAGCACCCTTCTCCGTGGCACCTGGAGTTGGTCGGTTTAGGGAAAGTTATTCTGACCTGTTGGGTGAAAGGAACTTCCTGAGGGATCTTAGCTTCCATAGGACCACTCCCCAAGGTCCCGGGCACCTGGCTGGATGGAGAGCCTGCACAGGTGACCACACGTGCTAGCTGTTCCGGAAAGGCGAGTTACCGGGATGGCCCACACCTCGGCCGTCCTTCTGAGTCCCCTTCCTCAGCCTGGGTTTGAGCTGACAAAACTTAAATTCAGACTGGGAACTATGTTGTCATTTAGGGTGTGGAACAAGGATTTTGTTTTTTTAATTTGGAAATTAAATATAGCCAAGATCATGACTTTTGTTCTGTAGACAGCTACTGACTGTACACACAGGGGTGCCACTTCAGGCTGATATTACTGTGGGAGCCATTGGCCAAAGGGGCCCCTTTCGGGGAGGACCCAGACCCAGGATAGACCGCACAGTCGTGCTTTGTGGGGTTTTCAAAATTGCACATTGTGTGACCCATGCGTGGCTCATGCAATCAATTTGGTGGTTCAAGATGATCATGTCTTATAGTGAAACAATGACCCAGGAATGCATAGAGTGAGTGAAAATAGGTACATTATAGATACTCAACAGAGGTCTCATGTCCAAAATAGTTACAGTGAGAAGAAAGAGGAAACTCCCACCAATCAGTAAGGAAAAGACAACGTAATAGAACAATGGCAGAAGACCCAAACAGCGCTTCACCAATGGGAATAGCCCCATAACCAGTAAGCATAGGAAAATATCATCAATTATTAGAGAATTATGGATGAAGACCACGGTGACATGCTACCATAAACCCCTGAGAACAGTGGCAATGAGGAAGACACATAATGCCTCATGTTGGCAAAGCAGTGGAGCAACTGGGACTCTTACACATTACCGGTCAAAGTGGAATTTGGTATACTGACTTTGGAAAGCTCGCAATACCAGCTAACGCTGAGCATATCCACATGATCAATTCCGTTCCTGGATACACAGCCCTGAAGCACACGCACACACGTCCCCAAAAAAGCACGACCAGTGCAATGGATAAAATGTGATATAGCCACACCACAGAATAGTGCACATAGCACTATCAGTGACCCTCAACACTTTCAACACTTGACATTGAAAGAAAAAGCCAGGCATTAAGAAACATTTATACCTTTATATAAAGTACAAAAATAGAAATAGGACACCTGGGTGTCTCGGTCCGTTAGAGCTCATGTCATGATCTTGCAGTCTGATGAGCCCCTCATCAGGCTCTGTGCTGACAGCTCAGAGCCCAGAGCCTGCTTTGGATCCTGTGTCACCTTCTCTTCCTGCCCCTCCCTTGCTTGCAGTCTGTCTCTCAAAAATAAGTAAACATTTAAAAAAAAATGTTTTTTAAAAAAAAGCAAAACTAATATGGGCTATTAGAAGTCAGGACAGCGCGGGGGCGAGGGGAGGGGAAAGAGGAGTTGGTAAATGGGAAAAGGCGAGAAGAGCCTTGAAGGTCCTGGTCCTCTGTCTTTTGATCTGAGGGCTCATTACATGGCTGTCTGTATTCAGTTGCAAGAATTTATCTAGGTCTTCATCTAAGACATGCACACACCACTGTACTTACATCACGCTTCAATAAAAGTTTATAAAATGAATTTACAAGTCACAGTTTATAAATGAACACAAAAGAATAGAAAATACATTAGGTACTGAGGCTGTAAGTAAACCTTAAGCTCCTCCTGTGTGCTGTGTGTGTGTCTACATTGAGTAGGGATGTCAGGTGGCTTGCTTGAGAGCCACTGGCTTGAACCATCCCTTTCATTTTAAGACACAGAATCTGAGACCCAGAGAAGGGGGGCTGGGAGATCAGAGCTGGGAGGAAGGCAGAGAGGAGAAGATGCTAGGTCTCCTTCTGCTGATCCTCTGCCTCTCATCTCCCTGCCAACTGGTGGAATGGCACATTCGGTTGAGCAGGCTCCGTCTGGCACCTTCATCTCCGGGAGGCAGTCCTGTGCTTTCAGTCCAAGGGGAGTGATCGCTTTTCCACCCACAGACGGGCAGAGCCTGAGGCCCGGCCACCCCTGCAGGCTCCTGGCTCCAGTTCCCCGAATTCCTTCCTGCCCCTTCTACCCGATCTGCTTCCTTCGGCGCTCCAGACACATTGCTCAGCTCAGCCGTGTTTTCATTTGTGTAAAGTGACTGTCGTGCCAAAGTCATTCTATGGGTGTATAAGTTGGAAAACTGTGAGGAAAATACACTGGGAGAAGAGAGTCCAACAGAGTATGCTTCGGTTCTGGCTTTGTGCTTTTAATTCGTGACAAAGTTGGGGGTCCGGCCAACCTCTCCTGTGGGGTCTGAGGCCTCCCAGCTTCTGAGGCTGTACGATTTGCAGGATGCGGCCCTGTCCTGGCTGGGAGGAGTGTCACAGAGGAGGGGAACATTCTGTGGATTTTAAAAGGCTCAGTATGAACCTCACACGGGGCCTGGAACCATCTTAAATAGGAAGGCTATGTAACATCAATGGCTTTCCAAGTCTTTGGACTGTGACCCACAGCACAAAATACATGGGGTGTCTTCACTGAGGACACTGCCCCAGGGAGATGGGTGTGGTTTAGGATGGGATAGCCCAGATCTTTCCAGGAGGGGCATCTCGCCCAACCTTGGGGGTAGGGAGCTAGACTGGGAGCCTCGGAGGTTTTGGAGAAGCCGAGAGGCCCAAGCTCAGGATTAAAGAACGGGGAACCACACAGGGAAGATAGCTGAGGAAAGGCCAGCACGTGAGAACCTCATCCGAAAGAAGCAGAGTTGTGTTCTAGAAACTGCTTGTGCGGAGCTGAAGTTGAGGCTCTGTGTGGGGAATGTGGGAGAGGATCCAGAAGAGGTGGGGACAGGGATCATATGGTGAGGAGTCTCTGTGTCCTGACGAGATGTGTCCAGGGTGAAAAGGCGACCATTCATGAGATCCGTGTGGGCAGGAAATGCCTGTCGCCTTGGAGACCGAGGAGGACCGGCAGGCCGACGCAGCTGCCAGTGTCGGTGCCTCCCACGACTGTGTTTTACAGCGCTCGCTCTTGCCATTTTCAAAGACAGCTTTCAGAGAACCCTCCAGACCTAGGCCTGGCTGCAGGCGGGAACTGGAGAGATGAGTAAGGAGGATCCCAGCCTTATAGTTCTGCAAGTGGACTGACATGCCAAAACCAAACACAGATTTGACATAGTAGTTACTGTCCCAGGGCAGAATGTCCTAATCTGTGTTCCAGGACATCTCAGCCCTACAAAATGTTCTTAGGAAAGAGAAGGAGGAGGGTTTCCTCTGGAGGGATCTGAGAAGCGCTGTATGTTGAATTGCCTCTGCTAGATCTCACTTCCACTAGCATACTCAAGGCTCTGAGAAGTTCTGTAGTGAGGATACTAACCTAATGTCGCTCAAACTTAACTGTCCAAAACCCTGTTTAAATATTTATTTATTTTGAGAGAGAGAGAGCACAAGCAGGGTAGGGTGCAGAGAGAGAATCCCAACCAGACTCCATGCTCAGCCCAACACAGGGCTCAAGCCCACTACTGTGAGATCATGACCTGAGCCGAAATCAAGAATTGGACACTCAACGGACTGAGCCACCCAGGTGCCCCTGTCCGGAACCCTTTTTGCATGCGTTTTCAAATCCCTCTCTTTTTCAGACCTTACACTGGAAACTCTTTCCCAGAGAATGGCCTGGAGGCTGGTTGGGAGCTCTGAGGAAGGAGAAAAGGATTCTCTCTACAGGAGAGGGGACAAGGAGAGTTTTCCAGAGAGGGAGATTTTGTGTGCATTGTCTAAGACCTAGTCTGAGACTGAAAGGGGTCTGGCCCCTGCTGCTAAAGAGTAAATGAGGAAGGAATGGCTGCTGTGTTTGGTGGTGAAAGGAGCCCCGTGTTCTCAGTAAGGCAGGAGACAGAGGCACATGCTAGCAGCGGTGCTGAGCAAGTGTGTCTTGGCGGTTAGATGTAGGGTCTCTTTCCTCTTATGTGCTCCCCTCTCTGACTGTTTCGGAAAAGGCGTCAGGAGACACCAAAGGCAAAGGGGTATAGGGTCACATACAGGAAGAGCTGGACTTCCTGAGTTCAAATCCCAGCTTCATCACGTCCCAGCTCGTTCCTTAACTCTTCTGTGTTCCAGCACGTCCCCCTGTAAGACAGACCTAAAAATAGTGCCCAGGATTCTGTGTTAATATAGTCAGGGTCCTGGTGGGGGGGGTGGGGGGGGGACCTGGCAGGTGGTAGACACCACTTAAGGGCTGGCCATTCTCCTTTGCTGGCTTCTGCCGCTGGGCCCCTCCCACGGCCTCTGTCTGGGTTCCCTTCCCACTTTCCCAGTGGATTGCAGGTCCTCGGATTCCTGAACGAGAAATTTCTGCACATTTCTCTGCCCGCTGGCATTGGGAAGGGCCAGGATAGCATTTCTTCCTTTTCCATTCCATAGTCAGGGCTGTTTGAGGTCAGGCTCAGGTTCCACTCCTGGTTGTTAGTGCTCAGCCACCCCGGCTGGGTAGATATTTCTGAGGAAGTCCGGCACATCTATTATTAATTTACTGCAAACAGTTGCTATAGGTTCCATAATCTCTTCTGCCGACAGATGTTTTTGTAGGCCGTGCAGAGTTCTCCTGGCCTGAATGCTTTTCAAGGGCTGTGGTGGTGATCCATCTCTCCTGCCTTTGTCTCCCTGGGGAAGGGTGGCCCGTGGTGGGGGGTGCATGTTGGATCCTGTTTAATTCTGGCCATAGAGTTCATAGAACCTTTTCTTTACACCCCCTACTCTTGGCTGCATACCTGGCTTAGTGACCAGAAACCCGAGTGTCGTCCTTGAGAGACCCTCTCTGCCATGGCCCCGTGTCCAGTTGGTCACCAGGTCCTGGTGACACCATGTCCCAGACCTCACAAACCCGGTCCCTTCTTTCTTGTACCGCTACCTGGCATCTAGTCCCGGCAGCCACCCCTTGCCATCCCCTGGGTCCCTGATCACAAAACTCAGTAAGGACCCCAGCTTTGCATTGCTATGGAACCCCTGCTTTTTAAAACCAAGTTTCAGTCTTTGTATGACCTGTCCCTGTCCAGCCTCTCTGCTGAATTGTAGGTCCATGAGGATAAGGGACCAACTTCATGTTACTAATAATGCTCGATGAATAGAAATCTCCTCCAAGTTAGTGATAGACTGTGCTGTCCGTTCTCCTCCCTCCTTCCCACCTTCCTACCTCTCTTTCCTTCTTCCTTTCTCTCCTTTTCTTAATTATACTTGACAGGGGGCTCATGATCATCTAGTCCAATTCCCCAGAGGAATCTCAAAGCCACTGTGGGAAGAAAGGAAGCAAAATAGGCAGGACCTTGAACCCCCAACCTGTCACCAACACATGAGGTTCCTCTTTATCTCCTTACATGCTAGATTTTTATTTTGTATTTTCTTTAGGGAAAGTAAAAACTTGTTCTTTTATAGGACTGACTCTGTAGCTGTACCTGCTGAATTTAAACACCAGCTCCACTCTTACTGCTGCGTGACCTTGAACAAGTTACTGGAGCTCTCCAGGGTCAGTCTTATCATCTGCAGAATGGGGGAATGGTAATGTCTACCTCAGAGATTTGTTAGATTAACAAGTAAAGTGCTTAGAATAATGTCCAACACATGGTAATGCATTTAGTTAGTTATTGTGGTTGTGGTTGTGATCATCTCCATTCATGAAGCCATGCAATAGAGTTCTGCAGTTACATTTGCCCAGAGTGTGTCCAAATCTCCCAGTGGGTAGGATTTATACTTTCAACTTTCACCGGCTGAGACACATATAAGCCAGAAAGCTTCATGGATTCAATAATGTCTGAACTCAATGTGTATTTGTCGTAACACCCCCTACATATGTTGTGCAAGACATTGAGTCAGTTATAGACAATGCATGATGAGCCAACATACAGGCCCCTGGATGTTCCAATGAAAAATGGCCCCCAGTTAGAAAACTCTGATCTGGATTATTGCTGTTTCCTCCAGAAACATGTCCATGTGCATGGCAGGCACTAATGTTTGAATAAACAAGTAACTGGATGGATGGATGGATGGACATTTTCCTTTTGATTTGCTTTGAGTATAATAAGGGGATATGTGTGTTAATGTGGATATATTTATGAACATTTGCAGAGAAAACCCCAGCTATTTCTGTCCCAAGAAGATAGTCATAGTTACATAGTTTTCATATTTCCCCATTTTTTAGTTTACAAGGTCATTTTTCACTGGAGCCCTTTCAGCTGCCCAGCATTAGCAGAAGATAAGCACTCCCTCTGCCTCTTCCACGCCTTTCTCCTCCAACAATGAGGGCTTTGTGCTGGGAACATTGCCTGTGGATATTTCTTTCCCAAGGCCCCACAGCCTTGTCTGGCTTCTATCAAGAGTATCAATGGGGGAGGGGGACACAGACAGTTGAATTCAGGGAGTGGTGCCTGTGGCCTGGTGCCAACTCAACAAATCAGCCTGGGGTAGATCATGCAGTATCTCTTCTGGGATAATATAGGCAACCCTTTGACGTGCCCCAGGTATCCAGCTCTCTGCAGGCAGCACCCTGGAAGTCATCAAGCTCTGGTGTCCTAGGGTCTTTTGCTCAAGGCCCAGGAGAGGATGCCAAGCTGGAGCAAAATGGTGAGAGATGGCAGAAGCACAGGTAGCCAGTGCAAGACTGTGAAGAATTTCACTCAGTGGTTTCAGGCAGCTGCTGTGGCTACTGTGTGTTAGGGCTTTGGTTCACTAATGAGATTAAAATGCCAACAGCCTGCCTCTACACACACTTACTTAGGAACACATTGGCTTGAATTGCTTAATGAGTGTTAGTCAGGAATCTAAGAAAGGCTTGGGCAGGCAGGCGCCTGGCTGATTCCCTGTTGATTAGAATACTAAATGTGTCACCCTTTGAAAGCCCTCAGTTGCTTGGAGAGCAAACCCAGGGTTGAGATTTCCTGGTAACCCTTACATTCCCACTGTTTCCAGATGTTTATAAATCAGCGAGCTGATCTAGGTAAAGAATGGTTAATGAGGATGTTTTGACAATGACAGGAACAATAATGATGATGATTATCACAGTGATAACAGTGGTTATCAAACCTGGCTGTCCACCAGAAACACCCAAGGATTTGCTTGTTTGTTTGTTGAAAATATAGAGTCTTGGGCCCTGTCCCTAGTGATTTTATTTCTCCAGATCTGGGGGCCCAGGAATCTACCTGTTTAACAAGCACTCTGGATGATTCTGATGTTCCTGGCTGAACCCTGCTTTTGGGAACTGGTATTCCGTAGAATGAGAGCACATTGGACCCACAATGGTATCTGACTGTTACTTCCTAAGCTGTGTGGCACTGTGCCTAGTGCTTAGTCACTCATAATCCTCTAAAAGGGATTATGTAAAATGGTGTGGCCACTCTGGAAAGCAGTGTGCTGATTCCTCAAAAAATGTAAGATAGAATTACCATATGATAAAGCAGTTCCACTTATGGGTATATACCCCGCAAAATTGAAAGCAGGGGCTTGAAGAGATATCTGTATGTACATGTTCATAGCAGCATTCATCACGATAGCCAAGAGATAAAAGCAACCCAAGTGTCCATCAATGGATGAATAAATAAATGAGATGCAGCATCTGCATACAACAGAGTATTCAGTCAGCTTTAAAAAAAAGGAAGGGAATTCTGACACGGGCCACAATGTGGCTGAACCTTGAGGACATTGTGCTAAGTGAAATAAGCCAGTCACAAAAGGACAAATACTGTATGATACACTTACATGAGGTACCTACAGTAATCAAATCATAGAGACAGAGAGTAGAATGGGATCTAGCAAAAGCAAGTCTAAGAGGGAAGTTCATAGCAATAAACACCTACTTTAAGAAGCAAGAAAGATCCCAAATAAGCAGCTTAACGCCACACTTAAGGAGCTAGAAAAAGAAGAACAAATTGAGCCCAAAGCCAGCAGAAGAAAGGAAATAATAAAGGTGGGAAGAGAAATAAATGAAATAGATAACAGAAACAAGAGAAAGGATTCGCTGAACTACAAGTTTGTTCTTTGAAGAGATAAACAAAATTGGTAAACCCTTAGCTAGACTAATCAAAGAAGAAAGAGAAAGGATCCAAATTATAAAAACTGTAAGTGAAAAAGAAGACATTGCAATTACTACCATAGAAATTGAGAGGATCATAAGAGGCTACTATGAGCAACTATATGCCACCAAACTGGGCAAACTAGAAGAAATAGAAAAATCTTAGAAACATACAGTTTACCAAGACCAATCAAGAAGAAACAGAAAATTTTAATAGACCAGGCATTAGTAAGGAGATTGATCAGCAATCAGAAATCTCCCAACAAAGAAAAGTCCAGGACCAGATGGCTTTCCTGGTGAGTTTTACCAAACTTTCTCTCTCTCTCTCTCTCTCTCTCTCTCTCTCTCTCTCTCTCTCCCTCTCTCATTATTTATTTTTGAAAGAGAGGGTGACCCAGAATCCAAAGCAGGCTCCAAGCTTTGTGCCGTGAGCACCAAGCCCAATGCAGCGCTTGACTCACAAACCACAAGAGCATGACCTGAGCCAAAGTTGGACTGAGCCACCCAGGTGCCCCAATTTTACCACACTTTTTAAGAAGGATTAACACCAATCCTTTCAAACTCATCCAAAAAAAAAGAAAAAATCAAAGAGGAGCAAACACTCTCAAGCTCATTTAATAAGATCAGCATTATCCTGATACCAAAACCAGAAAAGGACATTATTAGAAAATTAAAAAAAAAAAAAAACCCTAGAGGCCAAATTCCCAATAAATATAGGTGCAAACATTCTCAATAAAATACTAGCAAATGAATCCAAAGCACATTAAAAGTATTATTCACCATGATCATGTGGGATTTATCCCAGGGATTCAAGGTTGGTTCAACATATATAAATCAATTAACATGATACATCACTTAATAGAATGAAAGAAAAGAATCATGATCATCTCAATAGATGCAAAAAAAAAAAAGCATTTGACAAAATTCAACATCCATTCATGGTAAAAAAAAAAAAAAAAAAAAAAAACTCTTAAAATAGGCACAGAAGGAACATGTCTCAACATAATAAAGACCATATATGATAAGCCCACAGCTAGCATGATACATAGTGGTGAAAAGTTGGAAGATTTTCCTGTACAATACAGAACAAAACAAGGGTGCCCAACTTTACAACTTTTATTCAATATTGTACTTATAAAGTTCTAGCTAAAGCAATCAGACAAGATAAAGAAAGAAAAGATATCAGAATTGGAAAGGAAGAAATAAAATTGTTTCTATTTGCAGACAACATGATTTTATATAAACTCCTAAAGACTCTACCAAAAAGAAAAAAAGAAAGAAACTTGTGAGATCTAATCAATGAATTTAGTAATATTTCAGGATACAAAATTAACCTACAAAAGTCAGTAGTGTTTCAGGGTGCCTGGGTGGCTTAGTTGGTTGAGCATCACGCTTGGGCTCAGGACATGATCTCATGGTTCATGAGTTTGAGCCCCACATTAGGCTGGCTGCTGTCAACACAGAGCCTGCTTCAGATCTTCTGTTGCCTATCTCTCTGCCCCTTTCCCATTCATGCTCTCTGTCTCAAAAATGAATAAACATTTTTTAAAAATCAACAGTGTTTCTATATACTAATAACAAATTTTCTGAAAAGGAAATAAAGCAGTCAATCCCATTGACAATAGTATCAAAAACAGTAAAATCCTTAGGAATACATTTAACTTAGGAGGTGAAAGATCTGTACTCTGAAAACTATTAAGACACTGATGAAAGAAGTCAAAGAAGACACAAATAAATGGAACGGTATCCAGTGTTCCTGAATTCGAAGAATTGATATTGTTAAAATGTTCATACTATAAAAAGCCATCCACAGATTCAATGCAATCTCTATCAAAATTCCAGTGGCATTTTTTTACAGCAGTAGAAAAAGCACCCCTACATATTTATAGGGAACCACAAAAGGTCCTGAATAGCCAAAGAAATCCCAAGTAAGAACAAAGTAGTAGGCATCAAACTTCCTAATTTCAAGCTACACTATAAAGTTATAGTCATCAAAACAGTATGTTATTGGCATAAAAACGGACAAATAGAACCAATGTAAAAGAGTTGAGAGCCCAGAAAGAAACCCAAACATATGTCGATAACAAATATTTTATAAGGTAGCCATGAATACTCAATAGAGAAAAGACAATAAAGACAATCTCTTCAATAAATGGTGCTGAGAATAACTGGATATTCACATGTAATAGAATGAAACTGGACCCATCTCTTACACCACTCTAAAAAATAACTCAAAATGGGGGTGCCTGGGTGGCTCAGTTGGTTAAGCGTCTGACTTTGGTTCAGGTCATGATCTCACGGTTTGTGAATTCAAGCCCTGCATCGGGCTCTGTGCTGACAGCCCAGAGCCTGGAATCTGCTTTTGGATTCTGTGTCTCCCCCTCTCTCTGCCCCTCCCCTGCTTGTGCTCTGTCTTTCTCACTCAAAAATAAATTTAAAAAAAACTCAAAATAGGTCAAAGACTTAAATGTAAGACCTAAAATTAGAAGAAAATGTAGGGAAAAAGCTCTTTGACATGGGTCTTGGTAATGCCTTTTTGGATATGACACCCAAAGCATACGCAACAATATAAAAAATAAACAAGCAACAAATTAAAATGCTTCTGCACAGCAAGAGAAACCCCCAACGAAGAAGAAAGAAAACCTATAGAATGAGAAAAGATAATCGGAAACCATTTATTTGATAAGGGGCTAATATCCAAAATATATAAAGAACGTATATAACTCAATAGCAAAAACAAACAAACAACAGTAACCCAATTACAAAATGGGCAAAGTACCTTAACAGACATTTCAATAGGTACATGAAAAGATACTCAACATCACTAATTATTAGGGGAATGCAAATTAAAACCACAATGAGATATTACCTCGCACCTAGTATGGCCATGATCAGAAAGATGAGGTAACAAATGTTGGCATCTGTGTGTGTGGAGTGTGTGTGTATTTACTGGTGGTTGTGTAGACATACACATAATAGAATATTATTCAACCATACAAAAACAAGAGAATCATACCATTTATGACAAAATGGATGGATTTTGAAGGCATTATGATAAATGAAATTAGTCAAAAAGACAGAGGGGCACCTGGGTGGCTCATTTAATTAAGCGTTCAACTCCTGAGTTCAGCTCAGGCCATGATCTGATGGTTTGTAGGAAGTCCCATGTCAGGCTTTGCACTAAGAGCACAGAGCCTGCTTGACATTCTCTCTCTCCCTTTTTCTCTGCCCTTCTCCCGCTCATGTGCTTGCTGTCTCTTTCTCTCTCTCTCTCAAAATAAATAAACATTTTTTTTTAAAGTATCATCTTACTTAGTGGTGAGATTAAAAACAACAATAGTAACCCAAACCAGAAAAACAAGCAGACTCACAGACAAAGAGACTGGGCTTTTGGTTACCAAAGGCAGAGGGTGAGGGCCAGGAGAATCGGAGGAAGGTGCTCACAAGGTTCAGATGTCCGGTAAGCACTAAGGATGTAATGAGCAACAGGATGGCTAGAGCCAACACTTTTGTGTTAGATACACAGGGATGTGGGGAACAGAATAGGCCCTAAGAGTTCTCATCACAAGTAGAATTTGTTTTCCAGTCTGTCTTTTCTTTTTATCGTATCTGTGTGAAAAGATGGATTTTAGCCAGAGCTGCTGTGGCAATCACCTCGCAATATATGTAAATCAAACCATCATGCTATCGTCCTTAAACCTTTACAGGGATATATATCAATCATTTACCAAGAAAACAGAAAGAAATTTAATAAAAATTGTTCTCCTATGTCTGTGCTAAACATTTTACACAAATTTTCTCTAGTTTCCCCTAAAAAGTCCTATGAGGTGTATATTACCATCACTGTTTTACAGGTAAGGAAAACTGAGTTCAGTGACTCGTGGGTCCTTGGACCACATGGCTGGTGTTGATCGAGAATCAGAACCTGAAGTTTCTCTGGCCCCAGTGTATTTTCGACTCCAGCAGATTTACAATGTAGGAGGTAAATCAGGGATGATTATTCATTTTCACAAACAAAATCATTTACTTGCTTTACAGAAGTCCTTTGAAAAGCAACTCTCACGTAGTACATTTAACATAAAACCTTGATTATAAAGATTCATCTGGGGAGAGCATTTTCAAGAATAATCTTTCCCATCTGTGTGGCTATAAAACCATATCAGAACACTGTCACAGGTATTATGTTAAACATCGACTTGACTTAGACAAAAGCTTTTCGCTCTTTCCTCTATAGAAATACCATCTTTTTGGTATTTATTGGTGGTTAAAAAAAACAGCCTTTGGTGGGGCGCCTGGGTGGCTTAGTCGGTTAAGCGTCCGACTTTCGCTTAGGTCATGATCTCGCGGTTCGTGGGTTCGAGCCCCGCGTCGGGCTCTGTGCTGACTGCCAGCTCAGAGCCTGGAGCCTATTTCAGTCTGTGATCTCCCTCTCTCTCTGACCCTCCCCTGCTCACGCTGTCTCTCTGTCTCTCTCCTAGAAATAAAAAAAAAACAAAAATAAAACAAAAATAAAACAAAACAAAAAAACATCCTTTGGTACTAAATTGGAATCCCAGTTGCTTTCTAGCTCTGTGACCTGAGGCAAGCTACTTAGCCTCTCTGAATCTCAGTTTCTTCATCTGTGCAGTAGGCACAATAATTGGGGTTTTATATATAATGAATGTTAAGCCCTTGTCCCTGAGTGTCACACAGGTGAGGAATTTCATTTGTAAGTTACCGTCTTCATCTAACTACCTTCTAAGAATAGTTTGGCCTCCTATGTACAAAACTATAGTCCAATTAATGAGAATAGTATATTTTTTCCAATGTCAATTAATACATTGACATTCTGCTTTGTATTTCAGTCTCATGTAAACTTTCCAAGTGTCCTCAGATCCCATTAACACTAGGACACTGATGACTTTGAGTTTCTGGAAAAGCCAAGCTAATATCCTGACCCTAAGATGGAGAAAAATCCCCATATTCTGCTTCTGTGCCTCAGTTTCCTCATCTTGCTCACAGGGTTCTGACAATCTTGGCAAGCACCCTAGAATGCCCAAGTAGGAATGGCATGTGAGGCCAGCTGGCATGCTGCACCCTCTTGCAGACACTAGGAATCCTCAAGAACAAGGGCCGTTGGATATTGAGATCTGAAGTTCAGGAAAGAGGTCAGGGCTGAAGAACAAGACTCCGGCTGCAGGCCCCAGAGTAGAAGCAGTTATCCAGGAGAGGAGGTAGCAGGAGAAGAAAAGACGAGTGAGTTTATCGCGGTGATTCGGGGTAAGGGAAGAACTGAGTCAGTCCACGGTAGTGGGAACAGAAAGAAAGTTACAAAGCGATACTCAATATGATGTGGTGTCCGCTAGTTTTAGGGTTGGAGAAAAGACGCCAAGATAACTCTGAGCTGACTAATTCCAGCTCCAGCCCCTTCCTCTGTCCATCACAGGCTAAGCATGTTGCTCGTCATTTATGCCTCCTCTGAGTTTCTCCATAGCAGACCCCACAGTGTATTGTAATTGTCTGTGTGTGTGTCTGCATCTCCCACATTTCCATCATCCAAGGGCTTACTGACTTCCTGCCAGATCCTGAATCAAGCGGTGCCCCCCTCCTCCAAGCCTCTGCCTCCTTTATCCTGATGCATTTCTCTTCATAGCACTTCCCAACACAGATGTTGTGTGTTTCCCCTCGCTAGCACTGCAGTTCCAGAGAGCAGGGACTTGGCCTGGCCTGCTTTGTTTATGACTGTGTTCTTAGCACCTAGAAGAGTACTTGCGGTATTCAATAAACATTTGTTAAGTCTCCCCAGACTCTTCACATTCCAGACTGAACATCCCCACTTCACGTGATGTGGCTTCCCAACCATCTTGGCCACAGTCTGAAGACCTCATCTCACACAGCAGTCCAAAGACTGTGTGCACTGTTTTGTTCTGGATCATTGGATTGTGATTTCTCTTGATGAAGACGAACTCTGGTAAACAGCCTCACTTATGTAATTTGAGGGGTACAGTGTGAAATAAAAATGCATATCCCTTTTAAAAATTAAGAATTTGGGGGCGCCTGGGTGTCTCAGTTGGTTAAGTGACTTTAGCTCAAGTCATGATCTCACAGTTCATGAGTTCAAGCCCCTCATTGGGCTCTGTGCTGACAGCTCAGAGCCAGGAGCCTGCTTTGGATTCTGTGTCTCCCTCTGTCTCTCTGCCCCTCCCAGGCTTATACTCTGTCTCTCTCTCTCTCAAAAATAAATAAAGCATTAAAAAAGTTTTTTAATTATTAAGAATTTGAAGATAGCCACAGCAGAACATTTAACCAAGGATGGGCCGTTCTCAGTGCAGAAGGTCTGACTATACAGTTCACACTGTACAGAGAAGACCAGGGCTTAGCAGCTTATAAATATGAGGCTTGGAGTTTCTGTTCTGTCCTGTAGAAAATCAAGAACTCCAGGAGGGTTTTGAACAGAGGTGACATTAAAGTTTATCTCATTTCTTTCCTGATTGTAAATTATACTCATTGTGAAAATTTGCACAAATGAAAAAAGGTACAAAGCCTTGCTAAACTTTTTTTTTCTCCTATCTCCCACCTTACAGGCACCAAATCTAAAAATAACCCATGAACATTTGGTTAATTTCCTGATCTGAGGTGTGTGTGTGTGGTGGTGGGGGGTCTGATATTTTTTCTGGTGTAGCATAGTTAAGATCATACTTTAGCTGCCATTTTGTCCTGCTTTATTCACATGACGTTGTAAGAAGAGTCAAGGCAGCGGGTCCCTCTTAAATGTATGCTCAGCGAGATCGGCCCAGAAGCCAGTTTACAGAGCAGATGAGGGACACAGGATTGGCAGCAAGGACTGAGATAGAGGTAGAGTTAGGGTCCTGGAAGAGGAAACTGAGGAGGCCCTGGATTAAGGGTTTAGGGGTAAGAGTTGGAAGGAGGACAGTTCGAGAGCTGAAGCTGATGGGAGGTGACCATTGAATTCCCTTGATTAGTGGGAAGGAACATGAAGGTCTGGCCATGCCTTTGGTAGACTCTGCAGGTGAGGCAAGCAGTGGGCCATTTCTAAAACACAACTCTTTGACTTCTCCCCTCTGAGGCAGACTTTCTCTCATCCCCCACCCCCCACTCCCTGGCCCAGCGCTCCTACCTCCTAAACTGGGTCCCAGAACACCCCTGGGCAATAGCAAATGGGCTATTGCATCGGCAGATGCCTCAGGGTTTAGATTTGCTCGTTTGTTGGTAATCTGCAGCGCCTCTGCCTGCAAAGGGGAGAGTTAACATTGTCATTGGATCCTTAATTGTGCATTTCATGAATTTTCATGTTTCCGCTCTCAAGCTTAATGTTGCTTTCTCGGTGAGTTTTTTTGCACTTGAGCATAAGAGCCTTGTAATTACAGAGCGTTGTGGATTGCAGAAGGTGATTAAAATGGGTTTCATGAAATCGGAGATCTCCCCACCCCCACCCATAGCACCAGGTCCAGTAGGTGGGGGAGTAACTCAGACACAATCCCATGAAGTTCAGATAATCAGGGGATGAAGGGCATGGACTCTCTTCCCCAGGCTTTGCCTGCCTGGGTCTTGGATCTGCTCCAGGACGGGCCTCTCTCTTCTCTTTCCCCTCCTCCTCCGTCTCCTGAGTGAAGTCTCGCTATCTCCCTGACCCCGCCACCGCCGGCTGCTTTCTCACTCACAGTAACAATAAAACAGAGTGGACTTTCATCTTCGCTTTTGTACCTCCACTAAGTGTGTTTCATTTGCCTTCGCTGTCAGCCTAGACTTCCACCTGAGAGAGGGTCATTCATTTTGAATAGAGGCTTGAAGATTGCTAAAACTGGTGAAGGTGTCAGAATTTCCTCTTCAGCCTCTCTTTTCCCTAGGACAAGTTGGCTGTTGATGGAAGTGAGCTCCGACCTCTACAGTACTCTGAATCAGGGAGGGCCAGGTGGTGCTCGGAGGAGGAGGAGGAGGAGGAGGAGGAGGAGGAGGAGGAGACCCACGGGGTGGGGGTGAGGGGAAGAGTGGCCTGCAGGTTTCCTGGGGGAGGTGGGAACCCTGCCTGGAAGGCGGAGGAGGATCCTGGTGGGATCCCTGGAAAAGGAAAGCAGAGAGGCTGGGAGTCCAGTCTGGCTAAACCAGAAGGTGATGCTATGGAAAGGGCCCTCCTTGGCCAACAAGGAAACCATGTCAACTTACCTAAGTGAGTGTGTGTGTGTGTGTGTGTGTGTGTGTGTGTGTGTGTGAGTAAGTGATATTAGTGCTAGAAGGGACTTGGGAAATCATCTGAGCCAGTTCTTCCATTAAAAAAAAAAAAAAGCCTCTCCTTCCCTGCAGCTGGCCTGGCCCAGCAGAGCCCAGGCAGCCCCTTTATGTGAATTAGGAAATGGTATACCTTCCCTCCCCAAGTAAACATGGGAACACAGCCCTGAATCACCCCTTCAGCTGTATGTCCTAGAGCAGTGAACAACCTGCCCAACCATTTGCAGTGTCGCTAGAACAGAGACTGAAAGCGGGTCTCTCTTTTTCAACTCACAGCACTCCCTGTGCCCTTAACCATATTCTCCACCATAGCACAATCCCCACACTGACCCCTGCCTGACTCTCTCAAAATTTCCTTGTATCTCAGAGCTTAACCACCCGTATTCTAGAATTCAGTTGTTCATATTATTTATATACAAGCATATACAAATTAACAGACACAAGTATACTCATGCGAGTAAATGTGTCTTCTATAAGTATTCAAAGATGTTACTACTCGGGGCACCTGGGTGGCTCAGTTGGTTAAGTGTCCGGCTCTTGATTTCACCACGGGTCATGACCCCAGGGTTGTGGGATTGAGCCCTCCAAGTGCGGCTCTGCGCTGAGGGTGGAGCTTGCTTGAGATGCTCTCTCTTTCTCACGCAGCCCCTCTCCTGCTCACATGTGTGAGCATGCTCACTCGAGCTCTCTCTCTTCTCAAGTAAAAATAAAAATAAAATAAACAAGAGATGCACAAAGATGTTCCTGCTCGTGGCAGAGTGTGTTTGTGGACGGGAGGCCCTCTGTACCTCGCACAAGGGTGGGACGAGTGGCCGCTTACCCCTGCGTTCATCACCTACCCTGCCTCTCTCTGCTCCCACCTTGCCCCTCCACCATGAACTTGGAATTCCCCACACAGACAGTATTTTTCACAACTCCTTCTCATCGCATGATCCCTCTGCCTGGAGTGCTTCTCTCTCACCGATTCCATCCAGAAAATTCCTCCCATGCTGTGCTTTGGCAGTGCTTTTGCGTCTCCACTCTGAGGCCTTCCTTGGCACTCCGCCTCCACCCCTCCTTTCTCTATGGGACCCGCGACCTCTGGATTTAGCATTTGCGGCATGCCTGGCGCCATATTGTATTCGGGTTTCCATGGCACTTCCCCCACTAGAGCGTGGGCTCCTGATGGTGGGCCCACAGTGTAGCCCGTCTCTGTGCCCCCTGCACACAGCACAGGCCCTGGTGCATTGAGGGGGCCCATTTTGGCAAATGCCTTAGCCCTAGAAGAGGAAGGGTGATCCTTCAGCACAGGCCCGGGAAGCTGGCCACAGCTTAATAGCCTGGGAAAGCAGGGTCAGGTGCTTTGCTGACAAAGGGCCTGTCTCAGGGTACCATGTCCCAGGTCCCGATGTCACCCCTCCAAAGCCCACACACCCCACCCATCGTCTGGGATGGGGAGCCTGGGAACAGGACAGCCCGTCCATTGGCCTGCACTGTGGAACTCGCCTGAAACATACAGCCTCCAGACCTGACAGCGTCTCTGGTCTCTGCTTCAGCATGTGGATCCAGGAGCCCCGAAAGGACAGCTCTCTCCTCCACTAATCCAGCTCGGTCCCCACCTGGTCCTGGTCCATGCATTCCCCGAGCACCCGCGGAGAGCCGGGCCCCGGACTCCTGGCACCAGGCCAGCACTTACCCACGCCGGCTGCCCTATGTGCTGCAGACGGAGTACAGGGGAACACCGCTATCCATCGCCCCTGCTACAGGGCAGTTAAGGGCGGGACTGCCAGACCAGTATTGCCCTCTGCTCTGTGTGCTGTGAGTTGGTAAGGGCTGAGCAGCTACTGTAGCAGGTTTGCAGCAAATAAAACCTGGTCCTCTACCCTGAAGGTGGGACCCTCCCATAATGCAGGGTGGGCATCGGGCTGGGAGAGTGATCAGCGTGGAGATGCACACAGTGTCTTGGCTGCAGACAGAGGGGATGTCATTGCTTCTGCTAAAGGAGTCACAGAAGACTCTGCAGAAGAGGTGATATTTCAACTAGGCTTCAGAGGAGAAGTAGGAATTCACCAGCAGGAAATGTCTTTTGGGCCAGACCACAGAAGGAGGCAGGCAGAAGGCAAAGGAAGAAATAACAATAATGGCAGCTATATTAGGTACCGATGGAGTGCCAGGTATGGATCGTCTCATTTAATCTTTTCTGCAGCCCCGTGGTTATACCCCTTTTCTGCCTGAAGGAACTGAGGCACAGAGAAGTTCAGTAGTTACCAAGAGTCACACAGCTAGTAAGCGGCAGAGCTAGGATTCAAACGCAAGCTTTGCTCCAGATCATGTTTACATCATCTTGTAAACATTAAGCTTAACATTCCTGAGTACCTGTTGCTTGTAAGACACTGTAGGACACTTTCCAAATGTGGACTCTTTAAACCATCTCAGCAACCCTTCAAAACCTTTTACATGTGGGGAAACTGAGGCTTAGAGGGATTGCCCAGCACATCCCACTCGCTTGGTGGGGCTAGGCTTTGAACCCTGGCCTGCCTGCCTGGAGCTCTCTACACTGCCTCTCAGGCTCTGTCAGTCTTCTCTCACCTCGCTTCCCCAGTAGGAGCCTCCTGGGATTATTCCGGGGGGCTCACGGCGAGAACCACCGCCTCGGAAGCCCATCACATGAGGCTGGTTCGCATTCAGGCTGAGAAGCTCACTTCACGGGGCTGCCTCCGCCCTGCCAGCAATTAGGCCCTGTCACACCAAGCTTGCCAAGAATGCTTCATAAATACCCGTGCCTGGCTGGATTTATTGGCGAGCTATATTAATCACATTTTAAAAATAAAAAGTGAAATAAATAATAAGTGGCAATATTCTGCTTTCATAAAAACCACCTGCAGCTCCAAAAGGTAGCTGGCACCTTGCGTTCTTGAACTGTCACACATCCCCGCTCACTGCCATAAATGTTAACGTCCCTCCTTAGGCAGATAACTTGCTCTGACAGGAATCCACAGATGTGTGCAAAATGAGTCACTGCTACCCTGGCATCATCAAATGGAGATGATGGAATTATCCTGGGCCTGCTTGGTGGCGGAGAGGAAATGACCAACTGGGAGTGTTTTTGAGTCCATGGGGGGGAGGGGCAGAGAGAAAGGAAAGATGGAGGACAGATATCCGTCTGAACATAACCACCACGTGGGAACCCATCTCTGGGCCAGGTGCATGGTGGTCACCAGGTCTAGTGGCCAGTGTCACTGCCAGCCTGGGAGCACCTGAGGAAAGAGGAGAGATTTTTTTTTTTTATTGTTTGATTCATATTTTTCCTTTTTCCGGTTACAAAGTAATACTACCTAAATGATATGTCCTTCTGAGGATATAACATTTAGAGGCACCTGATGCCCTTTTGCACCTATTGGTGATATTAATTTTGATCACGTGGTTAAGATGGCATATCAGTTATATATGTATATTCATACATACACATATATACAATATATAATGAATCACAAATTTATATATACACGTATATATATGTATATACACATATATACAACATATATATTCATACATACACATATATACAATATATAATGAATCACAAATTTATATATACACATGTATATATATACATATATACACATATATGTATATACACATATATACAATATATAATGAATCACAAATTTATATATTAAGACATTTATATAGATATGTTTTATATATATGTGTGTATATATATACTTAGAGAGAGAGAAAGAGATGGAGAGAGAGAGAATGAAAAATTTATATTAAGAAGTTAATTCACGTAATTGTGGGTCTTGCAAGTCTGAAATCCACAGGGCAGGCCAGCATTCTGGAAGCCGGGGCAAGAGTTGATGCTTCAGTTTGACGCACAAGGTAGAATTCCGTTCTCTGAGAAACCTCAGTGGTTGTTCTGAAAGTCTTTCAACTGATCGGATGAGGCCCACCCACATCGCGTAGGATAATCTCCTTATTTTCTTAAGGCCAATTGATTTGAGATGTTAACCACATCTACAAAACACTTGCATGGCGTCAGCCAGAATGTTTGATTGAAGAGTTGGGCACTACAGCCCAGCCAAGAACACATAAAACTAACCATCCCAGATGGTTTCCAGTTCTCCTACTGCCAGATTTTCCTTTGTCATAAGTAAGTATTTTATAGGGAGATACTTCAAGGCTATGTAAATATCCTGGTCTTCATCAAACCTTCCCCCCCACCCCACACCCCCCACAAGGATCTACTACTGATTCTTTTGCTGGAATCATTTTTACTATGATCGTTATGTGAAGTGCTTTCCCTGGGAGAAGGGATCTGAAATCCTGGTTTCAGGAGCCAGCTTTACCACTCAGTGGGATGTGTGACCTTGGACAAGTTACCTGACTTTCCCAAGTCAGAGGGTCCTCCCTGCTCAAATAGGGATGACAGCACTTGCCCCACAGTTTTGGAGCGCGTACTAAATGTACCAAGAAAGCATTCCATAAGTATTTGTGGCATTGAAGGTATTGAATGGACGCATCCATGCCTCATTGGAGTAATGGCTAATCTTACTCCTGCACCTCGTTGGTTCAGAGAGAGACCTGAGGCTGCTGGGAGTGTTCTTTCAGCTAAATCATCTGTCCTGTCCTCATCGTGGGGTACAGTGTCAGACTCTGCCATTAACAGTGACCCAGGGAACGCTGACCAACTGTGACAGGATCCATCATCTGAGAAGCGTTCCCAGAGCTGGCGACATTCAAGCAGAGCATTGAAGAACAAGGCTTGAAATCAGACAAGAGAAGACAAGTGTCCTAGTTGGAAGAGGAGCACGGACAGTAGAGAGGGCGTGGGAAAAGGGTCAAGGAGAACGGTTAGCCTCACAGCGTGAGCGGGCACTATTAAGTTTTCCAGAAGCATCATGGAGGGAGTTCCTGTTTCTATTTTTCCCTGCTATTCTAGTATGATTGCGACTAGCATTACTGTGTCAAGTCATGTATATCCATGCTCCTGTATGGCTAGTAGAAAGCAAGTCATTGTTCTGAAGCAGCTTGGCCTGGTGGTCACGATATGGACTCTGAGGTCAGACTGCTTGGGTTCAAATCCCAGTTCTGGCAACCTAGTGCTTGTGGGACCCTGAGAAAATTAATTAACCACTCCCTGCCTCAGCTTCCTCATCTGTGGCGTGGGGAAGGGAATCATAGTAACTTCCTCATAGGATGATAGTGATGAGTAAATGAATTCACATTTCTCTAGCCTTTAGCATAGTGCTGGGGGGCACAGAGTGGATGTGTACTTGTGTGGTAGACAAGAAAGTATATTTTAGATATTTATTCGTTGGTCAAAAAGTTATTGTTTCCTTTAAGCTACGCAGTAGCATATCATTCATGCTTCCATTCAGTCTGCCTGCATTCCAGGGTACTTGGCTGCTGCACTGAAAGGTAATCCCTAGGGGTGCCTGGGTGGCTCAGTCGGTTAAGCGTCCAGCTTCAGCTCAGCTCATGATCTCACAGTTCGTGGGTTCGAGCCCCTCATCAGGTTCTGTGCTGACAGCTCAGAACCTGGAGCCTGTTTCAGATTCTGTGTCTCCCTCTCTTGCTGCCCTTCCCCCACTCATGATCTGTCTCTGTCTCAAAAATAAACTACAAAAAAAATTAAAAAAAAAAAAAAAAAAGAAAGAAAGGTAATCCCTAAGCTGCTGCCAAGGGAGAAAGCAGAAGATGGGGACCAGGAGATGGGAGTTCTGGTCCTATCTCTGCCATACCCTGCACTGTGACATTGGACAAGTCCCCGTCTCTGTCTCAGCCTCAGTTTTTCCATCTGTACAGTGGGAAAACTCAGCTGGATAATCTCAAAGGGCACCTCCAGCCCTACCTCTTGAGTGTTGGTGACCTGTGCAATGGCTCTCATTTCAGGGACAGGCCGGGGACTGGCATCCATCAAGCACTCCCTGTACTCCAGGCTCTGCGAGGCCCCCTTCTCACGTGCTATTGCGTATGGTCCTCACAGCAACCCCGTGATGGAGGTGTGTTATTTTCACATTACGGTTGGACATTCTAAGGCTCTGGGAGGGAGGAACATAGCCGGGAGTCCAGTCTGGGAATGCCCATCCCCACACACCTTCTTTCCAATAGGCTGGCTTCCTCCCCAGCGGGTACTCAGCAAAGGTTTAGTGACCAAATGAGTGAGTGAATAAATGAATGAACAAAAGCATCATTGCTCTGTTATGTTTGGGGAAATTTCTCCTTCTCCTCCAACTAGCTACTTCCTGCTTTTGTCACTTATGAGCTCTGTGACTTCCAGCAGCTGGCTTAACTTTGCTTGGTCTATAAAAGAGGGAAAATAATTCCTATCTGATACACCTATCTTGAGGGTTAAAGACAGAGCCTGTCTGAAACATGAGCAGAGTGGCTAAAATCTAGGTAATTGAAAAAATAAGGTAACCTCTTGTTTGTGGTTGTATGAATTAGTGGTTTCTGGATTTTTCACGGAAAAGTAAAATTTCAACATAAAGTTGCCAACTTTGTGTTTTGCTAAGTAAACCAATTAAATAAGAGATTTCCTAAGAGTGACTGGAGTGTGCCCAGCCCTGAGCCACTTCTCCCAGTCACCCAGCCATACGTTTACCTCACTGTTGTGGAGTGCTGCCCAGAGTCAGCCTGTTACCTGTCTGGTTTAGGGCAGTAACTGCCGAGGTGAAGTTTAGGGTCTCCTTTAGGCCAGCCACACTGAAGATGGCTAGATGGGAGAAGAGGGAAAATGAGTGCTTACCAGGCTGGCCTACTTGGCAGACCCCTCCAGCTCAACCCTAGTACAATGGAAAAGCTTCTGAACTAGGAATTGGAAGGTTCTGATTCAACCTCACCCCTGCCTCCTGTTTGCTGTATGAACATGTCCTTTCCTGCCCTGAGCCTCAGTTGACCCATTTGTGACATAAGGGTTACTGTAATAACCTTGCTTGGCCAACCTCCCAAGGCTGCTGTGAGGATCCGGTATCAGAAAGGCTGGTATGTGTATCATAGCCTGTGATGTGCTCTTTACATGTGAAGGATCAGTACCACCGATATCTGACAGCAGTGAAGGCAGTGAGGCCAGAGCTGGGGGGGGCTGGGAGAATTGGATTCTGATGGTGTTAACCCAGGGCAGGGTGGTTCATCCTTTGTTCCTGAGTTTGCACACAGGAGAATTGTATCCTGTGTCAGACTGGATTTGTTTGGGGACACAGATGATATGAATTGCAAGGAAGGAGCGACACAAATGGAGTTCCAAATGAAGCCAAATTATATTCATTGCTTTTACACCAGCTATTAACTATGTTGAGAGGGAGAAAATAGCGATTCCACCCTTCTGAACTGATACTGGGGTTAGTTGGTAGCTCGCACCTGTGCTATATTAAGTTGTGGGTTCGGTCGGGCTAATTACAGAATATAATTATAGACCGCACTTCACTAGCATTTACATGAGTGTATCTACATATTTCAAGATAGAACCTCTCAAGATAGTTCAACCTTCCCAGATAGTTCATTTCAAAAAAAAAAAAAATGTTAGCATACACCCGCTACAATCAAGCCTGTAATGGATGCAGCTCCAGGAGGCTATTCAGGAGGGCTTAGGACCTTAACAGGGCTTCTGGGCCAGGAGCTGGGTCCCAGGGAGACTTTATACATCTCTCCAACTACACAGTAGTAGTGGCCCAAGTGACGGAGATGGGCCTGTTTCCTATCTTTTCCTCAACCCCCTGAATCCTCTCCTTCAAGGAGGATTCCTCACCTGAAAAATATCCCATTTTGACTGTTTACCCAACATCTGGTAAAACTTACGGACCCTCTGACCTAATAACAGCACTTTAATGGACCTGAGTAGACAATCACACCAAGGAATTAGCACAGAGATGCTCCTTTGTGGCCCTGCTTGTCGTAACAGGTTGACTGGAATCACCTAAATGCCACTTGCAGGGGCTGGTAAGCAAATGGGGATAGTCTGTGCAAGGGAGGAGTGGTCCCTCCCTAAAATGGTGACAACCAGCTGAGTAGATGGTTGTGAATGATATTTATGATATGGGGGGGAGGGGGGCAGAGAACAAGCAGATTACAAAGTAATATAAATAAAGAGGTTGCATTTTTAAGAAAAAAGAAGTGGTGTGTGTGAGCACACAGTCAGACACACACACACACACACACACACACACACACACACACACACACACAGAAAGGCCTGGAGGGATCGCCATGTACTGGGTATTAGTTGTGATTCTCTCTCAGTAGTGGGGACACGAGGAATCTATGCTTTTATTTATGCTTTTCCATTTTTTCCGCTACTCACAAAAATTTCTTGAGTCTCTACTATGCAAAGCCCTTGCTTTCAAGAAGCTTACAGTCTTGCTGGGAAGAGACAGAATACAAAATACATAACTCATTCCAAACGCTGCTAAGTGCCGGGAAGAAAAACAAGGTCATTAATTTGAGAGACACTGACGCAGGGAGGAAAGACCAACGTCAGCTGGGCTGGCAGGGAAAAGAGGTCCGAGAGCAGGGCCATTTATTTTATTTTAGTGTTAAGTTCTTTTACATTTATTTCTTTTCACAAGAGAGAGAGAGAGAGAGCACAAGTGGGGAAGGGGCAGAGAGAGAGAGGGAGACACAGAATCCAAAGCAGGCTCCAGGCTCCACGCCATCAGTGCAGAGCCTGACACATGACTTCAGCTCACAAACCTTGAGATCATGACCTGAGCTGAAGTCGGACGCTTAACCAACTGATCCACCCATGTGCCCCTAAAGCAGCCACTTAAATGACACCTGATAAATAAGAGAGAGACATCAGATGAAAGCCAGGATAGGAGTGTTCTCAGAAGAAGGAACAGCCGGTGCAAAGGCCCTGAGATGAAAAAGAATTTTGTACGATACCATGTATTTATTTCTGTAATCAGATAAAAAAATGTTATTCAAATATCTATTTGATCCATTCGCAAACTCATACGACACATGAGAATGCTCCCGTTCTGGGGACCAGTCAGAGAGTAATTGGAACAAGACAGTGAGGAGCTGCGGAAAGTGCCTTCCAGGTGTCACCACTGACTGATTCTCTAGAACGGTGTCACCCTCAAGGGTTGTGGTTCCCCTTACCTTCCCTGAGGCGATTTTCTTCTTTACATTTTGACATTTCTGAAGGCAGAAATTCTGATTGTCATTGCAATCAGTGTGTCATTTACACTTTGTGATTTGTTTTCTCAAAGAGGCTGTTGCTGAATTGACAACGATTCATTCCTACAATTGCTGGTGTCTGCGGACTGACGAAACACAGTGATAATGTGGGAATAATACTAAAAGGACCAGGCTCCTGGGAAGTGGAAGTCAGTGCTTCCTCCTAAAGTGGGGGTTTTGGGGGGGCATGAGGATGCACTGTGTCTCATGTGCATGGGTCTCTGCACACCCAGAGCACCAGCCACGGCCAAGCCTGGTGCACGGGACCGGGGGACCGAAATGCTTACAATACGGTCCTGGTCAGTCCTCAGGGAGCAGCCAGAAAGGGAGACAGGCCTGTAACCAGCAAGTATATCGCCGTGTGGTCAATGCCAGGGTGAGGAGAGGCCCTGGAGGTCGGGGGAGCCAGAGGTGGTAGCCTCCGTCGATGCTTGGGTGGGGAGAAAGCTTCTGGAAGAGCTTCCTAGACAGAAAAGGCAGGACATGCGTTCAGAGTGGAGGGACAGAGGTACAGGCCAGTGTATGCAAGGAAGGATGTGGAATGGTGGCTGCAGGAGAGGATGTGCACAGAGGGCACCCCTCATCTGGAGATTGTGCTGGGCCTTGATGGTATGTCAAAGCGATTGGAGACCTGGAAAGATTGTAAGCCAAGAAGTGACATGGCTACATACTGTGATGTCCAGTATGGTAGCCACCAGTCACAGGTAGCTATTTAAATTAATTAAAAATTTTAAAAAATTCTTTTAAAAGCCATGAGAACACCCGAAAAAAAAAAAGTTAAGTTAAATTAAAACTCAGTTCCTTAGGGGCGCCTGGGTGGCTCAGTGGGTTAAGCATCAGACTTCAGCTTGGGTCATGATCTCACAGTTTGTGAGTTTGAGCCCCATGTCGGGCTCTCTGCTGTCAGCGCACAGCCCACTTCAGATCCACTGTCTCCCCCCCTCTGCCCCTCCCCCACTTGTTCTCGCTCTCCCTCCCAACATAAATAAATAAACTTAACAATAAAAAACAAATGAAGCCCCAGTCACTAGTCACATTTCCAGTGCTGCACTGCCCCGTGTAGTGAGTTGTACATAGGGACAGTGCAGGTATAGAACATCATGACAGAAATTTCTTACGGACAGTACTGCCGTAAAATGATCACCTGAGGATGGGTGGATGGACAGATGGACAGACAAATAAGTAGCAGTGATCACAGTCCTTTCTGTGTGCCAGGCACCATCGAAATGTTTCACATGTGTGGTTTCCTGAACCCTCATGACACCCTGTAGATTCACGTACAGGCCCACTGCTGGGACAAGGCTGTCGACCATTTGTCAGCATTTTCCAAGTCTTTACCTAGCTCAGCTCTGGCTTCTACTGGGCCCGGGGTCCTTGAAGAGTGTTGGAGCCTCGGCTTGCTGTGAAGGCCGCCATCTCACCAGCCCACAGCTGGCCGAGAGGGCGCTAACCGGAGGCCCTCCAAATTCCACGATGAGCACTATGCACCTTCGCCAGACAGCCCTTCCCGGTGTCTCGCCAGCTTTCCAACTGATGACTGCGGTTGTTGCCTATTTCTGGTCAGCTTTCCCCCTCAGGACATGGACGTTATCTCGTGCTAATATTGGGTTTACTCTATACTCGGCACTGTTTCAGAAGCACTTTACATATTAACCCATTTAATCCTTCTAAGAACTGTGTGAAGGAGCTATTATTTTCCCCATTTGACACACGAGATGTAGAGAGGTGAAGTGGGTTTGCCCAAGGCCACACTCTGTCCAGCACGCTGGTGGCAGTGTTGGGAGATGCACACAGGCTGTCAGGCTCGGAGTCGGCTTATAACCACGGAGCTGTGCGGCCTCTCATCATAAGTCCTGTGGATCTGGAGGACAGCTGCTCAGTGTACTTTCCACCTGTTTTGGCTGGAGTAGTATGAGAACTTGATTCTGTTCCAGAAAACCTTGGCTGAAACTTATGCCCAGTCATAATACAAATGCCTCACATTTTGGGGGCACTTTATGTCATTTTTAGAGTTCTTTTCTGCCAGGAGTAGTTATGGTAACAGTCATCCTACAGTCACACCATGTTTTCTGCTTTACAAAGCACCTTCATTTGCATGTTCTCATTTAATCTTCACACCAGCCCTGGAAGGGAGGTGAGGCGAGGAATATAGTTTATCCACGTAATACAAGGAGCCCAGAGAAGTGAAGGCACCTGTTCAGGATTACTCAGCCCTACAGATGCAGCTGTTTCTTGCATTCTGCTTCCGTTGATCAAGAGCCTCTCAGCCTCGTCGGTAGGTTTCAAAGTCAAGTCAACGTAAGGGTTATAAAACCATGACCCTATGTGCCAGGCCTGGGGTATGCTGAGGTTAAGACACAGTCCAGTAAATAGAAAACTTTCAGAGTAGCTCGAGACTTTCTCTTACGGTCCTTAGATGTTACAAGAGACACCAAATCCATAGGAAAACTTGAAATCTGCCTTTTCTGTGTCCCCTCCTCCTGCATTTACAGACATCAGCTTTTATGTCTCTTTAAAAAGATTTATTATGAAATCTTTCCATAACTGTATACTTTCATAGTGACAAATATTTATAAAAATGTGTACAATTAAAAATTTTTTAATGTTTATTTTTGAGAGAGAGAGCGCGCGCGCGCACACACACACACACACACACACACACACACACACACACACACACACACGTGAGTAGGGGAGGGGCATAGAGAGAAGGAGACACAGAATCCAAAGCAAGCTCCTGGCTCTGAGCTGTCAGCACAGAACCCGATGCAGGGCTCGAACCCATGAATCACGAGATCACGACCTGAACCAAAGTTGGCCGCTTAACAGACTAAGCCCCTAGGTGCCCCACAAATGGGTACAATTTAAAGAATAGTCATAAACTCTCATGTTCCCTCCCTAGCAGCTAGCTTAAGAAACAGAGCATGATAGTATTTCTGAAGCCCTATGGGGCCCACACCCCAGTCCCTCATTTCAGATAATTGTTCTGCTTTTCCTTGGCTTAGCTTGGGTAACTCTAACAAAATACCATGAACTGGGGAGCTTATAAACAACAGAAATTTATTTCTCACAGTTCTGGAAGCTGGGAGTCCACGATCAAAGCCTTCTGGCTAGACCCGTTGCCTGGTGAGAGCCTACTTTGTGATTCGTAGATGTCTTTTTCACTATGACCTCATGTGGCAGAAAAGGGCATGGGGGCCCTGTAGGCTCTCTTACAAGGGCACAGTTCCCCTTCGTGAAGGCCCCACCCTGGTGCCCTAATCACCTCCAAAAGCCCCGCCTCCTGATAACACCACACTAGGGATTAGGTTGCAACACACAGATTTTGAGGGGCATTAAAATTAAGTTCATAACATAGTCCCAGACCTCTTTTCAGCCCTCTCTCAGCCAAACATCCTCCCCAGCCACAGCCTGCACACCTCTTGTGCTTCAGTCCTCGAGCCTTGCCCTGTACCTGTCTGCCGTGACCTTTCCTGGGAGTGGGAAGGAGCCTGGAGTAGAGAGACAGGGGCCCCAGGCAGAATCCTTTTCCAGCTAAGCAGGGTGGGTGGCTGGGAAGTTGTGCACACCCCTGGGGAGGAAATGGGGAGCGCGTCCCATTAAACCTGTTCCCGGGAGTGGTGCTGTCACTGAGCCCCTGGCGCGAGCTCTTTCGCCATGTGGACTTCTAAACTGGAAAGGGACTTGCGTAGGCTAGAGTTGTCTAAAATTGTCATTTCTTCGACAAATATTTGCCATCTTCCAAGCAGTGTCGTAGGTATATGGGCAGCGGTGGGAAACTCCCTGATGTCAAGCCATCTGCCCCATCTACAGTCTTGTCTATGTGCCACCACTGGCTCTGATCCTCCCTTCGTGACTGTTGCTAACCTACTCACCTTTAAAGGCTGGAGTGTGGAGAACGTGAGATGGTAAACCTGGAAGCGCGTGGATCGTGAGGCAGATCCTGGGTAACACTGCTTAGCATCCCTGTGGTCCCTGAACGAAGATGGGCTAGGCTCCTGAAGGGTCTGGAACTTCGGGTACCCACACCTGTGGTTGCCCTGGTCTGCCACCAGATGTCACTGACGTGTAGGAGGGGCAGGGAGCTAAGGGTGATGGGTCCCTTTTTGGCCAAGTTGTGAAAAGTGTGAAAAGAAGTGCTTCCTGTGTGCTAGGTGCTGTTGTGTTACATCGGTGGTGTTATTTGATGTGCACAGAAGTCCCGAGCCCCATCTTACAGACAAGGAAACTGGTGGAAGGGAGATAGGTGACAGTCTCCCTGCTCCACCTGAGGGAACCAAGTAAAGGTTGTGAATGAGACCAACATCGGCCCTGGTATGGAAGCGTTCAACCAGGGGGCCCTTTCCTGCTACTAAAATGCTATGAACAGTGTCCCCTGGCGGCAGCAAATGGCCGCTCAAATGCATGAGAACCAGAACGCTCCGCAATCATTAAAACCCATGAAGCCCATGAGGGTTGCAGTGCAAGTGTTTATTAGGCAGATACAGGTGCACAGAGTGACATGAGCCAAGCAGTGGTGGCAGGCCTGTCCGTGTTCTCTGTCAGAGGTGTTGGAAACCACTATGGCCATTGTCAATTTGGGCTTGACATAAGAATTAAAAAGGTCTCCAAGGACCCAGCCCCAACCTTAAAGATCCCATAGATACACAGGTTGTCAACTCTGAAGGGCTCTGGCCAGGTCCCTTCTAAATCCTTGGAAAGCTCTGCTGAAAAGTTAAAGGGGAAAATAGATGAGGACTTAATGTCAAAATCAGTTGGTAAAAATCTGCATGTAATAGTTCCAATTCATATACAGTGACATTTTCCTTCCAGGGGACCAAGATCCTGTGGAAAGGGAAATGACCAGTTCAGGCCCACACTGGTAGAGCAGAAATCAAGTCTATGATCTAAATGTCTACAGACCTTAAATTCATGGCAAAGGGCATGACCTGTGGGATGGGTTGCTCCACAAAGAGACTTCAGAGAGGCCTTGCAAAGGAGAGAAGGGCTGGTGCAAAGGCACTGGGGCTATATCCCCAAGGAAGAAAATCCCAGCAGCACACTCTCAGATGCATCCCCACCAGGAGGGAAGCCCAGGTGCTGCCAGAAGCAAACCATAGACACCCCATGCCCTGCCCCAGGAATGGCTGAGGGATGAATTCCTCCTGCTCAGACAGGAGGAAGGAAGGCCCAGAGGCCCTAATGGCAAGATTGGAACACTGCCGGGCGATGGCTGAGGCGCCTGCAGCCACAGAGTGAATTACCAGGAGGCGGTCTTTAGCTCCGCAGAGTAAATGCCTACATTTGTACCAATTGAACCATTTATAAAGCCTTTCTTCTATGTGTCATCTTATTCAGTCCAGACAGTCACCCTTGGAGGGAGTTCATATCCCCACATTACATCTGGGGAAAGTGAAGTTCAGAGACATTCACTCATTCCCCCAAGTTCTGAAGCTGGAATTAGAACCCGGGTCTTTCTAGCTACAACCAACACCATGTTCTTTTCACAGTGACGTTGTCTTGAGTTAATGAGGTTGATGTTCACGATGTTTTCGATGGCTCTAAGGTAGGACTTAATTAGCTGCATTTTGCAGATGGAGGGTCTGAGCCCAGAGAGGGTCTGCCACTTGCCCAGCATGGCAAGGGGGCGATGGGGATGAATGCAGACTTTCATTTGCCAGCCTCGCCTCCTTGCCGCTCCTCTCCCTTGTGGGGGTGAGGGACGGCCTCCTTCCTGGAGGAACAAGGTTGAGATGCTTCTCTGTGTGCGTGTTGATCGGGCTTTCCCCGCCTGCTGGGAGAATGGGCGGGAGGGGGTGGTGGCTGAGCCCCCTCCTTCCTTCCTGGGGGTTCTCCTACTGTCCTGAGAGGAAGCCGGCACACAGCCAGGTGCCTTGCTTGAAGCACATTCCAGGGGAGTGAGGAGCCGAGGTGGGGGGCGGGGGGCTGCCAGGAGCGAGGGCCCTGGCTGGGAGAAGGGTCCCGGGGGCAGCGCTGGGGGTTGGCTTTGAGGACAAGAGAGGCCAGGAAAGAGGTGATCAAACGGTGTTTGTGAAAGATGATTCTCACTGAGCTGGGAAGTGGGGCTGGGGAGACGCAGGAGGCTCACATGGAGGCTTTTGAAGGTGCAGATGCAGGGGTGTGGACAGACCATCCTGAAGACGGGCGATTCCGTGAGTTGAGAATAATCCCAGGACCTTGACAATTACACTCGGCTCTTGGCAGGGGTTATGGGATCAACGCTTTCCTTCCTCTCCTTGGGCCCAACCTTTATGCTACCTGTTTAGTTTATCTTGAGCCACTGTTTTTTTGTGTCACTAAATTATCTATATATTTTTATGTTTTATGTGGGTGTGGTTGGTCTGTTAACTCAGATATCCCTTCCAGGCAGTGTTCATTTATGAAGGCCCCTTACCTGTTTCAGATCTGGTTTTAAAGAAGAAAGGAGCAGGTGCGTGTTAGCCCGATGAGGAGTTTGGGGTTGAGAAATACTGTGTAGCGTATCCCTGAGGTTGCCAAATGGTGTTGAGACAGAGCCAGCCGCACATTCGTTCTTCTGTCTCATCTTGGAAATGCCACCCCAAGTGTGGATTTTTCTCTTCTCAGCTTACAGGGCAAACTGGTGTTCACTTTTTCTATTTATTTTTGGAGAAAGTTCAGGAGCACCAAGAAATTCCTTTAGCATATTTTGAAGAGGACAGAAATACAACCTGCCTTTTGTGTGGTGAAAATGTGGGAAATGTCAGTTTCCAAATGTCTGCGCTGGAGGGAACGAGCTGAACTCTGCGGCTTGGTTCCTGGGCACCGGGCCCAGGGGAGGGGATGCCTCACAGGGGCTGAGCTACCGGGGGGAGTCGGCGGGTGGTTCATGTTAGAAAGTGCACAAACAACCCTGGGTTCCTTCCTGAGCCTGCAGGGTCATGGACTCCTGTGGTGAAAAAGAACCAGGCTTTGTCAACCTTACGTGCCCAGAGAAAAGAAAACATTCCTGAGGATTGAAAACTCCTCCAGCCGCCCCCCCCACCCTGCCCCCCACCATCAGCACTGCAGGGAGGAGGCACTGGGAAGGGGGTGGCCCCGGGGTCTTCAGATCAGTACCACCGACAAGCAGCCTGCCCTGCCCATGTCAGCCCACATTTGTCGTTCCCTCATCTGTAAAATGGGGATAATAGAGCCCCGTCTCAAGTGTTGTTATGAGGACTACACGAGATGACAACTATAATAGGTACTTTTCACGTAGCACATACGAAAATATTAGTTATTGCTATTATTAGATGTATCGCTGAAATTCTAGTTAATCATACACATGAAGAAATTAAAAGCGTGTGTGTGCATCTTGGAGGAATTGCTCTTCCAAGAAGAGGGATTCCAATGTGTGAGAAAGGAACGAAGTATTCCCTTAGAGACTGGGATATCCTGGGAAATTTTCTATAAGTTGCTGAGACTGTGTCTTCTCGTTGCCAGAACGTTCTGAAGCACGGAGAAGTCAGCCAGTGGGCCAGCTGTTGGCTGGGCTGCGGGTCCATATGTTCCGTGGGTTTGTCCTTCTGGCATCCCAGCCTTGGGGGCAGGGGGGTTGTACTTCCCAAGGAATGGCTGCCCTGGGTGCCTTCCAGACAGCTGCTTTGCTGTCCTGAACAAAAGATCACCGGGGAGGTTTGAAGCACACAGAGGGGAAGGGGAGAGCTGGCGCTTCCTTGGTTCGGGTGGGCAATGGAGCCCCAAACTGCGGGGGGTGGAGGGGACTCCCTCGGGGCCTGGGCTCTTGGACTGATTCTGTTGATGAGCTCCATCTGGAAATTTCCCCCCTGTAACAACAGCAATCTTACCCAACACTTTGGCAATGAGTCATCCGAGTCTATCTCCATGTTAAGCAACAGGCCTTCTTCCTTGACTGTGGACTCAGCGTCGGCCCCGGGCCACCCATCAGAGGAAACAGAGTGATGGTGACGGTCTGCATTTCTCCATTGCTTGGCGCAAGCCCTTGTGGTGCCAGGTGCTTCCTGGGGATGAGCCTCATCACAACAGGTCCCTGGGACACACAGGCAGTCTCCCCATTTTGCAGAAGAGGAAACAGACTCAGGTCAGGATGCTTCTAGAAAGCCACACAGCTGGTAAGAAGCGGTGGTGGGACCCAGACCCAGGCTCTGACTCTAGAACCCACACTTGTGACATCTACCCTGAAGTGCGCCACCATCTGGCAGAGAAGCAGAGGCAGCAGGTCATGGGGCACATCCTAGATCCTCACGGGGTTAACCAACGCTGGCCCGTTGTCAGAGACCAGAGGCTACGATGCGGGCATACGGGGCTGGAAGCAAATACAGCAGGAGCCCAGCTCTGCTACTGACTAGCTGTGGGCACCAACCCCTCTGAGCGTCTGCAAATCAGATAAACATACTGACTTTGCCAGGTTACTGAAAGAAATTGTGATGACTGACTGCCCTGCACCTCCTTGGTGGGTGTGTTTGCCTAGCAAGCAGAAGTACAATTGCTTGTAACTGTAGACATAGGGCTTCAGTGTAAGTGCTCGCCTCCTATGAGGAAGGCCAGGCCAGTCACTGTGGGGGCCATAGGCTGGAAGACACCTCAAGAAGTCACCATGCCCAGGCAGCCCTGGCAGGCTGCAGGGCCAGACGTCCACCCTGGTGAGGGGGCTCGTTTCTCATTACCTGCTTCACAGGGATGGATCAGACGGTCCCTTCTCTGCACTCACTCAAACCTATGAAAGAGCTTGGGAGAATGTAAAGAAATGCATCCTTCCTATTAGAGATATAAGTGGTGAGTGTTGTTCTCTGATGGTCGAGAAAGGCTTGCCAGGCATGGGGCACTGTCCAAGGAAGCAGGCCACAAGAATCAGAGGTTTTGGTGGCAGACCTGGGTTCACATCCTGTCCTGCTGCTTACTACCTGGGTACATCACTTGACCCCTCTGAACTTACACTTCCTCCTATAAAGGGGGAGAGCTGCAGCTCCCTGGAAGAGTTGCCATGAGGACTGGAGGCAAGCCATGGGGCAGCTTCTGTAGGCTGGAGCTTCCTGACTGTAGCTAGACCCCAGTTCCAAGAGTAGCCAGGCCCTTCTTCTTCACCCTCTTGGCTCATCTTCTATAAGGCAGGACCGAACATGCCCGGGCCAATCCAGAGCTTGGAGAGAGAGACATCTCCTACCAGGTATGGCTAACTCCAAGCCAGCGTGCATACAAGAAGCATCAGGCCTGGCCCTGAGCCGGGTCTGGCCTCCGATCCTTTGACCCATCCCTGGACCATTGCACAGCGTGAAGCTGGTGTACAGGCACTGATCCGGGACAGCACGGAGCCACTGGCAGCCTCGTAAATCAGGCCTCAGCCTTTGAAGCTTCCATAAGCTCCTTGGGAGAGCCCGAGCAGCTTGATCTTCTTACAGCAGGAGCTCGTCCCCCGTGGTCTGGAGTCTCCAGGGGTGACTGGGGCCTGATTTACAGAGGTCTCTGATAACAACAGCCAGCCTAGGAAGGGAGGCCCAGGAAAAAATAAGTTTGCCCTATGACCTGGCCTCCCAGGCTGGGGAGGCAGTCGGAGCTACCCTGAAGGGGCCTCCCTCTGCGTCTGTGTGGGCCACGCCCCCACCCTACCACTAGTGGAATTTGGCTCTCCTTGATGAGAAGATTCATCTCTTCTCTTCAGGAAAGAAGGAGGGGGAGGAAGTGCCTTCAAACCTGGCACCCTGGAGGAGAGAGACATGGCCAATGGTTCTGGGTTTGGAGTCAGTCCAGGGGTGTGGCCTCAGACAAGTCTCTTTGCAGATCTGAGCTCCCATTTTTCCACGTGTTGTGCAGGATTCATAAATGGCAGGGTGTAGAGTTGGCATGAGGGATAAGTGAGCTAACAGATGTGAGGCACACTGCACGGTGACCAGAATACCATAAGCCCTCAGGGAACATTCTCTTCCCTCCTCTCTCCTTCCTCAACCCAAACATCCAGGCTGTCTGCTGCCAGACCCCATGCTTGGATCATTGTGGAGGCCTGTGATCTCCAGGCAGAGATCTATGAATTAGTCTCTGAGTGTCGCAAGCTTCTGAACCCGTGCTTTCCCACAGCGCTTTCTGCCATGATGGGAATGTCCTGTGTCTGCACCATATCCACATGTGGCTTTTGTACTTTTGAAATGTGTCTGGTGTGACTGAGGAACTGAATTTTATGTAATTGTATGTGGCTAGTGGCCACCATCTTGGACAGCATAGGCCTAGACCATGAGGAAGAACTGACTTGGCCTGGTCTTGACTAGGGTCAAGTCATGTCACCTCCTACACTTCCAGTTTCCTTATCTGTAAAGTAAGGGTTCTTGAAAGAACTAAATGAGGCAAGAGATGTGCCTCATTCAGTAGACACATTCATGTTCTTTATGATGATTTAGTGTTTATTGAGCACTGGAGGGTCTAAGAGGAGACAGCATGACCCTGTCTTTGGGACAGTTGTGCAGATGAGATTTGCACCTAGGAAACAGAGACAAGGGGATACCGTTCCAACACCTTCCCCAGCTTTTCCTTACCTCTAATCTATTCCCACCTGGCTGGGGACCCCTCTTGTTTGCTCCAAAGAGTTTCCACGTAGGACCATAACCACCTGCTTGCAGTACCAGCATCTCCCCTTACTTTTCCATTTTAGCAGCTTGTCCCTCAGAGTTTATCATCAGACAGCATCTGGTTAGAGGCCATAGCCATCCTGGTTAGAGGCCAGGAGAGAGAGGATGGGGCCTTGAGTGGGTTGTATACCTTAGGAATTGAGAAAGTGAGAAAGGAAAGTGAATCCACTCCATCGTCCTTACAAAGTGGTTGTTTGTTCCTCATACCTGTCACTTCATGGTCCCAAGATGGCCACCACATTTAAGACAAGAATAAGGAGATGAGTGGTGTCACCTACAGTAACCCCTCCACCCCACCAAAAAACAAAAAAGAGCTTCCTCTGCCAGTGGACTTCCTTTTTCACCTGGTGGCCAGAGTCGAGTCACATGGTTATCACTAGCATACAGGAAGCTGAGAAATAGAGCATCTGCCAAAGAGAAAGTGGGCTTGATCGCCTTAGCCAAATCATGATCTCTTGCCTGGGGCAGAGGAGGTTGATTTCCCAAATAAAACTGGGCTGTGTTAGCTTGGGAAAGGGCGTGGAGAATGGTTCTGGGGTTGGCCACTTTCAGTAGCCTACCTCAGTGGTACAGCACCTTACATTTTACTAAGAACTTTGGTTTGTGATTCTATTTGAGTCTCTCAAGTTTGTAAGACCACGCTGGAATTGTAATCCCCACATTACAGATGAGGAGAAGGAGGCTCTGAGAAGTACAGGGACTTAGCGGGGCAGTAAGCAATAGACCTCAGTCTTCCAGACTCTCCAGCTGCCTCTTCCGAGCTGAGACAGTGACCTCAGCTGAGGGTGGGGACCGGAAGTCACACATCTTTGTGTCCCAGAGATCTAGTTCGATAGCCTGGCACAACATGGGTGTTCAGTAAATGTTGCATGGATATATTAAGTAATGAATTTCCTTAATTAATTAGTCCTCATGCTGTCACTGAGGACTTTGATTATTCACTTGCCTCCTGGCGCACACGATGGGAAAAATAGCAGTTGGCCACCGATTACTTGCTTTCCTTCAGAATGATGAAGATCATCCCTTTCCAGGCCTGGGTGGCTGTAAGCCTGTCATTCCCCCATGCCCGTGCTGGCCTTAGGAGAAGACAGGGTCCAAGCAGAGAGGGATCCTCTAGCCAGGAAATGGGGAGCAGAGCTGGGTTCACACCCATGACTCAGCCTCCTGCGAACTCAGTCCAGAAGCCAGGGGTGCCCCTTTGGAGGACAGTGATCAGGTCTGTTGGGAAGAGAGATGAGTAAGAGAATCCAGTGACCATTTGCTCAAAAAGCAGAGCCACCTGGATCCATTGGCCTCGAAAATAGCTGAGCTTGGTGACCATCTTCATCACCACAAATCCATATCATGAACATGTATTGGCCTTCATTGCTTTGAAAGCCTGTCTGCCCTGCCAGATGGGAGCTCCTCAAGGCAGACTCTGAATCCTGTCTGCATCTCCACTGATTGGCAGCACAGAGATTGGGTGGCTATAAAGAAGGAAAGGCCCGTCCCTTGCCCCAGGACTCATCATCTTTTGAAGGAGATAGGCACCCACCTAATGACAGACACTATTTCTAGAGCTTTGAGCTCTGTAGCAAGTTCTCAGACATTGGGCTGGCTGGAACGTGAGGGGGTGATGGGGCAAGGGAGTCCTCTGGCAGTTGGGAGGGGAGGAGGGATCTGAGGAAACTCCAGTAGGATTTGAGTCTGCCTTCCAGGAAGGGAAGGAATTGTAGCTGGCAGCCAGCATGGAGGAACGAATATTCTAGGTAGAGGGCCCCATGGGTACAAAGCTTTGGAGGCAGGAGAGGACAGGGGGGCTGAGCAGATGGGCATTGAGTATAATATGTCTGGGAAAAGAGGGCGGAGATGAGACAGTACAGGAACACAGGTCTCAGGGTGTAAAGGGCCATGTTAACATCCTAAAGTCCTGTGAGTCTCAGATCCCAAAGTCATGAATCACCTGGGGCTGTGATTTCAGAATCTGATAGAGCAGGTCTGAGGTGGCACCTGAGATGCTGATTTCTAATAAGCTCCAGATAATGCTGATGCTGCTGGTCTGTAGTTCAAGACTGCACTTGGAATAGCAACACTTTAGGCAATAGGGAACCATTGAAGGTTGTACACAGGGACATGATTCTGGTCTGATTTCCTTGTCAGAACAATCACCTCAAAAGCTGTGAAGAAGCTCCAACAGGGTAGAAGGATGCAGACAGGGTGACAGATGTATTTTTCAATATCTCCAGCTCCTGGGATGGTGTCTGGCTCAGAACGGATAATCAATAGACACATGTAAAGGAATAAATTAGCCATTTATGATAGACGTTTTAAATGAGAAAACAGGAAGAAGAGATGACTCAAGCTATGCCAGGCTGATAAGCCAGTACTATACAAAACACTCTTTGGGGCCAATCTAAACTAAAAATATGTCTTAAGGCATCAGTTTTCTAACTTGTTTTTGGCCAAGGACCTGATTGCTTCAATGAAATCCTAAATGGAGGCCCAATATGTGAATAAAACCAAGTAGTGCCCTGGTTGGCACAGGGGTGAGGGCCTGGAACCTGACACCCTACTCCTTCCCCTTCTCTCCCCACCCCACCCCCAATGACCGGCTGCAGCCCAGAGCCTTGAAAGCATCAGGTGCCCCCAGGAAGCCAGCCGGACTCATCCCCCACCTCCAGACTGCATGCAGCCCCTCTTCTATAGGATCTTGAATGGAGACTATCTGCTTCTGGCTCAGCTCCCCTGCTAGACAGTGCAGTCCTTCAGGAAAGGACCATGAACAAAGACCATCTCAGGGTTCCTTGTGCACAGCACAGGGACCTGGTCAAACTGGCAGTGGAGGAAAGATGATGGGCAGAGGTAGACACAGGAGCCAGCAGGTCCCAAGGAGAGCGGACCAAGGGACTAAGTTCCCAGAGCCCCATACACGTATTACCACCTCCCTCCCAAGGAGCAAAGGTAGCCTGGACAGCAGAGATGGGCAGGCAACGGAGTCAAGATTTGTAGAGTAACACAGCTGCGGGTTCGGATTCCAGTGCAGGCGTTTATTACCGTGCAACCTTGGCTACGTCCTGAGCTTCTCGGGGCCTTGGCTTCTCATCAAGAAAACAGGAGTACCGAGTCTTCCCTACAGAGGGATGTGACGCCGAACAAGTGAGTCACTGGATGCCAGTGTTGTTTCCTAATCCGTGTGGCCCTCTTCCCACTCACTGTTGCCAGCTCGCAGCCTGCCGTGCCTCTGCGGGAGTATCTCTGCACGGTGCGGAAGCAGGAAGCTGACAAATCTCTGTGCCCCCAGGGGGTATTCCTAACCAGCTAGAGCTTTGGCATTTATTCTCAACTGCTTGTTGCTATAGTTTTCAAATCGCCACATATTTAAATATCATCAGCCTGATTGCTCCTGCAGATGCGTGGCCCTCGTTCTGTGCAGGCAGGTGTTTCAGATGGCAGCGGTTGGCCCCACGGAAGGGACAGCGGGCATCAGAACCCTGGGATCTAGTCCCAGTCTGCTCTTTGCCAGCGGGGTGACCTGAGACATGTCGTTTCACCTCCTGAAGCCTTCATGTGCTCAACAAGAGTAACAAATATTTGGATAGTGCTTCACAGTTTCAAAGCTCCATCCACCTGTTCCTACGACACTTCTGACCTCTGAATACAGCGGATCTTTATCCGATCAGCTTTGTGATACAACTCAAACAGTTGTCACTCTCCATGCAGGGCCCTGAATCCTAGCTCCCATATAAAACTGTGTGACTTAAGGCAAATCCTTGCCCCTTCTGAGCCGCAGTTTATATAAAATGGCAATAATTTGGCAAACAGGTATTATCAGGCACATATTCGGTGCCCTGTAAATGAGGCTGTATTCATCACTTGTATGTTATTCTCATCTGTCTCATCTGTCTCATCTGTCTGGGATCACAAAACCACTTATCAAAGTAGATTCTCCTAAGCCAGCACCCAACATCCCTGTCTACCTGTCACAGTTCCTTGTTGGAATAAAGGTATGAGACCTACTTCTCAGAGCAGAACAGTGTTAGGAGAAGTAGCATGATTGGCAGCGCTGTATAAACTGTAAGGTGCCCGGTCCAGGAAAGACCCCGGCATTATGTTTTCTCCGTGCAACCACCCCAGGGCCTCCCTCTGGGGAGGTAAATCCAGTTGTTTGTCACAAACTGTGAACAACAGTTGCTTCTTAGCTCAAGGGTCTGAGTTGAACACCCCTCGGGGGATGGGAAGAAAAGGAAAGGCAAGCCTGACGCTGGAGCAGCGCTGGGAGGTCGAGGCAGACAGGCTGGATTCCAGCCACTTGGCCTGTCGGTGGGGCCGGGTCCTCCGGCGGGCTAATCCCTGCGTTGTGATGCTCCCTGGGAATGGGCACAGAGCCTAAGCCAATGAAAACCCTCTCTCTGAAGAGAGCTTGGGTTTCTGGGGAAGTGCAGGGCTGACAGTGACCATGCACAGGCCGTCAATATAGGGACTACTCTATGGGGCGCCTGGGTGGCTTAGTCGGTTAAGCGTCTGACTTTCGCTTAGGTCATGATCTCGCGGTTCGTGGATTCGAGCCCCGCGTCGGGCTCTGTGCTGACTGCCAGCTCAGGGCCTGGAGCCTGTTTCAGAGTCTGTGACTCCCTCTGACTCTTCCTTGCTCACGCTGTCTCTCTCTCTCTCTCTCTCCTAGAAATAAAAAAAATATATATAGGGACTACTCTCAGCCTGCTAGCCGGGGCTGGAGCAGGGCCAGGGCTCGGAGAAAACTCCATCACTCCCCTCTGTCCAGGCTCCCCCGCGACCATGGAGGTCGTCGCCAGAGGCAGGATGGCAGTGCCATCAACAGCGCCCCATCTTCCAGATGAGGAAAGTGAGGCCCCGTATGACTTGGCTCATACCTAGTAAATGCAAAGCTGAGATTCAAACTGGAACACACCGGCTCAGAAACGGTATATTTTCTGACTTTCTGGAGCAATAGCGAAACCCTTGTTGCCTTGCACGCCAGCAGAGATCTGGGCACATAGTAGGTTCCTAGTATATGTTTGTTCAGTGACTGACTGCATGAATATATGTGCTGAACAGGGGCATTTTTTTCTGAAGGCAACAGTATGCATGGGGTGGAGAAATCCAGAACTGCGCCTGGGCTGGAATGAAATATCTTATCATCATCATCATCATCATCACCAGCATCATCATAGCAGTCAAGTGCTGAGTCTGTTCTAAGTGTCTTACATATTAACTTATTCAGTCCTCCCACTAACCCTGTCTGCTAGGGATGGTGACTATGTCCACTTCATATATGAGGCCCAGAGAGGTTAAGTAACATGCCCAGGCCATGTGGCTGGGCAGCAAAAGCACCCGGATTTGAGCCCTAGCAGCCTGGCTCTTAGTTACTACGTACGACTTTCTGTGTGCCTGGGAATGTCCTCTTCTGTAAGCTGGAGACGGTCAGGATGTGCAATCAGCATCTGAGGTCTCCATGACTTTTTGAGATGAGAAGGGGCTTTGCATTTGAAACACCGCACTAGACAAATCTGAGCTGATGCCGGCTCGTACAGGCCAGGCTGGGCCCCCGCTGTGCTAACCCCGCTGTGTTCCAGCCCTGGGGAGGAATGCATAGCCCCACTTTACTTGCTCTCCTCGCTGAAGTAGCCGGGAAGACTGGTACAGTGAATTGAAGTTAACAACCCACAAAACCAGCATTAATAGAATGATAAGCAGAGTTTCTTAATGAAACCGAATTTAGGGCCACAATCGAAAGAACAAAGAGAGTGTCTGGCCCCAAGAAGCCAGAACTGCAGTGACTGGGGTGTAACACTAGCCTGCAGAGGGGCCAAGGGCCAGAGCTTCCCCATGGAGAAGGCAGGCCCAGGGCCCTCCCGAAAGGTGGAGAGGCTCTGCTCAGCCCCTGTGTGGTGCTGGGGTGGCCTGGAGGCATACTGTCTCCTTCCTCTGTTCCTGGAGGTGTCTGGGAGGGTAAACAGAGCCTCCCAGGCTAGAGTCTGGGTCGCCCAGGGCAGAGCAGGTAAGAGCATTCTGAAGATGTCATCTCTGTGTCGTGGGTAGTGGAGAGAGCCCGGGGAGAGGGAAGAGGGCTCATCCCTAATATCTGCTGGTCCCTCACTAAGAAACACGTGCCCTGGCCAAGAGCCAAGGGCAGAGCTGTTCGGCATTCCTGTGTTTGCTGGACGGGTATGTGTTGGACTGGGTTGCCCTGTAGGGGCTGGGGGCCGGATGGTACCCGCTGATGTGGGATTCGTGCCAACAGCCATCTTTGATCCCAGACATTGGGGTTCACGCTGTAACACATTTTTGCTTCAGCTGGAAGCTTGGTTTGATCAGAATCCTCTTAGCACGGAGATTGGCATTCCTTAAACATGTGGAATTCATCCAACAACATTCCCTCCTAACTGTGGGGTAGTTACTCATTTCCTTGTCTGTCTCACCCTCAGGATACACAGAATTTAAGGCAGACCTTTGCACTCTGAGTCGAAAGACGCAGGCTGCATCTAAGCCCTGCCTTTTGCTAGCTGTGTGGCTTTGAAACAAGGCGCTTCACCGCTGTGAACATCAGTCCTCTTATCTAATACAGGACCATGACATAGCTACTCGGGGGTGCTTGTTCCCTTACTCAGTTAGTCGTTATTTGTTAAGTGTCCAGTGTTTGCAGGGTTCAAAATTTGAACTATGCCCAACAAGGTGGAAGTGATCCCTATCTCCATACAGCCTGGAGCATGCAATTAAGCAACTACTTAAATATAAATACAATACAAAGGCACCTGGCTGGCTCAGTCGGTTGAGTGTCTGACTTCGGCTCAAGTCATGGTCTCACGGTTCGTGGGTTTGAGCCCTGCGTCAGGCTCTGTGCTGACAGCTAGCTCAGAGCCTGGAGCCTGCTTCGAATTCTTTGTCTCCCTCTCTCTCTGACCCTCCCCTGCTCACGCTGCCTTTCTCTCTCTCTCAGAAATAAATAAAACATTAAAAAATTGTAAATATATATATAAATACAATATAAATATCATGTTGATACGTTCCCAAAAAAGAGAAGTACAGGCTGATGGATTTAAACCTTGCAAAAATCCAAAAGAAAGTTGTGAGCTCTGCTGTACTGTTTAAACATTAGCCATTATCTTTCTTGTTCTCATGACATTTCCTTTTTTTTTTAAAGTTTATTTATTTATTTTGAGAGAGAGTGGGGGAGGGGCAGAGAGAGAGGGAAAGACAGAATTCCAAGCAATCCCCGCACTGCCAACCCAGAGCCCAACCCGGAGCTCAAACTCAAAAACCATGAGATTGTGACCTGAGCCAAAATGAAGAGCTGGATGTTTAGCCGATTGAACCACCCAGGAGCCCTTTCCTCTCATTTTTTAAGGTAATTCAATGATATGAGCCTCAGTTTTCTCATCTGTAACATGGGAATTATAATATGTGCATTAGTTAGCCTTTCCATGTAACACACCACCACAAAACATAGTGGCTTAAAATACCATTTACTGGTGTGTTTCTAAAAATCAGTAATTTAGGCTGGGCAGAGCTAGGGGGCTCAGCCAGTTTTACTCTGGGCTCACTCGTGTGGCTACAATCTTCAGGGGTCTTATGGGCTCAGCCCTGTGTTTCTAGCAACAAGTTGGCCAGCCTGAGCCTCATTCTATGATGAATGTTTTCCGAAAGTAGCCCGAGAAGTCAAGCCCAATACTCAAGGGTATTTCACACTTCTGAGTCCCATTTGCTAATGTCCCCTTGACCCCTCAACCAGTGCGTGCAAAATGGTCAACCCAGGAGTCAGCGTGGGAGACTGTGCAAGGGTGAGATACAGGGAGGCGTCATTTCTAAAGCAGTCTCCCACCACACCTAACTCCCCCAGTCATCCCAAGGACTTTGCAATCGATATATGATACCACACCGGTGGTGTTTGTACCTGCACATAGTGCATGATTAAGAATTGTTAGGTGACGATAGATCTGAGCAGCTTGCTACCTTATTGGGGGGAAAATACATTACCCACAAAATAAGTGGCTAATGATTAGCCAAAAAAACAAAAACAGAAAACAAAAAAACCTATAAAGTATGGCAATGTGGGTAGAAATACTAAGATGTCAGAGCATTGCTCACCCTGAGATGGCATCAGACTCTGCAGCTTTCAACCCTGGTGTTTTAAAGAGTGACCTTGATCAAAAGGAACTTTTTTGGAGAAGGGTGACCAGCATGGATCCATGGTGAGTGAGAACTGAATTAGGAGAGTCACGGAGACATTTTTCCTGTATAATAACGTAATGTTTATCACTGTTATTTATTGAGTACTTATTTATGCGCCAGGTACAGAGCTAAATGTATTCCCATGGTTTGCCTCATTTAAGCCTCAGGACAGCCATGTTAAGATGTTGGATGCTATCTTCATTTGACAGGTGGGGAAACTGAGTCTCAGATAGTTTCTTTGTTCAGAATTGTACAGAAAGTAGCTAGTAGGTTCAGGATCCAAACTCTGGTCTGCTGGACTCACTAAATCTATTGTTTTCATTGAAATATCTATAAAGATAATTGTACACAGACGGTTGTAAAAGATAATACAGAGATATTCTGGGCACTCCTTACCCAGGTTTCCTGCACCAGTAACATTTTGCAAAACGTTAGTAAGAGAGCAGATACCACAACCAGGTTAGGGGCATCGGTATAATACATTCATTTTATGTAGATTTCCCCAGGTCTACTTGTACCTACTGGTGTGTATGTGTCTGTTTACTTCTGTACATTTTGGAACTTAGTGCGTCCAGTCAAGATAGTGGACCTTCCCACCACCATAGAGTATTTCTCACACTGCCATTCTGTAGCCACCCCCTCCTCCTTTCCACCCCTGCCCCATTCCTAACACCTTGCAGCTGCTGATCTGTTCTCCATTTCCAACATTTGGTCTTGTAAAAAAAAATGTTACACAAATGGAATCATATAATATGTAATATTTGTGAGTTGCTTTTTTTTTTCACTCAGTATAATTCTCCAGAGAGTCATTAGTATCACTGGTCATTCCTTTTTCTCACTGAGTAGTATTCCATGGTATTCCCTTTATTTAACCATTTGCCTGCCAGAGGACATCTGGACTCTCCAGTTTTTTTGCTGTAATGAGTAAAGCCTCTACAACCATTGTTGGACAGGGTTTTGTGTGAGCGTAGGTTTCACTTCTGAGAAATAAGCGCTCAAGGCGCAGTCATTAGACTGTGTAGTAATCGCGTGTTTTATTTTCATGAGAAAGTGTCAAAGTGTTTTTGAGGGTCTGTACTAATTTATATTCTTCCCAGAAATGTGCGTTCACTTCAGTTTCTCTGCATCCTTGCCAGCATTTAGAGTTATCACTGTTTTTCATTTTAGCTACTCTGATGGGTGCATGGGGATCTTGTAGTTTTCATTTGTATGTCCCCAGTGGTCGGTGATATTGAGCATCTTTTCACGTGCTCATTTGCCATCTGTGTTTCCTCCCCAGTGAAGTGTCTGCTCATATCTTTTGGCCATTTTCAAACTGGGTTGTTGGAAGGTTTTCTGTTTTGTTTTGTTTTGTTTTTTACTGTTGAGTTTGGAGCACTCTTTATGTACTCTAGATGCTAGACCTTGTTGGATATGCAGCTTGAAAATGTTTTCTCTTTTCATCCTAGTAACGAAGTCTTCCATAGAGCACAGGTTTGAATTTCAGTGAAGCCCCGTTTATCAATTGTTCCTTTTTGGGTTGTGCTTTTATATAAAGCTCGTATTTTTTACCACTGTGCTCCACTGTTTTCTGAAGGCTGAGGAAGAGAAATCTTATTCTGAGGCTGGGGGGCGGGGAGGCAGGGTGAGGGATTAGGCTTGCTTGTGAGGTTCTAAGGCAGAGTTAGGACCAGCAAGAAGCCTCTTGAAATCAGCAAATTCCAGCTTTCTGGCAGAGGGACCCTTCAAAGGGGTGCCTGGGGGGCTCAGCTGGTTAAGTGTTAGACTTCAGCTCAGGTCATGATCTCGCCGTCCCTGAGTTCGAGCCCCGTGTCGGGCTCTGTGCTGACAGCTCGGAGCCTGAAGCCTGCTTCAGATTCTGTGTGTGTCTCTCTCTCTGCCCTTTCCCCATTCACACTCTGTTTCTCTCTCTCTCTCAAAGATAACTTTTAAAAAATTAAAAAAGAAGACTGAACCTTTGCAGGCCACTGCTTAGAGGTTGAAGTGTGTTAGCAGTGAGTCCCCCATCATCTGAGATCAAGCAAAGCCTTCTGGTGTCTCAGTAGACACTAGGAGGAATCTAAGCCTCAGATGGGGATCAGGTGACTGATATCCTTTAAGTTCCCCTCTGATTCCAAGACTCCAGGTGAGTGGTATTTGAATGACCCCTGCCTGACCTGGTGTGTCTAGCAAATATATCCCACAGAAACCATGCAGGTTGATACATTTGGAAAGGCTTTCAGTGGCCATCTGGGCTGTTCCCAGTTCAGGGCAGGTTGAGCCAGACTCAACAGGAGGTGGGCCAGGGAAGCCACAAAGTCCGCAGTTTTCCTGCCCGAGGGTACACAGTAGCCAAAGGTTTGAAGGGCCCCGCTGCGGAGGCTGGGGCCTGTTCCTCACTCTCTGTCCTCATGCTGGGGGCCAGCTACCTGGCTGCCTGCCCCACCTCCACCCCAGCAGCATCCTCTTCATCCAGAGCATCAAGGAGAATCCCTTTCCTTGCAGCACTTATGAGACTTAATTACCGATGGTGAGGTCCTTTGAGGCCTTGGATGAAAGGGATGGGAGCCGTGCAAGGCTTGATTAGGCATGTAGGACTCTGGGCACAATTAGCTCCGTGAGAGCCTGGCCCTGCCTTTATCTGTCTCCAGCTCCGTGTGACTTACAGCAGCTAATTATTGAAATAAAAATTGCCTGACCACCCAGTTGCTGGAAAGAGGGCCCTAATATCTATTAAGTCTGCCTTTAATTATTGGAAATGGTGGCAGCTTCAGGCAGTTAGGGTTTTCCCATCATTATGGGCCTTTCCCTCCATCTCTTTGAGGCTTGAGTACACAGAGATATAAGTGAAAATCTGCCAAAGCTACTTCTTTCTTGCTTGCTTGGCAACTGGACATCCCTTTCTGGGATACTTTTCCCGGCAAACTCTGTCTGCTGCAGGGACCCCTCGTGATTCCTCCCCAGAGGGCTTCACAATCATTCCACTTTATAGAACTCGGAACCATTGACAGAATACTTAGAATCCCATTGTGTGTGTGTGTGTGTGTGTGTGTGTGTGTGTGTGTGTGTGTACATAAAGGCAGTCTTCAGGCATGGATTACAGATGACCTCGCACCACCCCAATTGGCGGAAGAGAAAACTGAGGTCGTGAAGGGAAACGTGAGAAACCTGGAGGCTCCTGGCTCTTTACCTGCTGGTGTGGCCATCACCAAGTCACAGCCACCGAGAGCTTTTTGCTTTCTCTGGGCACAGAGCCCTGGGCAGCCCAAGGAGGGCACAACCAGTTGCAGCCTTCAAAAATCCATGCCGCTCGTGTGGGATGGAGAGAGATAGTGTTAACACCTGAGATACTCGCTATTTCCAGAGCACGAAGCCAGTGGCTGGAGCCTGTGGTGCCAGTTTTCTCCCCCAGCTCTCCCCTCCAGAGTGGGGGCCTAACGCAGGAGCCCCAGGTGATTACAGGTTAAGCCGTGGACACAGGAGGGGATGCGCAATTAATCAGCCCAACTGTCTCTCTCCTCCCTCTGATGAGCTCATAATGTGGTCCCAGAATCAGCCCATAAAGAATCAGAAATCTGTGCAGGACCCCTGCACACACTTTTTGCAGAGAATTGGCATGCTGATGCAACTCGGGTTTGGGGCTTGGCCCTTGAATGGGTTCTCCAGGGAGAAGGGAGAAAACTGCTTCTGGGCAGGGGGAGCTGAGGGGCACGGCAGTTTCTCAAGGGTCATGTAGAAGCTGAGTGGCAGCACACAGCCAGCATACCTGGGCTGGGTGGGTGTGCTTCCAAAAAAACCATGAGGTATTGAACTGCCCAGTGGGTGCAAGAGGGGTGCATGGAGGGGGCAGGGGGCATTTCACCTACACCAAGAGGTTCCCGCGTGAGCGGCACATGGATGACCATTTGCATGCCCCATTCCCCATCCCCCTGGTTGACTCCTTTGCAGCTTAGATGTGGCCTCCTTCTGGCTCCCTGCTGCCTGCCCCACCCAAACTGATGTCCCCTACTCTGCCCCGAGCATCTCTGTCGGCTGCAGTTTTGTGGTCACTGTGCTGGAACCGTCTAGATGTGTCTGTCCTTCTGACTGTGTCTGATCCACCTCCTTGTCCTCAAACCACCCCCCCCCCACACACACACCACAGTAAGTCTTGATGGATGGTAAAGAATAGGCGAGGATGGATGAACCCAGGGAAAGGTTGCCAGGAAGCTGAGGGCTTGAATATCTTAGAGACTTTCAGTCTGACGACGAAACTCAAGGACCCACAGACAAGTCTGTCTTCAGTCTAGAAGGGCTGCTGCTGGGAAAAAGGCCCTGGACTTCTCTGGAACCCCAGGAGGTAGAGCTGAGTCCTTTGGAAGGAAGCTAAAAGAAGCTTCAGCTCCATGTCAGGAAGCACAGTGAGAGCTTTCCCTGGAGGTAGTGAAGTCCCCAGCTTTGGAGGTGGTGTGACCAGCTGGGGACCGCACAGAGGGGACTGACATTGATGTGGGAAGGACCAGCTGACCTTTGATGGTACTTTCAGTCTTAAGATGCTACATTTTCCAACTCTAAGAAGTCCTCATTTATAAACGGGAATGAATCAATGGCTGGTAAGCTTCAGGAGGGGAAGAATCTGGATGGAAGAATGTAGAAAACCCCCTCCTGTGGGTTGAGGTCCTGTTGTGTCCTGGGTCCTGTGCACGCTCAGCCCTTTTGAGCACTCTGGGTATCTGTGGTGGGAGCTCTCTGAGCTCAGGATTGGAGGATGGTGCCCACACAGCAGTCCCCTCCCTTCGATACCTGGCCTGTGACAGGCCCTCAAATCAAAGGGCAAGACAGCACCTGTAGGCAGTGGCACCATCTGTCACCTGCTTGCCAGCTGCTGATTAGCGATGTCCCAGTAGCTTGGCTGGGCACACAGCCACACTCCACCATCTTCCCAGAAAAGCCCTTTTGTTTTGGCCCATGACACTGTATGGGGCCACTTGGAGTGAAAGTATAACAGCAATGCTCCCAGAGAGTCCAGGTTAGTTGCTAACCTGGTCCATCAAAAGAATTAATACTGCCAACAGAATGGAATGAAAAAGCAAATTGAACATCTAAGGAAATGAAAATGAGGGATGACCTATGTGGGAAGCAGTACAGGTTGTGAGTAAAAGCTTGAGCCTTGGAGTCATATAGACCCAGATTTGAATCATGGCTCTGATACCTTCTTGCCGTGGTCTTCTGGGCCAGGCACTTGACCGCTCTCAGTCCCAGGTTTCTCAACTATAAAATAAGGGTGGTTTGAGGATATGGTCAGGATAAAATGAAGTCATGCATATAAAGACCTTACCCTTAGCCACCATTATTATAATCATGGTGTCACTGTTTTTATTTTTTTAATGTTTATTTACTTATTTATTTTTGAGAGAGAGAGAGAGAATAAGCAGGGGAGGGCCAGAGAGAAGAGAGACAAAGAATCTAAATCAGACTCCAGGCTCCAAGCTGTCAGTGCAGAGCCTCACGTGGGACTTGAACCCATAAGCTGTAAGATGGTGACCTGAGTCGAAGTCGTCGCCCAACCTACTGAGCCACCCAAGTGCCCCTCACTGTGTCACTATGTTTAAAAGCCAGACATTCCCTAAAGTGACAGGGCCAGAGGAGTGTACTCTGAGCACCAAAACCGAGAACACACACTTGGAGCCAGATTCCAGTCTTGGCGTGTTGTACGAACTCAGGCATCACTTTACTACTCTGAGCGTCAGTTTCCAAATCTGTAAAGTGGGGAAAGCAGCCCCTAGTTCTCTGGCACACGTAGCCTGACACAGCCCCCAATACAGCACAGATGTCCCCTTCACTCCTGGCATCCACCTTCATATCCCACTGGAGTTAAAAACAACGGACTCGCAAGACCAAACTCCGAAGGACTAAGGAAAGTAAAAATTTATGATGATTTTATGCACACATACACAAACAGATAATGCCCGGGACTTCTATTTTATAGAGCACATTTTAGCTCTGAAATATTTATGGGCCCATCTTGGCACACAAAGAACTAAAAATATCACCATGTGCTTATGTTAAGGAAAACGTATAAAACTTTAGTCCAGTAGGAATTCAGTCAATTTCTTGGTTCGTCTCTGGCCGTTTTGGAGGTTGGGAGGAAACCCAGGGTGGTAAAGGCCCTCACCTGAGGGTTTGGGCAGGGGCGGGGCTTACTTGGCAGTGACTAGGTCTGGGCAGGGACCCGCCTCTCCCGGGTCCTACACCTGTGCTGTTCTTCCAGGCCGGCTTCCGGCCACTGCCACACCCGGGCTTCCGAGCCCAGCTGGAGGACACGCTCCCCCAGCACCTCTCTTCCAGGCTTTCCGCCACATGCCCGCTTGCGTTTTACTGCCCACTTAGATGACACCTGTGCATGGAGATTGCTTTTTCTCCGCCAGGCTGCTCACTCGTCCCCACTCAGGCTTTCCTTTCAACCTTTCTCTCTCCTTCAAGGCTGGACTCGGAGAATAACTGGGTCTCCCTCTAGTCCCAGGTCTCACGCACCTCCGACTTCCATCCGTGCTGTGACTAGAGCAGTGTTCTGCAAATTGTAGGTTGGCAACCCACCCGTGATCCTATTTTGGTGGAGAAGAATAAAACAGAAAATGTCAGAGTCTACCTTTGAGGAAAGATGAGGCATGGTTTCCGAAATGTGTACATATATGTGTGGTAGGGATCGTGAAATGTATTTTTACCGTAGGTCAGATAAAATAGGTCAGATCTAGACTTCTTTTCTCTCTTTACCTCAAAACTGCCCGGCCTGGCTCACTTTTGCTTGACACGTTTGAGTTTAGATGTCACCTTCTCTGGGCAGTGGGCTCTGATCTTCTCTCCACCGTTAGCCCATCTGGCCTGGCCGAGGGGGCCCTGTGGCCTTCCCTGCCTCTCTCCTTGGCCAGCTTTCCCACTGGCTAGAAGTTCCAAGGAGTAGGAAGCTCATTTGTCTTGTGGGGGTTTTTTAAATATAATTTATTGTCAAGTTGGCTAACTATACAGTGTGTCAAGTGTGCTCTTGGTTTTGGGGGTAGATTCCCATGATTCATTGCTTACACACAGCACCAAGTGCTCATCCCAGCAAGTGTCCTCCTCAATGCCCATCACCCATTTTCCCCTCTTCCCCACACCCCCCCCCATCCACCCTCTTTGTTCTCTATATTTAAGAGTCTCTTGTGGTTTGCTTCTCTCTCTGTTTGTAACTATTTTTCCCCTTCCCTTCCCCCATGGTCTTCTGTTAAGTTTCTCAAGTTCCATATATGAGTGAAAACATATCTCTGTCTTTCTCTGCCTGACTTGTTTCACTTAGCATAATACCCTCCAGTTCTATCCACGTTGCTGCAAATGGCAGGATTTCATTCTTTCTCATTGCCAAGTGGTACTCCATTGTATAGGCTTCACGCAAAGCTTGGGAGGGTGGGGTGGGAACTCAGTGCAGGAGAGAAGAGGCAGGGTGGGAGAAGGGGGAAGGGGAGGGAGGGAACGAGGGAACCTGGCGTGTTATGTCTGCACATCTTCTGCAGCGCTTTGGACAGAGAAGGTCCTTAGTAAGCATTTGCTAAATGGATTAACCTATGGTACCAAGTGTGTAATACCTTTCTTCTGATTCAGATCTAGGCCCTGACGTTTGAAACCATGGCATCTAGAGCAAGCCACATAGTCTCTTCCAGCTTGTTATCTCATTGCACAACAAGAATAAGTAAGAGAAAATATAAAAGAGGATACATCTAACCTGCATAATTTTTACAGGGATTAGAAGTAGTGTGTCCAAAATACCTGGCACACAACATTTGATAGATCGTTCCATTGCTGTTCCCTCTTTTCCCATCTGAGATCATACCCTGGTCACCATCACCACCAGGGTCCCCGAGCCCTCCCCGCACTCATGGACCTGTTCAGACCTTCCAGATCTTTGTGAGCCCAGCTTCGTGTAAAAGAAAAGGAAAAAAGTCTAAAGTGTAGATTTTAGAGTCACCTACCGGCTGCATGAACTTGACCAAGCACGCAGGTCATGTAGCTTGTAGTCTGCTGTCTAAAGTGGTAGGTGACGAGGGCTCTTACAGGGCTATGTGGAAGGCACTGAGGGCAGGGCTCAATGCATACATGTTTCTTCCCTTCCCTTGTCCAGGGCCCGCTCTCCTTCTGCTTAGGCCAAGAATGACACCTGTGTCTGCATAAGGAGAAATGTGTGTTGAAGCATAGGTCCACCTGTCTGCTTAAGGAGAAATATTTAGAAGTGTAGGTCCTGCTTAGCAGAGCACTGGCGGTTGCCTCCTCTGGGGCTGACACCCTGGACAGAGGGCTCCGGTCCTGCTCATCTCGGCCCCAGGGCCTAGCACAAGTCTGTATGTGACAGGTTGTGGAAGTGAGCTCCTCTCTAGAGGCATCTTCTCGGAGCTTGGGTTTTACTCAGAGAAGAGTTTGAGCAAGCCCTGCCTTGGGAGGAGGCCAGGGTCTCACACGTGTTACGTGTGTGCAGTTACAAGATTTGTCAGAAATAACCACATGTCAATGATGATGATGATGATGACACAGAGAGTAGTCGTTTCCCAATCCCCTCTGCCTCTAGGGATAAGGTGCATTAGTTTACAAAGCATCTAACAAAGCCAACCCCTCTAACCTGCCCAGAGCCCCAGAGCTAGGAGGTGGCTGGAGCTCTTGGGAAACTGGTTCTGTCACTGCATGGTCACAATGGTGGGAAGGAAGGTCTCAAGATGGATGGACTCAGCTCTTGATTCACTTCCTGACAGTGTGGTTTTAAGCCAGTTGTTTAACTTCTATAAGCTTCAGGTTCTTTATCATTCAGAGGGACCACGACAGACTAGAATGATGGGGACTAAATTAGATCGCCTAACGAAAGCACTTTGCCCAGTGCCTGGCCTCTCAAGTAGGAGGCATCCGAGGTGTTATTACTTTGATGACGATGGTCATGATGACTACTGAAAGTCAACCAGATAGTGAAGGGTCAGGGTCCCCAGGAAATGGGATTTGCCCCTGATGCTTTAGATGAACAGACTTTAATGAAGAGACAGAGGTGTGGGCGTATGAAGGGAGCCAGCCAGGATGGTGAGACACCTGGGATCTAGCGGCAACAGGAAACAGGAACCCCCTGGGCTTGGACAGGTGAGGGCAGAGAAGGATATTGGAAAAGGACTGGGGGCGCCTGGGTGGCTTAGTCAGTTAAGCGTCTGACTTTTGCTTAGGTCATGATCTTGCGGTTTGTGGGTTCGAGCCCCGCGTCGGACTCTGTGCTGACTGCCAGCTCAGAGCCTGGAGGCTGTTTCAGAGTCTGTGACTCCCTCTCTCTCTGACCCTCCCCTGCTCATGCTGTCTCTCTCTCTCCTAGAAATAAATAAAACATTAAAAAAAAAAAGGCCTGGATGAGGGGCCACCTGGTGTCAGGTGAGTGGACAAAGGACTATGAGGCAGGGAGAGAGCAGGGACTCAGCACTGTGATCTCTCGACTATACCCTCCTGCCCATCTCCCTCAGGTGAACCCAGCAGACCAAGTGTGCGGAGGCTCCCTGGCAGTAAAGATGGAGGGTGTCTGAGAAATGGCCGGCAGCTCTGAGGGTGTGCGTCCAGGAGAAGCTACATGCTCTGCGGGCAGTGGGAAGGAGCAGAGGGAGAGTCAGGAAGGCCAGGCTAATGGAGTTAGGGGCAGTGGGGAGCCACTGGTCAGCAGGGTAAGGAGGGACTGACATGTTTAAACATGAAAGTGTGCCGGACGCCTGGGTTGTCCAGCCCAGGTGGGAGGGTCGGGGTGGATGGGTCCAAGCTGGGCCCCTTCTCTAGCATTCTTCCACCCTCCCTCCAGGTCTCTGCATCACCGTGCTTCGGACCCTCGCTCCACTGTCGCTTCTCGCGTCCCAACCTCTTCCTCTATTAAATGCCAAGCCGAGTGTGAACCATGACCAACCTCCCATCTGTTAGAAAATATATATTTACCATGTGCTGAATTACTATATTAACCCAAAACTGGGGGAAAGATTAAAAGGGAATAGGAGCAAGGCAGATGTTCTCCCTGCCTCTGCTGTGTGACAGGGAAGCCATGAGTTTCGGGGCTGTGCTCATAATAATTCGTGGTCACTGAGCCTTTGCTTTGAAGCCCGTGTGTTTGGTCAATGGGCACACACTGATAAGAAGACATAGTCATCCATTAATTTAACAGCCTAAAATGTGCCTTATTAACGTATGTTTCTGAGGGGATGTTCCTTCTCCAATTATAACTGATGCTGGAAACTTCTAGAGTGTGCCTTTTAAAAATAAAAATAAAATGTCTAGGTATTTTCTGATGATAATAATGGCTAACGTTTACTGAGCACCTAGTATGTATTAGGGACAGTATGTACCAGGGACGTATGTTAACTCATTTAATACTCAGAACGACCCTAAAAGGCTGATGCTGTTTTGCAGATGAGGGAACTGAAGCACAGAGATGTTAAATAACTTATCCCAGGTCACACAGCTGCTAAACAGTAGACACGTGCTTCAAATGTAGGCTTCCTTTCAAATTTTATTTTATCTCTTTAATGTTTATTTATTTTTGAGAGAGAGAGCAAGAAGTGAGTGGGGTAGGAGCAGAGAGAGAGGAGTACAGAAGATCTGAAGTGGGCTCTGCACTGACGGTGGAGAGCCTGATGCCGGGTTCAAACTCATGAACCGTGAGATCATGACCCAAGCCAAATTTGAATGGTTAACTGACTGAGTCACCCAGGTGCCCCCTTGAAATTTTAAAAGAAGGCATCTGATCAATGCCTTTGATTCAGTTTTATGTATGTATTCAATTATGTATCTAATACATATTTACCTAAACCAAATACTAATATTTTATATCGCCTAAGATTGGTAAGAAGTAAAAATGTACTGTCAAGTAATTGTATTCATTCCTTCACTCAACACACTCCATGAGCTCTGTGGATGCCAGGCCTGCCCTCAAGGAATGTCCATCAAGGGGAAAGGCGGATGTGAATATAGACCATCGAGTTAGCCAGATGTACAGTGGTACATCACAAAGGCAGAGAGGCCACAGAATTAACATCCAGGAAGGTTGCAGGTGGCTCAGTGAGAAGGAAGTGAGATGGGCCAGATCATAGATTAGCCTTCCATTTTGACCAGGAGACAGGAATTTATTCTGAAGCCTCCATGGAGCTCCTTGAGAGGCATCAACAGGGCAGTGGCGTGATCTGGGTTTAGGAAATTCATCTGGCGCAAGCTCTAGAGGCAATGTCATCTTGTGGCTGTATCCATGTGCCAAGTTCAACCCCTGAATCAGAATTATGGCTCCACCACTCCAGAGCCATGTAACCTTAGACAATATACTTAACCTCACAATTTCTCACCTGTAATGTGCAGATAGTCATAGTACCTACACCACAGAATTGGAGGATTAAAATATTATCATATACAGTATTAGTAAAAGTACTCAGTAAGTACTAGCTACTAATTATAACATAATATTGGCTATTACTATGAAATCATTATTATGAATTATGAGTCAATAGTATTAACAATGGCTAACATTACTTTAGTGCTTCCTCTTATTATATCATCATCATCATCATCATTATTATCATTCAGGGGGATGGATTGGAGGTGAAGGGCCAGAGGGCACAGAGGCTAGGTGACAGTCTCCATAAATCCTCATCCAAATTAGACCAGATCAGTGCTTTGGGTCAAAAGCCAGTAGTGGGTCACTTTAGAGAGTTCCAATCTGCTGTTTTAAAAAAATGAAAGAATAAAATAGGAAATATCAGAGCACATTGTTCATGACGCGGTAGTGTTGGTTTTGTGACTCTTAGTTCCATTTTATACACATAAACACACATGTTCACATACATAAATGTATGTATATGGTCACATCGTAAGATGTTCTTCCAATTACGGATTTCAGGCAAAAAGGTTTTACAACCCCTGAAGTAGAAAGTATTATAGCTGGTCTTCCCTCCAGCCTTGCCCCTCACATACTCGGAGGACCAAGTATCAGGTCATCACCCAGTGTCAGAAGACTGAATGTTGGGGTGCCTGGGTGGCTCAGTCGGTTGAGCGTCCTATTTCAGCTCAGGTCATGATCTCACGGTTCATGTGTTTGAGCCCCGTGTCGGACTCTGTGCTGACAGCTAGCTCAGAGCCTGGAGCCTGTTTCAGATTCTGTGTCTCCCTCTCTCTCTGACCCTCCCCTGCTCATGCTGTCTCTCTCTCTTTCTCTAAAATTAAAAAAAAAAAAAAACTGAAAAAAAAAAAAGAAGACTGAATGTTAAGAAACCAGAGCCCAGAACCTTGGGTTTGGGCTCCAGTAAGATGATTTGGTTTGTGTGTATCTTCCTTGTCCCAGAACTAATTTCCTGGGGTATTTTGAGAACTGGGTCCCAAAAAGTGTCACCTACCCATCTTGGTTGGCTCTAGTTGCAACTGTAAGGCATCGTCTGTCTAGGAAAGTTGGCTTTGCTAGTAACTCACCATGTGGCCTTGGGCAGATGGTTCTATGGTTCTGGGTCACTCCTGCCCCATGTATAAAACGGGGGTGAAAATAGTTGTCTTATCTTATATGCTTTATGGTTATTAGGGGGCACCAATAAAATCACAAATGTTTGCATTCTTTGAAAATCATGGAGAACATGCAGAAGGAAGTCTACAGTAGACACTTGGGATCTATGATACATCCCAAAGACACCAACCAGTTACCAGTGGTAACCTCGGACCATTCTTCTGCTGAGGAAAGTGATGCCGCTTTCCAGGTTAGGACATATGGACCCATGTGAGTGGGTCTAGAGAGCTCTTTATCAAGATGAGAAGGATTTGCAGTGGAGGCAGGCTGACACCTTTCCCGGGTGAGGGCCTTTTGTGTCTTGGTAGGGAAGAGAGCATCTTCAACCAAAAGGATGCCTCATCTGTCCATGATTGAACAAAGAACTTGGAAGCACCCATCCATGAGACCAAAGCTGCCCTTCTGTGTGTTTTGTTTGGCCTACAAAGTGTTTTAAAATTTTAAGAAATAAAATTTTATTTTGGATAGCATTCCAAAATCATACATTTTATATCGAAGTCCAAATTTCTAACTTATCTTAAAAATTATCAAGTCACTAAGGGGTGCTCAGGTGGCTCCATCGGTTAAGCATCTGGCTTGGGCTCAGCTTATGATCTCACAGTTCGGGAGTTCAAGCCCCGCATCAGGCTCTTTGCTGGCAGCTCAGAGCCTGGAGCCTATTTCATATTCTGTGACTCCCTCTCTCTCTGCCACTCTCCTGCTCACAGTCTGTCTGTCTGTCTCTGTCTCTCTCAAAAATAAATAAACATTTAAAAAATTTTTTAAAAATTAACAAGTGACCCTGTACTGAAGCCCCGGAAGCCACAGAGTGCCCAGATGCTCTTGGCCTCCGCTCTGCAAGAGGGCTCTTGGCAGGCCCCTCCGTCTGTCAGACCCCCCACCCCAGGCACAGAGCCTCTACTCCAGGCACAGAGCCTCCACCCCAGGCACAGAGCCTCCACGCCAGCATGGCGCCAGTGGTCATAGCTCTTGCTCAGTTGTTTCTCTACAGGACAGTTACACAGTGACATGTTTATATACCCACATGGCTCTGAGAAGTGGAACAATGAAAGAAAGAACTGAGAAAGCTGTATGTGTCAGGGAAAATAAGGGCTCTCATCATGGCTCGCTCAGGATAGTCTGTTTTCCTCCCATGCTTACCCCCGGCTCTTGTAGGGGGTTGCATTCGCTGTTACAGAGCCAAAGGAAGCCAAAGGAAGGAAAAAGCAGAGTGCTATCACGGGTATTTAAAAAAAAAAAAAAAGCCGGGATGTCAGTTTAGGGCACAAAGGTCCAGATGTGGAAAAGAAGAGAGGGAGATTAGGAGCTTTCCAGCAATCAGACACCCTGGCAACACCCAGGCGAATGCGGTCGGTACTGTGGCTTCCCCAGGTGCTGAGGCAGTCTCTGTTGAGGCCTGCAGGCCTGGACGTGGGGAAGTTCTCAGATTGCACTGGTGGCCAGGGTCAGCCTCACTTCTGTGTAGTGGAAGGGAGGGGACTCAAGGAAGTATGATAGACTAGAAAAACTCCGGTTTTAGAGCCTAATAGACCTGGCTTCGGATCCTGGCTTTGCTACTGCCTAAGTGACCCTGAAGGAGGTTCTGAACCTTGGTTTTCTCATCTGTCAGATGGGGATTGGCTGGCCAATTAAATAAACAAATGTGTATCAGAGGCACCGGGCTCTGGAGTGAGCAAAACAGCTAAGGTGCCTGCTCTCATGGAGCCTACTTATTAGTGGAAGAAAAGAGGCAGTGAGCAAGTAATTGTTTAATTGTTGTGTCGTGATACACGTGGATTGGTTGTTTATACTCTGACTCATTTCCGAAAAAGGTTGGAAACAGTAATAACAACTCGGGACATGTGACCATGTAATAAGAAAATGTTTGCCAAGTGCTTAGCCCCATGCCTGCATATGGTTTTTCATTTCACAAAATCTTTTTTTATTATTTTTTAATGTTTTTATTTATTTTTGAGAGAGAGAGAGCATGATTAGGAGAGGGGCACAGAGAGAGGGAGACACAGAATCCAAAGTAGGCTCCAGGCTCTGAGCTGTCAGCAGTGAGCCGGAGGCGGGCTCCAACTCACAAACTGTGAGATCATGACCTGAGCTGAAGTCGGACACTTAACAGACTGAGCCACCCAGGTGCCCCCACAAATTCTTTTTTTTTTTTTTAACATTTTATTTATTTTTGAGAGAGGGAGAGAGAGCGCACCCCCCGTGGGTGCTTGTGCGTACATGAGTGGGGGAGGGGCAGAGAGAGAGGAAGGGAGACAGAGGATCTGAAGCAGGCTCTATGCTGACAGCACAGAGCCCAGTGCGGGGCTGGAATCCACCCTGAGATTAAGACCTGAGCCGAAGTCCAAGGCTTAACCAACCGAGCCACCCAGGAGCCCTGTTTCACAAATTCTTAAGGAGCCCCAGCTCCGTGTCAGGCCCTATCCCAGCTGGGGATGTGATGGGAACAGACACATGATTCCTATCTAGGGGGATTACTGAAATCCGTGCCACTGGTCTTTGTTCTCAACTTCCTTGATACCTATCAGTGAAGGAGAGGCTGAAGCCTCTTCCTGGCGGATAGGCAGAGTAGCAGAAAGGGACAGGGTTCATCTCAGAGGGCCCGGTGCAAGGCTCCCTCTGCTACTAATATCTGTGTGGCTGTGGAGCCGGGCCTTCCCCTCTCCAAGTCTGAAGTCCCGGGTCCACAGCATTGCAGGGCGAATCCAAGTCCGGAATGGATTCGGTACTGCCTTTGCCTCCCGGGGCCCGCGCTCACGCCCTTTCTTTGGTCTCCCGGCCGCAGACCACTCAGCCCTGAGTGCGGCGAGGACCCTGTTCGTGGATGTGGAGGAGCGCGGGCCGGTGGCCATGGACGTGAAGGAGAGGAAGCCGTACCGCTCGCTGACCCGGCGCCGCGACGCCGAGCGCCGCTACACCAGCTCGTCCGCGGACAGCGAGGAGGGCAAGGCTCCACAGAAGTCCTACAGTTCCAGCGAGACCCTGAAGGCCTACGACCAGGACGCCCGCCTGGCCTACGGCGGCCGAGTCAAGGACATGGTGCCGCAGGAGGCCGAGGAGTTCTGCCGCGCAGGTGAGGGCGGCGGGGGGCGGGGCTGGACGCAGGTGTGCACCTGCGTGCGCGCGTGCGCCGGTGAGCAGACAGCTGGCCAGACGCAGATCGACGCCAGGCCTCGGCTGTTCTGGCTCCCGGATCTGGTCAGAGCCTGCCTGTAAGTCAGCTTAGTTTGTTCATCTCCATGGTTACCCAGTCCGTGGTGGTTAGGAGCTGGGCTCCGAGTCAGACTAACTGGGGTTGCGTTCAGAAACGCCACCCGCTCTCCTCGAGGCCTCAGTCCGCATCTGTTAGATGGGCTGCACTGAATTGTGCCCTGAAGTGGCATGTTGTAAGTGTAAGCATGCTAACATCAAGTGAAGACTAAGTCAGTTATCCGTTTTATTACTTGTCATGTATGTATCCATTCAACAGACAGGTTACCTTTTTTTTGCCTCGAGCATTGTCCTGATCTATCGAAGTGTTGTTCCTGAGATAGACCTAAGATCTTGGTACTTTGGAGAACGTTCTGGCACCTGACTCCTCTCCTTCACTTTCTGCATACACTTGTCACCAAAGCCGGTCCATCCAACTCCAAAGTAACTTTCAAATCCATCCCACTTCTTCACCCACTCTGCCGCTGTCCCACTTCCGGCCACGGCCACTGACAGTCTTTCTCCAGGAGGGTTGACTGCAGCCCCCTTCACCCAGAGCTGACCCCTCTGAGCCACTCTCTGCACTGCAGCTGGAGTGAAGTCGGGAATGTTTCCTCCTTGTCTGTAACCTGAGCTCCTTAACCTGGCATAGGGACTTTCCCCAAATCTGTTTTCTTCCTGGCATATTTTGTTCCCTAACTCTCCACACCATGCCATCCATGCTCCAGTCCTCAGACCTACTCCTTATTCCCACACTTGCCATATTTGTTCCCTACCCTGTTGCTGCAGTGATTCCTGTTTTTCTGCCTGCAGACCCCTGAGCCCTCTGTGATGCCCAACAGGCTGCTACCAGTCACTGATTCTGCCCCACCTGCTTCCCTTCCACAGCCAGGGTGAGCCAGGCAGCATGCTGTGTGGTTTATATACATTTGGGCAGCGTTATCTAATCCTTACGACAACCCCGAGCTGAATCATTTGCCCTAGACCACCGAGGTCAGAGGAGCTGGTCTCACACATCTCTACCCTCCTACAGCCAGATACCCACCTGGCCTCTCCCACGGGCCGGACTGCACATGAAAGCTGGCCTGTGCATAATGCTGCCTCTCAGGCTCAAACGAGGAAGGTCCACTTTTCCACAAGCTCTTTTCCAGCTTGTGTTTAAAAATTCAGACTCTGGCAACTGACCCATCTGGATTTGAATTCTGGATCTGTCTTTTTTATTGCCCTCAGCTTCTTCACCTGAAAATGAGGTTAACAGGGATGCCTTCTACCCTTAGGATGGTCATGAAGATTAATGAGGATTGTAAATAAAGCACTTGACACAGTGCCTGGCATGGACCAGATGCCTCGTGGATGCTGCCTCCCACTAATTGCCTTCTCTGGGTCTCAGCGAGGAGAAGGGACGAAGGGTATCAAAGCTTTCTTCCAGCTCTGTCCTGCCCATGCCTGATAGAGCCCAGTGAGCCCTGCCTGGCCCAGCTTGGCCTGGATGCCACTCTAGCACAGGATGCTGCAGAGAGGAGCCCCTCTTGTCCTTATAAAAAATAAGAATCAGGTGCCTGGGGAGCTCAGTCCAAGCGTCTGACTTTGGCTCAACTCATGATCTCATGGTCTGTGAGTTTGAGCCCCACATCAGGCTCTGTGCTGACAGCTCAGAGCCTGGAATCCTGCTTCAGATTCTATGTCTCCCTCTCTCTCTGCCCCTCCCCTGCTCATGGTCTCTTTCTCTCTCTCAAAATAAAAAAAAAAAAATTTAAATTTTTTTAAAAAATAGGAATCATTCCCATCTTATAACAGAGTAATCCCACCCACTACCTCCCTAGATCCTTAAAAATCCTGTGAGGGTAGTGGGTCATAGATTATCACCCCCACTTTAAAGACAAGAACGTTGAGGCTTACATGACTGCAGCAACCCACAATCACACAACTAGATGTTGAGCAGGGTGATAGGTCAACCTGTGTATAGTGAGATCCTTATGAAAGAGGCCAAAAGGACGTAAAACAAGCAGATCATAAGGACCTCCCACATTTGGTGAAGTAGATCTCCTAAGCTCACAGCTGAGAGGGGCCAATGGCTCCAAGGGATCACTGAGCCCTAGGAGGCAGCCCTCACCTTGCGTTTCTCAGTCCATAGATCTATCTACTCACTCATATTCACGCAGTGTTTGGCTGCTTAAAAGGGTATTTAGGGCAAGCCACGTGGAAACTGATGCAGCCTGGGCTGTTTATCTCACATCCTTCTGATGCATTCTTCTGGGCTTTGCTTGAGAGGTCCAGCCCGGCAGGGCAGGAACATGAGCTGGGGCGGAGGTAGGGGGCGAGACAGGTGTGGAGAAGGGATAGCAGAGAGAGGTGAATGGGGCAGGCAGAGAGGATGGGAAGCAGACAGGGGATTTGGTCTCCAGTGTGGAGTTTCTTCTACTTAGAAGGCGAGCACAGGGGGAGGGCAGATTGGAGAATGGCACGTAGGAGATACTCAGAATATTTAACATCGGTCTGACCCATACCCCGACCAACCAGAATGTCTGCCTGGCCAGGGAGCAGAACCCAGGGGTCCCTGCTGTGCCGCATTATGAGGGGATGGGGGTGGGGGTGTTTATAGGGAGGGGGCTGGAGTAGACAGAGCAGAGGCCGGGGCGCTGGGTGGTCCCGGGCATCAGTTCCCAGCCAGTATAGAACTATCTCATGACTTTCACTTCAAATTAAGGCTGAAGCAGTATGAACCACCTGAGCAACAGGATTGGGGTACCCCCTCCCTCTGCAGCCCTTATTTCCACAGTGGCCCCCCGGTCCCTGCTTCCCCATTCCTTCCATCTCTTTATCCATCCTCCAAAGTATTGCCAGAGTGTGTCTTCCCGTTTTCTTAAAACGTTTACTGAACACGCACCTGGCACCAGGGCAAAGGCGCTGGCCCAGAGCTGACGGGGATGCTCGGGGGCACGGGGCTTCTTTTCAGAGTGACGCACACGACTGTGGTAGGAGCTCTCCCTGCTGGCTCCCCTCCTAGTCTCTGGCAGGTCCTGGCCTCTGCAGGTGCTCCCGGCCGGCCCTGGCCCTGACTGCAGGAATCCTTCAAAGCTCAGGCATCTATCCTCCAGTCTTTATTCTCCAAGGTCACTGTCATCTGCAAACCTGTCCTCTGAGCTCCTACCCTCTGCCTGTGCGTTCCCAGAGCATTCTCTGTGGATCTCCCCACCTTGGACTCCCACCTGTAATCATGCACCCGGTTGGATCTCTCGCACTTGCCTGTACAGCCCGGCGCCACGCCCTACATATTGCTGTGTGTCTGTAAAGGCCCACGGCCAGTTAGAATTGGCTTAAAAGTGGGAGCTACCTGATTATAAAGCCATTTCCCAGAGGAGGGGTTTAATTGGGATAGGACCCTTACTGCCTCTGTCCACCCTCTCTTTTTTGAGACCCATCCCTCAAACACTCACGGGAATATTAGAAATACCGAGAAGGCCGTCCTTGAACAGACGTTGAGTGAGCATTCAGGTGTAACATGGAGGCTGTATTTTCCGTGGACGTCAGCACTCCCTTTGGTACTCACATACCAATCCCCCAGTGGACGCGCCTCACCCACGTCTTCACCAGCCTCAGTCCTGGACGTTTCCGGGCCTTCCCGAGCCCTCAGGACCTCTCAGCAGTCCAGCCCTGGCTGTGTGCCTGGCTCGCTGGCTTACTCCAAAGCCTGCAGGTTCCCGCCATGGTCCCAGCCCCGCCTGGCATGCCAAGCTCAAGGCCAAGCCCACTGCGTTGCATGGGGCCCACTTTTCTCTGCCTGTCACCATCCTCACTGCCACGCTCCAGGATTTCCTGACTTGGCCAGAAAGAACCTTCTGGTCCCGGGTCAGCCATCTGCATCACATCCCCAGGCATCCCCTCTGCTCAACAGTGCTCCTTTCTGGATCAGAAGAGGAGATGAAGCCTCAATTTAACATCTACTGAGCCCCTGTTGAGTCCCGCATTTTGTTCTAAGTGCAGGGATTTAGGGATGAATGTGAGAGGGCCGCTGCCCCTGCTGAGGTCATCACGGCAGACGGGTCAGGCCCTTGATTCTACTGGGGGGGATGACAGGGGCCAAGGACTCTGAGAAGGCCCTTGGGTACGGCAAGAATCAGTGACTTCTGCACAGGGTGTAGTCATCCAGGGAGACCTCACAAAGGAGGTGCCATGTGCCTCGGGCCTGAAAGGATGTGGAAGAGTTGGGCTGACGGGGGAGGGGCAGAAGGAGCCATTTTGGCAGAGGGGCGGGGGCATGGAACACCGGTGAATCCTGGGGTGGGGGACCCAGTTTCTGGTGGGGAGAACCCGCTCAGGAGACCCTAACTGAGCTACCGTGTGCTTCCTCCCAGGCGCCAACTTCACCCTGCGCGAGCTGGGGCTGGGAGAGGTGACGCCCCCCCACGGCACCCTGTACCGGACGGACATAGGTCTCCCGCACTGCGGCTACTCCATGGGGGCCAGCTCTGATGCTGACGTGGAGGCCGACACCATGCTGTCCCCTGAGCACCCCGTGCGGCTGTGGGGCCGGAGCACGCGGTCGGGGCGCAGCTCCTGCTTGTCCAGCCGGGCCAACTCCAACCTCACGCTCACCGACACTGAGCACGAGAACACCGAGACCGGTGAGTGGCCCGCCTGGCCTGTGCCAGGCGCCCCTGTTTCGGGGCCAGGGTTTTAATTACAGTGTCGCTTTCCTATTCCATCACTTGGGGCTCCGGGAAAGTTGGTGAAAAATTGTCTTGCGCTCAGTGGTCAGAAGTCAGAGCCATTTGCACGGTCACACGAAACACCCACCCGCTGTTGACACACCAGAGATTGTGTCACTGCTCTTTATTTTCAGGTTTTCAGATGGGGGGGGGGGTGCCTAAGGCACAGGGTTATTATTTGCATTATTTGCAAGGTCCCTGTGGTGGGGGCGGGAGCAACGAGTCCCCAGCAGTTGGCTCTCCGTCACATGAGCCGTGTCTGGTCCCACCTGAATCCCACTCAGTCTCCAGCCTCCAGGTGCTCAGCAGTCCTGGGGGGGTGGTCACCCCCGGGGCACCTTCCCCCAGTATCTTAGGCTGGGCAGAGAATGCCCTTTAACAAAAACCATCGTGTCGGGGTAACTGAAAGCCTGAGGGTTTGCTCCAGCATCCCCCGATCTCACGTGAAGCTCTGGGGACGTGCAGGCTCTAGACGCGATTGCACCCTCACCTCCACACCCCTTCCTTCTGCCAAAGCCCACGAGATGCTGTGGGAGGAAAAGATCGCAGCTATTTCACACGCCCCTTCGTAAGGTGGAAGAGCGGGAACCCGGTTTCAGAATTTCCCTCCCCGCTTCAGGGCCTTGTTGGCAGCCGTCTGAGGGGCTCTGGGTTAGTTGCAGCCCTGCAGGGCGCCGCTCAGGCCGTCTCCCTTCTCGGGTGCTCTGTGCCCAGCCACTCTCTGGGCATCTTTGAGGACTGAGGGGGCCACTGCTGGGCCTGGCAGCACGGCATTGGGGAGCTGAATAGAGACCAGGGACAGCCCCTCTGCCCAGGGGAGGGGGGGGCTTTTGGTAAGGGGGTGTGCTAGTGCTTTTTGCCAGAGTGGGAGGGGCACTGTCCAACTGTCAATGAAAAGAAAGACCGAGGCAGACACCAGTGCCCCCTACTGGTTTCCAGCTCCAAATGCAGGGTCCTCCTAATTCCTGTCCAGGCCTCCCCAGAGGTGTGTGTTGGGGGACGTGGGGGGGGAGGAGGGAGGTGAGGAGGGGACCAGGTCAGAGATGAAGGCTTAGGCAGGTTAATCTCTGGAAGAGATGCTCTAGCTAGCTTATATACAACAGAGTCCCAGATTTGGAGTCAGGCAGGAGACCAGGTAAGGTCAGGGTCAGGTGGGATATTTATTTCCATAAAGAGTCAGGTGCAGTGTAGTTCCAAATATCCACTCCACCCCCGCTTCCAGATTGCTCAGAGGATTTCCTATAGGAGCCTATGCACTTGCCTGAGGGGTGGGAGAGCACCAGTGCTTAGATACTGGCTTGGCCTTGACACCCTCCCTTGACCTCCAACCAGCCCTGTGAGGAGGGTGACGACCTCAACACCAGGGGGGAGATCCCCCTCTCTGCAGTGAGAGACCATCCACACTCCTTTGTCCACCTTCCCACTAAGGCCCAAGCCAAGAGAGTCCTCCCCCCTCCCCGCCCTCCACCGCACACACATCCAGCACACAGATTTGATATATAAGGCCTCTACAAAGAAAATGGTCTTTGATCGGGAGGCAGGGAGCCCCAGTTCCATCACTGACCTGGGTTGTGGCACTGGATAAGTTGGATCCTTTCTCTGGTCCTGTGTTTCCTCATCTATAAAATAAGTAGTTGAAACAAAGTCAGCATTTTCCATATCTGAGAATGTTAATAGTTCTTAGGTTGAGGGGGGGGGATGACAGCAGGAAAGTGGTCAGTGGTCACATAATGTAGAAAACACGATGTTGTTTCAAACCAATTTCTTTACTGCAGGACTTCTCAGAGCCTTTAATCTATTAACCTGCATGCTAACGGGTAAACCACCAAGGAGAGACATATGCAGCATTCCCCAAATTGATCATGGAATGCTTTGTTCTCAGAGCATCTGATGGGTTCGGTGTTCGGATGAACACTTTCGGGGATCAGCTGAGCTGAATGGCCTGCAGACCCTTCCAGATCTGGGATTCTGTGATTTGAAGTACTTTCATTAAAGTGAAGGTGCACGAGAAGAAAGTGATAATAGCAACATTAGCAATGAGTAGCTGCTGCGAGTCGGCAACCCCCAAGCACAGGGGTGATGCTGTTAGTTCTAGGATCTCATTTCCCGCCAGGAACACAGCTTTGAGGCAGGTTTAGTGTCCCCAGAATTGTTGCCCAGAATAAGGAAACTATGGCACTGGGAGGTTAAGACGCCTGCAAAAGTCACGTCACTAGCAAGACAGGATTTGAACTCAGGCCTGTATGACTCCAAGACCTTTATTCTTGTAGCCCTGGTGACAGTGAATTCCCTCCACAGCGAAATGCTTAGGGTGTTTGTTCTTTCAAAGGCTTCTTACCCTGGTGACAAGTGATCATTTTTCCATAAAGTCATGACAGAGTGAGGTGCACGCTGCCCACATTATTGTATATTCCCTGAGAGCCGAATTAGAGCAGAATTAAGCCTCTGCTGGGTGATAATGACATGGTCGAGGAGCCTCAAGAGCTTCAGCCTTTGAGAACAGAGCCGGGAAACGGCTGCCTGCTTCCCCTGCCCAGGCCACCATTTCCTTCTTTTCTGATTGTCGGTTTTAACACTGGCTGCAGCACTTAAGGCTCGCTGTACTCGAGGAAGACAGGCAGGCGAAGGAGGTGACGGGTGACTCTAGCAAAGACCCCCCCAGCCTCCACAGTCCTTCCAGACCTGGACTCCCCAAGCCCAGACACCCGCAGCTGCCCACGTGCTTGTCCACGTGCCCCTGGGTGGGAAGCCACACTAACAGCTTTGTTCTGCTCGGGTCTAAAGAGTGACAGTGAGTCATACTGACAGTGCACCAGCTGTAGGAATGGCTCCCTTTTGTCTCCTGATGACGTTGACAGTGCTCTTGGCACACTGCTGTCTCCCCAACTTACAGCTGAGGACCCTGCCCCTCCCATCTCCACCCCCTCCCATCTCCACCCCCCTCCTCTGCCTTCCTCTCTTTATCTCACATTCATCCCCTCCCCGACTTCTCCCTCCTTGATGAGAACTTGTGTCTTAGCACCAGAATGGGCCCTATCGCACTGGGTACATTAGCCAGCACCTCAGAGTGTGGCCACTCTTCAGAAGTACAGGGGAGACACATGGGCCCTTTGTACATGATGGGCTTTAATAATCATAACAATTCCATGGCATTCCCTTTTCCCAGATGGAAAAACAGAGACTATGGAGCTGGTAAGTCAGCAGGTCACCAAAGCTTGGATTGAAACTCCGATCTCTCCAATCCTCGAGTCTGAGCCCTTTGCCCACCTCTGTTTGAATCAGCGAGTGTTAGACTCTCAATTGAGGCCACCCAAAATATGTGACCACGTTCTCAGAGATCTTTACCAAATGTGAAATGCAAAGTAACCCCAGCAACTTCCAGCCACAGGAAGGAACATCACCTCTGCCTCCCCACCCAGCCTCACATTAGTCAATAGTAATTGTCAACAGTATTGAGAGTGGTGGAGGCTTTTGCTGAGGGCACGGCGATGCAGCATGCAGCTGCCATCAATAATAACTTTTATGGGGTCCATTAAAGCCAATTTCTGCCCCTGAAGGTTAACGTCAGCAGCTTTTATGTCACTGCTTAATATCCAAAGTAAATACAGAATTGACTGGGTAATGTAAACACAAATTTTATGCCCCACGGCCATCAGGCAGAGGCAGCCCTCCAGCCTCCTCTGCTGAGTGGGGCCAGCAGGCTAGGGGATAGCAAGGAGAAGTCGGCATCAGGCCAGGCACACAGTTGGCGTTCAATAAATGGTTTTTAGGAGGCAAAGGTTGCGATTGGAGCTCCGTTCCCAACTGCTGGGTCAGGCTGACAACAATGTGTCTGTTGTAGATGCATATTGTAATTTGTTCTGTGTTTATCCCAGGCTCCCTCAGCGTACTGGCCATTATTCTGGAATCAGGAGTCTAGATGAGTAGCGGGGAGGTGGAGATACGATGACCTTGTGTCTGTGTCTACAGTGGAGGTATAGCAGGCGCTGTTGCAGCATTGAAAGAGAAGCAGCTCTGGAGTCTGATGCAGAGATCTGGTCTCCTCTCCTGATGGTGCCCTATCCAGCTCTGAAACCTTGGGCAAGGCCCCTCACCTCCCCAAGCCACGGCTTCCTCATTTCTAAGACAACATGGCAGTGGTTACCAGGGGCCAAGAGAGAGGGGAATGGAGAGTTACGGTTTAACGGATGCGGACGTTCAGACAGGGAGACTGTAAAAGTTCTACAGATGAACAGGTGATGGTCGCACAGCAGTGTGGATTACTTAACGATGCTGAACTGTACATTTAACACTGGTTTAAAGGGTTAGGTATGTTTTACCACAATAATTAACATAGAAACAGCGTGTCATCTTCTTTCCTTGACATGTTGCTGTGAGCCTCTGCTACATTTGTGAAGCATGCAGTCTGTGTTGGTCCTTAATTAATGCTAGCTATTAATATTAATTTTCTAAGGAGCTATGGAGTGATGGTAAAAGTAGCCGTTGGTCTTACCGTAGGGTGCAAAGGCTCATTCCTTCATTTCACTCATATTTTGCGTCTGGGCTTGAAGGCCAAGTAGGATTCCACTGAGCATCAGGGATATGAGAGAGGCATTCCCAGTAGAGAAAATTGCACAAGGCAAGGCTTTAGAGGCATGTGAAGAGGCATGGGGGGCGGTGGGGGGGGCGGTCTGTGGAATAGTGAGAATTTACTCTGTGTTTTAATCCCAGAGGCAAACTGAGAAATGCATTTTGAAAAGAAATGATGAACAGAATCACAGTTACCCCCAAATTATCAAGCAGCCTGGGTGTCAAAAGGGAAATTATTGGTTAACCTAATTAGGCAGCCAAATTGGTTATTCAGAGTCAGAAGATTAGGTGAGCATCTCCAAAGCACAGTGAGAAAGAAGCTCATTACTGATTTAACTCAATTTATCCTCTACCCTCCCTGGCCCCAGGCTCATGAGACTTGGTTTAAAAAACCTATAAGAATATCTGTCATTAATTCCCTGAGTGGCCAGAAACTGCAGCTACCCAGCCATTGAGTGCACAAGCCTCCATCGTCTAAGATGGGAAGCTGGACTCCCTCAGTCTGAGTAGAAGTTGGATCCCTGTGTTTGACTACTCCTCTGCCTTGTGAGCTGGCCAATACTCCCTCCCAGGAACACAGAGGAATTGGGGAATTAGACTCTCCAGCCTGGCAGTGTGAGTGCTTTATGGCCCCAAGTTCCAAAGAAGCATTAGAAAGGGCCTGTTAGAGAACCTGGGAGCTAGAAGGAACTTGGAGAAAACAAGCCCATTAACTCTTACACTTTCCTCAATTTCCAGCCAAGGAAGCTGAGACTCCGAGAGGTTGGGCGACTTGCTGAAGGTTGCACAGCTAGTAAATTGCAGAACCAGGGTCAGAGTCCAAATCTGCCTCTCCCCAGTGCCCATGATCTTTCTTGGCCACTGCACTCCACAGTTTGTTCTGTTTTATAGAAACCTGTGTTTATTAATTCAATGTGTACAATATATATAATCTAAGAGGTGATTCTGGCTATTTCCAGAACATAATATTCTTTGTCAGCATTAGAAGCTTGCAGAAAAGAAACCGAATCCATAACCTGTTAGAATTGATATGGAGCTAGAGATCATACTTGGCCACTCTCAGATTGTGACGTGCTGGGCAAAAGACATTTAAAGTAGGGATCATAGAGGTTTAAGAGAAAAATTCCACCAGAAGGCATCTGAGAAGGTTTTATGGAAGCAGTACTGGCCACTGCGCCTTGAGGGGTGGAAAAGGCTAACAGGTGAAAAGGGGGATCTAAGAGCGTTCTGCGTAGACAAGGTGTGAAGGTAGACAAATAGAAGGTGTGTCCCATGGGTTAGAAGTTAGGCGTATAACTGAGAATAAGAGGAAGGGAAGTGTTTGGAGGGAAGGTTAGAGAATGAGCAGGATTCTGTCATTTAACAACTATTTGTTGAGCACCTACTATGTTCCACTTACCGTTTTAGGTCTTGGGGTTCCAGCATGATCAATACAGATAAAACTACCCACATCTGAATGAGGAGACTGATGAGAAACAAATGCATAAACTAAATGATGCAGGATGTTATGAGAAAGGTAACAGGAATTCCAGGGTGAGAGCAAGGTTGTGCTTCTAGACTTGGTGGCCAAAGAAGGCTTCACTGAGAAGGTGACGCTTGATGTGGGCATGGGAGTGAGTGGTGAGGATATCTGGAAGAAAAGTGATCCTGGCAGAAGGGTGGACAGGTTCAAAAGCCTTGAGAAGCTTGGCAGAAGCGTGTCTGGCTTGTTCGAAAAGTAGCAATGAGACCAGTATAGCCAGGGGAGGGGGAGGGGTCAAAGAGGTGATGTGGGGCAGGTCATTGCATGAGCATCACGGGAGGGTCCTGAGCTGAGGAGCGACGAGCTCTGACTAACGCTAGGACAAGAGCATTCTGGAAGCTCTGTTGAGAGTAGACTCTAGTGGGCCATGTCAGTGTAGGAGGCTATTGCTATAATCCAGAGAAAGAGGATGGAGACTGAGACAAAGAGGAAGCATGGAGGCCATGAAGATGGGCCTGAAGGAGGGAACAAGCCACCTCTTCCCTGGTCCCTGCAGGGCCTTGCAGCAGCGAGGAAGACCTCCTCACTCAGGTTCTTTGACCAAGATGGGCTCCCAGGTACTCTCAGGGAAGGAGCACGCTTGACCTTCAGCCCAGAGAACGGGTCCTTGAGTACTGACCTGTCCCATGCCTCATCCCATGTTCTCTCATGGCCTTGGTTATGAGGCAAACTCCCTGCCTATCCCTAATCACACACTCCAACCTGCTGCTGACCTTGCTCCCTGACCCCCACTCCATGCCTTGCCTTACCTCCCACATGAGACTCTTGGCACCATCTTGTTTTGTTATTATCTTGGCTTCCCTTCAGCCATAATTCCCTAAAACCCTTCCTTCTGCCCAGTTGCCTCAAAATGCCTTGGTGAAGTGGGACACAAGGCCTTCTCGCCACAGCTTCACATCTGCTAGAATTACCTAGGATCTAGAATCCAGTGTCTGACAGCCACTAACATTGTTGTTCTTGGGAGTTCCTTGTAAGAGGACTTTAAGGAGTCCTGGCCCAGTTTAAATGCTCCCCAGTCGCCCTGGCACTGGCGAGCTCTTTTGCTCTCCCTGGTGGGCAGAACATGCTAACACAAGAGCACTTTCCTTCTGAACTGGGAAGAGGAGAAGAGAGAGAGGGAGATTCAAAGCTATGCTAAATTAGGATAGATTGCATTCTTGAAACTAGGTTAGAACCTGCTGTGTGCAGAGAGGTACAGCAAACCACAGTTTTGCTTTCAATTTGAGCCAACACGATTTTCAATTCATTGGAAGTAATGATGTGCACAGTGACAAACTTCCTACCAGAAGGTGTTTTCTAGGCATCTTCTTTTCCCACCAGTAAGCCCAGCTCTGTCCCAGGAGAATGGATCCTGGGACTGATTCGACTGCATCTAATCCAGGATGACTTCAGGGGGAAAAGGAGTAACCAGTGGTGGGAAAAGAACTCCCTTACCCACAGGAGCCTCGTTCCAGAGCTAGGGGGGTATGTGAAGTCCAGGGATAAAGCTGGCTTCCATTTTAGGCTCTGTCTCCAGTCCCAGTGTGGCCCTGAGCAAGTTACTTCTCTCCAGGCATTAGTTTTCCCATCAGCCAGATGGGGTTATTGGAATCTCGGGCAGCAAGATGACTTAGAAGGAGAAGGGCTTTGGGGTTGAACTCAGAACTCCAACTTAGCCACTCGGGGATTGGGTGACTTTTGTGCAACCTACTGAATCTCGCTGGGCCTTGGTTTTGTCATCTCCATCGTGAAAGTGAACACGTGCCTACCTCCTAAAGTTGTAACGAGGCTGAAAGGTGACTGTGCGCACGAAGGAGTCAGTACTGTGTTTTCCAAACTGGGTCATGACTGGTCCTGAAATAAAGGATGTGGCTCAGCAAGTCATTTGTAATAATATTAGCAAAGAGAAGCAGGAGGAGCAGAATAGAGTTCGTAACACATGGTAAAGTAAGTCCGTTTGTGAATTTTTATTTTAATTATCCTTTGCACATAGCACCTGGACTAGGTCATCCCCTACAATGTATTTCGTACTGAGGAGTTCAGTTAGAAAAGAAATTTAAAAAAAATTTTTTTAAATAAAAATGGTACCTGGCACATAGCACGACTTTGTACATGTCAATTTCTTTCCTTCAAGAACCCCTTACCTTGAAGATTCCACAATCCATGATGTCATCGTCTTGTCCAAAAACTGTTGGACATCATATTTCTAAGGCCCCCTTACTGAGGACGAGTATAGATTGGGCAGGGCCTCACGATTCAGTAGAAGGAGGCTGGACTCTGGGATCAGATCAACTTGCACAGCATCACATGGCGTGTATGATGATAGACCTGGCCTCCCTGGTTTGTAGAACCCAGCCATCTCTCCTCTGAGAATGGCCAGTGGGGTGACAAACATGCCCTAGGGTAGCTAGGAGCTCTGAGACGTCAGAAAAGACCCACTCAGACAGGAAAAGCTGACTCAGGAAGACCCAGGAGGCTGAAAGAGCCATCCCTGGGTTCACATAACCAGTAGAATGTCTCCACTCAGCACAAAGGCAACTAAGGGAACGTGGGCACGTGCACATGAGCACCACATGCAACTAGGATGTTGAGTGAAACTTGCCTTCCCCCGACTTGTGGACCCTTATTACAAATTTAATTACACCCTAATGATGCCAAACAGATTGACTGCAGTATAGAGATGGCTTCCTTTCCCCTAACTTTGAGCTGGAGAGAAGCATATGGAACAAAGCATGAGGAAGGGCTCCTGGGAGTTCACGTGAGTCTGATGCATGATGCAGAGTGCTGAGAGGTTAACAGCGGTTACTCACAGGATGTGGATCCAGACCCTGTGCAAACCCCACAACATGCCTCTTCAAGGGAACGATCTCAGAGAAAGCCAGACCCTTTCCTAAACTCTTCCCAAAGTGGCAGGCCCAACTTCTTCTGATGGTGGAAGCAGCCAGGGTGAAGACAAGGAGCATTAAACTAGCAGGCAGAAGCCTCAGGTCTGACATCCGGCTATGCTCCCCATTTAGGATAATAGCAAACGGTTTGTTCTGGCTGAGCCGGTGGAGGTTGAGAGAGAAAAATTGGGCTCCATCATGGCAGAGGACAGTTCAGAGCTGCTGGCTCAGGAGCTCAGCCTTTCCTCTGAAGGTCATAAGGAACCACAAAAAAAGGTTTAAGCGGAGAGAGGTCAAAGGGGGCAAATGCTTTCCCTGATCCAGCAAGGACATCAACCAATAAGAGAGTTTGTTTCCCTCTCTGCTGTGATAAGATTTCCCCCACACCACCGTGGATGGAACATGTCCTAAATTCACATGCTGAAGCTTCCTCCCCTCATATGATGGGAGGCAATTAGGTTTAGATGAGGTCATGCAGGTGGGACCCTCGTGATGAGATTAGTGCCATTACAGGACCGGGAAGAGGGAGACAGTGATGCCTCCAGACACTGCTCGGAGGAAGCTCCAACTGAGCACGCAGCAGGAAGGCAGCCATCTGCAAGCCAGGAAGAGAGTCCTCACCAGATCCTAACCATGCTGGCACCCTCCAGAGCTGTGAGAACATGTATTTCTATTGAAGCCAGTCTGCGGGCTTTTGTTGGGGGCAGCCCAAGCTGACTGAGATGGGCCTCAAAAGCTTAAGTAACTTGCTTACCAAGAAGTTCCAAAGCCGATACCTCACCCAGGGCCATCTTCCCCAGAGCTCTCATCCCTGCGTGTGTTGCCTTATGGAGAGGGGAATGCAGAACTATTTGAGTGGGTGACTGCCAATGATTTTGTGTGTGAGAAAGGTGCCAACGTGCAAGACCATCCCCTCCAAAGAACAGAACAAGAACAAAATGCTTGGTAATTCACACCTTTAAGCAAAGGCTCAGGAGCTAGACCACTGAAGTTTGAACACCAGCTCTTCAACGTATTAGCTGCATCATGCTGTGTTACAGCAGCGGGTTTCCGAATCTCTCCATGCCTCAGTTTCCTCGCCAGCACAATAGGAGTAAGTCTCCTGTCTACTTCGTAAGAATTAAATGAGCTCAGAGAGCTAAAGCACTTAGAAGAGTACCCGGTGCATAGGAAGTGCTGTCTAAGCTCAGGCTGTTGTTATTAATCATATAGTACATCGTGATTTACAAAGTGTTTTCACACTCTGTTCAACATTTGCAGCAGCCTTGGAGGCAGAGATTTCTGTCTTCATTGTTTTGGAAGTGCTCTGACATCACACGGCTGGGAAGTGATAAGGATGGAATTCGACCACAGGTCCCTCTGACCCGACACGCCGCTGTCCGTAACTGTCACTGGCGGCTGGCCAGCCTGGCTCTTTCCACCAGAGATGAGTCCCCAGATACCAGGGCCTGATTTTGCTCTGGTCACTTTCTCCCAGTCCACTCTGTGAGAAGCATGTCAGCCTGGGCCCTTTGTTTAGGAAGAAACTTCTTTTCACATAAAGAGCCGAACCCTTTATGTCCCAAGCACTGAAGAGGACTTTTCTTCCCACTGCCACTCAGCAGCCTGGCTCCTAAATGAGTTTTCTGTGTTCAGCTTTGTAGGACCTTAGCGACAAAATAAATTGCTTTCCTGAATATGCCTCCAAAAAGGAAATAATCATACGGAACAAACCAGGGTTGAAGTGTGGTATAAACAAAGGGAAATTGTTTGCCATTCCAGGTGCTTGTAAGGATGGAAGAGGGACGAGAGCGGGCCATGATGGGTGTGAAGTGGGCTGTGAAAATGCGGAGGAAACTCTTCAATAGGAACCAAATGGGCTAAGTCAGAAGGTAGACAACACATTAGAAGTGAGGCATGCGGGCATCTCTCTAGTCCTGTAGCCTTACATGGTAGCAAAAAATAATAATAATAATAATAATAATGAGAGAGAGAGAGAGAAAACTGTTCAAGTTCAAAGGATTTACCCTTCTTTCTACATACATCCGCAGTGTTCGATAATTTATTACCTCTGCACTAGAGTTAGCAGTGCTAAGAGATGCATTTTATTTGGAAAAAATATTGTGTCACTTTTTCCCCCTCAATTTAAAAAGCTCTTCAAAAGTCGGCTGTGGAGCTGGGCCATTAGTACTCACATTTTGGGAGTGCATAATGTAGCTTTCAATGTCCTTTAATACCCAGCGTTTCATAAATGATCACATTAACTCCCCAGGCCAGGGCATCTGAGCCCAGATGCACACACCCTGACTTTGAACCCTGTCGGTAGACCTTTGAACTTGGAGCTCATGCATGTGTGCAGGGAGAGTGCCCAAGGTTCTGTGAATCCCTAGATAGACTCACAGGGCGCGGCATATATAGTGATATGCATGGCTATGATTATGACAGCAAAAGGCTATGAAGCAAATGAACAGAGGGAAAAGGTGCTGAGGGTGAAGTCTGGAGGAAGCCAGGCACAAGCTCCCAAGAGTCCTCTCCCAGCAGAGTCGCTCGGAGTGGGCCTGATTCCCCCAGCAGTGCATGCAAAGTACTGTCTACCAGGAAGCTCAAAAGAGGCCCTGTGCCCAAGGATTTCATCAGAGGGCTGGTCAACAGGGGCCCTCTGCCTAACTTGTGCCACAATTTTAGACTCCCAGAAGGAAAGCACTCATTATTTGTACACACGGTCTAGGCATAGTCAAGCCACTTAAAAAAAAAAAAATGTTTACTTATTTTTTGAGAGAAAGAGAGTGTGTGAGCAGGGGAGGGGCAGAGAGAAAGGGAGGCACGGAATGTGAAGCAGGCTCCAGGCTCTGATCTGTCAGCACAGAGCCCGATGCAGGGCTTGAACTCACAAACTGCAAGATTATGACCAGAGCCAAAGTCAGACGCTTAACCTGAGTCGACTGAGTCACCCAGGCACCCTAAAGCACTCATTTAGGGAAGGTTTCATGTTGGGTAAGGACCTGTTTACCCAGACACCAGCCACGGGCTGGTCTTACAAGCCGACCTTTCTAATGTGGCAGGCTCGGTCCTTTTCGTCAACTCTTCTGTGTGAGTCCCTTGTGCCCCTGTCCTGTGTAGCTCATGAGTCACCCTATCAGACCACCCAGTGTCTCCTTCTTGGGGCAGCTCTGTAGCTCTTTACTCTTCATCTTTCGTGTGATAACTCTCATCGTGTGATTATGAACTTTGCACGACATTGCTGGATACAGAAAGCTCAGTAGGCCAATGAAAGAGACGAGAAAGTGAATTATAGATCTTCCTCAGGGAAAAGAGAAGCATGTTCAAATGCCCCCGCAGTAGGGCCCTGGTGCAGCACTCCTCAGGCCGCAGTCACATGTCTGAACTAGGGGTCTGGGTGGGAGGTCATGAAGCTGCGTGCATGCCTGTATGTGTTCAGCAGCATGTGCTAGTGAGGCTTGAATGCTGCAGTGAAGCAGGCACGGGCTCAGGCCGCGGGGCTCACAGGGTAAGGAAGAGCACCACATACCCAGACAGGATCTGTGACGTGTTGTCTGAGTGCTCTGAATGACCCTGGGTGACCAGCAGTCAGAGAATCGGCAGAAGAAACCTGTCCCCAAATAAAATGATTCCTAAGACCCCTGCAGCTCTGAGCACCTGTCCAGGGAGAGCTGGGACAGGAACCCAGGAAGAAGAATGTGTACCACAGCAGCCCTGTACCCCTACCAATCCTGGAACACAGTTTCTAGGAGTTCCGATGGCCAAGGGGGAGGGGAAGTTTGGAGACTGTGGGACAAGGATGCTTGCTTGATTCAGAAACAGTCCAGAACAGAAAGCCTTACCTGGTGCTCAAGTGTGAAAAAGTTCCAGACCCCCTCGACTATGTCAGCCTCATGTGCTAGGGCAAGGAAACATCAACGTATCTTTAATGCCCTCCAGCCGTAGACCACCAGAAACTCCCCTGTAATTTAGTAAGGTTCCTTGACTCTTGGCAGTCAGGGAAAATTCACTCCATGGGGACCCCTTGGGTGCCTCACTAGAAGGTTGTTAGAAGGGATGTATAGGGTTTGGCCCTGTGTTTAGTGATTTGGAGGTGGGTTCAAGGAAGTGGAGTTTTGTTCTGGATTGGATACTGTCAGGGGTAATCCTGTGCCTGGGTGTCTTTTTTTTTCTTTAATGTTTATTTATCTGGGGGTAGGGGGCAGGAGAGGGAGACACAGAATCTGAAGCCGGCTTCAGACTCTGAGCTGTCAGTACAGAGCTCAACGTGGGGCTTGAACTCACAGACCACAAGATCATGACCTGGTGAAGTCAGGCGCTTAACCGACTGAGCCACCCCTGTGCCTGGGAGTCTTAAATCTTAGGTAGAAGCCAGAAAGAATGAAGTGAGGTTAAAGTCGGAACTGGAAAAGAAGCGCCAGTCACTCATATTATCCAGGATAGGGGGACGTTCAGTCATTTTGCAGTTTGGACAATGTTCTATTTTTGTTGAGTATTGGACATGATTGCAGAGTGGCCTTGCCTTTGTCTCGGTCCATCACAGTCAGAGCCCACTCCTCTGAAGTTGGTGAAATTGTTTATATTCAACAGGAGAAAGTGACCACCCAGCTGTGAAAGCCAGGCCAGTTCCTGGCCATCAAGAACTTCTTTACTCTTCCTTATCCCAAACCCAAAGACAAGAGAACAGACCCACTGCCTCAGGATGACAGCTTGCTTTGAGAGCTTTCAGTGACCTGTGCCCATGATAAATCTCAGCGTCCCAGGAAGATAATAATGAAAATTACTTATTTAATAATAAGAACTATTATATTAAGTACTATTAAATAATTATTTATTTAACAACATGTGCTCAAATACTACAAGTTATTTACTGAATAGTTATTCTAGGTCAGGTACCACATGAGCCTCTTTATATACTCTCATTCCATCCACTTAATATCTCTGCAAGATTGGTGTTTTGTTTTTGGCAGATAAGGAAATAGAGGCTGGGACAGGTTATGTGACTTATTTCCCTATGGCCACATATATAAGGGGTAGTAGCAGCTGAATTCAAACATGGACCTGCCCGGCTCCAAACCCCATGCTTTTCCCCTGCCCCAGGCGTCTTTGACACGTGGCTCCTTCCCGGCCCTGACAGCTATGACGTGCCAAACCATGAGCTGTGGCCAAGACTGTTCAGCTCTGGGATGAATCCAAGGCGTGTTCCCATACGGGCAGGGTGATGGGGGCAGGCGGGAGGTTGACACCACAAAATGGCACAGGTCGCCTACGCCCAGGCCCCGGCAGAATGCCGTGGTTCCTGGGAGCTGCTGTCGTGACTCCAGCGAAGTGAGCTCATCCTGGCATCCCCCGAGAGGGAAGGGAAGCTGGGTCTATTTTTTATTCTTGCACAGTTGGCTAATTAATATGAAAAAGAGCTGCCCATTATTGATTAACTTTGTATTCCATGATGACAATGTCTTAATGAAACTCAATATCTATAGCTCAAAAGCTAGGGTGGAGCTTTTAAGTCAGAGTGATGGTTCACCTTGCCGTCCCCTTCAGAGGTTCCGCATTGTTTAACTGGGGGACGCAGAAGAATGTGAAGCCCTGCTTCAGTTGGTGCCGTGGCCAAAGGCATTACCTATCTTTCAGGGGTCTGTTTTGTACATACCTAGAAGCCTTTTCACAGATCTGTGCAGCTCTAGGCCAGATCATGGTTCATTTATCTATTTCAGAAGAGTCAGGACCTGGCACATGAGATTCCATAAGTGGGGTTCTTACGGCATCCTGTGAAGGAGCAGGCCCACATTTGGAGGCCCAGGGAAGCAAACAGGAGAAGGCTCTAATACTTATTGGATGCTCTATTAGTTTTCCAGAACTCCTTAACAAAGTAGCACAAACCAGGTGCCTTCAAACAACATAAATTGATTGCCTCACCGCTTCCAAGGCTAGAAGTATGAAATCAAGGTACTAACACAGCCATGTTCCATGTGACATGTGTGAGGGAATCTTCCCTTATCTCTCCCTAGTTTCTGATGGGTTGCTAAGAGTCATGGGCATTCCTTGGCTTCAGCTACAGGATTGCAATCTCCGTCTTCTTTAATATGTGGTGTTCTCTCTGCATGTCTCTGTCTTCACATGGCTGTCGTCATATAAGAATCTTCGTCTTGTTGAATTAAGGGCCCATCCTAAGCTAGGGCCTTGGGCCTCATCTTAACTCCTTATACCTGTAATGACTCTATTTCCAAATAAGGTCACATACTAAGGTGCTGGGAGTTAGGACTTTGTCTTAATCTGTTCAAGCTGCAATAGAGAAACAGCACAGACTGATGGCTTACACAAAACACATTTATTTCCATTTCTGGAGGCTGGGAAGTCCAAGACCAAGGCCAAGATCAGTGTCTTGTTAGAGATGGTTTCCTAGTTCATAGATAGCTGCCTTTTTGCTGTGCCCTCACATGGCAGAAGGCTGAGGAAACTCTCTGGGGTCAATTTTATAAGGGCATTAATCCCATTCAAGATGGCTCATGACCTAATTGGCTTCCAAAGGCCCCACCCCCTTAAATGATCACACTGTGGGTGAGAACTCCAATGTATGCATTTTAGGGGGACATAAACAATCTGTAGCAGGCTTCAACTTGTTTTTTTTGGAGGAGAATTTAGTCCGTAACAGATGTGTATTAGGTACCAGAAACTTTGACCCCCACCTGACTCTTACATGAATTTGGAGCTTCTTAATGCCTTAGGCGTGATCAACAGAAGCAGCCATTTCAGTCTGAATGAAAGGCAGTTGCAATTCTCTGCCTTTCTCACTACAGCTTCCCTTCCCTCTCCCTAGCACACCTCACAGCTAAGCCAGCTGGGTCAGGGCACCAAATTTTAGGCCACCTCTAAGCAGGTGAGCCCCTTCATTGGAGATGTGGAAGCCAGAAAGAAAATTCCCACCTGAGACTATGTGGGAGACTGTGGGGCTTTGCCATTAATAGCAGGGTGTGTGTGTGCAAATATGTGTGGGGCTGTGTGCAAGGACTTAGGCTGGGCAGCTGGTTTGAGTGTGGGGGAGGTAGGAATATATATATGTATATGTATATGTATATGTATATGTATATGTATATATGTGGAATTGCAAGAAAAAGTACAGATACACTCAATGGTATGTGAGTGCAAGTGTGTGGTGACAACCAATGTAATTATGTTAGCAGAGGAATTAACGTGCAGCTGGGTGTGGGGAACATGTGAACAACTGCGGATGGGTTTGACTATACGTGAGGATATGTCTGTGCACGTCTGTGCATGAGTGAGGGAGTGGGTGGGATTTCTGCCAGATACCTGTTGTGGTTTAGAATCAGGCAGCAGCCAAAGGTGAAATCTTTCCCCCTATAAAGACGGAGAAGAAAGGCTTTGGGGACCTTTTTTTATTTTGAAAACAAAAGAGAGAGAAAGAGAGGCATCATCCAGTTAGTGGTTGTTAATTAGGAACAGGTCCCAGGGAAGCTGCCTATACGGCAGCACCAATAAATCACTCATTAACTGTCCATGGCTGCCTGCCTCCAAGTTGGGCTTCTCTGTAGCTGGAGCTCAATCACAGCCGGGCTAGGGCCATCTCGCTATTATAGATGAGTCAGATGAGAAGGGGCTGAATGTCTCCCAGATGCCCACCCACCAGTGTCCCCAGGATGCACTACACAAGAGAGAGGGCTGAGCCCCCATTCATTGACTCAAGTCCAAGTTCCTCTGCATCAGAACCCCCTCCCCCCCATCCCATGGGACCCTTCTGATCTCATTGGCCTCATCTCTTACCATTGTGCGTTGATTCAGGTTCTAATTCAAGCATTCCCTGGTCACAGCCTCTTGTACTGCCTTGCACATGCCTGTTGTGTCTACTCGTGTCTCACACACGGGTGAGCATGGCGTGGGTCCTCAGGAAATCAATTCTTGCTTGAGCCAAACCTGCCAACTTTGTCACCAAGTAACATCCACCAGCAATATTTTTTTTAATTTTTTAATTATTTTTAAATATTTTTAATTTATTTCTAGGAGAGAGAGAGAAAGAGAGACAGCGTGAGCAGGGGAGGGTCAGAGAGAGAGGGAGACACAGACTCTGAAACAGGCTCCAGGCTCCGAGCTGGCAGACAGCACAGAGCCCGACACGGGGCTCGAACCCACGAACCGCGAGATCATGACCTAAGCGAAAGTCGGACGCTTAACCGACTAAGGCACCCAGGTGCCCCTATTTTTTTTTTTTTTAATTTTTAATGTTTATTTCTGAGAGAGAGAGAGAGAGAGAGACCGTGTGAGCAGGGGAGGGTCAGAGAGAGAGAGGGAAACACAGAATCTGAAGCAGGCTCCAGGCTGTGAGCTGGCTGTCAGTACAGAGCCTGACACGGGGCTCAAACCCACAAACCGTGAGATCATGACCTGCGCTGAAGTCAAATGCTTAACTGACTGAGCCACCCAGGCACCCCCACCAGCAATATTTTAAGGCACTGAATTTAGCCAAAACCTCCATAGACTTTTCCATAGGAGGTGGGAAAAGAAGTGACCACTTAATAGGTACAAGGGTTTGGGGAGGCAGTGATAAAATGTTTAGAACGCATAGTAGTGATGGTTGCACAACACTGACAGTGTACAAAATGCCACCGAATGTGTACACATTAAAATGGTTAAAATGGTCAATTCTGTGTAATGTGTACTTTTCTATGATTAAAAAAATCCTTTAAAAAATATCCACCAACCTAGAGCACCTTATTCATCCATTCCTTCAACACACATTTATTGAGTACATCTGCATGATCAGGCCCAGGGGATACGGAAGTGTTTGGGATTCGGGGATGCAAATGGACATGCTGCTGATGGACGCTTCTGGTTCCAACCCAGCAATGTGGGTAATCCTCAGAACACTGGGAGGTGCCATATTTGCCCCCACTTTATACGTGAGCAGACTAAGAATCACAAAGGCAGGGGTCTTGGCCACAGTCACAGAGTTCTACGCGATGGAATAGAATATAAATCTGTGTCTGTCTGCTGTAAGCCCAGCCTCTTTCCAGAACCATATGTTTACTCCGAGTTTCAGGGCCGGTGCTCACAAGTTGCCTTGATACTGAAGAACCCATGTGGATGGCAAGCCAGACATCACCAAGGGCAGTTCCTCCACCAGCTCCCTTGGTAGAGGGCCCTACCATCCCTCCCACCTCGGCTCCCTGCCTCCCCTCCCCCCACCCCCACCGCCGCCATACTCCATGCTCAGCGCTGCCAGCATGCTGATCTTTCTAATCTGATTAGCTACATGCTCCTTGGAGACGTCTCTATCAGTCCCCTGACCTCCTTGCTAAGCAGTAATTTCAGGATGGTGACTTTGGAATGACATTCTTTGTTTTTGTTTACTTTTTAAAATATGTAGAATCAATCCACATCTTACAGCCTCTGCTTTGGTGCTTAACTGAAATGTGTTGAAAGGCTTAAAGGGTAATTACTGACTGTCTTCCCCACACTGAAAAAGATACTTGGTCAAATAAAGTCATTCTTTAATCTGGTTGAGGTATGGGATGCAGGGGGAACTGAGTGTCAGAATTAGAAGCCCTTAGTTTAGGAAGCTTAGGAATCCCCATCTTTGGGCCAAATCCAGACATAACCCTGGCCGCATGAAGTTGAAAGATGGTAGGATTATGGACTGGTGGAAACTGGCAAAAATATGTCACCGGTGTCTTTCCTCCAGACACGAAGGCATAAGCCAGGATCTGCTGTAGTTTGGGTTGGCATTGGTTCAGAGATACTAAAGAGAGAGGAATCAAAGGTTAAATCCTGCCTGGAGTCAAATAAAGATAAAAAGAGCAGTCTATTGGTGAGGGGGAAAGAGGGCTATGGGTTGGTTATTATAGGCTATTTTCTTTTGACTCTGGATCTTGCGTTCCTTTTCCTAGGCTTCTTTGCCCATTCATCTATTCTTGCATTCATTTGTTCATCAAATGTGTATGAAGAACCTGACATTTCCAGGCCCCGTTTTTTTTAAATATTTTTATTTATTTCTAGGAGAGAGAGAGAGAGACAGCGTGAGCAGGGGAGGGTCAGAGAGAGAGGGAGACACAGACTTTGAAATAGGCTCTAGGCTCTGAGCTGGCAGTCAGCACAGAGCCCAACGTGGGGCTTGAACCCACGAACTGCAAGATCATGACCTAAGCAAAAGTCGGACGCTTAATCGACTAAGCCACCCAGGCACCCCTCGAGACCCTGTTTTAATGATTATTGACAGAAATAAGATTTCTGTAGTAGTCAGTATAGGTTAATTTTTGTTGCAATAACAAATAACCCTCATATTTCTGTAACTTAACAGAGTTTATTTCTCATGTCGTGTACTCATCATGATACAGGGAGGTAGGAGGAAGGGTTTCTTCTCACAGTCTCTCAAAGCCCAGGCTTATCAAGGCTCCACTGTCTTATAGCTGTGCTCTCTAGAGCAAATGGCCTTCTTGGCTTCTTCTCACAGCCTATGAGCCTGACTTAGTCATATGGCCTCACCTAACTGGCAGGGAGCAGGAAAGTGTGCCCCTCCCGTGTGCCCAGAAACAGAAGACAACCAGTTTGGTTAGCACCAGACTTAGCATAAAACAGGCTGGGATATGAACACAATTGATACCTGCCCATGAGATGTTTCCATTCAGTAGAAGAGACAAGTGGACAGACCTAACAGCTGGAGGACGTCAGGAATATGCTGGAGAGGGGAAAAGGGGTTGTGATATAAGATGGGGGGAGGGAGCATTCACTAGAATCTTCCAAGATGGAGATAGGGGATGCTGGCAGTCTAGCCACAAAGCACCATGGCATGTTCCTATGTGCATGTACCATGTGACTGCTGAAGTGTATAGGGGGTGGCTTGTGTTTCAAGAGGTAAGTCTAGATATGCAGGGCCTTGAGCAGCACCTGTAGGTATTTGAACTTTCTTCTGTAAAGGAAGGAAAGCCATCAGAGGGCTTTAACTAAGAAAGAACATGACACAGCCTCTTTGTGTTTTGGAAAGATCACCCTGGCTTCCACACGAGGAAGGAGACTGAGTGACATATGGTAGCACATAAAATCAGGGTGGTGGTCATGGGGACAGATGTGAGAGGTACTTAGGTGACAGAACTGATGACATTTGGTGACTAAGTAAATGTAGGCTGTGGGAGAGGAAATGGATCCAGGCTGGTGACCCCACTTTTGACTGGCGTAGCCATGGATACGGTAGGAAATGCTGGAGCACATTTGTGGGGGAAAATAGGAAGCTGAGTTAAGTTAAGATATTGCTGAATTCGAAGTGCCTTTGGAAACTCCAAGTCAAGATGTCCACAGAACACTTGGCTATTAGGGCCTGATGCTTAGGAGAGGCTAAGGACTCTTAGAACTTAGTACTTAGGTACTGTTCATACAACTCTGGAGTATCTAATAAATTAAAGGGGGAAGTAACCTATGCTGAGAATATTTCTTTCCTCCAGGGATCTCAAATTATACATCTATTGGTAACAGAATTGCTTTTTAAATTGTTTCGGTCTTAGTGCTTTCAAAATAGAATCATTTCCTGCTGATCTGCTTCCCAAGACCCAGTTCCTTAGGCTGAGAGAAGTCACTTTTCTCCAGCCGTCTGCAGCCCAGACTGTGGTCCCCACCAAGTTCCTGTCATTGTCCAGACCCTGAGTCCCCCAGAGGGCTTGCGCTTGTTCACCTGGCCAGGCACCCGGGGGCTCAGTAAATGTCCCTTGGATAAATGAATAAATTAAACTATTCAAAACTGTGAGATCCCTTGTGAAAATATAAATCTTACTTCCATTTTCCAAAAGCCTTTAAAAAATTACAACTCACAAAATTAAAATAAACGTTTGTTTTACCTTCCACCAACCAGGTCTCCGGAGGATTTGACACCTTTTCATCTTCAAAGTGCTTTCAAAACAAGAACCGGTTTCCCCCAAAGGCCCCTCTTTAGAAGTTATAGACTGTAAACAGATACAGAAGTGTCTTAACATTCAGAAGTGAAGATGCTCAGGCTCGTTTTAAAGAAAACCTTCTCTGGGTTTAAAAAACAAAGGCAAATTGTTTCTTTGATTTTTTAAAATTTATTTTGAGTGCCTTCCATGTGCCAAGATTTGTGTTAAGGACTTTCAGTATCTATTACCTTTATCTCCCGATGGCCCTGTGAAGTAAGTACTCTCATTTTTACTTTAGAGAGAACACCACTGAGGCCAGAGAGAGAAAATGATTTGCCCAGGGACACACAGCTGATAAGAGGGAGAACCAAGAACCAAACTTAAATTCTTCTAACTCTAGAACCACTGAGCTTTCCTTTGCGTCGTTGTTCCACCATTCTGGCTGGAATGTCACCTGCATCAGGCATGCACTGCATCACACACGCACCAAATCCCGGGACCCCCTCCCAGCCTTATGGACTAAACTCTGGAGAGAGATGCTGGGGAGTCTGCTTTTTAAATAAACTTCCCAGGTGCTCCTTATTTTTATGCACACTGAGATTTGATAACCTGCACTCTACACCCCATAGCAGGTTTCTAAAGCTTAGGTTCTTTTCCAAAGGGATGAACTTAAAAAACAAAGGGGGGAATAAATAGGCTCTGAACACCATGTGCCTTCCACTGACCTTGGCAGATCTGGCCCTCTTGTACACTCAGTGAGACAGCAACTGCCTCCCTGCCCGCTTCTCTGGGCTGCCCTGGCTGAGATAGAAGGCTTCCTCTGTTCCCCTGCTTTGCATGGCAAGCTTGGGTTGATGTTTTCTCTCTGCTCCATATGGATTTTGCAATTAACTCACTAGAAAAGTAAATCACAGGGTGTCTGGAATAATAAATGCAGTGAACAGCAGGCCTCAGCCAAGTGGACTGGGACCGGATCCAGAGTGTGACTAAGGTTCCCGGGCTGGTGCAGGAAGGACGCAGGAGGCCAGAGGCTGGCAGCTCCTGGAGGCTGGACAAAGGCAATAGATAAAGAAGAAGGAAAGGGGACTTCTGGTTGAGGTCGAGCAGCTTTTGTATAGATTCAGCGTAATGCTCAGCATTCTCCACTCTTTGATCTCACCATGTCCACACTACTCCTTTGGTCTAATATTTTTGTTCCCATTTTACGGGAAAAGAAAGTCGCTTCCCAACTTCCAGCTTCTCCAGGAAGCCTTACTTCCTCCTCACTTTCTGTCATCTTTCTCTGAGCAGCTAGAGTAGGAAGAGCTTCCTACCAGCAGGCACTGAGGACAACTAGGGCACAGTGAGAGCTGATCCGGAGGAACCTGGCACCTCACCTGTGACATAGGATGGTAGATGACCTAGGTGGCAGGGCTCTTGCGCGTATTGAATCTTCTTTCTTATGTGGGAGCGCTTCAGGTACTGCTTGGCATAGAGTAGACACTTGGAACATTATGCCCTTTTACCTCCGCTTTACCTAAACCATTTCCTGTCACAGAATGAGTGATACCTTTTTCAGAGCTAAAGCATCACTGAGTTATGCATGGACAGGGGCACATTTAAGCTTGCACAAGGAATGGGGTTTATTGAAGTAGGATGTGCCTAATGGTAAAGCTAGCGTGGAAATCAAAAACAGGTGCCAAACCAGCATGGTTTGGACTAGACTGGAAATAGCTTGAAAGTTCTGGATTCAAGGCTGGAGGTAATAGGTCTTCACCTGAACGCCTTGCCTCTAGGGCATGGTGCATGCTTTGACTTCTTCTTGCTACTTGATGGGACATTTCCTGCTTCCAGATTCAGTCTCAGAGTTAGGATCTGATTGGCTGAGCCCATCTTTTCACGTCAAGCCATTGGTTAAAGGAAAGTGGATGGAGTCAGGCAGGGTAGAGTCCTGTGGTGTATACAGCCTGGCAGCCTAGGCCCACCCCTCCACAGTAGCTCTGGGCGGGCTCTCTGCACCCTAAGGGATGTGGGGCGGGCTCAAGATTTGTTTGCCATAAACAGCAACATCTAGACGTATCACTCCAGAAGACTAAAGATTTTGTCTTCTCCATCTTTCTGTCCCCTCACTCTGGGCCTGTACTCAGTCCTCAGGAAAGGCTTTTGGGGTTAGGAGGAAGAACAGAAGGAATAAAGATGTTCTGTTTGCTCCACCTGACTGTGAGCTTCTTACAGAAATGGCCTAACTGAAGGTTAGGTTAGGTGCCTGCGTCTCCCTCCGAGGGAGTCCCGCCCATACGCCGGTAAGCAGAGTTCTTTGCAGCAAAGGAGCTCTGCCAGGGATGACGTCTACATCCAAATTTGTTCAGTTTACAAGTCAAAAGATGTTTTCTTGTCTTGTCTCCAGAGCCTGAAAACCAGGCTGGCTTCTTTTTGCTTCTCTCAGCTTCCTGAGCAATAAAGTTTCTGGAATCTGAGCCGGGCTGACAGTTCTGTTGATGTGTGGGAAATACAGCGCTGGGGTCTGTCCAAGTTTCAGTGGCATTCACTCTGCTGCCATCAGACTCCAAAACTCTTTGGTGACTGTAAGACAAGTGGGCATGACTCAGCAAAGCGAGAACAGACACTGGGAATCGGAAAAACGTTTTGGCTCTTGATAGGGTTTAGTAGTTATTTCTTGGGCTAGCTAGAAAGGAGCGCAAAAGGGACAGCACTTAGAAAGCAGGTATACCTTTTTAAGCTAGACTTGAGGAGGGACGGGGCACCCATTTCCTCTAGAACTACACGGTCCAAGATAACTTTCTGAGATGATGGAAATGTTCTGTATCTGCACTGTCCTATACCGTAGCCATTAGCTACATGCGGTTATCCAACAGTGGAAATGTAGCTCCTACAACTGAGGAAATGTTGTTTTTATTTTAATGTAGTTTATTGTGAAACTGGTTTCCATACAACACCCAGTGCTCATCCCAAGAAGTGTCTTCCTAAGAAAATGCTTTTTTTTTTTTTTTGCTTAGTTAATTTTATATCTGTTTAAATAACCATATGTAGTTCATGGGTACCATATTGGATAGCACAGCTCTAGAATCAAGAGTCCTTTTTCAACTCTAGGAAGGCAAGGAACATATCTTGTACCCATGTCCCTAATGCCTAGGCCAGTGACTACCATGGGCCCAATAATATTAACTGAATGGAGGAGACACTTGTAGCAATGAAATGGAAAGAAGAGAATATAGGAGGTAAGGGCATAGGCTTTAGAGCTGGTCTGACCTGAATTCAAATTCCAGCTCTCACATCACCTTTTCTCTGTGAGCATGGGAATGTTACTAACATCTTTAAGCCGTTCTCACCAATGAAATGGTTGCAGTACCTACCTCTCTCATAAAGTCATATAATGAGGAATAAATGAGTTGACATCTACTGAGTGGCTAGGATAGTGACTGGCATGAAATAACTGGTAGCTTCAGAGAAATGACAAAGGACATGGAAAACGACTCTGCTGACAACGATACTGTGACATTCCCAAGAAATAGAAACGCTGGAACAAGACATAGGCACACCCCTCCGTGACCATGTTCAGGGCATAAATGTGGCCAGTGCATGACCACAAAAGTGACCTAACATCTACCTCTTCTGACTGCCATCGCCCACCTTGGAGTAAGTGCTTCTTCTTTACCTATTGCTAAGTCTACCCCTGCTTTAATCCTCTCATCTTGAAATAGAAATGGTCATTCATTTCATTGTCCCTGCCTCTTGAGAGCATCCACTCCAGAACCTGCCCATGCTTCCCTGATTCCTCTTTAAAATCATCCAACATGAGCACTTTAAAATCTTCCAACAAATGCTGTCAGAGGCCCCTCCCAAGCCTGAGCTAACCCTAGGGTGCAGCCACCCTTTTGGCAGCAAGCTGGATACACCTGTGTTAGGACTACAAATGTCATCCTGGTCGTCTTTGGGCAGTCAGGGAACTTCATCAAAGTTTTAAGTCTTGCTTTCGCATCGGCATGCATGGAAATGTAATGGTCCCTGAAAAAGCTTCTCCCCTTTCCTGGATCTTTCTCTAGGAGGCAGAGCTTCCTGCAACCTCACTGCTAAGTTAAAACTCCCACACAAGTCAGGATTTGAACGTATGATGTCTATACATAGTGGCCAGAGATCTTGACCATCTCTGCTTCCCCAGCATAGTGTTCTGTTTCACCACAGCTAAAGGCACGAGAGAGGGAAATGAGATGAAAGGGCAAAAAAGAGTTCTCTTTGTTTCTGCTGGGAGAGAGCTCAGATTCCTGGTGTTTGGCTCAGCCTCCCTTTTTCAGTCTGCATAAAGCCTTTGAGGGACACCATCTCTAATCAATATTTAAATAAGAAAGGCCAGTGAGGAAGAGCGGGTGAGCAGTGCCCAGGGAAAGCATCCGAGAGGACATAATATTTGCACTGGGAGTTTTGTAGATGCAGAAGGTGAGAACAAACAGCTCAGACAGTCAGAGGTGGTGTCGGAATTCCAGAGCCCCCAAGGAGCAGTTTACGGGGATGGAGTGGTGCCTGATGGGTTGGAATTTGAGATATGATGAATTTGAAACACCTGGGAGACAGCTAAGCAGAGATAATTACTAAACACCTGGAGCTGAGTAAGGGGTCTTGGAGACACTGATTTAGAAGTGATCATTCACTCTCTCATCCATGTATCCATTTGCTCATTCATTCCAGGAAAACGTATGCAGTACCTACTCTAGGGAGGCTCAGTGCTCAATGCTGGGCATACAGTGATCAGCAAAACAGAGTGATGGTGTTCCCTGACTCCCTTTGCCCAGTTTCAGGCCTTGCAGGAGCGCTGATTGGGATGGTCTGGCCATATGTCCCTGCCATGTTTTTCTTGGCGATACCCTGTAAAAGGAAGGCGTTTTAGAGTTGAAGCTGACATTATACACTGGTTCTCAAGTACAAGCCCTTCTGCTTTGTTCCACCCCAGGAGTAATTTTCTAGTACTGTTGTTCTGATTTGCTTGAGAAAGAACCAAGTCTTTCTGATGATTCTCATGCAGGTCAAATTCATGAAAAGTGTATTCGAAATATATATTTAGTTCCCTTGCAGTCTTTGCTTTGGATAACCTGGTGGATTTGGGCAAAAATTGTGCAAATAAGTGTCCGCTGGATTTCCTGGGCAGGTCTCAGTTATTTGGGAGGAATGATATTTACATATATATTTGTATAATATACACATCATGGAGAAAAATCTCTCATATCAGCAAAGAAAACTTGAGACATGGTGGTCAATTAGGGAAGGGCTTTTCCTAAAGGGTTTTTCTAGTAGCCAACAGCTTAAAAGATGAAGCAAAATGAACTGTGGTGTGTGCTTATTTGTAGAAACTGTAAGGAATGTGTTTTTTTGTGTTCTGTTGTGCTTTCATTAACCAAGCAGAAACCCTAGCTCTTTGACTCCAAGAGAGCAGTGACTGGAGGGAATCTCTCCTCAGACCTCCCAGACTGATGAGAAGCCTGACCATCTGATTAGCTTTGAAGGTGCTTTTTCCCATTCAACCCAGTGCTGGGGGCATCATGGGTGCAAGGGGGCTGTCTCTTAAGAACCACGCTGGGTGGAATTAGCCGTGTGGTGGAAGGCTCCCTCCTGTGCAGTGACTGATGGCAGGAGAGCCTCCTAAAGGGCCATACCTGATGACAGGTCATGGACAGCATGCTTTCACTAACTCTCCCATCTCCATTCCTCAGACTCTGTTCACCACCCAGTCAACTCAGTTGCCGGAACGTACTTGACCACTTCAGCTAAGTTTGGGTATCTAAATCTCACTGTACCTCTCCGAGTTTTTCCTCCCCCAATGAGGTTAAAACCTCCTCACTTCTGCTCCCTCTGGATGTTCTTTGATCAAGCATTCGTGTCATGACTTTCAGGAGTTTGGCATGATGGCTATTATATCTTCTGCTCTTCTGGATGTTTCTTCCCTCAAGAAGAGACCTCAACACTGAGGTGTCTTCCACTGTGGGACCTAGATCCCAAGGAACTCCACACTGCCAGGTACCCACATCTTGAGGGAGACTCATGCGTTGGGCTTAATTCTGGCCAATCAAGTAAAGTTGGTGAGGCAGGGGTGTGGGATTCATGGGAGAAAGCGGCCATCTTGGAGTTCATATAAACCAAGGCAAAGAATTCAGGGCTTGAGCCAATATATGCCCTCGAGCTTGCTCCCCAAAGTGGACCAAGAGCATGAACTGGTCAGAAATGCAGAATCTCAGCCCCACTGCAGACATATGCAATCAGAACCTGCTTTTCTAACAAGATATCCGAGTGGCTCACACACACACACAATTGATAAGCACTGCCCTAGACTTTTAAGAAAGTTGATTTCAGAAACTTCAGAGAAAATTACTAGGTTTCATTTTAAGACATCCTTGAAAAGATGAATCAAGAGGGTTGAAAAATAAAACAGTAGGTATGAGACCACCTTTTATGTTTTTAAACATCAACTACCATAATATGGAAATGAATCGGAAAACATCTGCAAATACAACCTTTAACAGCGGTTTCCTCGGGAGACAAACGGGATGGGAGGGGAGGGAGGGAAGGAAGACTTGCATTTGTGTTCACCTTGTGTCTATATTGCTTGAATTCAAATATGTAAATATACGTTAGTATTGTTTTGGAGATAAAAAGTATGCAAATTAACTAATACAAAAGAAGAAGGATGTGTGATTTTGGTAAATGTAAGTTTGACAACACAGCAAAGAAGAACCCCAGGAACCTGCAGAGGCATTTCTCCGATGAGCTGAAATGAAAAAGGAACACATTAACCGCATAATTCCAGTGGTGGAATTAGAGGTGTTTTTTTTTTTTTTTTTTTGGTTTTCTTTCTCTTTCCTCATCTGAATGTTTATAGTCTTCTGCATTGAATGTGTATCACTATGTAATAAGAAAAATTGGCCAAAAATGTTTTAAGGAAGTAGTCCCAAAGCAGGATAGAGAGACATAATGCTATCATGGGCTCAGTAGAGTGCACAGAGTAAGGGATACAAATGGCTATACCTGAGGGTGGGCAGAGAATTTTTATTTAATGTAAAAGATAACAGCAATGAAAGGATGTTTCAGATGCCCCAGTGTTGTTTCTAGAGCCTCTGCTGTGTCGGTCATACACCAGCACGTAGTTGCAAGATGAGAGCCATTGGCCTTGTCCAGCTGAGGGGGAGAACTTGGGTGAGGCCAAGCACGTTCTGAGGTCAAGGGAGGAATGAAGTGGCATTCATACCTCATCTTGTCATTCTATACTCTGGACCCCTTGGTTCAGACAGTGAAGGCAGTGCCGTAGTCTCAAGATTGACAGAGATAAAGGTGTAGGTTGTCTGAAGGGTCTCGAGTCCTGGTCTGTTCTAGAGAGCAATGCTGTTGCAGGTTTTAGGGGAGATGTTCTGACAAAACAAAGGGGCTGCCTTCATCCTTTCGGGCAGCTTTCACAAAATACCATAGACGAGGTGGCCTATAAGCAGCAAAACCTTATTGCTCACAATTCTGGAGGCTGGAAGTCTAAGGTCAAGGCAGTGGCATGGTCAAGTTCTGGTGAGAACCTCTTCCCCGTTAACAGCCTATGCTTTCTCTTTGTGTCCTCACATGGTAGCAGGGGTGAGGGAGATCTGTAGGGTCTCTTTAATAAGAATACTCATCGCATTCATGCAAGCTCCACCCTCATGACCCAAGCACCTCACAAAAGCCCTACCCTTTAACATCATCATGTGGGGCATTAGGGTTTCAACATGAATTTGCAAAGGATGTAGACATTCAGACCATAGCAGGGCCTTAGCTCTAGCCCTCTGTAGCTCTTGAAACCTCCTCTGAGAGCATTTGGGATTCTGCTGGGGATAGTATGACAGCCAGTTTTAGAGCAGCATTCTGGAAGTTTCTTCTGTGCAAAACTAGTGTCCCAGATTCCCTGAGAAATGAAAGCTGCTCAAATATACATAAAGCCTCTATCTGCTGGGTCTGCTCATACAGATGTACTGTACACGCCAGCATAGCACATGCCTGGACAGGTCCTGGGATCACGGGTTAGTTAACCTTGTCATGTAGGCCTTTTCCAGGCCTGTTTGACCACAAACAACTTTTTTGTGGAGTGCCCGTTAACATCTCAAAGACCTAGTGTTTTAAAAAAACAATTTTTGAGATGGGTTTTCAGGCACCATGAAGACCTAACTTTATTATTTTTTTAATTTTTATATATTTATTTTTATATATAAATAGATGGGTATATTTATATATGCTTTTTTTTTAATTCTCAAGTTAGTTACCATATGGTGTAGTCTTGGCTTCAGGAGTAGAAACTAGGGACTCATCACTTACATATAATGCCCAGTCCTCATTCCAACAAGGGCCCTCCTTAATGCCCATCACCCATTTTCCCCACACCCCCCATCCCCACTAACCCTCAGTTTCTTCTCTGTATTTAAGAGTCTTTCATGGTTTTCCTCCCTCTCTGTTTGTTTCTTGTTCTTCCTTCCCTTCTTCCATATTTTGAGATGATTTTTTTAGATTCTCTAAAGACCTAACTTTAAAAAAATTTTAATTAAATTTCCACAATATTTTCTGTATAATGGTTTAGGATTTTTTGAGAACATTTTGTTCTTTGAAGAAATTTCTAGAGAGCTAAAAATGTCTCTAATTATACCCACAAGGAGAGCGGGATCTCCAGTATGTGCCTCTGAGGGCTGGAGGTTAACAAGGATTACGCCTTCATGAGGCACAAGAAAAGCATCTGGGGTTACACTAACTGCACTGCAAATTACAAGGTCCTCTCAAGCCTGACAGGCGGTGGGAAAGGAAAGACGTTGAACTCAGAAGCATATCAGGAAGTAGTTCCATCATGGTACTCTATTCAGGGAGGTGGTTTTTATTTTTAACTTTTTCAACGTACATTATTAAAGCTTCTTTGAAATCGAGGGCTCACAAGTGGGTATGAAATGCCAAATTTTCGTCAACAACCGTCACAGCTAATGCCTCTATGTTGCTTTGCAGCTTACAAAACTGCTTGTAAGTTGTGTCCTCAATACAGGCCTGATAGAGCCAGGTGTTTTCATTCCCATCTGACAGATAAGAGAACCAAAACTCCACTTGTAGTGACAGCATGTGACCCTTCCCTGTCCCTTTCACTCACTCTCGTGTCTGTATTGTTTCCATCACACTAAGTCACCTCCCGTTATCAATGATTATGGCAAAACCCTAGATCTCCTGGAGTAGATCTGATGTCGGGCACTAAAAATAAAGTCGATTCATTAAGTGCTTAGCAGAATGTAGTTTATGTCTGTCTTTGTCAGACTTTTCAAAGAAAGAACTTCATAAATCTTAAGTAGACTGTTCAAATCAGTTTGTTTACTGATTTAGTTGTTTATGTATTTATTCAGACTTATGAAGAAGCTTCTAGTGTTCTGATAGTGAAAACAGCTACTTTTCTTAAATACATGTGCTAGATGTGAACACATGAGCATGTGGGGAGCCTGGGTGGCTCAGTCGGTGAAGCATCTGACCCTTGATTTCGGCTCATGTCATAATCTCACAGTCCATGCGATAGAGCCCTGTGTTGGGCATGGAGCCTGCTTGGGATTCTCTCTCTCCCTCTGCCTCTGCCCCCACCCTGCTCACTTGCTCATGGGCACATGCACACATGCACTCTTGAAAGAAAGGAAGGAAGGAAGGAAAAAAGGAAGGAAGGAAAGGAAAGGAAATGAAGAAGGAAAGAAAAGGAAAAGAAAAGAAAAGAAAGAAAACAAAAGCAAAGCAAAGTAAAGCAAAGAACACCTGAGCAGAAGCTCTGATGTGAGTGGTCCTGCCAGTCTAAGTAGGCACTGTGAGGGTTTTATTGAAGCCCAGGAATGATAGGACTTATGAGGCGTGAGACAGCATGGTGGATCTAGAAAGCTTGTGCTTTGGCCCCATTTCATCCCGGCTCTCAGGAGTATTCATTTCCCTATCAAGGAACTGGGGATGACAATACTTTGCTTATAGGCTTGTCAGGAGGACTATGCCAGCGACCATAGTGCTTTGTGCATAACAAGAGATCAGGAAATTGTAGGATCTTTTCTTTGGTAGGATCTGAACGTTAAAATAGCACTTAGTTCTCCATCCTCAAATATACACCCTCCATCTCCCCTCTGGTATGCACCTTCTCCCCTGGAGCGCCACTTCTCCTTATTTAGACAAATCCACAAGTATTTGTTGAGCACCTGTTGTTTGCTTACCCCCGTGCCACGCCCTTGGGACAGAGCCCACAGTCTAGGGGAGGAGACGGACTATAGACTACAACCATTAACCTTTCAGGGTCTGGATTCTAAGGGTCAGTGGGTTATTAAGTGGTGCAGATTTAGTTCTTCCTCGTAGAAGGGGGTTAGAGACGTTTTAGAGGGTGGGGAGTGCAGGCACAGAGTCTTCAAAGATGAGTGGATGGATAGAGGGATTTGTACTGCTCCCTGCCCCCACCTCTCCAGCTGAACCTGTGCTCTTTAATTTCCACTTTAAGTGAGTTAGTCACTGGCATGTTCTTCTTGGGCAAATGATTAGCAACTTTTGTCATCAAAATAAGTCTCAAAGGCCTGGGGTTTGCGGAAGAAATATTAATTTTGGTGCCCATCTTTTTATATCCTTTTTTTTTTTTTTTAAGTTTTAAGTTTACTTATTTGAGAGAAAGAGTGAGCAAGCATGGGCAGGGTGAGGAGCAGAGAGAGAGGGAGAGAATCCCAAGCAGGCTCTGTGTTGTTAGCTCAGAGCCGGATGTGGGGCTCAAACTCACAAACTGTGAGATCATGACCTGAGCTGAAATCAAGAGTCAGAAGCTTAACCACTAGGCGCCTCCATCTTTTTATTTCCTAACACTACTTTTCCTTGGGACAACAAGAGGGAAATCTTCTAATTATTTATAAAGTCATCTTGCTTTAGATCTTTGGAGCCCCCCGTGAATGCTTAAAGACATCTTCAAGCAATTACCTTTCTACCAAAGTAAATTGTGCCTCAAAGTCTCACCAGAATCACTCCTGCTCCCTGAGCAACGACCAGCCTCAAGTGAGCTGCACCTGACCACCTGGACATTTGAAAGGCTCTCAAATCTTCATTTACATATATCACATGTACTCTTCAGTATTGCAGGAAGCACTTTTTAGAAACTTAAGTCACTAGACGCTTTCTCATAGAGAAAGCACTAGGCAGGCCGCAGTCAGGAAATGTGGGTTCCAGCCCTGGTTCTGCCACTCATTTGCCATGTGACCCTGGGCAAGTCGTTTATCATTTCCTTCTTGGGACTTCAGCTTCTTCGTAAAAGGACACCATGAGGCTATATGCTCCTATGATGCCTTCCTGTTCTAAGGACCAAGTTTATAAATTCCAGGAGGATAAAGAGAAGTCCCCAGCTCAGAGCTCCCTGGTGGCTATAGCTGTGGTGATGTGCGTCTCTGGCTGTGCCATACAATGGCTTGTGTTCACCTTGGTCTCCTCTGAGTCCCAAACCACCGTCATCTGTTTTAGGGGGAGAAAGTCAAGAAGACATGTATCTGCCTTTGCATGTCAAGTCCTAGTAAATCTCTACTGATGGTAGTAATCCTAATTATAGTAACTAAACTACCTCAAAATGAGGGATTCAGGATCAGGGGTGGGGCCAGTGGTGTTCCCATTGGGCTCCAGAGCGAGGGTTTTGCAGCTGTCATATTTGGGCCAGGTGATTCTTCACCGTGAGGTCTACCCTAGGCATTGGAGGATGTCTGCCAGAATTCTGGGCTCTACCCACTAGATGCCAGTTGCAGCCCTCCTCATTCATGGCAGCCAAAAATGTTTGCAAACATTGCCAAATGTCTTCTGGGGATTATAGTTGCCCCTGATGAGAACCGATGCTCTGCAGTCCAAGTAGAGGCAACATTCACTCACATATGCCCAGGGCCGCCAAGTCTCAAGATAGTGCCAGTCCAGCCCAGCCTGCCCCCTTCAGCCTGTGGGCCCACCTCACAGATCACACTGTCGTTTTGCACACACAGTCCTAAATCTTTCGCCTTGACCTTCTCATCCCAGTCTTGTTCTTTCTTGTTCGCTCATTGAGCAGACATCTGTTAAGTGCTCCCTGCACGTCTGGATTTGTGCTGGATTCTGAGACAATAGTAATGAGCTCCTAACCCAACCACTGACTCCTACTCTTCCTCTAGTCCAGACCCTGAACACCTGCTGCTGGCTTCCTGGGACCTCTCAGAAGGCTCCTTTCCCTTCTGATTCTCCACCCTGACTCGGAAGCCTTGGGGAGGAGCCACAGGCCTGATCCTGGTCCCGTCTGGCTGGGTGCAGTGCCAGGCTCTCAGCCCTCAATGCTTTCTTCCCTTGGCAGATCTGTTGGGCACCTGTTCTGAAGTCTGGGTCCCTCCCTCTAAAGTACTCTCTGTCCGTAGGTGTGTATGTAGTCAGTCATCAGGGACTTCCTTAGCAACTCTTCCAGGTTAGGACTTGTGTTCTCTCTACTCTTATCTCTCTTTATTTTTAATTTCATTTAGTGAGCACGCAGGAACATCTCCTATGCGACAAACATGGTGTTGGCTGCTGAGATACAACACTGAATGAAACCAGACATGGTCCCTAGCGTGGTAGGAGGGGCAAGCTTCAATCATACAAGCAATCGCTCACATAAATACTCTTTATCTACCTCTGTGTCTCCTTCTCTGTCTTTGTCTTTCTGCTTTCTCTCTGCCTCACTCCATCTTTCATCCCCGTTCATATCCAGCAGTGTCCTTTACTGGGACCAGCCACGACGCTTCCCAAGGGGTGCTGGATCTCATTCAGATACCTGCCACCTTGATTTCCTCCTGGTGGAAGAATTACTGTCATTTAAGGAAGGTCTGCAAAGCTGTCTGACAGGAGTCAGCCAGGCTGGGCTATAAGTAAGAAGAATCACTCCTTCCTAGGGATGGTAGGATATGAGACCCATAAATCATCCACTGAGAGCCAGGCCCAAGCAACGCATGGCTCTGCCATGCTCCGTGTGCCACCGGGTAATGTTCCTAGACGTGGAAAGGCATTGAGGGCCAAGACCCCAAGAGGGACAGGCTGCAGACACCCAGCGTGCGATCTTCTGTCCCCTCCCTGCTAAAAGGGGAGGCTCTGGGAGTTTGGTTGCTGGCATGTCCAGCTGAGAAGGTTCTTGAGCTTTTGGAAGAGGCACCCCCTTCCCATTTTCAGTCCAAAGCTGCTCCAAGCCCTCCATGTCAGCCCAGGTAAAAGAGGGTTTCTGGGATTGCCTGATGTAGAATGACTCAGGAGCCCAGCCTAGGTTCCACACATTTGCCAGGGAAGCCTCCATCAGTCTCTTGATTTCGTTGAGGCTTCGGGAAAGTGGGAGTAAGGTTAGAAGGCGCATCATCCAGTAGGTGTGAGGAGTCTATTAAATAATGCTTGTGAGTGGCTGAGCACAGTGCCTGGCACATAAATGCTCAGCAAACACCAGCCCTGGCCCCCACATCACTGTGCCAGCTCCTTCCTGTGATTACGTGCCTGACTGGTGCAGAGGAAGTAGGAATCTTACTCTGAACCCTGGATGCATTCAGAGTGCCTCCCACAAGTGGAGCTGAGGCCCTCTTTCCTTGCCCTAACTTCTTCCGAGGCCCTCAACCACCTTTTCTCTTGCTAGAGTAATGCGGCTGTTTAACAGCTATTAACTTTACTGTGTTCAGGAGATCAAGTCCATTGTTGGGTGATATGGTTTCTCCCCATAAAGGATCTGGGGATTTCTCAGAATGAAAGCCGTTACCACAGTGAATAGCATTATTCACAGGGCTTCCTGGAAAAGGGTCCACGTGGATAGAGAAACCCCTCCTCACAAATACCAAATCCTGCCTGTCCCATTTCACTCCGTGGCGCCTCCCCCCTTGCCCTCCAACTTTGAAAGCACTTTCTGAATTGAGATTCCAACTGCAAAGACCCCTCTGAGAATGGGCCTGAGAAATGTCGAGGCCTGGTTTTGAGGCGTTCTAAATCATTCTGCTCTCCCGGGCCTTCCATTCCCACAGGGAGTCTTGGGTTTCCAAGACAAGCCAGACCTCGAAGATGAAATAGATTGCTGAATTTGGGCGAAAACAATTTAATGATCCAGAAAGTAGAGAATAGACAGAGGAGAAGCTGTACCGGCCATACGCTGCCCTCAAAGGGAAAGAAATTGATTGAGGGTGGCGGGATTGGGGAGGAATCAGTTTGCTAACTTAAATAACCAGCATTAAGTTTGCTAAAGTAAGTTCACTAACTCCGTAAGAGCGTTGGTTATCGGCTTTCAGAAAGGAGGTGAATCTGGCAGGCAGAGAAGGCCATGGGAGAGATTGAAGCTTTGGAAGATACCTTGTGTCTCACCTCTCTGCTAGACTGGGCCCTCCTTTGAGGAAAGGGGCTGGGTCTTAGTATATTTGCATCCCTAGTAGGTAGTGAAGATACAAAGAGGCAGTGGGCTTCTCACCTTGGGGGTTGGGTATCCTTGGCCTGTGTGCAGGTTATCAGGCAAGGTGATGATGCCCTGTATTTCTGAAGATCCGAAGAAAAGATGTTCTTGTATTAAAGCAAATATGAATATATCATGAAAGAGGATGAAAAATTAGGGTGAATTCTTCTTTTAATGTTTATTTTTGAGAGAGAGCGAGAAAGAACGTGCGCACAAGTGAGGGAGTGGCAGAGTGAGAGGGAGACAGACTGAAGCTGGCTCCAGGCTCTGAGCTGTCAGCACAGAGCCCAACACGGGGCTTGAACCCACACACTGTGAGATCATGACCTGAGCTGAAGTCAGACGCTTAACGACTGAGCCACCGAGGCGCCCCTAGGGTGAATTCTTAAGATAAAATATGAAAATTTAATGAAATGTCAAACAAGCAAGTGACCACTTCAGGCTAGTTCCTCAAGATTTTTTAGGGCACTGGTTCTCAAACTTTAGAGTACACACATACCACCTGGGGTGCTGCTTAAACGTGAACAGCCCTGGGCCCCCTTCCCAGAGATTATGATCGACAGTGGTCTAAGGTGGGACTCAGCAGCACATGAACTATTGCCCAGGCGATATGGATGCAATCACACCAACAGGAATCCTGCACTGAGGAGGGGATACTTCCCCTTCTGCTATTCCACCTTGGAGTAAATGGTATGGTGCCCCACCCACGTGCACCCCCAAGATGAGGCACTTGTTTTCCCAGATGCCAGGAAGTACCAGCAGATACTTCTTTCTTGGGAGCCTGTCTTCCTCTGAGGGAGCTGCCTTACCCCGCCCAGGTTAACCCTGGAAGCAGCCTGTCCAGTGACTCCTCCTTAGGGATCAGGGATGGGGGTGAGAATTATAGAAAGATTCAGACTCCTTGGTCTGAAAAGGCCAGCTAGAAAAGGCCGGCTCACCTCCAGAGCTCTTCATGAGATGGGCAGAGGTGGCATTGCAATGTTCTCTGCCCAGTCCTGCCTCCCTCACTCCCTTACAGGGGGTGTTCCTGACGGCAAGCAGCCTCCTGCCAACAGATCTCCATCTCAGGGTCTGTTTCCCAGAGAACCTGACCCAAGACAGGCTATTTGAGAAACAGCAGACCCTGGAAAGCACATAGCCTTGAGAGTTAGATAATCTGATAGAATTCTGATAAAATAATAATAATAATAATATAACAATAGCAGTAACTAATATTTATTGGGGTCTTACTATATTCTGAGTGTTTTATGTTTCTTTTCTCCCTAAACACATCCCTTTTGGAAGTGAGAAATGGAGGCATGGAAGCATTAGACCACGTGCTCAGGGTCACATCGCTACGAAGTGGCAGAGCTGGGGTTCAAGTCCAGACATCCTGGCTCTAACAGTTGCTTAGCCCCTCCACTTTACCACGTCCAGGGGTCAAATCAAGCTCTTCCATGTGCCAGCTATAGGATCTTCATGCAAGTGAACCCAGCTGGGCTTCAGTTTCCTCATCTGTAAATGGGGGGTTTATGGTACCTACGCTGCAGGACTCAAAGGGGCTGAATTGGGGCTCAATCTGTGTAAAGTATCTGACACATGCTTGGAGCTCAGCAGGTGAACAGATAGGTCTTGACAGGCACACAGTAAACACTTATCAGTGATGCATGAGGGAAGGGGGCTTTCCTTCAGGGAGCCCTGAAATGGTCAAGGTTTAAAAATGTCCACAAACAAATGACCAAGGAAATGAGAAAAGTAGATTTAAGAGGAGAGGAGTATGTGGAATAAGACTGAGGAAAGGGAGAGAGGAGCCACCCCAATGCACAGATCTGTAAATTTGGAGAAGGCAAGAACATCAACCCAAGAAACTAAAGATGCGGCTGAGAATTCTCATCTCTAGGTCTTTACAGGAACAGTGACATGGAAGATTCGGGGTGTTCTGGTGGGATCCAGGCCCTGTGACCCCCTAACCTATGAAACCCTCACCAAAAACTAGAAGGCTTTGAGTAGAAGAGTGTCTTGTCCTGGCTCTATCCCAAAAGAGCTAGGTGACCCAAGGAAAATTAACATTCCCTAATCTCAGCCTGACTTAGAAATGGAAATGGAAATCGAGACTCATGGTCTCCAAGACTGTACTAGCTTCATACCTTGTTGACTGGATGAGTCTCTGGGCCTCACCTTAATTGGGGGAGAATTGTTAGCCCTCTGTGGTTTGCAGAAGGAAACCACAAACCTACTATTAGAAGCATTTTCTGCCCTAACTTCCCCAGAATTGCTTAAGGTTCCCTTTTAGAGCTTTTATGTCTGGATAATTCCAACTTCAAGCCTCCTGTTTAGCCCACTTTCACCCCTTCTCCAGCTCCTCCCTTGCCATTTGCCCTGTTGTATTACACATGAGAGTGTTTGTCTTTGAGCATCTTTGAGAACAAGGACTTCATTCCTGTCTTAATTCTTATTACTCTTTCTGTGTCAAATTGAAAACAAAAGTAGAGGGAAGAAACTTCAAGATGCCACGTCCAGCCAGAAGACCCAGAATTCTGATTTACAGATCTTGTTACCACCCTAGCCTTCTCCCCACACCTAGAGTGATGCAAGGCTGGGAGAGTACCTTTCATGAATGTTAAACAAAATAAAAATCAAGAGTGGATTTCAGATGTTCTCATCTCTCTCTCTCTCTCTTTCACACACACACACACACACACACACACACACACGTATACACACAAAAGGTAACTATGGGAGGAAATATGTTAACTAACTTTCTAACTGGCCTTTTCTTCATCATAGTTCTTCCATCATCTTCATTCCGCCACCCCCCCCCCTTCCTTTGGGTGAGATTTTAACCAGTAAACCCAGTGGGAAAGACAGAGTCCAAAATCCAGTTTTTGCTGTCATGATGAGGAGTTTGGTAAACAGGCAGGATTGAACACATGAGTAAATCTATTAAGGATAATGGAAAATGAGTATTTCATTGTTGAAAATGGAATTTATGAATTAGGAAAAGAGATAATGTTGAAATACGAATGAAAGTATCCATGTGAAAAATCCAGTGTGGTACAGCTCTAGTTAAAATTAAGGTAAAATGTAGAAACATGTAGATATATGCATACACACATATATTACTTGCACACATATATTTCTTATCTCATTCTGATACAAAGACATCTCCATTCACAAAGAACACACACAGAGCCCAAGTATTTGTTTCTAAATACTTCTTCCTGGAGATATGTTGCTGACTCTAGGGCTGAAGAAAAAAAAAAATACAGGGTGATCTGGGAATATCATGTTGCACCAGAAATGAGGGTCATGTCAAAATAACAGAGAAGCCACCCTGAAGCAGCTCCCACTGGCTAAGTCTGGGACAATATGAACATCAACTTAATAATAATGTAGATTGTATTCTTTTGAGTAAAATAAGAATCCATGAGACAATGTGTGTGGATATCAAATTCATATATATGTGGATATCATGTGGGTATATATATATATATATATATATATATATATATATCCATATGTCCATATGTATGTGGATATCAAATTCATCATGTACCTTAAATATATATAATTTTCATTTAAAAACTAAATAAATAAACTATCTGTAGTTCCTCTCAGCACTAGACACTTGCCCTCCAGTTCACACCTGGCCAGGCACTGCCCTTGAATCCTGCTCATAGACTCTGTGATCACTGACACCTGTTACCTTATTGCTGCCACAGAGGAAATGACGCCCAGGGAATAGAAGGCTTGCAGCACTAGGAACATTTAAGAGATGAGCTCTGAATGGGTCCATTGTATTTCTGCCTCAGGCAAGACACACAAATATTCCCACAAATACATACTCGTAAGCAACATGCGCCTGATCCAGAGTCAGCCATGAAGCTCACTGCCCGACTGTGTCTCATTAGGGTATCCAAACCCACACTTCAGGAATGTTGATCTTTCAGCTTGCCCTAAATAGAAAATGCTCAGGCTTTGAGTCACATCAGTTTGGCTTTAATTAAAGTTACGTCACCTTCTAGAGTTTTAGTCTTCTCATCTGTACAATGGGTATTATAATAATAGTATCCAACACAGAGGGATTTTGCTAAGCATTAAATGAGCTACTAACAAAAAAGGGCTTGACACAAAGCTCAGTAAATGGCAGCTACTTATAATGTCCCCCCTGTGACCTTGGACAGATTTCCCAAATTGAGATGATAGCTCTTGCCCCGCAGAAGTGTTTGCGAAACTTCATAGAGTTAAAGACATGTTGATTATAATAATAATTATTATTCATTCAAAGGCAGAGACTTTTTAGGGACTGTGGGACCATACATCCTATTCGAAAGCATCTAGATCCTCCCCACTGTATTGGCTAAATCAGCCATTCATTCATTTATCCCAGTGTTGTGCCAGACCATCCTGGGTTTGGGAGGGAGCAGGAAATACACATGAATATGACCCGGGCCCTGGCCCAGGGGCTCTCAGGCTAATGTGAGAGACAAAGAGGCACTTACATAACCAAGCCCTAGGTCAGAGAATGAGGATTCATTGTACTGGAGAAAGTAAAAGGAACCAAGCACTCACTTTCCTCACTCTCGTATCTTTTTGGGATTCCCAGAGAATCCGTGACAGTTCTCTAAATGCTGCCTCTCCCAGGTGTTTCCAGGGGGTGCCTCTGTCTTCAAAAGAGGCAATTCTTTACATCCTCATCCCTCTCCTCAGAGAAGAATTGTACCTTCTTTCAAAGGCTAACGATAAGAACCTTAGCCTGGGAATCAAGAAACCTGCTTCCTGGGGCGCCTGGGTGGCTTAGTCGGTTAAGCGTCCGACTTTCGCTTAGGTCATGATCTGCGGTTCGTGGGTTCGAGCCCTGCGTCGGGCTCTGTGCTGACTGCCAGCTCAGAGCCTGGAGCCTGTTTCAGTCTGTGACTCCCTCTCTCTCTGACCCTCCCCTGCTCACGCTTTCTCTCTCCTAGAAATAAATTTAAAAAAAAAAAATTAAAAAAAAAAAAGAAACCTGCTTCCTGGTTGAGTGGCCCTTGACCAAGGTGTTTGGCTTCTCTGAGCCCTGGGCTCCATCTGTAGAAGATGGGAAGCTAAGTACTGGTCAAGGTGACCTCTGGGTAACACTCAAAGGTAAGATACATATGTACTGAAACTTTATTTAGGCAGAAATATTTATCAGTCCCTTTCCATGCCCAGAGTTGTGCTAGAGTCTATGAGGGATGCAAAAAAAGAATCACATGGGGTAATACCTGCCCTCAAGCTGCTCACCTTCTTGGGGACAAAACTTTCACAGATGACCTAGGCAGGCAATGAGAGAATGCGAGGACATAGATCTAGTTTAGGTCATAAACTAATTTTCTGCATATTGAATGTGACTTTTCCGCTGCGTTACCTATTTACTCCAGAGATGTGTTTTCTGGACATAAATAACTTTATAGTATTCTGAGTCTTTCCATTTAAGCTGCATAGACCACCGCGGCTTCCTCTGTCCTATAGTTTTTCTTTTGAGCAGGTGGAGTAAGAAATAGGCGAGCAATCTGTAAACCAGAGTCTGCGAAGGTCTGGGGAGGCTGGAAGGGACCTGAGAACCCCCATAGACCAACCACTTGTCTGTATAGATGGAGATCCTGCAGCACAGAGAACAGAGGTGTTGCAGAGAGGTTCAGTCTGAGTCAGTGACAGAATGGGTGCTGGGACCTAGAACCCAGAGGCCCCAGCTGTCAGGCCCCATCTAGGCCTTCTCTCCATCCTTCATTATTGCTCTATTCCCACTATAGAAAGTGAGAGTGTCTCTATTTTAGGCAGCTCTTAGGTAAACTTAAAAACCTCCTGAGCAGGTACAATCAAATCTTAATTCTCCCATTCACCAAGTGAATGACCTCGAGAGGTCATTTAACTTCTCTGAACTGTAGGATTGTCATGATCACGTTCAGGGCTTCCTTCCCTGGTCCCATTGTGCAGACTAAGTATCTGGCAGCGGCACCCAGCAAATGCCAGAGAATGAGGCCCACTGTGGCCCAGTGAGCCACGCCAGGGGCTAGCGATGCGGTAAACACTGCCCAAATCTCTAGCTCGGTTTGTCCCCACAGAGGTCCCACTTGCACTGTGGGCCTACAAGAGCTCTGTCTGGTAACCACCCATCCTGGTCAACGGGGCCTGGAGCCCAGGCTTCAGTGAAAAGCAAGGCAATCCTCCGCCACCCCCTTATGCAATCACTGAGCAGTTTTTTGCTGCCACGTTAATTAACAATGAAGCAGATCATTGACATTAGCTTATAGGAGCTGAAAAATCATTAATAGTTCTTTTCACACCAGTTTTGGGAACATTCATTGCGATAAATCTCAATTTGAATGCAATTCTCCCTCATGTGCATTTATCCCTAATGTGAGGATCGAGGCATTTTCTTGACAAATTGGGAATTAGAAGGGTCTAGCAGCTATCTGAGGAATACCTGGGACTAAGTAAATATTTTGAAGAGATGAATGAATTTTTTAAAAATAGTTTAGCAAATGGAAAAGCAAATGAATGAAGCAAATCGGTTGTGGTTACAGGCACAGGATTTGGACTTATAATTCAAGCATTGATGGTCGCTGCTGTCATCATTACCGCCATTATCCTCATTATAATCACCGTCTCAATAGATCCATCCTCATTATCATTCTCATCTCCATCCATCATCATCATCACCATCTTCATGGTCCTTATCATGTTCCTCATTTTTCCCAAAGCTTTACAGACTTGATCAAAGTTAATCTTCATCCTTATTGGGAGTATCAGTTTCAGAAAAACAAAATGCTGTCATTTTTGTGTGTCTTTTAGAAACCTTTTATTTTGAAATAATTGCATTTCCAGACAGAACCCTTTATCCTGCAGTCTGCAGAGTAATTGATGCAGCTACTGTCACGTTGAAAGGTTTCCAGGGCCGTGTGAATGGAGGAATGCATGAGGGTGAGGACAGCTCCCCACTCCCCCACCTCCAGCTCCTGGGACTGATTATCATGTTTGCCTTTAATCACAAATCAGCACAGGGATCCTTTGCCGGGGCTGTTTACTGCATAGCTGAGCTCCGTGGCACCTCCTTTGAAGGCTGTGGATGAACAGCGGTAGAGAAGGGTACCCTGGGGTCACAAAATGAGGAACAGATTCACATTCCCACCTTAGGTTTGCATTTACCTCTGGGCCTCTCTAAGCCTCAGTTTCTTCACCTGCAAAATGGTATTCTTCTAACATCTTTCAGGGTGGCTGACATAACATAGGTCGTTGGTAAGATGTCAGGTGACTTGAGGGAGGCCAGCATGGTTATTGGGCCTCCCTAATGTGTCTTGTTAGGTCTCTAGCCCACCCTCCACCCTCTCCCCATCCCTGGGGGCTATCTCAGCCATCAGTGCCTTTGATTCTCAATAGATCTGCTCTCATGTAAGAACGGTTGAGCCAAACCAGCCAGGTGGCCCCAGCACCCTCCTGTCCCACACATACCTCTTTTTCTCACTCAGCCCAAAGACACAGGGATTTTCTTCTGAAGACGGTTTGTACTTTGAAAGCTAAAGTGACAGATGCAGTCTTGACGCTCTAAGAGGTTAGTGCTCTAGAGAGTCTCAGATGTCCTCCAGTCCCGACCCCCAGACCCATCATGAACATCCAAATCCCATACTTCCTCTTGCCTTGGGGTGCTTTGTCATCATGTGATCCTAATTCCTTATCTGTGGCTACTTCGGTGGGTACCCAATTCATACCCCTGATCACTGCAGTAGAGACAGCCCAGCTTTCAACTAAATTTCCCCCTCCCCACCCTGGGACTTTGTCTGGCCTCTGAAACCTGCTTTGCCCATGTGTGGAGGAGGTCAGAAGTGACAAGCGGTCACCATCCTCCGGGAGCACCCCTCAACCCGTGGTCGATGGGGGCTGACGGATGAATGCCACCCAGTTGCGTCACTTCTCAGGTGGGAAACTTCAGAGAAGGCACCTGTTTGGGCCTCCTTCCCTTTCCTGTCTCAAATCCCCATGCCTTCACCTATATGTTCTCAGCTACTACTTTCTCTTGGATCTTTTTTTATTTCTTCAGAGTTTGCTCCTGGGAGAACTTAAACACTAGGACACTAGTCCCAGATACAAGAGAAAACACTGGAGGGTCCATGGCCATTCACTCAGCCATGGAAGGTCACTGAATAAATAACAAAATGGCCCCACCTTCAGATATACTTATATTCTTGTTCAAGAGGCTGGGAAACACTCAATTCTGTGTGATGAGGCTGTGTAGAGGAAAGGACTTCTTTCGGGGTCACTGTGAGGAGTCAATAATGTATATAAGATTTCACGCATTCACTAAACTCCAGCAAACGTTTGTTGAGTGTCTCTTGTGTGCTAGGCTCTGGGCTGGCCCAGCAGGGATGCCATGATGAATAAGACACATCCTCTGTCCTTGAGACCACATGCCATATATTGGAGAAGATGGAGGCGGGAAAGGTCATTTCAACACTGTGACCCGTCATTGGGGGAGGTGTGCAGCTGCAGATGGTGGTATCTTGGGAGCTCAGAGGGGTAAGACATGCACTCAGCACCACTTTTCCCCCCTATAGAATGATCTCTATGGGCTTAGGTCTAGCTCAGAGCTTGGCATAGAGTAGGTGCTCAGCTGATGTTGGTTGAAGTGAACTGAGCAGATCAATGTGGGAGGAAGAAGCCTCTGACCACATGACTCTTGCCCACTTGAGAAACACCTTTCTCCTTACATCATCGATCTTGAGGCCCAAGTGGTTTGAACATTGTCAGTCATAGCAGACAACAGGTCAAAAATAGAAAGTTTGGGTCTTTGTTACTGCCAGGAAAAATTTACATTTATATTCCAGGGTTTTGAAGCAGCGAGAGGTGGGGTGAGGTGGAGGAATCAGCTACAAGCTCTTGTTCATGCTTGACTGATATTTAATCAGTTTGTTGGGTTGTAATTGAGAATACAGCTTCAATGACACATAAATTCCAACCATCAAGCCAAAGCCAGTGAATCTTTCTCATTATTTATCTTACAGTACAGATAACCTTTTCATTATTGAAATATAATTGCCAAATGGGATAGTTAATATTAAAACAGAATTAGCAACATGAACTCAACATTTGGAAGGAAATTTCTAATAGCACTTTTTATGCCTGCAAAATTAGTGCTCAGTGTCAGTCTTACTGTAGCGTTAATTGATGGCTAAGGTTGCACGAGAGGCCTGGCCCAGCTGTCCAACTTTCTAGCAAGGGGCTTGTTGAACCTCCTGGACCCGTAAGGTAGCCTGGCTTTGTCTGGACCTTCTGATAGGAGTGTTTTACCCTAAGTGAGGGCCACTGTTGACCTCATTAGCCAAGAAGTGACGAGTTCTGAGGAAGGGATAGGGAATACAGGGCCATGAAAAGATGAGTGGGTCGTGCAGACTCCACAGAGCTGAAAGTCTGGCAGAGCAGCTGGACATCAAGGTGCCAGGTGGTCGGAGGCCTCCACACGGTCGTTACCTTTCACTTTGCTCCCCACCCCCTCGCCCCTTGCAGGCTCACCTTTCAAGAGGCCACTCAAATCCCACTGCTAAGAACTCTCTTGAGCCTCAAGGCCGGTTTGAGGCAGGGGCAGACCCTTGGCATTCCTCACCTTCCAGAACTTCCTTCTAATCCCACATTTAATGGTGTGCTGTCTGTTTCCACCTCCCTCCATCCCCTCTCCCAGGACTGGGAACTTGAGCACAGTGACAGTGTCTTATTTTTCTTCGAATTTGGGGGCTCCTAGCTCGGAACCTGTTCTACAGAACACAGTACATAGAAGGTGATCAATAAATATCACTGAAGTTACAAAGAAATGGGAGTGGGGGGGTATGCTTTATGAACAAAGGAAGGAGAACTTCCTCTTTGAGGCTTTCTGGAAGAGGTGACATTTGAGCAGGAACTTGAAATACGGAGAAGGTAATTCTGCCTTTTGTGAGGTGCAAGGGCTTCAGAGGGGGTGGGCTGTTCTCTCTGTGACCTTCATTGGAAGTCCTTTTTGTCCCCCATCCCTGAAAAAGTGAGAGAATGGAGTTTGGGGATGGTGCGCAGGTCACTGTGTCCTGACCCTGCGCTGACTTCCACCCATGCTCCCTGCCTTTCTGTCTCCCTCTACCAGATTCTGGTCTAGGCCCTGGGTCCTAGTGAAGGGTCCAGCCCTTGGATACATTTCCTGTCTTCAGTACAACCAGGCATTGAACTTGGAGGCAGCTGCTGTCACTGAGGCATGGAAGTGTGTGGGGAAAGTGGGCACTCCAGAAAATGCATCTGAATCTTCTTTGTAGAAGCTTTCCTTTGCTTTCCTGTGGTCTGCTGGATCGAGAGTCCCCCCAGCAGAAATCCAAGTGATGGAGGCTGAGTGTAGGAGTCTGTATTCTAGGCCATAGGACCCTGGGCAGGCCCCATCCCCTGTCTGGGCCTCAGCTCTCCTCTCTGTGAAAAGAGATGGACTAACTCTCCTCTAGAGTCCTGCCAGCCCTGTATTTCTAAGATTGTCAGTTTGAAAGTCTGGCTTAAAAAATAAAGCCATAAACCAAAGAACACGTGGATTAGCTTGGTTGGAGTGAATCACCACCATGCTCAAATCGCATGTCACATATTAAACTCATTATGAAAATAAAGGGAGGGAAGGTCTCCGGGAACAAGCAAACCCTTTCTGAGCAATCTCTCTCTCTGGCCACTCTTTCCTCTCCAGACAGAGATGAGCACATTGTTTCAATCAGGCCTGTGTTCCATTTCCTTATCTTAAAACTATCTTCTGCCACATTGTAAATAATCAGCTTCCTGGTGAGCTAGGCCAGGCGTGTGCGCACACCTGTGCCTGATATGTCTGGGGGTGGCAGACGGGGTCTAGGCAGCAGCCTCCATCCTTAAGTAACCCAGGTGAGTGAGGTGTGCCCTGGCTCATCACATGAAGTGTGTGGCTGTTGGCAGGAAGGCCTTACTAGGTGGCTCTGTTTGGTGTCCAAACTGGAATACGTCTCAGAGTGAAGGGGCCGCTGTTAATAATTACACTAGTGCAACGGGCACAGACCAGAACCATGCCGGGCCAGCTGAACATGTGATCATCATGTAGGGCTCTGGCGTAAGAAATACCTAACGTCAGGACCCTTCCTGAAGGGTCACCCACTTCATCTTCTGCCTGTGCCCGAGGCTGTCCCATGGCATTCAGCTCCCAGTCCCCTGAGGACGAGGACCCCCGGGTCCACCACCATGGCCATACGCGGGACCTGCTGCACAATTTGTGGAACCCAGTACAAAGTGAAAATGCAGGGCTCCATGTTGAAAGATTGTTAAGAATTTTAAGACTGAAGCACAGAGTACTAAGTCACGTGTGAGCCCTTCTGAGCCCGGGGTCCTGTAGGGCACCCCAAGTTCAGGAAGCCCTCCCTGCTCCCCGTGCGGCCTGCGCTCACGATGGACTTTTACTCTTTCCTGCTATACAGCAGGCTTGCGTCCTGGCTGCGGTTATGTTTCTAGTTTAATTTCTGGAGTATGAAATACGTGCACACGGTTCGGAAGTCAAACGAGATAAAATGGAACATGATAAAAAGTTTTATTCCCACCCCTTCCCCTCCTTCCTGTTCGGTTCCCGGCAGCCGTTACCCTCCTCCCGTAGGTAACTCCTTCTGGGTTTCTGTGTAGCCTTCCAGAATTTCTTTAGGAGACATAAATACGTATTTTTACCTTTTTCCCATTTTAAAAATCTAAAGTCTACATATTAAATAGACCTTCCATGCCTTATGTTAGAACATTATTCCTGGTGTCCAGTGGTGGGCTGCTTTATTACAGCGACCCCACCCCCACCCCCACTGATTCCCCTGTGGCAACCCACGGAACAAGGCCAGTTCTTCATCTCTGGTAAAGCCCTTCAGACGTTTTCATACATATGAAAACAGAAACCAATTCCCTACCCACTTCACGTCTCTCAGCTTCAGCTGCTTTTACTAGACTGTTCCTTCAGCCTCTCCTCACAGGGTCAGGGGTCTGGGCCACTCTCACTTGTCCGTGACTTCCTGAGTATGCGGGGCCCAGAATGGGCCAACTGATCTACCAGGGGCAGTCTGTCATGCTTCAAGTAGAGAGAAATTGATGTCCCCCATCCTTCTAGCCACCCCACCCCTGTGGATGCAGCTTAATGGTAACAATAGCTCCCGTGGGAATTTACTGTGTGCCAGGAGCCATGTGCACATCTTTACCCTCATGATGGCTCTATGAGGTAGATCTTATAATTACCCCTTTACAGATAGAGCATCCAAAGCTCAGCAAGCAATGTGAAAGGAAGGATCCAGACTCAGACCCTGTTCTTGACCATTCCACAGTCACACTCCCTCTTGCATTCACCTTGGGGTCTCTTGGTGACTCCAATAAGGGGCTGGCAGCTGAATGCTTCCTCCAGGGACTTACTCACATGTATAATATTAACTATGGGATTCCCTTCATCTAGTTTTTCCTGGGCATGGGGAGTACTATGTATTTTATTATCTCTCCTGTCATTTAACGGAATCCAAAGTGATCTCATCCATTTCTATGCTTTAAATACCAATCAGATTTATATCTTCAGCCCCTACCTCTCCCCTAAACTCCACACTTCTATCTCCAGTCATCTCCTGACATCTTTAGTTGGATGTGTAGCGAGCCTCTCAAACTTAACATAACTCATGATCATGACCCCAAGCCCTATATCTCCCCAGACTCTTTCCCATCTCAGGAGACAAAACCATCTACCTGTTTGCCTAAGTTAAAAACCTATGTTACCTTTGATTCCTGACATTTTAAAAAATTTTTGTAATGTTTTATTTATCTTTAAGAGAGAGATAGAGACAGCATGAGCAGGGGAGGGTCAGAGAGAGAGGGAGACCCAGAATCTGAAAAGTGGCTCCAGGCTCTGAGCTAGCTGTCAGCACAGAGTCCAACGCGGAGCTCGAACCCAGGAACCGTGAGATCATGACCTAAGCTGAAGTTGGGTGCTTAACCGACTGAGCCACCCAGGCGCCCCAGATTCCTGACATATTTAAAGCTTCTGTATCCAAATCAATGACAAGTCCTATTGCCTCCACCTCCAAGAAGAAAAACTACCTATCCCAAATCCATCTTTCAGTGTATCTCTACTCATAACCCTAATTCAAGTGCCCATTATCTTTCATCTGAACTACTGGGATATCCTGTTTCCTCTTCTCCTAATTTCTGCTCTGTCTTCTTTGCAAAAGATCTTTGACAATAGAAGCTGGAACATTGTTATATTCCTGCTTAAAACCCTTTTATGGCTTCCCTTCATTCCTGAAATAAAATCCAGAGGTTTACCATCACCCAGGAGGCTCCCCAGGGTCTGCAGTTTCTTCTGGCTTGTTTCCTGCCAGTCTCTGTACCCAACTCGAGCCACACTCGCACTTCCTTGGACACATGAAGCTTGCCCTTATTGCCCTTTACACATGCTCTTCCCCTCTTTGGAATGCTCTTCCATCTACTTTTGGCATTCTTTGTCCCTCTGATTCTTTAGGTCTCAACCTAATTGCCATCTCAGAACTTTTCTGACAACGTGATCTGAATTAACTTCTTGATTTTCTCTCAAGTTGTCTTGTCTCTTTATGTGCATCATAGCACTTACAGCCATTTTTTTTTTTTTGGTTGTCTGTTGTGTTTCCATGTATTGTTTATCTCCTTACCACACCATAAGCTCCATGAAGGTAGGGACTGTACCTCTTTCATTCAGAGTGGAATCTCCACCTGTAAGTATGGCACTAGACACACAGCAAACTCAAATGCTATGGGATTCTTTCCCCTCTTTTGTTTGGTTCTTTACCATAATAGACGTTACTAGAAAGCTGCAGTATAATTTTTATTGCCTGTTGTTTTAATTGAATAGGTTTTGCGCTGTGGGGGAGTTGAACCATAAAAGGTGTTTCTTAGAATACACACGCACATACACAGTAGCTGGCTTTTTCCTTACGGAATCGTGGGGGTAGATTTTCCCCATACGTGGATGATTCACAAATGAGACGGGAAGAGGTGGCCTCCAGTATTCCTCACACATGTGGAGGGAGTAGAGCATCAGATGATTAGAGTGGTTCCTGGCACCACTCAGTGCAACAAAAGTGTTTGCATTTGTGCTGGCTTAGAGCGTGGACTCGGGAACCATTATCATGTGCTGAGCTGTTTATGTCTATTTTCTCCCAACAGGCTAATGAGGTATTTTAATTTCAGTTCAGCTCCATGAATGTTTTCTGTGTCTACTACTGTAGAGTGAGGCAGTGAAATAAGTGCAGTGGCAGAGATGCGTGAGTGCATCAGGGCAAGCATGTGCATCCATCTGTGCGTCAGAGTATGTGTAAGTGTGCCTGTATGTCAGAGTATGTGCGATGTATGTCTGATGTCAGCGTATACGTCGATATGCCCCTATGTCAGCGTGCGTACAAGTGTGTCAGTATGTCTGCACGTCACCATGCGTGTGAGTGTGTCGGTATGTCCGTACATCAGTGTATGTATGAGTGTGTCAATATGTCTGTATGTCAGTGTACATGTGAGTGTGTCTGTATGTCCATATTTCAGAGTATGTGTGAGTACGTCAGTATGTTCATATGTCAGAGTATGGGCAAGTATGTCAGTATGTCTGTATGTCAGAGTATGGCTAAGAATTTCAGAGTAGGTGTGAGCATGGACATGTATATGTATATGTCAGAGCTTGTTGAGAGTATGGCATTAGATCCATGTCAGAGCATGTGTTTGTGTGTATGTCTGTATGTCAGCATATGTGTGAGTGTGTCAGAGCGTGTCGGTAGATGAGAGTATGACTGAAGCCCAGTGAGGGGCCACTAACCCCAGGGACAGCTGTCTGCAGACCTGCTGCCCTTAGCCTCCTGGTTGTAAAGTTTTGGCACTTGGCCGAGGCCGCACTACGGCGCTCCCGCCCGCCTTTGCCGACCTTCTTGTCTCCCAGAGCCTGCTTCCTCTGTGGTTATAACCCAGTTTGCAAATGACAAACAAAAGGCGGTTCTCCCTGCCAAGAGTCCTGCTTGCTCATCACCCGGGACCCTGAAACAGCTGCCTCTCGTTGTCTAAGCAAAGCCCTGGTAGCCACCGTGCACTTAGGCCATTTGGGGCCTAATGAAGTGAGCAGGCACTTCCCTGCCCTGGGCCTGCAGCAGTTTCTGACTGCTGAAGGCAGATGATAAGGAGAACCATCTCCATTGATTAGAATGTGCATATGCTGCCTTGGTTTAGTTTGAGGGCATTTGGAGAAGCACAGTCATAGTGGGCCCTAATTTGATAATAAATTAATAGACCAATGGATTCCAAAGTTCAGGGGACAGGCAGGGGGCCAGCAGATGGAGGCCCCCTCTCGCACTGCTGGTGAGCTGTAGGGAAGAGAGAACGGGTCTCTGGGCCGGGGCTCCTGAGACTCTGTTGGCTCAGGGGTCCTGTAGTGACACTTAAGTCAGCTGCTGAGCAAAGGGGCAGCTTTTCATTACAGTGGAAATGGCCCGAGCATGAGTCCTGGGGCTGCCCACTTCTTCGCTATCAGTTCTTCCAGCAAATATTTATGAGCCATCTGCTGTGTGCCGGGGACTGTGGTAGGCACCGGGGGTACAAGCAGCAAAACCCTGCCCTCACGGACAGATAAATAAAATACGAGTGTCATACAGTGTGTTAGGCGGTAAAAGAGACTATCAGGTACCAGACCAGGAAGAGGGGGGCCATCAAGAACAGCAGGTAGGAGGGTCAGTGGGGAGGGCAGTCTCAACTTTAAACAGAGTGCTTAGAAAAGTAAATTTGGGGTGCATTTGAGCAAAGAACTGAAGGCGGTAAGGGGGTCAGTCATCCAAGAGAGGACTTTCCCCAGTGGGGGACACACCAGTGCGGAGATCCTGCGGCAGGAGCATGCTCGGCAAGCCTGAGTGACGGCAGGGAGGCAGGCCTGTGTGGCCTCCGTGAGCCTGGGGAGGTAGACCAGGAGGCCAGAGGGGCAGAAATCACAGAGCAGCTAGATCACATAGGGCTCTGGGACCGCTGTCGGAGCTTGGGCTGTGCTGGGATTGAGGTGGGGAGGCTTTGGCGTATTGGAGTATCCCCTTGCTTCTGATCCCTGAGGGTGCATTTCACCGGAGATAGCAGAAGCATGGCATGCATAGGGCAGCTGCCTCCATCTACACCCGCGGCAGACAGCACTGACGGATCCCAGCCCCATTTCCCAGTGGGCCTGACTTGGACTTGGCGTCTTACTCTCCCAACCCTCCAGGAGTTCTGCCGGTTCCTCCAAGTTGGCACTGCTGCGGAAATGCTGGGTTCCACTCGCTCCCCGCCATGCCTGAACCAGGCCTGCACGTCAGGGCAAGGAGAAAGGCACCAGGCAGGGGCCTGGCCCAGACAGCGCGGTGGAGGAGGGCTGGGTGGGGAAGGAGTCTTCAAAAAGCAGCAACCGGACAAGTCTGATAATCACCTAGAGATGTGAGGTGATTGACCCTGCCTGGCGGAAGAGGTGTCATGGACAACTTCCCCAAGGCGGTGACTTATGGGACACTGTGAAGGCAAGGTACAGTATTATCAGTGTGAAAGAGTATAATGGCCTGAGGGGACATCATGAGGACTGCAGAGAGGCAGGGAGGGGTGGGGACAGTCTGATGTGGCTGCTCCTGTTGAAGGATATAAGGGGAGGAGTAAGCAAAGGGTTTAATCAGAGCTCTGTGTCCCCTGATCGTCTGCCATGCCCCGAATGTCCACGTGCAAAGGGCACAAGAATGTAAACGGCATCCGCTATGCTGGGATAGTGCCAGTTATGGTAGGACACAGACCCCACAGTTTCAGAGGCTTATGTAAATACGTCTTATGCAGCGTTCCTGGTTGGCAGGCGACATTTCCTAATGCCGCGGATGATTCAGAGACCCAGACTCCTTCTGTCTTGTGGCTCTTCCATTTCCGGGAGCTTCAGAGTCATATGCAAAATAGGGAAGAGGCAGATCTGCTTCCTAACCACCTACACTGAGAAGATGTTCAGTTCCCTAGGTGAGATCCAGTGCCTTGACTCCACCTAGGTAAAAGGGGACCTGGGCAATGTAGTCCTTAGCTGGGCAGCCACGAGTCCAGACTCGGGATGGGAGAGTACGTGTGTGAGGGACAGTTACGTCTCTCCTGTATGAATATGCCCGAAACTCAGTAGATGCTACCTTGTACCTTCTGAACCTCATTCAGCATAGCAAGGTACATTGACAATATGAGATACAGTTCTCCGTGTTTTCAGAAAGCTTTATCACTTCTCAAGTACCTGAAGATGATCCTGATTGATAAACCTTTATTAAGTACCTACTTTATGTCAGACAGCAGAAAAACTCTGCCTCCATTTCCTCCTCTGGAAATCAGGGGAAATGTTCTCCAGGGCAGGGTTGTCACAAGGATTAAACAAGGAATTGCCTGCACGTAGGAGGTGTGAAGTTAGCACCAACTCCCATCTCCTCCTCAAGCTTTGCCAGGAGAGATCGGGTGGGTAGGTGGGAATGGCCAGCAGCCATCTCTCTTCTTTAGGGCCTTGGCTCCACAAACCTTGTCCTTCTGGGGAAAGGAGTCTACCTGCCAACGTGGGGCCATCAGAGAAAAGCTGAATGCTTGGGGGTTAAGGACAGAGGCAGCCGTCCCAGTGAACCTCTGTGGCTCTCTGAATCAGAGATCTGAAAACTATGCTATAGAATTCCACCTCCTGTTCCCTGGGATGGGGGAGATGGCTTTTCATGCTGTGGATCTTTGCTCCTCTTTGCTCCCCTGAGGGCTGGTGGCTCAATGACTGTTTGTCATGAGGGCTGTGGCAGGCCACCTGGCTGCTGCCCCACCAACTTTTTTACAAAGATACATGGAAGCAGAAAATCTGCTGAGGGTCTTTCTCAAGAAGGGAGTTTCCTTGAAAGGAAGGAAACTGAGGGAGGAACATTGACCAGAATCTGGCTTCATGAATCAGGATGGAGTCTGATTCATGAATGACAGTTGGAGTCATTGGATTTTTGAAACAGCAACAAAAAAGAAATGGTCAGGGTACCCTTCCTGGGGAAATGGTCTGTTTGGCTTCATGCTTAGTGACTGTGCTATTGATTTCAGTTGTGATATTCATCTAAATTATATTTGTTTCTGGCCATAAGTTTCTCCCAACCTTCAGGGCAGTGAGGAAGCATTAGCATCAGGCACTAGACTGACTTCCCAAAGCTGGACAGGGGCTGCCAAGCAAGAAGGATGCAGTCCTCAGCCAGGGTTCTGTCCAGGATTTGGCCACAGATTCTACACTCCAGAATGTAGGCACATAGGCTAAGGACCTCAGGGAGGTCATTCTTGGAAGAAGGTCTCATAGAAGCAGGGCAGCACTGGCCTACAGGGGCCTTATTCAGGTGACCATAAGAGGCACCCAGAAACAGGACTGTATTAGGTTCTCCAGAGAAATAGAACCCATAGGATGGTTGGATGGATGGATAGATAAGTAGGTGGGTAGGTAGGTAGGTAGGTAGGTAGGTAGGTAGATAGACAGACAGACAGACAGACTGATGGGAGAGAGGGAGAGAAAGAGAGGGAGGAAGATAGATGATAGATAGATAGATAGATAGATAGATAGATAGATAGATAGATAGATAGATAGATAGATAGATAGATAGATTAGATAGATAGATAGATAGATAGATAGATAGATAGATAGATAGATAGATAGATAGATAGATGATAGATAAATAGATTTAGTATAAGGATTTGGCTCATGTAATTATGGAAGCTAAGTAGTCCCATGATCTGCTATCTGTATGCTGGAGACCTGGGAGAGCCAAGGTAGTTCCCATCTTAGTCCAAAGGCCTGAGAACCAGGGGTGCCTGTGGTATCATGCCCAGTTCAGTGTCCCAGCTCGCGCAGTTCGGCAGAGGGAGCAAATTCTCCCTTCCTCCATATTTGTTTTATTCATGTCCTTGGAGGATTGACTACTGCCTGCCCATCTATTCTGGGGAGGGCAATCTGCTTTACTCATTCTGTGAATTCACATGCTAATCTCATCCAGAAATACCCCCATGGCCATACCCAGAAATAATGTTTGAATATTTGGGCACCCCATGAACCAATCAAGTTGACATATAAAATTAACCATCACCTGGGGCACCTGGGTGGCTCAGTCTGTTAAGTGTCTGACTCTTGATTTCGGCTCAGGTCATGATCTCAGAGTTGTGAGATCAGGCCCTGTATTGGGCTCTGCACTGGGTGTGGAGCCTGCTTGGGAGTCTCTCCCTCTCTCTCTGACCCTCCCCTGCTTGCAGGTGTGCATGCCCCCTCACACTCTCTCTCACTTTCTATATATGAACCATCAGCATACCAAGGCCAAAACAGGCTGTTTGGGAGCCCCATGTAAGAGCTTTATTAGCAGAAAGAAGACACCTGGACAGGCACATTTGGCCCTGTAACTCTGATTCAAGGAATACTTCAGAGGCCCAGGGGCTGATCTAACAAGAGCTAGAATCAGAGCAGTGGTTAGCCGGAAGGGAGCACATGGGGGCAGGTGCAGTGTCCTCCAAGGAGCAGGGCACGTCACAGCCTGTAGTTGGGCCCATTTGTGGTGAACTCTCCCAGGCAGAGGACAGAAGATAAGATATTCTCTGGAGTTTGTCTGTTTCACATGGAGAGAAGTTTTTAAAAACAGAATATTCCAATTGAGTTTAAAGAGGGCAGGACACATCCTTACTAAGGATGAGCTTAATAAAGAAGGAAACTTACCTAGTCTGCATCAGACATTCTACCACGTACTTTCTTTCTCATGGACAACTGCATGGCCCATTGTAGAGATCAGAAAACTAAGGCCCAGAGAGGAGAAGTAAGTTGTCCAAGGTCCCACAGCTAGTCAGGGGCAGAGCCTGACTCCAAAGCTTGCCTTCTTTCTCCCAAACCACATGGGCAAGGTGCTGAAGTGGAGCCTTGTGCTGAGATCTTTGATTGCCCTTCCTATGCTTTGCTGTCACCTGGTAGACCAGAGGAAACTTCCCTGTGACAATGTAAGCCAGGTGAGGACTTCTACCCTGATCTCCCCCAAGCCACCTCTGAGCCCCAGCAGCCCAAAGTGCTTTCTCTAAGTGCCTCTGATTACATATACACACCCTGTCCATTGACTGTGAGTTCCTTTGGGGGAGGAGCTGTATTTTTAACTCCATGTTCTAGTGCTTAGCACGTAAAAGGTATCATGTAAAGGTAGGCAGGTGGGTGATAAGGGCAAGAAGGAATGGTACATAAAGAAATTGAAGTGCTCAAGAAAAACCCTATATGGGGAGCAGGAGGCTTAGATTCCAGACCAACCCTACCACTAACTTGCCCCAAGGTCTTGGTCAAGTCTCTGCACCACAGTTTCCTCATCTGTAAAATAAGAATGTTCAACTAAATGATTGCTGTGTTTCCCTCAACAACAACATTGTGAGATCCTAAGATCAGGATTTCTGAGTTCAAGCATGGACTGTAATGCTCTGTATATTTAAGAACATGAGGATGAGTGAGCACTGGGTGTTATATGGAAACCAACTGTTAAAAAAAAAAAGAATATGAAATTCAGTGCTGAAGCCACACCCCTAACAAAGGACATTTATATCTTCTGCCTTGGACTATAGTCATAGACGTACTTGTTTTATTTCCAAGTAAGCTGCAAACTCATTGAGGGCCTCTGTCTTACTTACCTCCACCTCCCATGGATCTGGACCCACAAGATCAGGCTCATGGGAAGAATCTAGTACTTAGTTGGGGGCTTACAACTGGATTTGGATCCAGCCCGGTACCCCATTTACCTAACCAAAGTTTAAACACCAACCTCCCATTACCAAAGCTGGCCTGGGACGTCCTTAGATTGATGATTGTACGGCTGAACATGAGTAACTAGAAACCCATGTGTGTCTCCCTTTGGGTTTTGCTTCAGAGGTTGGCCAGGAACATCAAATTGGTAAAAAAAAAAAAATATATATATATATATATATATATATATATATATATAATATCAATATATATAAATTGATATAGCACTATATATAATAATATATTATTAGAGAATATTAGAGAAAAAATTACATATATAATAATAATAAATAGTATATATACATATATATAGTAGCAAATATACCAGACAATCCTTTCTATAGTAAAGAGAAAAAACATTAAGACACTAATAGAACAAAAGAAATGCAAATAATTGATACACATATGAGCAAAACATTCTACCTTACTATTAATCCAGAAATGCAAGTTAAGGGGTGCCTGGGTGGCTCAGCTGGTTAAGCGTCAACTCTTGGTTTTGGTATAGGTCATGATCTTATGGCTTGTGAGTTCAAGTCCCACATTGGGCTCTGTGCTGACAGCATAGAGCTTGCTTGAAATTCTCCCTTCCTCCCTCTCTCCCTCTAGCTCTCTCTTTCTCTCTCTCTCTTTCTCTCAAAATAAAAAACTTCAAAAATGCAGGTTAAGACACTGAGATAACATTTGTATTTTGCCAAGTAGTAGATACATTAGACACCAAAGATCTCAGTGTTGGCAAGAGTGTGGTAATATACACATTCTCATGTAAGATCGCTGGAAGTGTAAACTGATAGCACCTTCAGGGAAAGCAAGTTGGCCATGTGTATCAGGATACTTTAAAATGTGACATCCTTGATCCAGTAAATTCTACTTTGGGAAATATAGTTCAAGGAACTCATTGGAAATATGAGCAAAGACTTTATGTTCCCAGATGTTCACGGTGCCATTATTTTTAATAAAACAATCAGAAACCGCCTCCATATCCAACAGTATGGAAAATAGTACTACTTTATGGTATATCTACCTAATGGAACATTATGAAGTTACTTAAAATGAGGTCGACAAAGCCATTTTCATGACTTCGAATGTTTATCATAAAACATTAAGGAAAAGTTATAACTGTATCATAGCTGTGTCCGAACTATGCCAAAAATATGTGTGCATATATAACAACGTGCACAATAGTGTTGAGTGGATGATATCATTACAGCTCATTTTCTTTATTCAGACGTTTTATTATTTATTTTTAAAATGTGTGTTTTTAAAGAATGGAAGGGAAGAGAAGTTTGCTTGCAGCCAGAATGGGTAGGACCCATTTGTCTTCGCAATCACCAGGGGCCGCCTGCTAAGGAAGCCCGTTAAACCAAGGGAGGCAGAGCCCCTGTGCTGAAATCGCCCCATCTCTGGAGCATATTTTTTCTTTACTGAGGAAATTGCTTTCCATAAAACCAGCTCTCTGACACCTCCGAGTACCAGGGAACCGTGCAAGCCCGCTTTCCTGGGGACATTCTCTAATGGGGAACTCCATCACGTTCCAGCTTGGCGCGTCCAACAAATCCCAGCCAGCCATAAAAATTTTTAGCACCCTGTATGCAAGACCAATTGCGGCGGCCTCATAAAAATCCCATTCACTGAACACGAGCTGCAGGTCTAAAACTCTGGAGTCCCCTGCTGTTTGAAACCCAGTGGCATGGCGCATAGCTAAGTGATGCCTGGTCGAGCTCCACACGACAAGTCAGGGCTGGATCTCGGGCAGAACGAGTGAAAAACAGGAAGAAAATGGGCCTGTGCAGACGCCGCAGTGTACAGTCACGGCGAAGAGCCGCCTTCTTGCTGCTCTTTCAGGCAGGGTAAATGGACTTGGCTGCACAAGGGACAGGGGTTAGGGATGATGGTCAGCCTTTAGGAAGGGAAAGGGGGTTGTGAGGCGTGCAGTGTGGAGGCATCCTGCCCTACACATACTTCAGCTCACTGGGGATGGGGACACTCCCTTCCTGTCTGTCCCCAGGTGCACAGGCTACTCGACACCCTCTGGGGGGTAGATTTTAACACCCTTCCAGCAGAGGCAGATGACCAAAGTTTGGGTCAGGAGCTCACTGCCTACACACAGCTTGCATGTCTTCAGTTATGGAGCCCTGATACTCAGTACAGCTCACCAGGGCCCGGGAGGCCTGGGTTCTACATCCTGCTTTGCCCCCATTTAGCTTTGTCACACTGGACAAGTCACTTCCATGGTCTGTATCTCGGCTCTGGTTTTCTCAGCAGAAGCATGAGAATAATTACTTCCTCTCCTCCTCCTGCCACTCCGTGCACACATCCTTTCTACCCATTGTATTAAAAATGTTATCATAAAATATTTCAGTGCTCTCATCAAGTAAAAAATTCAAATGTCACTTAAGAACCCATCGTTAGATTTCTAAGAGAAAAATTAATTCTTCTGTTGCATCTTTGCATTGAATTCTCTGTAACCCTATTGTCCATTAACAAAAGATAACAAAGTTTCTAAATGTGGTGAATTCATATCACAGGCCTTATATATCCTGTGTGGCTTGGGGTATCTTACTTAACCTCTCTGAGCCTCAGTTCTCTCATCTGTGAAATGATGATCATGCCTGCCTCATAGAGTTTTGGTAAAGATTCAGGGTATAAGATACTAAAACACCTTATGTAACGCATGACCCTGATTAGGTTTGGTAAGCCTGCACTTCTCTGAGCATGAAGTAACCTACTGAATACTGCTCAGAGAACCGCTCTTATATATTGCATATATTGTATACAATATGTACATATTGTATATATACAATATATTGTAGCTATCCTATAAATGTTTAGGGTCATATAGATGACCACGCCATCTTTTATGGTTTCTGACACTGAACGTCAGCTCACTTAAAGGCCTCTAATAGGTATAGCACCACCCAGTTTCTTGTTGCAACTTCTAACTGAATGGAGAAAGAGAGGTATTTATAAGGGAGGGAAAAAGGGGATCAGAACAGCATTCTGACCTCCTCCACAAGTATTCCTTTCCCAGGAGAGAGACGGCTGCCCCATCATCTGGTTACTGCTGGCCAGGCTTGATTAAACCAGGAGAGGGATGAGGAGGCTTCATATTTCCTCTTGTTGCTGATTTCCAGCGTGTGATAAAACAAGACATCGTGTATGATTTCAATTATTTTACATTTATTGATGTCTAATGGCCCGACATCTGGTAGATCTTGAGAATGTTCCATGTTTGCTTGAAAAGGACGTGTGTCCGACAGTCTGTCGGTAGATTGTTCTATAAATGTCTGGCAGGCCCAGTGATTTTACAGTGTTGTTCAAGTCCTCTGTATCCTCACTGATTTCCTGCCCAGTTTCCTATCAGCTGGGGAGAGTCTGCTATTGAAATCTCCAGTTATTATTGTTCAATTGTCTATTTTTTCTTTCAGTTCTCTCAGTTTTTGATTCATGAATTTTGAGGCTTTGTTGTTAAGCATACATCCCTTTAGAATTGTCATATTTTCTGGTATATTGGCTCTTTTATTAGTATAAAATGTCCCTCTTTGTTTCTACAGAGAATTCTTATTCTGTTTCTATTTAATATTAGAGTAGCTACTCTAGCTCTCTTTTGGTTTTTGGTTTCTATTTTTATGGTTTTTTGTTTTTTATGTTCAACCTGTGTGTGTTTTACAATCTAAGGTATGCCTCCTGGAGATGGCATACCATTGGATCTTGCTTTTTTATCTGGTTTGACAATATCCACCTTTTGTATGGGTTATTTCGACCATGCACGTTTAATCTCATATGACTATTATTCTATTTATATTTGCCACGTTGCTATGTGTGTTCTTACATGTCTCTTGTCTTTTTTATTCCTGTGTTCTGATTCTACTGCCTTTAGTGTGTGTGTTCAATAAAGATTTTTAGATATTAATTTTTTGTTGATTGTTTTAACAATATTTTAAAGGATTTTTTAGTCATTCTAGGGATTGTGATACGAATCTTAAATTATCATAATCCACTTTAGACTAATACTAACTCAATTCCAAAAAAATTTAGGAGCTTTATTCCAAGATGACAGTCCCTTCCTCCCTTCTTTATGCTATTATTGAGATATATATACACATAGGCAGATAATATATTATGTAAATAATAAACCTAAATTCAGTGTTATAATTATTACTTTACACAATCTTATGTTTTCAAAAGATGTTAAGAGAAGAAATGAGAAAATATGTATTTACTGATTTTTTTATATTAATCCACATGTTTTCCATTTCTGATGCTCCTCACTTCTAAGTGGATTTGAGTGTATATCCTGACATCATTTTCTTTCAGCTTGAAAAACTTCATAAGGCAAATCTCCTATCAATGGATTCCCTTCAATTTCGTTGATCTGGGAATGTCTTTAATTTGCCTTTACTTTTTAAGGAGAGTTTTGCTGCATGTGGAACTTCTGGTTGACAATTATTTTTTTTTCCAGTTCTTCTGTCCTCTGTTGTTTAAGGTGAGAAGACATGGGGTGCCTGGCAGTTTTGGTCCGAAGGGCTTGTGACTCTTGATCTAAGGGTCATGAGTTTGAGTCCCATGTTGGGTAGAGAGGTTATTAAACAATAAATAAATAAACTAAAGAAAAAAACATGAGAAATCAGACATTAATTATATTGATGCTCTCTTGTACACGAGTCATTTTTTCCTTTTCCTTTTTCTTTCTTTCTTTCTTTTTTTTTTTTTTTAAGATTTTGTCTTTGGCTTTAACAGTTTGACTGTGATGTGTCTGGGTATGAATCTCTTTGCATTTATCTTATCTATAGTTCATTGAATTCCTTAGATGTGTAGATTGATGTCTTTTATCTACTTTGGGGTTTGATCTGTTTGATCTGTTATTTCCCCAATATATTTTCTGCCCCTTCTCTCTCTGCTCCTTTTGGGGCCCACATTATATGTTTGCTGGTCTGCCTCGTGTTATTCCACAGGTCTCTGACATTCTATTCCTTCTTCTTCAAATGTTTATCTCCCGGTTCTTCAACCTGTATAATTTCTATTGATCTATTTTCAAGTTCACTGAGCTTTTCATTAGCCATCTTGAGTCTGTTCATGAGTTCCATAGTGAATTTTTGTTTTAGTTATGTACTGCATTGCTCTAGAATTTCCTTTTGGTTCCTGTCTCCTTGTTGACATTCTATATTTGTTGATTAATTGTTGCTATGCTTTCCTTTAATTACCTAGATGTGATTTCCTTTAGATCTTTGACCATTTTTCCCTAAAAATTTCCCTAAATTTTCCCTACTTTGCAATATTTACCTGCTAATGAAAATATTTAGGGTCACTCTCAGTTTCTGTTTTCTGCTTTTGCTGCTGATAATTGGGTCATACTTTTCTGTTTCTTTGTATGTCTTGTAATTTTGTTGCTGCTGTTATTGTTGAAAATTGGACATTTTAGTTATTATAATGTAACAGCTCTGGGTTCTGGCTTTCTCTCATGATGATTGTTGTTACTACTCTTTTTTTCTTGTTCTTGTTGTTGTTGATTTTTCTGTGTTTAGAATATGCCTAGGTTAAATCTCTGAAATCTTTCTTTCCCACAATGTGGCCACTGGTGTCTCTGGTTATTTTTCATTATTGCTTTTTAAGCTGCTGTCTGCATAACTTAGTGGCTAGTCAGTAAAGTAATTGGACATGGATTATGCTCTAACACATCAAGCCATGTGTGGCAGAGGGGAAGGGAGCATATTCAAACTCCAGATAATTTTTAAGTCTGTTCAGCTTTGCTTTCCCTAGGTCCTTTTGCAACTTCTCTGTGCCTGCACATACATTCAGGGATGGCCAGGAGTATGGTGGACAGCTTGGACCCTCTCTGATCTTCACTGTTCATTCTCATCTCAGCCAAGAATATGCTTACCCCAGTGACAGAGCCAATGGCCCTCTCTCTACTTACCTGCCACCGAGGAGCATCACTTCCACTGATAGTGTCACTGGCCATGGGTACCACTTGCTGCTCTCAGTCAACTGCCCCTTCAACCTCACTAGTGAAGCTTAACAGTCTTCATGGTGAAATCTCTGTGCTGTGAAGGATGGGAAGAGCCCAAAGCAGTAACACCATGGGGTTCCAGGGTTCTTTCCTAGAATTAAGCAGTGTTCCAAGCATAAAACACCTCTGAGATTGTTCTGAGAATGTTACAGATTGCCTTTGGTCAATTTTTAGAGTGTTGAAATGATTGTTTTTGTCAGTATTGTTCCATCTTATAGCTTCTTTTAAGGGGAGAAGATTTGCCAGCCTCCTCATTCAGAAATACCTCCTATAGTTTCTTTTATATCCCTGGTCTTATTTGATCCTAACAACTTCTAAGTGAGATAGGCAAAGCAAGTGTTCTTTGTCTTGTTTCAAAAGTAAAGAAAAGGAAGCTCAGAGAAGTCCAGTGACTTACGTGGTGTCATCCAGCTTGAAACCAGCTGCAATAAGGCTCCATCTTGATTTTCTAGATTCCAGTGTCTTTTCCACTTTACCATGGAGCCTGGATGATATTCCATGTCCTTGCAATGAGCAATAAAGCTACCTTATTTTGCTCTGGATGCTATAACAAAATACTATAGACTGGGTGGCTTAAACATTGTACCATTATTTCTCATAGTTCTGGAGGCTTGAAGTCCAAGATCAAGCTTCCAGCAGATTTGGTTTTTGGTAAAGGGCTTCTTCCTGAGATGTAAACAGCCACCTTCTCACTCTGTGTTCACATGGCCTTTCCTTAGTGAATGTGGAGGTAGGTAGAGAGAGAGAGAGAGAGAGAGAGAGAGAGAGAGAGAGAGAAGAGTTGTCGTTGTCTTTTTGGAAGAGCCCTTAATCCCATTGTGAGGATCCTACCCTCAACTCAACTTCAACCTAATTACCACCCAAAGTCCCCAACTTTGGGGATGGATTTGGGGATTTGGGGATGGATTAAATACCATCACACTGAAGTTAGGGCTTCAATATAGGAATTTGGGGAGGACATGAATATTCAGCCCATAAAAGAAGCTAGCCCGGAGCTTTCTCCTACTGCCTTGAGGTCTAGAGAGTTTCACTGGGTCCTCATGTTCATCCAAAGCCAAGCTTCGGGAGGAAAGAAACAAAGGATAAACTTCATCTATAGATTCAAAACCCAGGGTCTTTCCTCTTCCCACCATTAAGATGAAAGATGGTAGTGGAACTTCCTTTCTCCTACAGCTGCCCTACTGAGGGACACTGCACTTGTTGTTAAAACTGTTGCACAGATTTTGTCTTATTTTTTTTAATGTTTTTTATTTATTTTTAGGAGAAAGAGAGAGACAGCGTGAGCAGGGGAGGGTCAGAGAGAGAGGGAGTCACAGACTGAAACAGGCTCCAGGCTCTGAGCTGGCAGTCAGCACAGAGCCCGACGCGGGGCTTGAACTCACGAACCGCGAGGTCATGACCCAAGTGAAAGTCGGACGCTTAACCGACTAAGCCACCCAGGCGCCCCACACAGATTTTGTCTTAAATTCACAACTGTCATTTGCTTTTTCTAGCCTCCTCTGTTAAACTGTCCAGTAGAGAAAGATAACATTTGCTCTAAGATCCAATGATTCATAACCCTCTGAATCAGAGTCTTATCTTTTGTGCTGAAGCCAGAACTTACATATGCAAATTCTTTGGAAACTGACGGGATTTTCCTGAGTCTCTGGAGAGTAATCTGAGCTCTGCATTCTTTGGGTGACTGCTGCTGACACTAAACTAACCCCAGAGCAATCAGCAGGGGACAGCGTCTCATGGCAAGAAAGTGCTAAGCTGCTCTGTTGTTAATGTGCTGTATGACCCTGGATATTAGGGCCAGTTCCCCAGTGATACAGGCTGTCACATATTGACCACTTATCATGCAGCAAACATTATGTGAAGAGCTTTACATACAAAACCTGGGTGTCCCTAGACCTCATTAGCCTATGGTCTCATTGGTGGCACTTATCCAGATTTCTAGGATTTCTCCCTCAACAATTCATATGAGACCTCCAGCTCACTCAATGTCTTGCTCAGGATTTTCTGGAAGACTCCAGGGGCCTCACATGTGCTCAGGAACTCTGTTGTGGTCCTTTACATCATACTCCTTGTTAATATTCTCTCTTCCTACAAGCCACTGGGAAGGTGACACTATGCCTCAGCTCTACAGCTGGAGTCCACAAGGCTACCAGTTCTTCTGCCCAAGGAGCTAGCCCCAAATACCCCTTAAGCTGCAAACCCTCAAGCTGTCACCCCATCTCCCCTGCCCCGTAAGCATTCTGTTCCCTAGAGAAAAGGAGAGAAGGACTCTTGCCCTCACTCTGTGATAAATCTTGGTTCTAGGGTCCCAAAGGAGCACTGCTTGGGTCCAGAATATGCTGGTTCCTTCCACTTCCCAGAAAGGCTTGGATATGACTCTAGGCCCAAAGGGGAGAACTAACCACTCTATTTCTCCTGGATACCCTTTGCTATATAATAAACTACTCCATACTCAATGGTTTAAAATAAAAATGCTGTTAGTTTCCACAATTCTGTGGGTTGACCAGGCAGTTCTGTGAGTCCTGATTAGGATTTCTCATGAGGCTGCAGTCATATGGTAGCTGGGACGAGAATATCCAAGGTGGCTTTCTTCATACGCTTGGTGCCTTGGTGGTGTCAGCTAGAAGGCTGGCACCTCTTTGTCTCCCAGTGGACTTGCCACTTGGCCAGCTTGGACTACTTTTCATCGTAGCTGGATCTCAAGAGTCAACATTCAATAAGAAAGAAGCAGAAGTCACTCGTTCTCCTAAGCTCTGGGCCCAGAACTAGCATAGCATCTTATCTACTATGATGCTTAATCCACTTGATTAAAGTCAGCACAGGGCCAGCAAAGATTCAAGGGGGGAGAAAATAAAATAAAACCCACCTTTTAATGGGATTAGTGACAAAGATTTGCAGCTATCTTGAATCCAGTATCATCCCTCCACTGCTTGGGGCTTGCTCCCAAGGGAACTTTCCCTCCTATTGGCTCACTCCTTCCGTGTCAGTCAGTTGAGCAATGGAACGTCTGAACTGATGATATTACATAAGCAAGCTCAGCTTAGGTTCACTGGAAGCCACTTCACTGATTTCATGTATGTCTCACTTCAGTCCATCAAGGTAGGTTTTATTATCCTCTAGTGTGTGGATAAAGAAACTAAAACTCAGTCGGTTTAATGGCTTGCCGATTGCTCGCAATGGTTACAGCTAGTAACCAAGCCAGGATTCAAACTCAGGTCAGCCAAAAGTTCTTTTTGCTGTCCAATTCTGCTTCCCGTCTCTCTAGGTCTCCATTGCCTCCATCGTAATCATAAAACTTAGACAAAGAACATGATGATTTTCAAGGACCATTATAGCTCTAAAATTGCATATTTCTTCCCCGCTCACCTCTTCCTGAAAAAACTCATCTTTACCTGCTGTACCTATTCCTTTTCTGTATCTCTGTTGATGGAATTTAGACACCATAGGATTTGTATGTAAGTGTTTTGTACTGTTTTTTTCTTTCATCCAAATGGCTCTTACAAAAAGGTCCTTCAGATTCCTGGTAAAAGAGAGTTAACGTCTAACAGCCCTTCCCAGTCCCATAAATCCCCCCTGAATATTCTGTATGTTTCCTGCCAGCTGGGAGATGTCAAGGATAGGAATTTTCAGGGTATCACTCCCTTACTTAAAAGCTTTCCATGGCTTCCCCATTGCCATCAAGATAAAATCTAAACTCTTAACATGGCCCGCACCGCCCCTCAAGGGCTGATTAGCCTCTCCAGCCACGCTGGAGGTACTTCCTGCTTCTTATAGGTACCTGTGTCTCTGTGCTTTTGTTGCTATTTTGTTGCCATCTGGACAGGCCCCCTCCACCTCTTCTACTCCAAGTTAATTCTTACTCGTTCTTGGAGACAAGTGCATAGATCATAAAGGAGGCTAGACCTAAAAGTCTGCCTCTCCTCTCCCATAGCGCCCTAGGCATAACGTTGTCATCTCGCTGGCTTCTTTATGTTGGAAGTAACTCTTTATTTATCTCTTTCCCCCCAAATACTGTGAACTCCCTGAAGACAGAAATTGTGTTTTATTCTTCTTTGTAACATCAACTTCCAGTACCAGCACAGTGTCTTGCACAGAGCAGGCATCCAGAGAATGGTTATAATGAACACAGATCAGAACAGGCTGTAAGCTCCATTAGGGCAAGTCTCCATTTGTCTTATTCATCACAAAATCCCCAGTGCATAACACACGGCAGGGGCTCAATAAATATTTGCTACTCGTGCTGTTTCTTCTGCCTGAAACGAGCCTCCTCGTTCATTGCTTTATGTCCAAATCCTACCTATTCTTCAAGAAACGATTCCAGTTCCCAGTTTTCCACACTTCCACTTTTGACCATGATGGAGTAACTGGAACTGGACCAGCCATGCCACTGTAAACAATTGTGAAAATGGACAAAATATATGAAATTACTGTTTTCAGATACTGGACAGAGACAGCACAAAAATAAAAATAGAGTCTCCAAGAGAAAGAAAACAAGTGATATGAGCAGGCGGTTGCCCATGCTCCCAGCTCAGAGGAGCGTTATCCGGCTTCAGAGGAGGAAAGGTCAGGTGGAGCATAGTGTTCCTACCGAGTTGAGGGCAGCTGGCAAATCAAAAATTTGTGAGACAGAGCGCTAATGGGAAAGGGTCCAGAAATCCACGTGGAGATCCTCTTGAGCTTCCAGCCAAATGCTGAGCTTCACGTATTCAGGGAAAGACCCCATGAGGGGGGACAAAGAATATCTACTGGGGGAATAAGCGGCTTGGGAGAAGAAAACAACTCCCTTCCAGCTGCATGCTGTGACTCACACAAGGCAAGAGATGTTTAAGTTCCAACCATGCAGAGTAGGGAGACCTCGCTGAACCTCCGAAGCATTCAGTACAGATGACCCCCTACCCTATCCCTGCCAAAAGGCCATGCTTTAGGATTGGGTTAACCTGGCATTAGAATAAAGGCTACTTTAGGGACGCCTGGGTGGCTCAGTCGGTTAAGCATCCAACTTCGGCTCAGGTCATGATCTCGGGGTTCGTGGGTTCCAGCCCCGCGTCGGGCTCTGTGCTGACTGCCAGCTCGGAGCCTGGAGCCTGTTTCGGAGTCTGTGTCTCCCTCTCTCTCTGATAGTCCCCTGCTCACACTGTCTCTCTCTCTCTCTCTCTCTCAGAAATAAATAAAACATTAAAAAAAGAATAAAAGCAACTTTAGGCTTATTTTAATGAAGCCAAAGCAAGCCTTGAAAGGATCAAGCTGCTCTGCAAGTCAATTAACTGCCTACCTAAACCATAACTTGACCCTTTTTAAAAGATGACAACAAAAACCATACACCCAACCTCCTAGCATCCATAATGGGCAGCGTACAATACACATTTACCACATGTGCAAAGAAGGTGCATATGGGACTTGTGACTAAGAGAAAAATAAGTCAGTAGAACCAGAAATCACAGCGATGGTGGAATGAACAGACAAGGACTTTCAAATGGCTGCTATATGTTCAAGGAGTTAAAGAAAAATATGAACATAAGGAATGAGCAAATAGAGAATTTCAGGGAAATGGAAACGTGAATCGAAAGTGGAATATCTACAATGAAAATGTCATGGAAAACTGATGGGTATAACAGCAGATTGACACTACAGGAGAAAAGAGGCTGCGTGCAGGGCAATCAAAATGATCCAAACTGAAACAAGGGAGATGAGAGGAAAAACAGGTGAAAAAAATAAGCAGAACTTCCGTGACCCATGGGACAGTATCAAGTGGTTTAACATGTGATTAGAGCCCATGTGACATGTAATTTTAAGTTCTTGGGATCAAAGTAGGAAAGGTAAGGGAGAGATGAGGACAGTAAAACTGTTTGATAAAATAATGAATTCTTTCAAGTTTGATATAAACTCTAAACCCACAGTAAGACCTCAGAAGTTCAACCCACCCTAAGAAGAATGGACATCAACAGAGCCATGATCAATGTGCTGACAATCCATTTTAAGAGAAAATTTTAAAAGGAACTGGAGAAAGATACAAGTTTCCCTTTTCTGTGAACTGGGTTCTCCATCTTTAATGCCTTTAGAGCCTTCCTCCAGGTTCTTCTAGCACCTTATCTTCATGTCCCCTTTAACTCTGCCTTGACCATATCTTTGTGTCCATGCCTCATTTCTCCTACAAGATTTTGAGCTTTCTGCTGGCTGGGAATCCATCTCGCTCTGAGGCTATCACAGCATATTGCAATACTTGCTGATACTAGTCGTGCAAGGAGTATTTGTAGAATGAATGACTGAAGTACATGAATAAATAAAGGTAATGACACAGGTTGATTATCCAATCCTGCACTTCTAAGCAAAGAATTGCTACGTACCAGTGGGGTCCAGGTCATCCTGCAAGAGAACGATACCTCCCCTTTCAGAATAACAATATTTAAAACTACATTTAAGTACTCACTGAATGCATGCCACTATGGTCCTTTTTACATACCTGCAGCCTTATAATAAGAAAACCAAGGGAGAAGCTAAGTAAATCACCTGGAGGCACACAGGCAGTGGCGAGGTTGTTAGGATTTCCTCTCAAGACTGATTTCAAAACCTGTGCTTTGCCCCACTTGGCTCTATTCCCTCCTCTCAACCCATTTCTTTATCGTGTATTTTCATACCTCCATGCTTTTGTTCATGGTATTCCTTCTGTCCATGGTGTCCTTTCTCCCTTTTAAAGTTTATTTATTTTGAGTGAGAGAGTACGAGTGGGGGAGGGGCAGAGAGCAAGAGGAAGAGAAAGAATTTCAAGCAAGCTTTATGCTGTCAGTGCAGAGCCCCACATGGGGCTCGATCTCACGAACCATGAGATCATGACCTGAGCCAAATCAAGAGTCAAACGCTTAACTGACTGAGCCACCCAGGCACCCTCATCATGTCCTTTTTCTCATCCACCTGATGAAATCCAGTTTCTTGCTCAGGTCCCTTGCTCCCATCAGACACAGACTTTGGCCGGAGAATGAGTTCACATATCACGATGAGTCCCTAAGGCAGAGCCCGTAAGGAGTGCCTCTGCTGTTTTAAGCCATGGGAATCCCGACATGATCGAGATGCGTTTTCTATCCTGAAAGCACACAGTACAGTTAGAGAAAGTCCTGGGACAAGTGCGGTCTGTCCAGGAGAAAAAGGGACTCTGGGACTCTGAGTGCCTTCATCTAGACTGGAATGGTCAGAGAAGCTTCTTGGAAGAGGTGATACCTGGAATGAGAACTGGCCAAAGTATAAGACACTGTAGTAAGACAAACGTCATTCTGCCTACATTTGAGAACACAGTGGCAGAGAAGCCAGTGTTACTAGGGTGATGGGGAGAAATTGTCTTGGGTGCTACTCATTCTCCCCAGTTTCTCTCTCCAGCAGCTTTTTGCAGGTCTGAATTCCCATTTGTTTGCTTCTCCTAAGAGAAGTTTGCACTAACTGAGTCATGCCTACCTCAAGGCACAGGAAGTTAAATCCTTTTTGAATAGATTTCTTTAAAAGCGAGAAGGAAATGGATCACAATTTTCCAAATTTAAGGAAAATCTATAGCTCTCCCAGCTTTATAGCTTGGTATTAGTGGGTAATCAAACACAACTATTTTCTCAAAATAGAAGAGGATTTCCCCTGCCCCCCTCCTTTGCCCTTCTTCGCCCCCTACATAGACAGATGGAGGGGGAGCCCGTGTTTTGCCTGGGTCCAGGCCCACATTGCTCTTTTTATTCTAGACTGCATAATTGGCCCTTGCAGACAGAGGTTAATTTCCCACTGTGAATTCCCTGCCAAAGTAGCATGCGTCCTGGGGGGGAAACCAGAGGAGAAATTGCTTCCAGGTGCCACTTGGTCGCCTCCAGTGGCTGCGAGTGAGGCCATGTGGGGAAGTGTAGGGAGCAAGGGCTTTGCTCGGACCAGGGTTTGAGCTGAGCCATTTACCAACCAGGTGCCCTAGGGCTGGTGGTCTGAGCTCGTACAGTCTACTCATTTGTAAAGTAGGGATATACCCCCCCCATTAACCATGGTGAGAGAGGTAACAAGCCTGCCACAGGTTCTGTGAACAGTCAGCAGATACCCCTGCCTCTTGGTTGCTAGGTCAGTCCCGTTACCATCTGCGTCTTTCTTCCACTGGGAACTCCCCCCAGGTAACCTACCTTCCAGATACTTCCTCTCCATTAACGGGGAGTGATAATGAATACTCTTTCTTTTATCCTCGAAGGAGATGTGAAGTCTAAATGAGAGAATGGACAGAGATATTTAAAACTCTACATTTAGATATTCCACCAGCATCTCTCAGCAAGTCTCCACTGGCATTTTGGGGAGGGCATTGTGAGTACCCCTGACCCCAGGGGACTGGGTACCACCACCAGTCTCCTTAGTCATCATGACAACCAATTCCAGTAACTTTGGCAACATGGGACACCCAACGTACACACACACACACACACACACACACACACACACACACACACACACCATGCCCCTTCTGAGGCAGCATTGCCATGTGATGACCTGATCTCCCCTGTTCAGTGTGTATCATCCATGTGTCCTGTGTCATACAAGCATTGCTTCAGAACCAGTTTTCAGATGTGGAACATTATTTTTACTGTGTATCTGTTTTTGATGTCTTTTTTTCTACTTAAGTAATACATGGTAGTTGAAAAAGTCAAGCAATAAAGACATGGGAGGGACACTGGGTGGCTCAGTTGGTTGAACGTCTGACTCTTGATTTCGGCTCAAGTCATGATGGGAGGTTTATGAGATTGAGCCCCACATCCAACTCTGTGCTGAGCATGGAGCCTGCTTAAGATCTCTCTCTCTCTCTCTCTCTCTCTGTCCCTCTCCCCTCTCTAAAAAAGAGAGAGAGCAGGGGAGAGGGACAGAGAGAGAGAGAGAGAGACGTGACAATAAAAAAAATAGAAATCCTCAGTATTAGCATTTTGAACATTTATACTATTTTTATTATAAAAGTAGTAAAGGCACATGATTAAAAATCCAAACAATGCTAAAGGGTATAAAATGAAAAGTAACAGTCTTTACTGTCAACCCTATTCTGTCATTAACAGTTTTATATGTATCTTTCTAGAAATTTCTGTACAGAAACGTGTGCATATACCATTTTCAAACACAAGTGGAATGGTACACCCTATTTGCTATTCTACAAGGTGTTGCTGTCTTGTTTTTTCACCAAATAATATATCTGGTAGATGTCTCCCTAGTGGCACCTTTAAATCTTCCTCAGTCTTTTTAACAGCTTCAGAATATTCCATGGTACACAGGCCCTGGTTGTTCGCATGTCTGACTCTATTACAAACAGTACCACAGTGGAGACTGGTGTCAGTACGGGCTGCAAAGTGCTATTGCTGTCAGCTGTAATAAGGGGCTAGAGATTCAGCACAGGTGAGGGGACACACCCAGGTGATGCCAGACTGAGCAGGGGAGACTGGAAAGGCACATGATGAGAAGGCCACACTCAGTTCATCCATTCCCGTCACTCAGTGACCTTGAGCAGGCCTCTTTGTCCATGGCTTCCTCAGCTATAAAATTAGGGGGAGAGGGGCAAAATTGCTTTTATATCTCTAACGTATCTATGAGCCTAAAACTGTGAAAATAAGTTCTCAAAATGATACTGTGATCCAGTAATGGAGGCGGGAGTGCCAAATCATCATTCTTACCCTTTCCACGAGGCCACGGCTGCATTCATTAGACACTGACACTTAGGAGACAGGGAGCATTGGGGGAGGGCCCTTCCTGAGACCAGAAGACTGGAAACTCCCCTCTGCAGTCAGTGCAGATGAACCGGGGCTCCTTAGCATGGCCCTGGGAAGACTATGCAGTGATTTAATTACCCTCAGTGAACATACAGAAAGGCTTCTCTAAAGAGAGTTCGTAACATTTGGTCTTCATGTTCTAGGAAGATGAAGCCAAAGAGAAGGAGCTGAGATGAAAGCAGCAGAAATTTGTGTGGGATCGCAAGGGACTTATTTGATGATTACGAGTAAACAAAAAGTAGGAAAGCAGAAGTTGCTACCGAAGACTATTGTGTGGGTCCCTAACTCTGAATACATTTGAATATAGTTAAAAAGATCTGCCTAGAGACTAGGACTGGGCTAAAAATATTTCCAGGTGTTCTCCCACCTCCTGTGATTCTTCTAGTCTTTAAATGCTGAGTTCTGACAAAAATGTGACCTCTGGTTGATGTCCATAGGATCAGACAAATCTTGACACTAATGATTAACATTCTAATGAAGAGAGTTGGTGTCAAACACAACTGAACTATTGATGTGCTCTGGGGTCCCATGGGGCTAATTTATGAATAAATAAGTTACGAATTTTTATTTCTTCCTTGTGAAATTTGACATTATTCAGGCCTATGGCACTGAGGTTAGGAGGATACAGCTAACGTATGCAATGACAGAGAGCTGGGCCTTAGCTGTGTGGGCAGAGCACAAAAATAAAAAGCTAAATAGAAGGGTGTGTGGATGGTTCCATCAGTTAAGCATTCACCTTTGGCTTGGGTCCTAATCTCATGGTCCGTGAGTTCGAGCCCCACATAGAGCTCTGTGCTGACAGCTCAGAGCCTGGAGCCTGCTTTGGATTCTGTGTCGCCCTCTGTCTCTGCCCCTACCCAACTCGTACTCTGCCTCTCTCTCTCTGTCTCTCAAAATTAGCCCTCAGGCAGGACAGAGATTATCGACTTTGTGGTTCCTTCAAGATTTTAACTCATATGGAAGGGCAGCTCATCATTTAATCTGCATGGTCTTTCTCTTATGTATTAGTTTTCAAGTGTAACAAATTACCCCCAAATTTAGCCACTTAAAACAGAAACAACATTTATTATTTCACAGTTTCTGTGGGTCAAGAAGTCATGAGCATCTTTGCTGGGTTGCTTGACTTGGTGTCTCAGCCAGGGTGAGTCGTCTGAAGACTTGATTGGGGCTGGAGGATCTGCTTCCAAGATGCCAAACTGATACCAGCTGTTGGCAAGAGACCTCAGTTTCTTACCACAAGGACATTTCTATCACTGCTTGAGTGTCCTCACAAAATGGCCGCTGGTTTCCCCCTAGAACAAATGATCTATGCAAACCTAAGGAGGAAGCCATGGTGTCTTTTAGCACCGAGCCTGGGAAGTCACATTCTATATTTCCACATATCCCATTGGTATCCCAGGCAGCTTTACTTCGAGGGATAGAATCATGCACCCAAGGGCGTGAACCTGAGAAAGCGAACATCAACAGGGGCCATGTTGGAGGCTGACTCACACAACTTACATGGGGGTTTCTTGTGTTGTCAGAGGGAATAGAATAGGTGTTGGAGATACCCAGTCCTGGCCAAGTCCTGGCCCTACATGGGTGAGTGTCCTGAGCCAAAGAACATAACCTGTTTCCTCAACTATCAAATACAGTGCCTACTTCACAGAGCTGCTGTAAGGAGTACAGGAGACTGAGTATACGAGGGGCTTCACACAGTGCCTGTGATAGTAACTACTATCTTTATTATTTTGAGTACTTTCACTTTATCGTACTTCCAGATTTGCATTTTTATTTGCCCCCCTTAATAATTTTTTTGAGGACTCACATGCATAACTTAAAGTGTTTAAGTACCCTTAAGTAGGCAGCTCGGTGATCTTTTACGATGTAGCCATGTCTGTAGCCATATCCCTGATCAAGATAGAACACATTTTGTCCAACCCAAAAGGTTCCCCCATGCACTTACTCACCCTGAAACTACTGCTACAGTGGCTTTTATGGATATTGGCTAGTTTTGCCTGCTTTTGACCTTTTAGAAATAATCACACGGTATATACTTGTATCTGGCTTCTTTTATTTAACATAAATGAATCCCTGAAAATCCGCGATATTCATCACGGTGCTGCATTTGCCAGTAGGTTTTTGTAGCTGCTGTGGGGCTTCCCAGTGTAGTAATCTACTACAGTTTATTTATCGGTTCACCTGTTGCTGGGTTTTGCATTGTTTTGGACTCCTATGAACAGAGCTGCTATGAATAGCACTGTTACTATATTCTCATAACCACAGATGAGGCTAAGAACATGCTAATATCCAGCTGGAATGTTTTATGATGATATAGGCATAATGGAGAGGAAACAATAAATTAGCTGTTGTTATTGCTATTGCTATTATTATTCCTAAAATTTATTAAGACTTTTCTGGACGGTAAGCATTAGAATGTGTTTTATATCCTTTTTCCTATTTAACTCCCTCAGAACCCATATGAGGAAACATAATTTTATCTCCATTTGACAGTTGAGGATACTGAGCTCAGAGAGGCTAAGTGATTTGCTTAAGATCAAATTGACAGTAACCCAAAGAGCTGAGATACATTCTGCCCACCAGCTCCAGAGCCCTGAGCCACTATGCCAAGAGGCAGGGGCCTGCATCAAAGTCCCCTGATCCATGTACAGTGTGACAGTTTGCCGGGTAAGCTCCCCAGGCTACAGCCCCCTCACTTGAAAACAGAAAGATCCTACCTGTGACCACAGATGGATACAACTTTTAGGAGAATAAGACATAACATTACTTTGCTCAGTGTCTGGAACGTAAGTGTTCAATTAGTGTCAGTTTTCTTCCTTCTGAAAACTTACGTTTTACTGTTAGAGACATTTTTTTGAATTTGAAAGCACTTTCAGAAATCTCCATTCATTCCTTGCACACACAGCCAAATTACAATTTCCTGGGAAACGCCAAATTTTATCCCATTTCGTCTGCCCCAACATCCTTGCACCTCCTTTCCAAGAGGAGGGAGAGGACAGAAGAAAAGAGGGGATTGCTCTTAGCGTATCCAAAATGAAAATCAGATTTTCCGAAGGGATTATATCCTTGTCTTGTTATAGCCTGGAGGGGGGCTAGAGACCTGGAAGAAAAGAAAAGACTCCACATCAAATGCAGAGTCTCCTGCAAGCACGTGGGAGGGGCCCAGGGTGGCGCCCCTGTTTTGTCTCTCCACGCCTCTGAGCTGGCCTCCAGACCCAGAGGGAGTCTGGGGGGAATCTGATGACAGGAAAACAATTGAGGAAGTTGGCTGATCTTCACTGAACCCAGAAGCCATAAAGAAAAAGACAGAAATGCCAAGTAAGCATTTCTGCATGACAAGTAAATACGACACAAGTGATGGCAAGGGAAACTGGAAAAAGATTTGCATTATATAAAATATATTAATTGTTGACATACAGAAAGTCTTACAATCGATAAATAGGAAACATGAACAACCAAATAAGAAGAAATGTGCAAAGACCTGTATAGCCATTCAAAGATACTTAAATATAAGTATCTGACATTAAAAAATAGTCAAACTCTAAGAAAGTCATGAATATTAAAATAACATCAAGATATTTTACACCTACCCATAAGCAAAGATTAAAACGTTTCCCGTCTTTAGGGGCTCCTGGCTGGCTTAGTCGGAAGAGCATGTGACTCTTGATCTCGGGATCTTGTGGGTTTGAGCTCCAGGTTGGGTATAGAGATTACTTAAATTAAAAGCACGGGGTGGGGGGTTGGGTGCTCCGTGGCTCAGCTAGTTAAATGTCTGACCTCAGCTCAGGGCATCATCTTGTGGTATGAGAGTTTGAGCCCTACATCAGGCTCTCTGCTGACAGCTCAAAGCTTGGAGCCTGCCTCAGATTCTGTGTCTCCCTCTCTGCCTCTCCCTAGCTTGCGCTGTGTCTCTGTCTGTCTCTCATAAATGAATAAGGGTTTAAAAATATTTTTAAAAAGGTTCCAGTCCTTAAAAAGTTTCCATGTTTCAACCATTGCCCTCAAAACTGTTACTATTGTTGATATTAATGACACAAAACTAATTCCGTGGTCACCTTATTCTGGGACCTTAAGCTTATTCTGTCACCTCTCCAGGCCTCAGCTTCCTCATGTAGAAACCTACAGGTAAGGCCAGGAGAGCTTTGTTCCTTTTAAGTTTCACAGAGAAGTGATTAGGAGCTTAGGATGAGGCAGGAGTCAGTCACCAGGGGCCGCCGCCCAGCTCTCCCCTTCCCAGTAGGCTGCGTGACCTTGGCCAAGTTGACTGACCGCTCTAAGTCCAAGTCTCCTCATTTATAATGAGGGCAACAAAGGTCCCTACTTCATAAGATCGCTGTGAGAATTAAAATGGACCATGTCTATACGCAGCTTGGTACACCGTCTGACAAAGAGAAAGTCCCCAACAATGGCAGCTATTATTATCATTGCCGTTGTTAACCAATCATCCTTCTCCCCTGAGCAAAAGACTCAGCTATATGGGCAGAAAGCCTGAGAGCAATTTCTTTCAGAAAAACATAGACTGATAGAATGTAGTCACTTAACCTTCTGTGAACTTTTCTCCTCTCATCTACTAAATGGGGGTAATAAGCAGATATTCAGAGAGTTGATATGAGGATTAAGTCGAACAGCATAAATCAGTTTTCATTATTGGAGCTCTAAGAGAGCTTAGAGGGCAAGCCCTGTGACCATAGTAATTTTCAGTTGGACCCAGAGAAGTTCAGTGACTTAATTAGGGTGGCACATGCTAGTTGCTAACAGATGCTGGGTCCTGCAGCCCAGGAGTAGGGGCGGGCCCTGGATTCTACCAGAGGTCTGTCACGGGTCTGAACCCAACCTCCCTCCAACTCAGCTCTTTACTAGCTTTTTACTGCCTCTCCTCCAGACTTACCAGCCTGGTAATACTCACAGTACCCTGTCTTGGGCCTCTGCACATGCAGTTTTCTTTGCCCAGGACATTGAAACCAGCCCACGCCTGTGCACACACATGCACATGCCACACACGATGCTGCTTTTGTCTGGCCAACTCCTCGTTTATCTTTAGGCTTCTACTTAAACATCACTTCCTATAGGAATAGGAATCACTATACCACAAAGCCTCATTAATTAAGGGTCTGTTCTTTGTGCTCCCTACTCCCATAGCACTGGGGGGGTAATTGCCTCTTCTGGAAACTTCTCAAAGACAGGCAGGATCCAATCTGATTCCCCTCCATAACTCTGCTGGGAGGCTGGCGGGAGTCCCCTGTAGGCTCACTGAGAACTGAGTGGCAGGATCTAGCTGGCCGGACACTCCAGACAGGGGCTTTGACCTTCTTCCCCTCCTCTGACTATACTAGGGTCTTGTGACAAATTACCCAGGACCAGCTACCCCTGCCAGCCTCACAGAATGCTGGACTCTGGACCTGGCACGTTGGAACATCCTAAATGCTTTCGTGCCCTGCAAGCACCTCTCTCCCCGCCTCTTTCCCCACCCACATGAAATCTGAGGCAAATGCAGTCCGTGTGTGCCAGCACTCCAGTCAGGGAGATGCTGCTCGAGATGCCAAATGGTGTTCCCTCCAAGACGGAGACTCTTTTCTCTCCAGAGAAACAAAAATAGCCAACATCCTTTTTTCTTTTCCAGTCCAGTGCCCTCAGTCAAGGTGACCAGCCTTCATGGGCAACCTTAGAGATAGGACCCTGTCATAAGCTACTTGTGTGGATTTCTCGTTCCGTTTCTAAGGCCCGGTTTCCCACCACAATGCCGCTGATCTTGGCTGCAGAAACGTGGGAGCTGTCCACCCACTTGGGTTCAATCCTGTGCCTCCTCTTGCGAACCGAGTAAGCTCAATTTTTCTGGAGCTCATTTTCTTTATCAGTAAGATGGAAACAATGGTATCTATGTCATAGAGTGTGTCAAGAGGGCCAGAAGTGATGATGTATGCAAAGGCTCCTTTCATATAAATGACCACCGGCTGAAGAAACCCCATGCTGACAGGGTGGCATGAGAGAGAGAGTATGGGCTCCAGAGTCACACCTGGCTTTGCGATTTACTACCTGTGGGCCTTGAGTAAGTCACTTGGCCTGTCTGTGTCTCAACTTATTCATGTGTAAAAGGGGGCTTCTATATTACAAGGACAGGGTTATGGTTGATTTGTGTCCCCCCCAAAAAGGGATATTTTCAGGGCCTAACCCCTCATGCCCCAGAATGTGACTGCACATGGAAATGGGGTTGTTTCAGACATAATTAGTCAAGATGAGGTCATGCTGAAGTAGAGCGGATCCCTGATCCAATCTGACTGGTGCCCTTATAAGAAGACAGCCCTGCGAAGGCAGAGACGCACACGGGGAGAAGGCCACGTGACAACAAAGGCAAAGATTGGAGCAGACAGCCACAAGCCAAGGAGCACCAAGGATTGCCAGCCAACCAGCAGGAGCTAGGAAGCGTTGTGCCCAATTCGTAAATCCCCAGAGACCACCAAGGAGCCGACACCGATGCAAGTACAAAAGGATCTTTATTACAAGCTCGAGCAGGGGCTCACCCGCCTACCAGTGTCGTGGCAGCAAGGTGAAGTGAAGAACAATAGTGAACAGGGTTTTTATGGGGTAAGGGATGGGGGTGTCACAGTGCACACGTTGTACGTATAGCCTCATCACATAAGCACCAATTACAATTGTACAGCACCCATGGTAACAGCTTTGACCATTCAGTATCTGTGAGGTGTTCATTACTTTTCGTGGGACCTAATCATGACTTTTGAGAATCCTTTGAAAATGATCAATTATGAGGTGAGTTCAAAAGGCCCACGTGGGGTTCAGGCAAGTGGTGAGAAATTGGCTAGTTTGTATAAAACAACTGTTTGGAGTTCCCAGCCTTGACTCAGAGCATAGGAATGTGTTTTTTTGATCAGCTGATCTGAGGGCAGTCCAAGGATGGCTTTAGCCTTGAGCAGTGTGAGGCTTTTCCTAGAACTGGGACTGGGGCTACGTGCAGCCCAAGGTTACTCTTAATAGAGGACTTAATTTTAGGTTCTTCAGAAGGAGCACAGGATGACTTCTCTACAGGGTTCAGAGAGAGCATCATTACCCCTCTTCCCCTGACACCTTGATTTTGGACTTCCGGCCTCCAGAACTGTGAGATAATAAATTTCTGTTGTTTTCAGATAGGCCATGTGCTCAGTTATGGCAGCCCTAGGAAACCAATACAGACAGGAACTTCACCCGGTGGTGCTTCCGCTGTGTCCCCAGCACCCAGCAGGGGGCCTGACGTGCCCTAGCCCCGCAGTTATTCACTGAGTGAGCGAATATGGTGCTAGCTATCAGGGTTTTGTTGGAAAGCACCTGCAAGGTGCTCAGCACAGTGCCTGACCCACAGGAAGTATTTGGCAAATGTTTATTCCCGCCCCTTCTTTTACCATCCCAAAGGCTCGTTCCTACACAGAATGTGTTTGGGGCTAAAAACAAGCATGACTTTCTTCTAATCTTTGCCTAAAACCTCCTAAAGGGCCCCTGGCTTTGAGAACTGACTTCTGGGGAAATTCTCCATCTGAGGCAGACCCGGTCACTTGGGGACAAGATTTGGGCAGACGTTTCTCCGTTTGTCCATTCTCCCCCTACACTTCATTGATTTTTTTTTTTTTTTTTTTTGGTCAAGTTTTTTTGAGATTGCTTTCCTTGATTCTTTTTAAAGATTTTCTGGAATGAGAGTAGAGGAATTTCCAGAAAGCTTGGCCCTTACTATGTGTGTGCTTTCAAAAAATGTTTCAAGAAGCTTTGTAGAAATCTAATGGGAGCAGAGAGTTTGGCACGGTGGGTACACTCAGGGGAACCTGTTTAGAACAGAGCGTTTATGCAGGGAAACTAGTTAAGGAAAATGCTTCTCAATATGTGCTCACTCTATGCCTACAGCATAGATTTTCTGTTATTTTTAATTTTTTTTTTTGTTAAAATATAATAGCCAACAAACTGCACATATGATAGGTAAACAGCTCTGGCTTTATTTTATATGAGTGGGGTTTTTTCTTGGTTAATTTTTGCCCAGTTCATTGCTTATACTCATCTTGACTCCCTCTTTGAGTCTCTATGGAAGACAGATTGAACTTCTAGAAAGAATTCTAGCTGTGGACTCAGGTGGCCTGAGCCATCGGGATTCCACATTTGCTGGTCTGTGGCCTTGAGCATACCATTTCACTTCTTTAAGAGATCAGGAAAGTAAACCCCTGGATTTACAAATGTGCATGCTTGCATTTATTATCGTTATTCCTGTAGATTATTTTCATGGAATAGGGTGGGCTTAGGGTCCACCAGAACAAGATCCAGAATTCAGCCTCTTACCACCCCCTCACACACACCCCCAGCCAGGTAATCATGAGCAGGCTTTCTGGAGCCTCAGAGCTTGGGGGGACCTAACGCCTTTGCAGGGGGTTGTGAGGTTTGAGATGATGTATATAAGAGACGCACAGTAGGTATCAAATTACTATGAGTTCTCTCCCCTCCCTCCAGCAAATGGGCCCTTCTTCCTCCATAGTGCCTACCTCTGACCTCTCTCCTCTGTATTTATTTTTTTTTTATTTTTATTTATTTCTAGGAGAGAGAGATAGCATGAACAGGGGTGGGTCAGAGAGAGAGAGGGAGACACAGACTCTGAAACAGGCTCCAGGCTCTGAGCTGGCAGTCAGCACAGAGCCCGACGCGGGGCTCGAACCCACGAACCGTGAGATCATGACCTAAGCGAAAGTTGGATGCTTAACCGACTAAGCCACCCAGGCGCCCCAACTCTCCTCTGTATTTAATACCTCCACCATCCCCCATATTTGAGTGGAAGTGAAGCTTGACAGTCAGGTTGTGCTCTGCCTTTGTCTGGGGTCTGCACTTTTGCAGCTGCATAAATGGAGTTGGGGAAGAAAATATACAGAGGGAAATTACGTGTGTGTGTGTGTGTGTGTGTGTGTGTGTGTATACACACACACACACACACACATATATGTATTTGAACCAAGGAAGTAATAAGTGACTTCGAAAACAGCTGTTTGGAAGGATTTCTTAATCAAATCTCAGTGCAAAAGTGCAAAGCTTGAGCTCTTCTGTTGAACAGAGCACTCTGTGACCACCAATTGCTCCAGGCTGGCCATAAATTGCAGTGCCTCCTTGCTCGAGTTCACCAGCAGACTTGACAGGCTTAGATAATCCAGCTTGCCTTGTGTCTCCCCATTCCCCCACATCCCACAGAAAGTGGCGTCTCCGTCTGACCTGACTTGTGCCTCTGGAGGCCAAAGGGACCGGATTAAACTGCTCTGGACCAACTCCTGGGGAAGGTTCAGAGAACCTTTGAGAAACTTGGGGTCACAGCTGACATTTGGGGTTCCAGGAAGTCTCCCATTTCCCCTGTCCTCCTCCCCCAACATCCTTCACCTCTCCTCCCCCTACCTCCCACACATGAAATAATGTCTCTGTTTCTCCCACCCATGCAGCCAGGCTCCCCCTTCCAGGGGAAGGGCTGGTCTTGGCACTGGCCACATGTGGAGAGGCTGTCGGTGTACGTCTACGGTGGGTGATGAAAGGGAGGTGGGGAACGGCTTCCCCCATTGAGAATCTGCTGTGCGCCAGGCCCATCGTAGGCCCCAGACACACATGACCTTACTCACTCACTCTCCATGGGACCCCTGGGAGCTAGGCTCAGATCCTGAAGATCTCAGCACTCTAAAAGGTGAAGCAGCCCACCCCAAATCACAATAACTGGTTTTAAATCCAGATCTTACTTGATGCTCCTCCCTGAAGGTAGAGTCCCACTTAGCGCCTTACCACTTGTATGGTCCTGCACAAGCCACAGCATCTCCCCCAACCTCAGTTTTTCTGTCTGTAAAATGGGGACAATGGTCACAACCTCACTTCAATGTAGAAAGGATCAAAGAAGATCGTGGATGTGAAAATCCTGTGTAAAGTATACCGTAAATACTATTCGAGTGTAGGCATTGTTTTTCTTTACTAGTAAAAACTGATGAGCTCAATCAGTTAGAACAGTCCAATGTGTTCTGGGTACCAATGATAGATGAAATCACTGTGTGAGCCGTGGACATAGGGATTCAAATAAGACCGGTTCCTGTCCTCAGGGAACTCACTAAGAAACACATAGGCACAGTGGCCTTCGGTTTTGCACATCTGTCTTCTGGCCCCTGGCAGCCTCTCTAGGCTCACTTCCTAGCACTCTCCTCCTTACGCCCCTCCGCCTCTATGGGCATCCCTCACTTTTCGAAAGTTCTCATTATACCACTTCGCTTTTATGAAAGACCTACGTTAGTACCTGTTTTCTTTCACGAAACAAAATGTGAAGAGGACTTTCAGTTTTACAGAAGAAGGCTAAAAGCCAAGTAGTGTTCAGAGTGCGTTTTGTAGTGAGCCATCATACAGACAGCGCGCACCCCGAGCAGCCAGAGGGGCCTGCTAAGCTTCTTCCCCGGGAACTACACGCAGCAGCTCAGCATCAAGCCGCCAGAGCTTTGAACTGTGCCTGTGAGCATCTGTGCTTCTCCCGATTGATTTTGTGCAGCCATTAGCACGACATGTCCTAAGGTATCAGGAAAGCCTAAGAGAGGTTAGTTTTTGGGTCTGGGAATGCTCAAAAGCTTTTCCATATAAATTAATGGTAATTGCTTCTTGCCTTTTTCAGCTTACAAAAGGTTTCACAGGAACACACTGCTTTCGGGTTGGGGTAGAGGGAAGAGAGCCCTGATGACCCGCCTCCATGCTGCCCCCTCAGTGGTTTGGTCCTCTGTCTGGAAAGCTTTACCCCCAGATGCTTGTGTGGCTCACTCCTTCACTTATTTCAGGTCTCTACTTAAATATCACCTCCTCAGGGATACCTTCCCTGACTCTCCTACCTAAAGGATCACACCCATCCCACCTCTAGCCATTGCATTTAACTTTTCTTCACGGCGTCTATTGCCTGTTGATCTTGTTGTGTATGACTCTTTGTTTACTGGCTGACTTTCCTCCTCTACTGAAATGTAAGCTTATGAGGACAAGACTTCGTCTGCCATGCCTAGATGCTTAGAACAGTGCCTTGCACACTGTAGGCACAAAACAAATATTTGATGAAAGAATCAATGCCTACTAGTAGAAAATAAAAAGACAAATAGCTCAATTTTTTAAATGTTTTATTTATTTCTTAGAGAGAGAGAGAGAGAACATGAGCAGGGGAGGGTCAGAAAGAGAGACACACACAGAATTTGAAGCCAGCTTCAGGCTCTGAGCTGTCAGCACAGAGCCTGACGCGGGGCTCAAACCCATGAGCTGATCATGACCTGAACTGAAGTCGGACGCTTAACCGACTGAGCCAGGCGCCCCCAAATAGCTCAGTTTTTAAATGTGGGTCTGAATAGGTATTTCTCTAGGAAGATACACAAATGGCCAATAAGCACGTGAGAGGATGCTCACTGTCATTAGCCATTCAGATATGCAAATCAAAACCACCTGAGCTAACTCTTCACACCCACTAGAATGGCTGTCTTCCAAAGACACATAATAAAAAGCATTGGCAAAGATGTGTAGGAACTAGAAGTTTTAGACACTGATGGTGGCATGGAAAATGGGGAGCCGCTGAAAACCAGTGCAGCAGTCCTTCAAAAGGTTGCTCAGCATTACTTTGATCCAGCATTTCCATTCCTAGGCACACACCCAAGAGGAATGAAAATGCGTGTCCACATAAAATCATGTACAAAAATGTTAGCAGCTTATTCAGAATATCCAGAAAGTAGAAATGACGAAGTGTCCATCAGCTGATGAATGAATAAACACAATGTCCGTGCAATGCAGTGTCATTCAGCAGTAAAATGACATCACGTTCTAATCCATGTTGCAACATGGATGAACTTCAAAAACACTATGTTAAGTGCAAGAAGTCAGCTCCAAAACAGCACATGTCACAAAAGTCCATGTATACAAAATGTCCAGAATAGGTGAATCCATAGAGACAAAAGTAGATTAGTGATTGTCCAGGGCTGTGGGGGTTTAGAGGGAAATGGAGAGTGACTGACCATATATGTGGGGGTTTTTTTTGGAGAGGGTGATGAAAATACTCTCAAACTGACTGTGATAAAATAAACAAACAAATAAAATGGACTGTGGGGATGGTTGCAGTATTTGAATATATTAAAAATCATTGAATGGTGAGCTTTAAATGGATGACTTATATGGTATGTGAACTATAACTCAGTAAAGCTGTTATTATGCCCCCAAAATCAATGAATGTCCTCATTTATTTATTTTGTGAGAGAGAAAGGGAGAGAGAGCATGTGTAGGGGAAGGGCAGAGAGAGGGAAAGACAGAATCCCAAGCAGGCTCCACACTGCTAGCACAGAACCCAGTGTAAGGCTTAAACTCACAAACCATGAAATCATGACCCAAGCCGAGGTCCAGAGTTGGATGCTCAACCGACTAAGCCACACAGGCACCCTGGTGAATGTCCCCATTTCATACACCCGCAGTCAGACAAGCAGCGCACCGGGCCGGCCATCCCTGATGAAGACCAGGGAGACCTCAAGCTCTCCCTTCTCAGCGTCAAGATGGACGCTACTCCAGGAACGGGGTCTCCCCAGGTGAACAGGTGAAAGCAAAGCTCCTTTCCATGCTTTCAAAAAAAAATATGGCCCCAAGAAACCTGTGAGGAGGAGGGATGGAGTTAAATGAGCTGAGCCTGAGAAATTTACTGCGTCCTGTTTTCCAGAGACCATTTTCCCAGCATAAGTCACAAAGACAGATGGCCCCAGACCTGCTTCTGAAAATAACCACTGTTGACGAGAAGAGAGGAGAGTTGACTTAGTGGGAGCTGCCCCGGGGTGGGGGGTGGGGGGTGGAGTGACACCCACTAGATTTAATAGGCTGGAAAAGAAGGCAAGAGTGGGCCCAGGAGGCTATGGCTGTGTAGTGCTCCACCCGCCGGGGACCCAAACCAGAAGCCTCAGTCTTTGCTGCCTTCCTGTTGGTGTGTTTGCTACTCCTTAAACTAACTTTTATTTATTTATTTTTTAATCTCATCACATTTGCTCCTTCAAAAAAATTAGAAAGTATGGAAAAATATGAAGAAAAAAATAAAATGCATTCATGATTTTACTGCATGATTTTACTGACAGGTGTCAACATTTCCGTACAAATTGCACACAGACACACACATTTAAACAAATGTCAGAATTACTTTTTATGCAGTTTTGCATCATAGTTTTTCATATCCAATTTCACATGTCCCTAAGCATTCTTTACAAACATGGCTTATAAGGTCTGTGTATTAACATCGTACTGCTGTGCCTTAATTTACATAATTAGGTACTTTTAACATTAAAGACGTTTTTCCTTTTTAACATTTTTAAAATTTTGTTTTTCGTTATCACAAATGATGTTGTGATGAATGTTCTTATTAGTAAATCTTTTGAAAAGTTACAATTATGTTCTTGGATAACTTGCTAGAAGTATAACTGCTCAGTTAAAAGGTTTTCACATATTTATTTATTTATTTATTTATTTATTTATTTTTTGAGGGAGAGAGAGTACTCATGTGAGCTTGGGAGAGGGGCAGAGGGAGGGAGAGAGAGAATCCCAAGCAGGCTCCATGCTCAGCACAGAACCTGACATGGGGCTTGATCCCACAACCCTGGGATCATGACCTGAGCCAAAATCAAGGGTTAGAAACTCAACCACCTGAGCCACCCAGATGCCCTTCTCCTGAGGTTTTAAAAACAATTTTAGAAGTATAAAAAGAACTCTATGTGCTCATTGAACAAAAATGTCAAGGCATAAAATCATAGTTAAAAAATGAAAAACTGCCCATATCATTGATAAGCACTGTTAAAGGTTTTTTTCAGCCAGTCTTTTTTCCAATGCATTCATACAAATTTATTCATCCTGTAAAAGCTTTATGAGCAATCGCAATACTGAAGGAGCCTGACTTGCCATTGTAACTGAAATCGTTCTTATCCTGCATTCTTTTATAGTCTCCTTTACTCCTCAGAACATCTCCGGAGGTATGTACTGCCGCCGCTCCTACAGAAGAACCTTAGTGTGTGCTAGTCTGACTCCCTGTTGGGGGAAGTGAAGGCCAGAGCTGTCAGAGGACTTGACCATGGTCCCGAGGCACATTGTTGACCTGCACCCAGACCTCTTGGCTTAGTCTAGGCAAGAGACTACAGCCTCTGGTGTGGAACTGAATCCATAGTGCCCTGAAACAGAGTGTCCATCTAATGAACTGTCCAAATCAGGCACTTTTCGAGAAAAGATGGGGCCCGCTTGTTAATTAATGTGAATCCCAGATGCAAATCGAGGCTGACACTGACAAACAGAATGTGTGGACTCTGTAGCTCTCTGGCTTTGGGTTTCCAGCACTTTAAAATCCTTTGCAGCAGTGGGCTTCAGTCCACTTCAAATAACTCTGGGGACCAGCTCTGCAAAACTGTGCTTAGCAGAGACTCTGATCTAGGCCAGGACATGGGACATGCCTCCCTGCGGTAGAATTCCTGGTTTCCCAGGAGCCCCAACCCTTGTATCAGCAGGAGATCCCAGTTTTCCAGCCTCTGCTCAAAATTGAGAAGGATTTTACTTGTTCTCTGAATGCAGTTGGCTGCCCTGTTAAGAGGACGTAGAGGCTATGAGCATGAGGAGAGAAGGAACACGCTTGGTTTTAAGGGAAGGGACTAGAGTGTTCTAGAAAGTAGCCTTTGCAGGAGGGATGAATCCGTCAGCTCCCGGCTGCACAAGGTGATGTACCTGTGCAGGTCTAAGGGTTTGTTTTACTTTGCTCTAGGTCCCCTTTATTAAGTTGCTTCTTCCAGGGCACTAGGCTGACTGTTTTACATACAGGCTTCTAAAATGCAGGCTGCCAGTTAAAAGGTTATTAGAAGGCTCCCCCAATAATCCAGGGACCTGCTTGGGGAGAAAGTGGCCTCCCTGCAGCACACAGCCAGTGCTCTGGCTTTTCCGATGGGACTCACACTTTGCCGCTGTCTGTTGGCTGTGATTTTCCCTGTCCTAACCTAGACACGGTTTAGATTAATAAGATTTGTTCGGTGTTTGGTTTATTTATTTATTTATTTATTTATTTATTTATTTATTTTTTAAAGAGAGAGAGAATGAGCAGGGGAGAGGGGTGGAGGAGGAGAACAAGGAAGAGGAGGAGGAGGAGGAGGAGGAGAGAGAGAGAGAGAGAGAGTCTTTTTTTTTAAATATATATTTTTTTAATTTCTAGGAGAGAGACAGAGAGACAGCATGAGCAGGGGAGGGTCAGAGAGAGAGGGAGTCACAGACTGAAACAGGCTCCAGGCTCTGAGCTGGCAGTCAGCACAGAGCCTGACGTAGGGCTCGAACCCACGAACCGCGAAATCATGACCTAAGGGAAAGTCGGACGCTTAACCACTAAGCCACCCAGGTGCCCCGAGAGAGAGTCTTAAGTAGGCTTCACGCTCAGCACAGAGTCCTTTGCAGGGCTCCATCCCACAACCCTGGGATCATGACCTGAGCCAAAATCAAGAGTCGGATGCTCAACCTACTGAGCCACCCAGGCGCCAGTTTGGGTGTTTAGATCACCTTCTCAGGACTGCTGAGAAAAGTGTAAAAACGTGCATTTTGTTAATCGTCTTTCTTTATGTGTTAGAGTAACAAATCTGTCCATCGTCTGGCCCTTCACACTTCAGTCATACTCCAGAGACATACTCAGAATCCAGAACACCACAGTGACCTTCCTTGAGAGCTATCTTAGCCCAGCTATATGTTACACTTCAAATGCTACCATGGTTCACACGAAGATGTGAGTAACTGAAATTGTCCTTTCTGCAGATCTCAGGATTCTCTTGTCCTGTGTTCTTTTCATATATCACAGCCGCCTCCTTAACACTTTCCTCTTTTTTCCTCTTTTACTTTATCGACAAGTAATCCAAATCAATAAAGGTGTCATTGGCACGCTTGCAGATCTGTTATCATTGTGCAAAACCACCCTGTTCTTACTATAGAGACTACAGCTGGCGGAACGGCAGAGAAATCAGTGTTGGCTGAGCCCTTTCCGTGAGACTGCTGGGCTCCTTACAAGCATCCTCACGTCATTCTCCCCAGCAACAATTTACAGTGGATATAAGCCCTCCATTGTCAAAGGAGATAACAGAGACTAAGAGAAGTAACATGACTTACCCAAGGTCACATGGCCACTGTAAAACTGGACCCTGGTCCTTGGTTTACACACCAGGAAGCCTGTGGTCTTTTTGCTTTAGATGTGTTTCAGTTGATGGACAAGAGCTTCCCTTTCCCTCCCAGGCCTGATAAATTTCATTCACGCCCCTCAGTGAGAACAGCATTGTAGCTACAGGTTTTTACTCAGTCCTGTGACCACAGACAAATCACTTCATTTCTCTACACCTCGAAAATGGGCGTGAATTTTCCTACTGATAGCTTTGATGTGAGGAAGAGATCTCGTAAACCACCCGGTCGGGTTCTGGGATTCCAGAAGGAGTTCTGGGCATGTCTGTTCCTGGCCCCACCCCACCCCCACCCCAGCCATATGGGTGTCTGCATTCTCTCACTTTGTGGCCCTCTCCCTCCGCATCCACTCTAAGCTAGAACCGAGCTCACAGAGACTTTCTCTGAGGAAATGTGGATGACTCCTTCCACCTTTCACTGGCCCCCTTCATTGCTGGAGTGAGGTGTAGGGAGGTTCATGCCGATCCTCCCGTCTCATTTTGCCATGAACACTGTGGAGAATTCTACAGGACCGGGTTCCCTACTAGCTGATGATTGGGGTACATGGGAAGGCAACCCTAAACTTCAGTCCCATCGTCCCTTGGCATCAGGCATCTATCATCTGCCCACATAAACATGCATCCGCCCCTCCCGCCACCTCCACCCCCAAAGGCAGTCACGTGGACTTCCAGCATCCTGGCTGAGCTGAACCATTCAGAAAGGAAATCTAGGTGGCTGAGCAGATACGTTAAGTTTAAAGAGCAGATCCTTGTAAAGCACAGCCCTGGTCTTGTCATCTTCTTGCTTCGAAAACTTCCATGACTCCCAGCTAAAGTCTGATTTCCTTCTCTTTGTGTTCAAGGCCTGACCCTACTGTTCAGAGACTTCTTTCTCACTGTTCTCTTTACATAGACCCTTTGTCTATGGCACAATCTTGTGCCATAATCCAGTTACTCTCCTTCCCTCCTACCTTCCTTCCATCGCCTCTTCATGTAACAGGTTTTTACTGGTGTTTTCTATGAGCTGGTGCTAGGCACTGGGGAGTGTGATCATGGGCAAGCCAGGCAGGCCAGTGGGCAGACACAGGAAGTAAACACTGCGGGACAGAAAGTGTGGCACCGGAGAAAGTACAGGGAGCTTTGGGGAGGGGGGGCAGCTGGGGTGCCAAATCCAGGCCTGAGGCATCAGGAACGCCTTCCCGGGGGAGGTGACATGAGGTTCAGCCCCAAGTGTGCGTGGGAGCTAGTGAGACACACGGGGTGGTAGGGCTGAGGAGAAGAGAGAGAAGGTGCTCAGCTGTGTTCCAGGGAGTGCTATTCAAACAGATTCGCTGTAAGTGACACCCTGAAGTTGCACAACTCCTCAAACTTGGACAAAAGGTAGAGGCGTACATCCGTGGAAACGAGACCAGGCCAGCAGGGCTCCACAAGTGTCAGCAGACTTGTCAGAAGTTCATGGTAGCACGGGAGGCTTAAGAAGTAAAGGGGGATGGGAAGGCTGCTGGAGGCCCTGGGCCCTCTGTCATTTTTCCCTCTGCCGTGGGTTCCCATTTCCCGCCCTGTCCTTCCCTTCCCACCAGAACTCGCTGTAGCTCCAGGGGGCCTTTCACCTTTCCTCCAGATGACGTGTGCACCTTGATTGTGTACTGGGCTGTCTTCTGTTCTGACAGGTCCCGAGTGCCTTGCTTAGAACTCCACGTGACCCTCTCCCCTCCTGCAAACTCCTTTGCGACCGTGTCTCTCACTGTGTGTATCCCCTTCGCCTTCTAGCCTGGTCAGTGGGTATTTAGGAAGCATTGTGGAATGAAGCAGTTTGCCCTATTTTTCAATCCTGCATGCTCTTAGGAGAGGCTAGTGCCCTCAGTCTCCGCCTACATATTTATACACAGAGCATCTAATGCTCATTCGGTACTTACTGGCTGCCACACTCTTCTCCATGTATTCCTTGTTTGAACTCCTTTAGTCCACAAAGCAACCCTGTGAAATAGATGTTCTTTTTTAGTTTATCTTTTAATCTCCTTTATAGAGATGAAGAAATTGAGGCACAAAGGCTAGTGACTTGCCCAAGGTCACTACTACTGAGCTCACAAGTAGTGTAACTAGAACTCAAATGGAGTATCTAGCTCCAGAGCCCAGACTCTCATCACCACCCTGCTTTTCCTCTGTAGTTGCTAAATTTGTACAGCAATGCATTTTATCATATGTGCTTCAAGCACTAATACGTTATATATATTACAAAATACATACAAAATAGATACTAGAAAAGGAGATTAAAATGAGTATTTCTTTTTTTTTAATGTTTCTTTTATTTTCGAGAGAGGGAGACAGCATGAACTGGGGAGGGCCAGAGAGAGGGGGAGACACAGAATCAGAAGCAGGCTCCAGGCTCTGAGCTGTCAGCACAGAGCCTGATGCAGGGCTCAAACCCACGGACTGTGAGATCATGACCTGAGCCAAAGTCGGACACTTAACCGATGAGCTACCTGGGTGCTCCCCAAAAATAAATATTTCTAATATTTTCTTGTGCCCAGGAGATGGGTCTATGTACCCTACTTTGAGACCACAGAAATTAGAAGCAGCCAATGTTATCTGTACTTTGCAGAAGCATCACGAGTTCTGGCACACCTACTAAGGACCTGGCACTTTGTTAGATGCTTTGAGTGTTAGATTATGAATATTCAGAGCAACTCTGAGACCTGATGTGAGGGAGGCCTGGAGATTGGATAGAAGGCAGAAGAAACAGGCATGATGCCCAGGAGGCCACTGCGTTGTTCCCAACCTTGGGTCTCTGAAGTTTGTGATAGAACAGTTTACTTAGTTCTGGAACTATTTATTTCATACAGCCTGACAGATGTACTTAGGAAGAGGCTGTAACCAACACCCCCTCCTCCCCGAACAACATATCATGCTTCTTAACTTTTGTCTGAAATTCTAACAACTCAGCATGGTATGGGACTGGCTATCCCAAGCTCATCAGAAGCTCCGATTGGGGATCATACGTTGTCTTTGACTAATAGAAGATGAGGAAATGAATGTATATTTGCTTAATAAATGCAGTGCGGTCGACAAAAATCTTTCCAAAACTGGAACTGCAAAGGAAGCAGAATCATGAATGAGATTTCTGGCATGGGGTGGGGCGTGGGGATGGTGAGGGTCATTCAATTGAATAAGCATTTGGTGAGCGCTGACCCTGGGCTCTGACTTGCTCGTGCATCCTGCGTGCTCAGATATGGTATCTTTCATCCTCACGACAATTGTGTGAAAGGGGAGAGGCACCCAGCTTACAAACAAGGAACTGGAAGTCGTTCTCCCAAGATCATACAGCTAAGAGGAGGCTAGGATATGATGCAAACCTCAGTTCTATTGAACTCCACAAACTACTCCAAGAATGTACTGCCCCCCAAGAACATGCCGTATACTTTCACCTACAGATAACTCCAAATACGCTATGGCGAAGGTGATACCAGAACTCAAGTCAAGGCTGGTTCAGAGACAGGATGGATCACCTTAGCGTGCTGTGTAGTAAGTGGTGTCAGGGAAGGTCCTCACAATGTAAATTGGGAACCCTTGGTTTGGAGAATTTTGAAGAGAATCCTAGCCTGGGTTTTTTGGGTAAGGAAACCAGAACACGAAGCCCTTCAGAGACTGTGCCACGGTCATTGATCCCTGCTATCTCAACTGCTCTTACTAAATGTCTACCATGAACCAGATGGTGTATGCAGCACGTCTATAAAATGTCATCGCACGTGGTTAGGCTCGGGGTTTGATGTAAGAATCATGAAAACTATAGCATCCTGCTGGATTTGGTGGCTGTGATCTGAGAGAGCTGCTCTTGGTAGACCACATAAAGCTTCCCCTCTCACCAACAATTAGCCGTTCTCTGTGCCACCTCTCCCTGAAAGCTCTGCCAGATTTTATGATGACATGTCCGGGCCGTGTTACGTTTCCTAAGGTTCAGCCTCTATGCAAAGCTGGGGAGATCTGATTCTGTCTTGAGGCTTCTCTCAGTCAAGGTGGGAGAAAAGAAGCAGCCCTGGCTGTCGAGTGGATGCATTGTCTTGTACTGTATACTGTTATCTGTCTGTGCTTTTATGTTCCCTCTCTTGTGGACGGTGTACTGCACATGTCGGAAGGCCAACCGCAGGTAGAACTGCAAACTGCCTGATCTCGAAGGCCTTTTCCCAGGCCATCACCATTTCCTTCTGAAGAGTTGGGAGTGTGCTCACAAAACTGGGGTTTTACAGTCGTAGGACCCTGACATGTTAGAAACTTGGGATTCAAAACATACTGACTTAGCGTATCTTGGAACTCATTGAATATTAGTGTCCTAAAATTGTAGAATTTTAAGTGAGACAGTTAGAACTTGAGGATCCTAACATGTTAGACACCTGCAACTCTCCTTTTCAGCAAATATTTCATTAGTGCCTACTGCATGCGAGGCACTGTGCTAGACTCTAGCTAGTTACTTCTAGATAAAGAAGTGGAAGTTTCTGTAAGTGAAAGTTTCACTTCTAGATAAAGAAGTGAAAAAGACTGCTAATGCTCTTGCTCTCAGGGAGTTTGCAGAGAATGGCAGGATTTAAGACTCTTAAAATGTTAGATTCTTAGAAAAAGTAAAAGGTTAGCGTGTTAAAATCCTAGAATGCCAGCGGTGGAGACAGCCTGAGGTCATGCTCTCCGGTTCTATCTTTTATAAGACCCAGAGCCTTTTCCAGGCATGTCCAATTAAAAATCTCACTAATAAGAACATCATTTCACTTGAGTGACATCACAGAATGGCCAGCTTGCAGGCGCTCAGCGATCACCCAGTGCGGCTGCTCATTTTACCAGCGAGTCCACTGAGGCTCAGAGCGGAGCAGCTGTTTGGTGGCACAGCCACCCAGAACCAGATCCCAGGTTTTCAGGCCTCTCTCAGAGAACAGGCAAGGCAAGAAAGCTTCCTGTGTGTTTCCGCGGGGTGCCCTGTTTGCAAGACACGCAGACTTCTGCGCCGAGGCCCCGCTCTTCAGGAAGGAGTTTGCACCAACTACCTTTGCGGAGGCATCGGCCCCGCCCCCCGGACCACGTGTGCAGTAGATCGCCTCCTGTTGGGAGCCCCCTCCCCCGTTGATGCGTATTTTATTTTGCTCCCTCCCCCTCCCCGTGTGCCTCGAAACCAATTTTCATTATTTTTTTCTGTCTGTGTTTGTCTTTGTGGTTCGCAGGTGCTCCCTTGCATTGTTCATCCGCTTCATCAACCCCTATTGAGCAGTCCCCCTCCCCGCCCCCTTCCCCTCCGGCCAATGAGAGCCAGAGGCGGTTGCTAGGCAGCGGTGTGGCCCAGCCAACCCCGGACTCAGACTCTGAGGAAGAGTTTGTCCCTAATTCATTCTTAGTTAAAAGTGGCTCCGCCAGCCTGGGGGTCGCGGCGAACGGTAAGTCCCTCTCTCTTCCTAACTTTTGTGGGGTTTGTTGCTGTTGTTGTTGTGTTTCCCTTTCGTTGGCGATGCCGATTAATCTGCCTGCCTGGTTCGCTTGCAGGGGCGGAGGGGCCTGGTGCATGGGGGACTCGGGGTTGTCGGGGACCCGGCGCGGCTCGGAGGCTCAGGCAGCACGGCTCCTGCCCCGCTGCGCCGCTGGGGTGTGCAGGGGGAGGAGGGGAGGGGATTGCTGTCCCCATTCCCATGACAGACGTCGGGATAGACAGAGCTGCAGGAACAGAGATGCACAGACAGACACGAGACAGAAGCATCAGGTGGAGACCCAGGCAGGCAAAGACACAGAAACAAAGATCCAAACAGAGAAAGAAAAGAAAGGTTAAAACAAAAATAGCACCAAAAGGCTCCCTGCTCTGTGCGGGGGACTGTGCCAGCCACCACCACTTGTTGCTTTGCTGGATTCTCCTTACAACCCAGCCTAAGAAACTGGCATTAGAGTGTCCCCATTAACGCTGAGAAAGCCAAGAGGAAGGATACCTGGAGCCCAGCGCTGGCTTTGAAAGTTCTTTACTTTCACGCTGTCAGGAGACAGAGGGCCCTGAAGCCCCAGGCTGCTGCGGGGCTGAATGCTGGCTGCAGAGACAGCCACTGGGCGTAAGCATGGATCTGTCCATAATAAACACCGTTTGTATACGTTGTACTCTGACTCTTACAGAGAAGAGGTATGGGAGGGTGTGGTGGCAGAGCCCTATGTGGACTTAAAGCTAGCAGACCCAGGGTTTAGCACCCGGTCAGGTGCTATGTGACCTGGCTCAAGGTCTTGCCTCCTCTGTGTCCAGCAGAGGCCAATCTGCTTCTTTGCAAGGTTGCCTAGAAGCCTCCAAGAGAGGGGACAATATACAGTCTCTACGCTCTTTGAAAATCAGACAGGTCTTTGGACCTGATGGTTCTCTTGTGCCAAAATCTCAGGTCCTACACAAAAGCCAAACCATCCTCCAGGGCCTATTACCTTTGTGCTCCCTGAGGGTGACATTGTCTTTTGGTGGTTTGGTGTCACTGCTTCTTGATACGCTTTAGCTGTTCATGTTTTAAACTATGCACAAAAACAGGAACCCTGGACTAGAAGGTAGGAAAGCTGTGCACAAGGCCCAGCTCTGTGGCTCGCTGGCTATTTGCCCTTCGGCAAATGACCATCTCTCTCTCTAGGCATCAGTTTCCCATCTTGCCTGTGAAGGAGCGGTGTGCCAGCCAGTAGCCTTCTTAAGCTTACCTGCAAAAAACAAAATGTGTGTGTGTGTGTGTGTGTGTGTGTGTGTGTGTGTGTGTGTGTGTGTACACGCACACATGTACGATGATATTCTTTGTTCATTTCTGGGTAAATAAGCCTTGCAGGTAGAAGAAAAGGCAGGAGATTAAAGTCTTTAATCTCTCCCTTTGCTAAATAACTGAACAAGAGCAATCACTTTGTTGTAACTTCTGCAGCAAATTGATAGCATTAGTGCATTATTGATGTGCCGGGAAGACAGGGGAACTTTGGCCTACAAGCTGTCTGCTCACTTATGTTCCTCTGTGTTCTTCCTGCTTCCCGGGGGACGTAGGGACCCTTCTGATTCCTTCTCCGGGGTTTTGCTCTGAGTGTGTCACTAAAGGTTGGTTGTAAATGTGTCCCTTGACCAAAGGGAGAGTCCGGGTTTTCAGTGGCCTGCTGCTCTGGGGTTGCTGGGTCGTGAGAGAGCCAGTGAGTCTCACTCCAGAGCTGGACCCTGCCTGCTGCCTCCCTGTCCCCCTGAAACCCCAAATTAAGTGGTCTTCTGTGAGCAAAAGGACCTGCTGATACTGCCATAAACCCAGCACTCATGAGTGAAGATGAGTGGATTCTGCTATGGATTGGACCCAGTATATGTTTCTAAGGTTTTGTTTGATTTGTCTTTATGAAAGAAATGTGAAGTTATTTTAATAGGATTAACCTTTATTGTTTGGCGGCCTGTAAAAGTAACAATGCTTGTTAACATTCAGACAAGATGGAATGGTGAAAAGCGAAGTTCTTCTGTAATTTGTGTACTGCTAACTTAATGAGCAAGTGAATGAGCAAGCAATACAGACTCTGTGGGGACCAAGGGTGGCCACGAAATCAAGGACCATGGGGTCCAACCTTCTGAAATGAGGTCCCAGATATGTGACCCTGGGCAAAGTACCTTACCTCTCAGACCATCAGTTGCTCCAAAGGAACTGGTTGGGGGAAAAGAATTCCAAGATTGCTAGAGAGTTTAAGAATAATAAAGGTGGGGCGCCTGGGTGGCTAAGTCTGTGAAGCGTCTAACTTTGGCTCAGGTCATGATCTCACGCTTCGTGAGTTCTAGCCCTACGTCGGGCTCTGTGCTGACAGCCAGAGCCTGGAGCCTGCTTTGGATTTTGTGGTCCCCACCCCCACCCCCGCCTCTCCCCCACTCATGCTCTGTCTCACACTGTCTCTCAAACATAAATGTTGAAAAAAGTTAAAAAAAAAAAAAAGAATGGTAAAAGTGGGGCTCCTGGGTGGCTCAGCTAGTTAAGTATAGGACTCTTGATCTCATCTCAGGTCTTGATCTCAGGATCATGAGTTCAAGCCCCAGGTTGGCCTCCCGCGCTGGACGTGAAGCCTACATAAAAAAAGAAAAAATGGTGAAGATGACAGATGTCCGTCTTTCCCTTCCCTATTGCCCCAGCCCCATTCCCTTCCACCAATCCAAGGCTTTGGAGACCACCCTAAGGGGTGAATTACTCTAGTGCCTTCTGAGCCAGGCATCCCTAGAGACTTAATTCTGAATGTAGTTTAAATGACAAAGGCAGTTCTTTGGGCTTCTAATGGGGGAAATGAAGCGGGTTCCTTTGGTGGGAGCTGACTCAGCACCCCGCACAGGAGGGCGAGGGAGAGCTGACCCTCTGGAAACCAGCCTCCCCAGGAACTTGGCTGCTCTCTCCAGTGGCTCCCCAGAGCCCCTCTGCCTACAGCTGTGTCAACTGGAGCGCGGGGCTGCGGTCCCAGGGCCGCGACGCCTCTGAGCAGCCCTGCCCAAATCCCCGTGTAAAGTGCAAGGCGAACGCGTGGGGCATTACAGAGCAGCTCATTGTCCCAGCAGGAAGGAAAACAGGCGAAGGAGCTCCTTCTGTCATCAAAGTCCTAATCTGCCCCCAAGGATAACCATCTAGAAAACACTGATATATATAAAGAAAGATTTCACTAAAATATCAACTAGTCACAGCTGAAAAGCTGAGGAAGTGGTTAGGATCAGGTAGGTATTTGTCCACACCCCAGAGAAACTTTGTAGAATAAATATTAAGCGTTCCGTGAATTGTCATAATCTAAATTCTGAACTACAGAGACTTTAAAAGCCTGTAGGGTAATATTTAAGAGAGTCAGGGAATAGAAACTCAGAGAAAGCTGTCAGTTTCTAAAAGCCAAGGTGAGGTAGAGGTTGGGGCGGGGGGGTGCGGTGAATTGACATGTAATGAGCACCTTCTGTGTGTAAGTCTTTCTTTACATGCATTAACTTACTTGAGCTTCCATTTATTTGTTTTTCTGCCAGGAAACTGAGGCCCAGCAAGGGCCGGTGACTTGCCCATAGCTGCACTGCTTCTAAGGGGCATGTTAAAGATTTCACATCCAAGCCTGCTTAACTCCAGAAGCCCCTATCTTCTTCCTCCCGCCCTGCCCCCATTTGTTTGGTTTTGTTTCCAATACCAGGTTCCGTTAGTTCTATGCATCCTCCTTAGCACCAGACTGCAGAAGAGAAGAGGAATTCCCCTAAAGAAAAAAAACCTTAAAGATTTTGAAAAGAATATTTTTTTAATACTTTTATTTTATTTCTAGGAGAGAGAGAGAGACAGCATGAGCAGGGGAGGGTCAGAGAGAGAGGGAGACACAGACTCTGAAATAGGCTCCAGGCTCTGAGCTGGCAGTCAGCACAGAGCCCAATGCGGGACTCGAACCCACGAACCGCGAGATCATGACCTAAGTGAAAGTCGGACACTCAACCGACTAAGCCACCCAGGCATCCCAGATTTTGAAAAGAATTTTTTAAAAAAGAATTACAAGTGGGGCGCCTGGGTGGCTCAGTCAGTGAAGCATCTGCCTTCAGCTCAGGTCATGATCTCACAGTTTTTGAGTTTGAGTCCTGCATCAGGCTGTCTGCTCTTAGCACAGAGCCTGCTTGAGATCCTCGCCTCTTGTCTTCCCTCTCTCTCCTCTCTCTCCAAATAAATAAACTTATAGGAAAAAAAAAGAACTACAAACTGTTAGATTCCTATTACTTCACAAATATTTATGAAGTACCCATTATGTGACAGGTGTTTAATCCCATTGAATTTTGGAATCTCAGTGAATCACATTGAATCTCATTGAGTCTTCATATCTATCCTGTGATACTAAGGTTTTTAGTCTCATTGAGGCAATAAAGGGCCAGAGAGGTTAAGTAACTTCCCTAAATCACACAGCTTCTAACTGATTTGAACCTCAGGTCTATTTGATACCATAGAGTAGAATCTTCCAGTTGTGTTTTTGTGAGGACTGTGGAAGTTTCAAAGATGAGTAAGTACAAATGACTTAGACACTACGTTTTAGTGCTGCTTCAGGACATAGCCCTGGATGCTGGGCAATCCATGGTTTTTGTTTTTTTTTTCCTTTTCTTCCCCCACCACCCATACCCTGCACTAGACCCTTCCCAGCACTCCTTGCAGATTTCTCAGGCTGGTTGCACTGGTCAGCATCACTGTTGTTTGGCAGTTTCATTGACTTTTTCGGGTCTCAAGCAGCTGGGATTATTTTGTTTTGACTTCCAACCCAGTGGAGGAGTGTTTATTTTTCTTTCTGAATGGGAAACACTGCTATGTATGCCAGCTCCTTCCAAAAGTGTTTTCTTAAAACGAAACAAAACAAAACAAAAAATTCAACTTAATTTAGAACCTATCCAGATTCCCCTGAGAGAGTCTGCATTGGTCCTTTCTGGTCAGTGTGTGAAATCAGAAGGCTAAATTGTGCCTGTTTCCTACTGTTGAGAAGTGTCCCACGAGGTTTTGTCTCCTTTCACTGTGAATTTCAGGGAACCTATTAGTTATTCCATGTCAACTCCAGGAACGTGGATCTGGAGGTTTCCCCAGTCCCAGAGGTCAAGGACATTGGGGTGTATGAAATCTTCAAGCAATTCTGTTCGCCTCTCCTCTAACTCTCTTGCATTTCCATTCATTCTTGTCGGTAAATAGATGCTTATGCCAGCCATGTAGAGAAGTTAAGTTACCTAACTCCTAGCAGCAAAACAAATTGCTTTCTTCCTTTATTCATTCATTCATGATGACATGTGAAGTGTCTATGGATGTCTTCCAGACAGAGGAGAGGGAAAGAGCATTCTAAGCAGAGAGACCCCATAAAATAAGCATTAAACCAATGGGATCAAAATCTCTTAAATGAACCCCTTAAAGTCAGAATCATTTCAGAATTCAGAAATTTTCAGGTTTAAGAAAGAAAATTCAGTTCATGTGATACATTTTTCCTAACATTCCCAAAGTGCTCAGAAGGTTCACAGTAACCAAACACATCAATATTTCCGCAGTGAATAGACTCATGGGATTAAAAAAAGAAGAAGAAGACGAAGAAGACTCTGAAGCTTGTGTCAGTTCAAGTTTTACCATGAAGAGAATTTTAACAGAACTTTTGGTCTTAGAGTTTTGAGGATTTCGGATTGATGGTTAATGGATGGTGGTTCCGAATTTCACCTTTTTAAAAATGGGAGTACCAGGATTCAAAGGCTTAGTAATTTGCCCATGGTGATAGAGATAACTAGATAACTTGATAACTAGAAGGCATGACATAGGTGCAAGTCGCTGGCTGGGCAGCTCCCTCAAAATGGCTATTTATCCATAACAGCTGCTTGGAAAGGTCTGGCTCCCTCTGCTGTTGAGGTGGGAGCTAAGGAGACCAGGCCAGCAGGCTGACTGTCTTGCTCCAGGGGAATTCAGGAGAAGAGAAGCCAAGTGTCCAGTTTTCCAGAATCCAGAACTCAACATGCTGCTCTGAGTTCTTAAGGAACTTTCCTGGTAGCCCTTTGGATGAGTGGGCCTTCTTCCTCAATGCCCTGCCACCTCTGTTTCCACTCCTCCCTCACAGTCTGGGGACCTGATTATCCATGTCTGATTTCCATGTTAAGCTGTAGGTTCCTTGAGGCGGGCCTTCTCCGAGGCTGTACCCTCCCTGCTGAGCACCAGATTGCAGGTACTACAATCCAAAGTGAAAAAAATTGATGTCTTCTCTTCCTTCTTCCTGCCAGCCCTCCTCCGCCACCACACACGCAAAACCATCCTCTCAGAACAGTGCAATGAGCCATGTGCATCACATAAGCGTGGAAGCTCGCAGAGATAAAGGGATTTGCCCAAGTGCTGCAAAGTCGAGGTTCAAATCATGGCCCCAGACTTCATGCCCTTTCCACCTTACCAGGTGCCTCCCTCAACTCAACAAGCCTCCACCTGTGGCCTCCCACCAGGGGCCGGCGATGGTGCCCCCGAAATTGGGGGGCAGTGGGGACAGCCACACAGAGGTGACTGCTGTTTTTGTACAATGTACAAAGCCCTTTTTCATACGTTACCTCGGGCAAACTCTGGTGACTCTAATTTAATTGCCACGTTGGCTTTCTAGGAGGTAAGGCTTCTTCCTGACCTTGCAAAATAAACAGGTCACATTTTGAATTAATGTAACCAAATGTCCTTGGAGAACCAGAGCCCTTTAATTAGTCACTCACGTGATACAACTGTGGACTTTTTGCAGCTCCTTTTCCACTAATTTCCCCAAATATCGCTGCATTAAAAGGTACAGAAATAACATTTTGGGTGTATGGCTTGATTAGATCTAGGAATTCCTAGACCACCCCCCGAGGAAGGCACATTAGCCATGTGTCTGGGTTTTTTTCCATCTGGAAACTAAGCCTGGTTTGTGTCCCCGTGGAAGTGTTAGTGGCCTGCTCCATGAGGCCCTGTGGACACCAGGCCATGTCCTAAAGCATCTCCTGACACTTCGGGGCCCAGACTGTTGAAGAGGTGCCTGGAAGGAGGCCATGGAGAGTTTAGGAGAGTAGTACGACTAACTCTTGTGTGCCCCGCCCCCATTCCCAGAGGACATCACATCTGTCGCCTCCTGGCATCCGCAGCCCGTTGCTGTGAGGTTGGCCCAATGAGGAGGGCTGGGAGCACCATCAGACACTGGAGGACACGTGCAGAGAGGACCAGCTTGGCCCAGAGATGCCTGTTTGGTGCACGCCTTTGAACCAGGTCTGGATTTGCTTGCAGCGGGTCAGTCCACCCTATGAGGCGCACCGCCATCCGCATAAACGCAGCTTAGTGGTGATAAATATCACCAGGAGAGGTGTCCCCGTGACCCACCTGAGTGATCACGGACACCAGCATACTAGGAAGCTTGTGCTGGAGAACAGCAGGACCCGACTCCTGAGCCTAGCGCTGCCTCTGATCTGCAGCGCGACCCTGCAAGAGACTTGTCCTGGGCTCCCTCGGCTTCCCTGTCCGTGGGGGAAGGGAACCAGATTACGTCACCATCGCCCGAGCCTGACACACACATGCGTCGCTGCCAAAGTTCATACTAGAGCCCACCTATGCTCTTGTTTCTTCTCCTGCCTCCTTTAACGAACGTTATTATTACTTTTTTTTTTTTTACCTAGGTGAATTTATTTATTTTAAAAGAAAATTGTGTGTTTCTGTTGCAACTCACTTGCCATGTGGAAATAAATACAGGGGAAGCAGTTATCCCATTCTGGCGAGGGAATGCCTGCTCAAGGACAGAGCAGAGAGTCGCTTCTCTGTGTTGAGCAGGGACATTGGCAAGTGTTAGGTATTAAAAACACACTGGGACTAGTCTGAGACTTCGTCGTCGACCTCATCTAGAAGGGTGAAAGCACCTGTCCTACGCATGACCCAGAGTGCTTTAATGTCCCTTTGGGCCATATGCCACCAAGATCGCGTCCGTAGGATAACTCGCCGCATGGCTTTCTCCAGTACTCTGTCTCGGCTTTCAGTGCCACCCCCTGCAGTCTGTTCACTTCAAGAATAAACATCTCTTGCTGCTCTGGGAACTTACCCTCCTTGCCTTTCCTAAGTGTGGTCTTCCCTGAACGATCAATTCCCACCGTCCCCTCACAGTGCCCTGCCTTCTGCCCCTGTCATCAGGTCTGAGCTGGGGGCTCTGACCTCTGCTGAATCTCACATCACTGGTTAATGGCTCCCAGTTTGGACCAGGAAACCATGTGGCTTCCTTCCTCCCCTCGCCTTCGTCTCCTTTCTCCCCTCCTCTCTCTGTCCCTCTGAACTGCCATTTGTATAGGTGCTTGAGATTAAACAACTAAAAACAAAAATTCACTTTGCTATAAAAGGCCTGAAAGGACCCAAGCGAGAAGAAAAATAGAAACAGCACAATGTAGACCCACAGGAGGGAAAAATACGGAGACCTACAGAACTTTACTGTGCTGTGCGGCCACAGGCAAGTTGCTTAACTTCTCTGGGTCTGTTTTCTCCTCTGTAAAATGAATGTTCGTTCAAATAGCACTTCACAGAATTGTGTATATGAGAAGATATGGTCAAGGTGTCTAGCATGAGGTCTGCTACATAATGCGTACCCAGTGAAAGTTAGTTTCCAGTTCCCTTTCTGGAATCCAAAAAGTTTGGGCCACATGTCTTCGGAAGGAAGGCAGATTCCTACATTCCCACCCCTTCAGGCTTGGAGGAGGTACAAATAACAGCTCTCTTTGGGAGTCCAGGGCTTTAATCCTGCTCTCCCTCCTGCATGATTTCCAGAGATTTAAGGTAGGGGCGCCAGCCCCTGGCGACAGCTAAACAAACATAGCAGGGGGTTTGGGAAACAGAACCACAGCCTTCCTTGCTGGGGCTCCCTGCACTGCTTCGTTCCCCATAATTCCAGAACTGAGTGCTGATATCTGGGACCAGATGAAACGCTGTGATGCCTTTTCCTTCTGGTGAGCCAGCCTCCCCCCACCAGAGTTGAAAGGAGAAGAAAATGACTGGTAATTCATTTAGGCTTCGCTCCTTCTCTCCTAACGGATCATGTTTCTATAAATAACTCTGGGAAGCTGCTGCACAGAGTAACCACAGTAATACATGTATTTGCCCTTCCAGAGACCTCTCTTTAGCTGCCGCAGTGGAGGCTCTGGGGGAATACACACCTGGCATGAGGCAAGGTTCCACTGCGCTAGCTGTGGGACCTCATCCACTCGCTTCTCATGCCCATTGCCCATCTGTAAAATGGGAGTAAAAGTAGCACTCCGGGGGTGCTTTCCAGGGCAACATGGGATAACATCTTAAACACTGAGACCATGGGGGTGGGTCTCCCCTTTTCACCTTTGGCAAAAAATGGGGTATGTTTATAGCTGGCAAGGACGTTTTCTGATCAAAATTTAAGTGGTGATCACTTGTATGCTGTCATCTTGAGAATGAGCAAAAATGGAGGTTGAGATGTTACGTACCTACTTTCTAGTTTCGCACATTCTGCTCTCCTGAGCCATAACATTTCCTCCTGTCTTTTCCCCCACTAGACCATTGCAGAAGTGTCCTCACGGGCCTCCCTGCCCCCCTTTCCTCTGTGCTCACACCCCGGGTGATCCCTCCAAAGCCCAGATCCTGATCACGGTGCGCCTGCGGTGCCCGTCTGCTCGTTCCCACTGCTGATAGGCGCAGGCTCCGACTCCGCGTGGCACCACAGTGAAAATCCTTCCTCCCTGGAGCCCTCCGTGCTCTCTGTTTACTTCTGTCCTCCCGCTGGGAGCTCCGGCCACAGTAAACTAACACCTTTCTTGGGGGGACAGGGGACATTCCTGATGCCAAGCACAGGGCCCACAGTGAACATCTGGCATTGTTGGGAGCAAAGGCTTCTGAACAGAACAAAACCTCATTAATGTAGAGTCAGTGCAGTGGAAGGGCTTTCTGATTTGGAGTGATATGGGGAGAAATGAAGCTTGTTCGCCCTTCAGAGCCAATTCAGTTCAGCAAATTATGATTAAAGCTTGACTTCGTGCCAGGGCCATGGAGAAGAGAACGCTTGGTTGTTGGGGAGACAGACACACGCCTGTACAGTCCTGCCCTGAAACAACCATCTATTAGGGGAGTTGGGAGGCCAGTGTGCCAGGGTCTGTGGCACTCCAGAAGTGTAATGCAAAGCGGGAGGTTCGGGGGACTCTCCCGGAGACAGAGGGTAACTCCCTCCCAAGGCGCATGGGCAAGCTTACACACTCAGGTTCTGCCCGGAAGTGAGCTTTACTTTTAGGATGTGCAGGTCTGCTGTAGACTGAATTGTGTCCCCCCCACCCCCCCTCAACAGTTATCTGTTGAAGCCCTGACACTCCCCTGTGACTGTGTTGGAGATAGATCCTTTAAGGAAGTGAGGAAGACCATCTGAAGTCAGAAGGCTGGAGCCCTGACCTGAAGGAAACCACGATCCTTATGAAAGGGAAAAAGGGACAGCGGCACTCACGTGCTCTCTGCTGCGTGACACAGCAAGAAGGTGGCTGTGTGCAGGTCAGGAGGAGAGTCCTCACCAGAAACCAGACCCTGTTGGAACCTTGATCTTGGGCCTTCCAGACCCCAGAACAAGGAGAGAGAAATCTCTGTTGTTTAAGCCATCTACGCTCTGGTACTTTGTCACTGCAGCCCGCGCAAATGAGGAGGAGGTGTTGGGAGGAGCCTGGATGGTCAAACTTTGCATGTCAGTTATTTGTATGCACCCAGATGCTCCCAGCCTACCTGTGGGGCTTGGAAGCATTTATTTCTTCCAACATTCATTCATTCATTATTCAGCAGACATTTCCAGGTGAGACCTTCAGCAAGCGATTGAACTTCTGAGGTTCCCTTTTGCCTCATGTATAAAATAGGGATGGTAGTAATACCTCCTTCATAAGTGCTGTTAGAGTTCAATGTGAGATAATGTATGTGAGGTATGCAGCAAAGTACGAGACTACTGTAAAGTCTTGAATGGGCACTGCTATCATTGTTATCCTTATTCTGGTTGTTGCATTACCAAACCAAGCCTCAGAAACAGACGATGGCTTGGCCAAGGTCACACATATATTAAGTGGCATTTTCTACGCCAGGTGTACCTGGCTTCTCAACCCAACTTCATCTCAGCCCCACAGGCCACGTTTTCTCCTCCAGCAGCCATGGTCCCCCGTTCTTGATAACCTCTAGGAAGCCAAAGGTCTCAGAGAGCCTCCTCAGTAGATGAGAGATTCCCCACCCCTCCTTTGCCCCTCATCAAAGGGGAGGCTGTGTGCACATCACAGTGGCAGTCCCCAACCCCTGGCCAGAGTCCTCCTGAATGGAAACCGCTGAGTTGCACTGCAGTGCTCAGCGCTTTTAAGATGCCCCTCTTGGGCCCCTGCATGGGTGACAAGATGATGCATGAGGTCTAGCTAAGCAGCTTATTTGTCTGAGCTGGTGATGGCCTTTGTCCTGAGTTGAGTTAATGGTAATGGGCAGCGGCCCTTTAAAGCCTGGACAATGGACAGGCTTCTCAGGTCACCGAATCACTCAGCAAATGGCCCGAGCCCCTCCAAGCAGGGGAGGCCTCTGCCCCTCCACTCCACAGAAGCTCTCCTCTTCATGTAGTATGTACTGCCCCCCTTCTGGCCAGGAGGGGCATTTGGGTGTAAAGGGAGAGAAAGAGGCAAAGAGTATTAGAGAGACAAAGGACTTCAGAGGAGTGAACAGAGAGAGGACAAGGGGTAATTCGTGCCTCGCTGCCTCCACCCTGCACTGACTCTGCACTGTGCTTTCCTGCTTTCCTTCTTTTCCTACCCAAATGCATGGCGCCCACCGTGCCCAGTGACAGTGATTTCCTGACACACCTTTCGCTACTGAAACCCGACGCTGCAGGTTACAGTTCAGACTTCCCAGGCTGGCCGTCAGGCCCCACTGGAGTGTGCCCCTCCCCCTCCTTCTTGAACCTCTCGGATGCCTCTCCAGGCCCCCACTCCAGTGAGACACACCACTGGTCTTCACTACCTGCTGCAACCAAAGCAGCCTTCTCTTACCGGCTTCCTACATTTGATTCTCCATAAGATCTTCATGAAAAAAAACACTCAAATATGAAACATTTTTCTCCAAGTTATGAAAACCACTGATATAAGTCAACACGTTCCTCATATGAAGACTGGTTGGGCTAGACTTGAGCCAAGCCTTCTGATTCTGAGTGCCAACCTTCTCTTAATGGATATACTCATTTGTTCTTACTACAAAGATTTCTTGACCACCTACTGTGTGCCAAGCACTGAGGTAGAGCTGGGAGTACTAATGTGAATCCTGCCCTCAAGGAGGTGCCAAACATGGGGGCTCCTGTGTGGCTCCGTTGGTTGAGTGTCCAACTCTTGATTTAGGCTCAGGTCAAGATCTCACAGTTCATGAGTTCAAGCCCTGTGTGAGTGTAGAGCCTGCCTGGCATTCTCTCTCTCTCTCCCTTTCTCTCCGCCCTTCTCTTTCTCTCTCTCAAAATAAATAAACTTAGAAAAATAAAGGAGGGGCTGAACATTAACATCTAGTCTAGTCCCTGAGGGTTCAATAATGCAAATGTGAAAAGCTCCTAGTCGCTTTGGCAACTAGATGGCCATTGTTGACCATGGTAAGGCCATCTTCAGGGTGTGGGGGCTAAACCAGGAGGCTGGATAGGAGGCTAGAGGGCAGAAATAGTTTGGATAACTGAGTCTAAGAAATTGGACTTGGGGCGCCTGGGTGGCTTAGTCAGCTAAGCGTCCAACTTTCGCTTAGGTCATGATCTCGCGGTTTGTGGGTTCGGGCCCCGCGTCGGGCTCTGTGCTGACTGCCAGCTCAGAGCCTGGAGCCTGTTTCAGTCTGTGACTCCCTCTCTCTCTGACCCTCCCCTGCTCACGCTCTCCCTCTCTCTCTCTCTCTCTCTCTCTCCTAGAAATAAATAAAACATTTTAAAAAAAAATTGGACTTGACATTTTAAAATATGGTCTGTATGTATATGTGTTTGTGTGTTATCACATATATATATAAATACACACACACACACACATATATACACACATATGTTAAGGGATATTATGGAATGATTATTTACCTTCTTAGCTGTGACCATGATATTGTAGTTGTATGGGAGAACATCCTTATTCTCAGACGTGTCTTAATGTCTACAGCTGTCTTTCAAATGGTGAAAAAAAACTTTTTTAATGAAACAAAGCAGTGTGGCGGCGTATTAACAATTGACAGATTTAGGTGAAGAGTATATAGATGTTTTGGAACTATTCTTTGAACTTTTCTGTAGGCTTGCAGAGTGTCAAAATAAAAGTGAGGGTGATTTTGCTTGAGGTGGAGAGAGATTGGACCAAGCAGCTGAGTTTTTGGAAAGGTTTCATGGGATGGGTGAAGTGTGGGCACTTTCCATCACGAGTTCCCGCCTTCACCCCCCTTGGGAGCTTGGAATAAAGAAACCCTCTGAACCTTTGTAGAGAATGGGTAGTTTAGCAGTTGTGATAAAACAGGCCCTTCCTGGGCGTGGAGGGGACTTGTCCAGGCGCTGGAGCTGGTAATGGGAACCACATTGGCAGAAGTGTGCAGAGCCCCACCCCAGAAATAGCCCTTCTGTGTTGAGGCAGGATGACTGGAACGAATTATGTGCATTCATACTTGTTAAACTGCCTTGGCACCAGAAGTGAGCCCTGTAACCGGAGCTTTACAACGGTACAGCCATAGTTAAAGCTGGGCCAGCCTTGCCCCCGCACCCTCTCTGTCAGAGGTTTATAGCGAAAGCATAAAGCAATTCGGCATGAGCTGAAACATGAAAAACTCCTCCAGATTGTAAAGGCCAACTTTTCTGTTTAAAGTTTTCTAGGGAGGCAGCATTTTAGAACAAAACCTTTTCCGTCTCCTGCTTTTCCCGCCTTAGCCAGAATCCCAAATGCCCCCATCCCGAGCCCTACCCTACTCCCCATCTCAAACAGAGACCACAGTCCTATCAAACACAGAAGCTGCAGTCTGTTGTTACAAGGGCTACATTGTGGCCGGGCAGTCCTGCTTTCTCAGTCTGAGCCCTAAAACTGTATGGCCCTGGGCAAGTTGGTTTCACTCTCTGGGTGTCAGCCTCTTTCTAATTTATAAACGGTGTTTATTACAGAGTCGCTCCGCCCATACAGGTGTGTGGCATTGAGTGCATGGAGACTGGACACACAATGGCACTGTGTAAGCATTGTCTTACTGATCATATCTGAGTGTGTCAAATACACAGAGATCTGTACAGATTAGTTGTCTTTTTTGATCATGAAGAAAAGCTTATCCAAAATGACTCTGGTTTTTAGTTAACAGGTTGGCGAAGTACAGTTCTTAATGGAAGATAAATCACATGAAAAGACATGGAAAGAATTTGATTTTGTCCTGTTGTTAAGAATTTGGGGGAGGTCCTAGGTGGCTCTGTTGGTTAAGTGTCTGACTCTTGAATGTGGTTTAGATCATGATCTTGTGGTTTGTGAGATCAAGCCCCATGTCAGGCTCCGCACTGACAGCGTGGAGCCTGTTTGGGATTCTTTGATTCTCTCTCTTCCTCATTCTCTATCTCTCCCCGACACTCCCCACTTGCACACACGCACACACACACATTCAGTCTCTCAAGATAAATAAATAACTAAAAAAAAAAGAATTTGAGGCGCCTGAGTGGCTCACTTGGTTAAGTGTCCAGACTTCGGCTCAGGTCATGATCTTAGAGTTCGTGAGTCAGGCTCTGGGCTGACAGCTCAGAGCCTGGAACCTGCTTTGGATTCTGTGTCTCCTTCTCTTTCTGCCCCTCACCCACTCGCACCCACTCTTGCTCTCTCTCTCAACAATGGAAAAAAACATTAAAAAGAAAGAATTTTTGATAAAAGAAGGGTTGGCTTTGAAGTCACATAGGCCCAGGTTAAAAATCCAGGCTCTGACACTTACTGGCAATGTGTCCCAGGCAGGTTAATAATCCATTTTGAGCCTCGGTGACTTCATCTATTGCATAGGGTGTAAGAATGCCATCACAGGGTGAGTGAGGAACCAACACACGGGAAAAGCTCTTGGCCCAGCAGTCACTAGCAAGCATTTAATGAACAGAGCCGCAGTTAATACTGAATTTGAGATGAGGAAGGGTCTTCACATCCAGACCTGTCTCTCCAATGTTCCCGGGCACCAGGAATCCCAGCCCCAGGGCAACCAGCTGACATCAAAAGCCCTGCCCTGCAGACCGTCCAGTAGATGATGAAAATGCACTGTGATTTGTGTTGTCGTGGAGCTCTTAGCCTAGCCCGTTAAGCCCCTCGGGGTTTGATGGGCTGGGGGACACTGAGGGTGGGGAGAAACTTTAGTTATTATTTCAGAGGGAGGGAGCTCCTTTGGCCATGGCGGGCTGGTTTGTTCGGAGCCTAGTTACCTGGACGTGAGGACCAGCGAAGGGGACAGCCTTCACTCACCTGGTTCGTCTGGCAAACATGGCTAGGGATGGGGGGAAAGAGTGGGCCAGAATCAGGTCCCTTGCTTTCTTCTGCCTGAGTCAGGATTAGGAACCCCCAACTGCTCCGTGGAAGATTCGGCCTTTTCATTTGAGTCGCCACGCCGTCAGCCAGTTTATCCTGCACAGGACTCCCCGCCGCCCCCCTCCCCCCGTCCCAGCTACTAGCTGTGTGACATTGGAAGGTCGCTCTACCTGCTCGGCCCTCACTCTTATGTCTAAAGGGAGAATACGACCACCGGCTCTGCTGGCCCCTCCAGCCTGTCCTGTGGCTTCTGTGAGCTAACACATGTGAGAGTATCAGCTGCACCAGAGGAGGCTGGCGGGCAGCTGCCGGGAGTACGCTCCCTAGCCAGCCAGGCACACGTATGCACTGAGCGCACTAGGTGGTTTCCTGAAGAGCTCCGTGCAAAGTGCAAACAGAGGATGTTACTCCTAAAATACTTGGTAAATAAAATATTTAGTAAACGGAAACATTGTAAGTATAGGATAGGAGACAGAGAATATTAATATTTGCTTACCATCTGTTGCCCTTATTCTGCTTTTAGCATCTAGATTCTTGACTGTATTTTGCATGTTCAAGTAGCGCACCTGGATTGTCAAGACTTTCAGACAGGTCATCCACGATATCATTAAAGATCTAGGCATCATTTCCTACCAGGAAAGAAAAAATGATTTTCGAATATACCTTGAAAATCACCATCCCGGGGTGCCTGGGTGGCTTAGTCGGTTGGGCGTCCGACTTTCGCTTAGGTCATGATCTTGCGGTTCGTGGGTTCGAGCCCCACGTCGGGCTCTGTGCTGACTGCCAGCTCAGAGCCTGGAGCCTGCTTCAGAGTCTGTGTCTCCCTCTCTCTGACCCTCCCCTGCTCACGCTCTCTCTCTCTCTCTCTCTCCTAGAAATAAATTAAAAAAAACTTTAAAAATATAAAAAAATTAAAAAAAATTAAAAAAAAATCACCATCCCTCTGGACAGGTGAGAATTTATGACAGGCGATTAAATGATGTGTATTTGCTGAATGTGTATTTCTCCTGCTGGAGCAGAGGAAGTAATAGATAAAAGGGGGCATTTGCAGGTGGGGTTAAACATTTACAATCTCCTGGCTATGCATTCCTTAGGATAGCACTCAGCCACTCCCAACCCCTCACCGCACACCATGGTCCTTTCCTTTTCTGTGCTGCTTCTTTCAAGAGTCAAGGTCCTTCAAAACATGGCTCTTCTAAGACTGAAAAATTGCCTAAAGGTTGGGGAGTGAAGTCACCCCCGTCCTTGGGGCCTCTTTCCCCGGCTCAGGGGCTGTCACCTGTGGACTGGGACTAGCTGAAAGGTACACGCCTGTAAGAGTCCTTAGCTGGGACCCCTTCTCTGGGCCTGGCAGCAGGTGCACATTCGTGAGGTTGGAAGAAAGAGTCTATCCCCAAGACCCTCACAGGATCTCGTGCCAGCTTCCAGGGAGTTTCATCAGGTTTGCAAGTCTGGTCACCGCTCCCGCTGCACCTTCAGCCCTGCAGGGACGCTCGAAAAGACCTCTCCCCTCGGGAAGAAGGGCACGGGCTTCGGAGGGAACCCAGACCTGCCTCGGATTGCCACTTCTCCAGTTTGTAGCCACGTAGCACTGACCATCCTTCCCGCACCCTGAGTCTGATTTCTGTCCTTTGCAAAATAGGAATAATAATTCTCACCTCGGGTGGGGAGAGCAGTTGGCAGTGCTGAGTTAGGTGAAAAGATGTGCGGGGGTCCTGGTGCGTGGTAAACACAGAAACAAGTCAGTCCTCTCACCCAGCGGCTCCTAGGGGACTGACTGGTGCACTGCCCACAGAGCGTGTGCTCAGGAACAGATAAGGTATCCCAGAGGGGGAGGCAGGTCACACTTGGCACTCGAGGAGGCCACCACCCCGGGGCTGTCCTCAGGGTGGCTCATGCCGGGCTTCTGCCCCCCCACACACCTTCCCCCCCTCCCCCACCATGTAAAAAACCTCATGACCCCGAGTCTCTCCACCGCTCATGAATGGGAAGAACTACTTCTCAGGACTGTCACAAAGATCCAGCGAGGTCACGTGTATGAGAGCATCAGGCACAGTGCCTGGCACGTGCTAGATACTCAGAAAATGCGGAATTTTACAAAAATGCAATCTTGTTAAAGACAGGCCAGGAATGGGGTCTGTGATCCCTGCCTGCCCCCGAGACAGCTTTGTGAGGTGACATGAGTCAGGGCAGCTCAGGCTGCAGGGAGAGCCTCCTCTAGATTGTACAACACATTGGGGGGGGGGGGACCAGGAGCCAAGTGGTCGAGCCCCCCACCCCCGTCTGCCTTGCCCCAACACCTGCTTCCAGTGGGTCCCAGCTAACACCCCACCAGGGCTTTGCCTTCCTGCGTCCCGGCCCTGAGGCCAGGCTGCTTTCAAGTCGACAGCCTTCCCCTGTTGGGCACCCCTGGTTTTACGGGTGCTTTATGCAGATCTTCCCTCGAAGGCCCGCCTGCCAGTCCCCCACCCCCATGTGTCACCTTCTCTTTTCCACCCGCACACATGGCCCCTGTTCCTACAGCAGCCCCTCTGCTAGGCGCCAGTGAGTGCTTTCACGTCCCTTGGCATGACCCTTAATTCTTTGCTTTTCACAGGTGAGGCAGCTGAGGCTCAGAGGTATCAGGCAGTGTGCCCAGGGTCAGGCAGCTGGCAAGCCCATAGTGGCCGGCGCGTAAGTTCGTGGTCTCTGCGCCCACCCAGCAAGGGCTCCCAGGAGGAGCCTCACGGTGCCATTGGTTTGAGGGGACACACCTGCCTGGGCATTCAGAGTGCAGGGTGTGTGTTCACTCGTTCACCTAACAAAGTGAGGCAATTTGTCAGGTTCTTTTTTGTAACTCTTAGGCAGAGGGGCTCAGGCAGAGACAGCTCTTGGCTTTAACAGAGAATGGCTTGAGGGTGCTATTCCTGGTAGGCCTGGGATGAGAGGGAGAAGGGAAAGCAGCTGTAGAGATTGGGGTAAGTGCTTGGCTTGTCAGAAACATAATACCCCCACACCTGTGCCCTGGAAACACAATCCGGGGCTCTGAGATGCACTTCCGTCTGTCACCAGGGTGTCCCCAGGGTGACCTGCCCAACCATATCCAAGCTGGTGGGGCTCAGGTTACAGAGCCCATTCTCAGGGCCCTTGAGTCCCAACAATGGCTGTTTGTCCCTTGGAACTGCCATCCCCCGGGAGGAATGTTAATGGGACCAAGAATGTAGGGGGAAGGGGGGCAGACTGACCAGTCGGAGCCCATCTCAGGTCAGCCTCTTGAGTGAGCTCATCCGTGCATGTCTGCTCGTCCCTCCAAGAGCTCTTCAACCAGCTCTAGGAAAGAGATTCGTCCTCTGCTTTTCCGAGCTCAGACCACCACTCCTCTGCTTAATCTGGGACTGAGTCTACTCCTTGGCCAAGGTTACAACTCAAGAAATATTCAAAAGCAAAAAAATCTAAAAATGACTTGGATGCCCAGTAATTGAAAGTTGGTAAATAGCATTATTTTCTGTCTATATGATGCTATATTAAATAGATGTTAAAATCATGTGTTCAGGGGCACCTGGGCAGCTCAGTCCGTCGGGCATCCGACTTCGGCTCAGGTCATGATCTCACAGTTTGTGAGTTCGAGCCCCACGTCGGGCTCTGTGCTGACAGGTCAGAGCCTGGAGCCTATTTCAGAGTCTGTATCTCCCTCTCTCTCTGACCCTCCCCTGCTCACGGTGTCTCTCTCTCTCTCTCTCCTAGAAATAAATAAAAATATTTTTAAAAAAATACACGAGCAGATTTTTTAAAATCTTATTTTCAACAATAACAGCAGCAATGACAACAATTATACTGACACGTTCGTTAAGTGCTATGGAGTGTTCTAAATGCTTTCTGTATATTTATGTTCAAACGTTACAACTCATTGGGTAGGTGATTATTAACCCATTTTACTGACAGCACAGGCTGCTGTGGAAACAGAACATGAGCGATCAATTCGTTCTTGGGCTGGGGAGGAGGCAGTGAAAGAGGCTGCAGCCAGGAATGAACATCCGTGCTGATTCCTGCGGGATAAATGTAAGTTCTCCAAGCAGACTGAGCAGGGAAAGGTTTCCCACGTACGGAGAACCCCATGAACAAAGACACCAAGGGACGAAAGAGCAAGACATCATTACGAAATGGCTGCTAGCACACTCCTTCCTCCCCAGCAAGAAGCTAGAAAGGCCTGCAGGGCCACTTTGTGAAGGGCGTAGGAGACCATGGTGAAAGTTTGAGTGTAATCCCATTCGGCAGTGGCAAGCCATTGAGGAGCCTTGACCTGACCAGCTCTGCTTTGGAGGAAGATCGTTTTGTCTTCTTAAATCCCGTGAAAAGCTCAGCCGTCTGTGGAGAGAGAAGTGTTCCTCCGGAGACTGAGTGTTGCAGGAAAATTCATCTCCGTTCCAGCTGACGAAGCAGAGAAGGAGAAAGGAAACGGCAGGAGGCCATGGAAACGTGTGATTTCCTTTACCCTTATCTGCTTGTAGAAAGTCACTGCAGCCGTGTGGAATCCAGCCCCAGGATGAGAGATGCATGTGCTCAGAAATGTGTTTACCACGTAGCCTGGGGAAAGGTGTTATTGCCGGAAGAGAGACTTGGGAATTCCAAATGGACTTTTGGCTTTGAATGCGATTTCTGTCCTTAATTAGCTCAGAACACTTCTGTTCTTGCCCTAAAAACTAGGGAAAGTCTTGTGTGGCGATACTAGCAGTACTTCCCTTCCAGGCATGGTTGGAGCTGCATTTATTACAGAAGTCCCCAGACCCGTCACCGTGGAGCTGACAAAGCCACAGGAAGCCCAGGGTGACCTTCGGGGATCGCAGTGCCATGCCTTTCTCATACAGAGCTTACACGGTGATGGTCTATGAGCTAGTCCACAAGGGTTCTGCTTGTACCAAAGGAGACAGTCAAAATGATGTAGGGCACTTTCAAGATTGTCTCTTACTCTGACATTGCCCTTCCTATTCAAATACCCCTTTTTCAGTGAAGCACTGCTGAGTAGATTGAATTATTTTTGTTTTTGACTTTTAAAAAAAATGTTTTTTAATGTTTTATTTATTTCTGAGAGAGAGAGACAGCGTGAGCAGGTGAGGGTCAGAGAGAGAGGGAGACACAGAATCCAAAACAGGCTCCAGGCTCTGAGCTGTCAGCATAGAGCCCAACTCAGGTCTTGAACCCACAAACCGTGAGATCATAACCTGAGCCAAAGTCAGATGCTTAACCGACTGAGCCACCCAGGTGCCCCTGACTTTTTTGGTTTTAAACTTTACTATGAAATGCAAAAGTGTGGGAACCCCTAAGCTTATGCCTTATTAACCTATACTAAGTGCCATGCTTAGGGAGACAAATCAGATGTAGACTTGGCTCTTTTTTTTTTTTTTTTAATGTTTTATTTATTTCTGAGAGACAGAGAGAGACAGCATGAGCAGGGGAGGGTCAGAGAGAGAGGGAAACACAGAATCTGAAGCAGCCTCCAGGCTTTCAGCTGGCTGTTAGCACAGAGCCCAGTGTGGGGCTCGAACCCATGGACTGTGAGATCAAGACGTGAGCCGAAGTCAGATGCCCAATTGACTGAGCCATCCAGGCGCCCCTAGACTTGGCTCTTATAGGCAAATGATCATGTGTAGTGATCCGAGGTAGGAAATGATGAGTTTCATTTAGAAAAGTCTGGGTGTTATCATGGGGAGATGGTGAGAGGAAGATACAGAAGAACTTTTGTACTTGTAGATGAGCCTAAAATTATTTCAAATTAAAACTAATCTGAATAATAATAATTTCAACTAATTAAATTAATGATTAATAATGTTGATTACTTGTTAATTTAATACTAGTTTACATTTATTTTTGAAATGATTTGAAATAATTAGTAATATTGTATTTATATAATAATTAATATGATTATAATTGATATTTATTTAAAAATAAGTTAAAAACAAAAGACTGGCCCCAAGGGTGAATGGTTGGCGGGGGAGGGCACAGGATAGGTGATAAAAAGGAATAGGCCAGTATTGTCATTTAATGCTGCGTGGGGGATGATCGTGAATGTCAAGCTAAAGAGTTCACACTTGACTCTGTAGATAGTGTGGAGCCATGGAAGGTTTTTCATTAAGGGTAAAACATGGTGTGATTTCCTACCAGAAAGATCCTAGGGATGGTTGAAATAACTCAGAGAGGGTGATCTTTAAAAGTATCCCAAAGAGAACTAGCTCTGGAGGATGTTACTAGTGCCACTTGAAAGAGGGAGGGGTTCCACAGACCAAAAAACTGGGAAATGTTAAGGTTAAAGAGATGTCTTTATCCAGGAGTTCTCAGAGGCATTTATTTGAGTATGTGCACTGTGTTTCTCTAAAGAGAGGAGATGATATGGAGTATTTGCCTAAACTTTTTTTTTAAGTTTATTTATTTATTTTGAGAAGAGTGTGTGTGTGCACAAGCAGGGGAGGAACAGAGAGAAGGAGAGAGAGAGAGGATCCCAAGCCAACTCTGCACTGTCAGCACAGAGCCTGATGTGGGCTTCAGAGTCACAAACCATGAGATCATGACCTGAGCTGAAATCAAGAGTCAGATGCTCACCCAACTGAGCCACCCAGGTGCCCCTCCTGAAACTTTTTGGCCATAGTTCCATCCTTGGAACTGCTCACAGGACTTGTATTCGGGGTGGAGGTGGGGAGCGGGGACCGTCAGGAAATACTGGCTAGCACTGGAAATGGAGGAGCAGGTATTTGTAGTCCAGTCCTCTCTAGATTCTGCACACAGGAAGCTATGGCCTGAACATACTCAGGTCCCTTTGTGCTGGGGGGCCCAGTGCCCCCCACGCCCCCAGAATCACCCTTCCTTCCGCAGCTGTCTGAGCCCGGGGTCACTACCCTTCCCGTGCACCGGAGGCTCTTCGCAGGGCTACCACCAGACGACAGTAACATCACACATGCAGAAGACACGTTTCCAACCCCGTTTTTAAAAATTGCAATAGTGAGAAATAATTCAATGTTTTCAGTAGGAAGGGGAGTATTTTTGAAGGATTCTTCAAATGTCATTTTCTAATTAAGGTCCTTAACCTCTTCTTGCATCTGAATGAAAATACATGGTAGTTTTTCATCGCCCTCCCCCTTCTAAGTGAACCCCACCTTGGCTTTGGCCTGTGTGCTATAATGAGCTAAGGTGGCCTCTCCTCCTTCCCCACCTACCTTTTCATTCTGTTTTGTGGTTGTTGAGAGCACAATGATCACTGCAAGGCTCAAGTTGTAGGGCATTTTCACTATAGTTCATTAAACCCTCTGATCTTGTGACATCTACTCGCTTCTGCCAGTTGTTTGGCCTTCAGTGGGTTATTTAACTTGTCTGCACATGGCTTTCCTATCTTTGGTACGAGAAGAGCAATTCCTACCTCCAATAGCTAGTGCAGGAAAGTGCCGGACACATAGTATATTTAGGCACTTGGTAAGTATTCTTTCTGATGGTCTCTTTCCAGTGATTAGCATTGTCATACTCTGCACTTAAAACCCCTTAAGAATGCTTGTTGAGTGACTGCAGGTACATGCACACAGCTGCCATTAGTCTAATAAAGATTCATTAAGGAGCTGATTGCACCCTTTAAGGTCCTTATGTATTCTCTCGTTTGCCTTCCTTTCAATAAAGACACTTAACTTGGTGATAATAATTAGCAGAAAAGGACCCTGCTTGGTTGGTATTATTGCTCCCGTTTCACAAACTTGGAAAACGAGGCTCAGAGTAAAGCTATATTAAAATTCAGATCCCTCTAATCCCTAAGTCCATGTCCGTTAATATTGAACCAGGAATGATAGGATGCATTCCTTCTTTAACTCTTACAGTCAACTCAACAGTTATTGACATGTGCTGGGTGTCAGACATAAGACACATTGCAGTCCTCCGAGAACCCACCTTCTAGTTGAAGGAGATAAATAAAACGTGTGCATGAAACTTACAAGGCAACCTGGTAACACCTCATTTATCCCTCACTGGGGAATGAGCTGTTATATTAAGTGAATTTTACAGATGGAATCACAGAGCTTTAACTCACAGAGGCCTCAGAGATCTCCTGGTGAAACCCCATTATTTTAAGAACTAATGCTCAAGAAGTAGTGCTCAAGGATCCTGGGTGACCTGCTCAAGGTGGCTTTGCTGAATTATTGTAGAACCAAACCTAGATCTCAGTTCTTCTGACTTCCAGCCTAGGACTTTGAAAATATGTTAGCAATTTTCTTAAAATAGAGTCTGTATTTCTTTGGAATTTGTGTCAGATGGAGGGTTCCCATCTTAAACCTTTCCACATGCCTTGGGCTCATCTTTATAATCAGCATTATAACATAACGCTCAAAAGCAGCAAGTCGTTTGAACCCTCAGATGCGAGCTTGGGATAGTCTCTTATGGGATGGTTCTAGATAGTTGCCATCACCCAATTCCATCATGTTATTTTCAACCCTGAGGTGTGTTTTTCTGGTTTTTAAAAATACAGATACACACATGAAATTGAACAAACTATGAGAACTTTATGGTTAAACAGACTTTTATTTGGCCGATTCATGTTAGTACAATTATTTTATTTCTCTGAGCCTTTATCTTCCCTGTAAAATGGGCACAGTACAACAACCTATCTCATAAAATTGTCATATAAGAAGTGAAAGGTACCTGAACTGAATAGATGCTTACCTCCCTTCCTCCCTTGCCTTTTTTTCAAGTATTCAAGATACTCTTAAAAGTTGCACACTTCTTCACTCACGAAGTACACAGCAATAATGAAACAGAACTAAAATAAGTGTTGGCCATGAAACATAACCCCCTCCTGAGTAGTAAATCAAAAGTTCCTCTGCTCCAAAAAAACACTCTTACCATGTCTACTTTTTTCCTCCCAGGACGATAAAGAAGGCTTTAACACAAAGCATAATTCATATCATCTCCAGATCTTGGGCTGTAGCACCTCATGAAAACTATTAACACATCTCCCACCACCTACTTCATGAACTCATATAAAAGCAGATCAGGTGAGCTCTCTCTAGGTAGTGGTTGAATCCTCCGAGCACGTGAAATTTGACCTGATGTGAAGCGACTGGATTGTTCGAAGTTCACTCTGGGAAGAGAGAAAGCCACTGAGTGATACACACCATGGACTTTAGTGTTGGAAGGGACGTTGGAAGTCCTCTCGTCTAACCCCTAACACATAGAGAAACCGAGGCTTGGAGAAAGGCCAAGGTTTCCCCCAAACAGAGTCTGGGACGAATCCCAGGTGACCTAGTTTCCCGAGGACCCTCCACTCATCACATGGCAAAACAAGGAGGGACAATAATCAAGGTCTTTCTGTGGATTTTGTTTGTGTCTTTCTCCTAGGGCTCTGTTTCCCCTTTTCAAAATGAGCATGCCAGACTCTAGATTCTAAGATTCTTTAAGCTTATGAGAGATGAATAAATGAATATGTGAATGATCAGAGCCGGCGTCAAGTCCCTGCATCATGACTGTAGCCCTGATTTGCCTTTTCGCAGACTCTCCTTTTCCGCATCTCCTTAGTCTCCTTTCTTGGCCTTTATTTGCACCAGATGAACTTGTCCTGAGGAGCGACCCCTTTTACCATACTAGGGCTGCCCTTTCTGAAAGCCATACTGCCCTGCTTGCCTAAGTGATGGATATTCCTTGAATTCCCAAGAGTACCTCACACAGACAAAAGTAAAGTCTAATTCTCCTCGAATCTTTGCACTAGGAGACCAGTGAGCCAGTCTTGTATGCTTTTCCTTTCCCCAAGGACGTGTTTTGAATTTGTGTCTGCACTTGGTCAACAGAAATAGCCAAATGTGGGGGCGCCTGGGTGGCTTAGTCGGTTAAGCGTCCGACTTTCGCTTGGGTCATGATCTCGCGGTTCGTGGGTTCGAGCCCCGCGTCGGGCTCTGTGCTGACTGCCAGCTCAGAGCCTGGAGCCTGTTTCAGTCTGTGACTCCCTCTCTCTCTGACCCTCCCCTGCTCACGCTGTCTCTCCCTCTCTTAGAAATAAATAAAACATTAAAAAAAAAAAAAAAAAAAGAAAAAAGAAATAGCCAAATGTGAGGCGGGGAGTGGGGAAAAGGGAAACGGAAGTTCACACTGATTGAGCACCTGCCAGGAGAGACATGTTATCTCTTTTCAGAGGCGAGCATTCTTACCTTCATTCTAGAAACTGAGGTCTGGGTGGGCTGAATGAGACCCTCCATTTGCATGCAGCACTGTGGATTCTGGTGTCTGCCCTCCTCGCTACTTCCATGCACTGCCTGCCCCCCCAGCGAACTTCCTTGGCCTCCCAGTGCTTCTGAGATTTGAACTTAACAAATCAGCAGCAGTGTTCTCTAGGTTTAGATGTTGCAAAATTTCATTGGCATTTAACGTGGTTGGGTGTTTGAGTGTATTTTTATGTCTTGCCTGGGGCCTGAATAAAAGTTACAAGCAGCACCAAAGACCAAACCAAGAAAGAAAATGTGGGCAGCCAACCTTGTAACCTTAGCTAATCTTTAATTATCCCTTAATTGAGGACCTATGGCGTGGATACAGTAAGACTAATAATAATGTGTTGAGTTTATGCAGCATTTTAATTTCCCAAACTCCTTCACGTATATTATAATAATAATTGCTGCCATTTACTGAGCCCCAGCTGGGTGCCAGGTACTGTGTGAAGCTCTTTATAAAGCGTGTTCTTTTGTTTCTCTCCTCAGTCCTTGGAGGGCCTCACAAGAACTTACCGGTTTCTTACGAATGAAGAAACCGCATCTCCCTGGTCCAGAAGAGGGGCACTGGGCAGCCTTTCACCCTACTTCGCGGGCAGCGGGCCTGTTCCGTGCTCAGCGCCAGCCTCCAGTGTCTATAGGTGGTGCCGCCGTGCCCATGGCTGACCTTGGTTGAGTACTTTCTAGGTGTCCGGCAGCCTACCAGATGCGATACAAGACTTACCCTGCTGACTCTGTGCTGACTGCCAGCTCAGAGCCTGGAGCCTGCTTCAGAATCTGTGTCTCCCTCTCTCTCTGACCCTCCCCTGCTCATGCTGTCTCTCTCTTTCTCTCTCTCCCCTAGAAATAAATAAAACATTAAAAAAAATTAAAAAAAAAAATGACTTACCCTGCTGAATGTCCTGTAATCCTAAGAGGGAGATATTCCTATTACTGCCTTTTGTACTCCAAGCAGCTAAAGCTTCAAAGGTTTTATTAATGCTGCCTCAGGGCACGTGGCTAGGAAGGAGTGGGATTCACTGCAGCAGTGAGGCTGGAATCCTGATCTGATTACAGAACCGCCCTTTACCCTTCCCCATGAGCTTTACCCCTTAGCAGCCGTGTGACCCTGGGCCAGTCACTAACTGGGTACTCTGTGACGGAACAGTAACACCCTTCCCTGGATGGATGTCAGGATCAACTTGCCGAAAACCAGTGGGTACAGATACAGGTCTTCTCTGTTTCTTCCTTCCTTGAGGGGTCAATGACCAGTGCATAATTACGGATTTATTTCTTAGATGCCTTGATGCAAGTGTATTATCCACTATCTGTTTTCTGCTGCGCATCTTTTCTATTTGACAACTGAGAAAAAAACAGTGCTTTAGGCTGTGTGCTTGAGAGTCAGACAAACCCCTGGCACCAACCGACTCCCTTCTCACCGCGCCCCTCTTCAGGACTGTGGGTGTTCTTTCTTGTTAGTATGTATTGGGGCTGCTGTAAGGACTCAGAGGACTCAGTGCATGGCTTGAAACATTACTGCATTCTGGAGAAAGAGAGAGAGAGAGAAGGGAAGAAAAAGCCTTGCAAGCCACATGGGGAAATCACGAGCAGGCCATTTCCCCACAACCTATTTTGTCATTTTCTTCATGACTCGTGGGCAGAGAGAAGACATGTAGGGCTGGCACTTTCTGGCTCCTCAGAAAGTGCCCGAACCTCCCTAAAACGGAGGGTTAGTAGGCTGGGGGAGAGTTGTTGGCGGCCATCAGAATGATGAAGTGAAATTTCAAATTACATTAGATGTTTGCTTAAGGAACAACAGATGAGGCCCTGTGGATTCTCAAATCCTCTTGGCAACACTGCAAAATGAAAGCATAACCATTTGGAACCCTTCCTCTGGACCATATGAAGTCTGAGTCGGAAAAGATGACCTTTTAACGATAGCTTCCTGCCTCTGAAGGGTTAGAGTGTGTCGAATTCTTCTTTGCTAAAGGCCTGGTTTTAATCATTGCCACAGTCAGAAGAAAGGGCTCTTATCCACACTGTTCACTTTTTAAAATATCTGAGATGTTCTTCAAGTTTACAATCAAGATTTGTTTTTGAGTAAACCTCCTGCCCTTCTCCTGGTGATCTGTAGAGTACAACCTTTGTCACCTTCAACGAGCATTCACTGAGAGCTTACTGTGGCCCAGGCCGCTTCCTGCTTCCTGTATGTGAGTGAATTTAATCTTTCCAAGTATTCTGGCACTGAGGCTTTGCCTTTTTCTTATTCTGTAGATGAGCAAACTGAGGCTCAGAGAGGTTAAGTTATTGTCAAGATCACACACAGCTAATGGAAGAGTAACATTTAGCCCCGTGAAGAAAGAAAAGGCGTTTCAGGCAGAGGCACCTGTCTGTGTGTGCAAAAACTAACTCTACATATTGTTCTTACTGTATATTACAACTAACTGTAATTTCAGGGGAAATGGGGGGCTGTATTCAGTGGGCAATGGGGAACCACAGAAAGTTTCCGAGAAAGACAGTGGCAGAAGCAGAGCTTTGGGAAGACTGATCTGTTAGTTTGTCTTTCTAAATTAATCACATTTCATAATCTCAGTATTATTCCATCCCCATGTAATGTACCCAGAACAAGTGTGCCCATTGCACTGATAGGGAAAATGAGGCCTAGAAATGGTTTGGAGGCTGTCCAAGTCACAACCATTAAATACTTACTTCTAGAACTATTTTTCCCTGGGGAACACCGGCTCAGCAGGCCCTTCTCTAGTCTGCAGAAACCCACCCCTGTCTGTAAAGCTCTCGTGGTAAAATTAAAATCACTCCTGGACAGAGGCACATAGCTTCCTTGTCTATGTTGTTCAGTCTTTCTGTCCCCCACTCCACCCCACCTGACCATTGCAATGGGTCCTGTTCTGTACAGAACCTAAATTTAATTAGTCTTCAAAGAGACCTTTGCTGGTAAAATGGGTTCCTGGCTGAGTACCCTTTGTTTTCAATGTTCAGTGGCTAAAAAAGGCACATTTTGCAGGAACATGACAGAATGTGGGGGTGGTGAACTTTTGACACAGCAGAATAATTCCTTCAAGAGAAAAATCTACAACCACCTGAAGCTTGGCTTGGCTTTATTTATGCAGATCAGCCCGGACCCCAGCAGGATATTACCAACTATTATCCAGGATCCCTTCTTTACCCCCTCCCCCAAGGGGTCCTGATCCTCAACCTAAGTCTTATATTTCCATGATAAAGGTCACCATCCCCCATTTCATCACTTACTTCCCAAGAACCATTTACAGACCCAGGCAGCCCCATTGTGGGAGGATTTCCCTAGGTCCCCTTCCCTGGCCCTGTCTCCCTCTTCTCTCTTCTGAACCTGTGGTTTCTTCCAAGGGAGAGATTAAATCAGTTGCACGGACATATTTAATTAATCCTTCCCCCTCCCACCTCTAAAGTTGCCGGAGACTTCTTTTGACTTCTCCTTGGCGATGCCTAATCACTGTAATTTAGCAGATTCTGTAATTACCTGCCACACACGGAAGCAGTTTGATCGCTGTTTCTTTGTCCTGGCTGTTTCAGCCTCTGCTGACAGCCCTGCATACCCTCTGTGAGTGTCTGTAATGTCCTGGCAGAAAGGGAAGCGATCTGGATTTGCAGGCAGGCTAGGCTTTGTGGGGGAAGCGCGGGGGGCAGATTTATGGGCAGATGGGGCCTGAGGTGTAGGTGAGCTTCTCCATGTGGCGGCGCGAGGCTGCAGGTGTGGCGGACTGGCGCCTGCAGGTGCGCGGCTAGGATGGTCTTGAGCTCCAGGCTCTGTCGTCATTTGCCTGCTGGATGCATTTGTCTTCAAGCAAGTCGCAGATACAAAACTGTGGGAAACACCACTGAATTGGGATCACTGAATTGGGATCTTTGCCTCCGTAAAGGTAGCCCTTATCCCCATTTTGCAGACGAGGAAAGTGAGACTGAGACTTTCTAAGTGGTTTGGAACCCAGTTGACATCACACCGAAACCTACTCCATCCAGTCCGTGCCCATCCCTGGGTTCCTGCCGTTGTGCCGAGTACATCTCTCATGTATCCTTATTTAATCCTGGCAATAATTTATTATGTAATTATAGCCTGGATCAAATTATTTACATTAATTACAAAGAAAACAGGATTCAGAACATTGGGCAGTAGGTAGGAAGTCACACAGCCAGCAAATGGGAGAGTTGGAATTTGAGCCTGTGTGGGTCTGCTGCCAAAGCCCACACTAACTCCCACGCTTCCCTCCTTCCTTCATTATATAGTGAGTTCTCGTGTATTCTGAGAGAGATTTCCAGGCTATGGAATCTATTCTGTCAAGCTCCTTGCCAACTATTTGCACACCATTCTAATTGTTTTACCTTTATCATATGTACATTTACATATCCTAGGAGGTGAGGGCTGTTACGTTAGGAATTAGTGGCGGAGTGGTATTTCTCCTCTCAGGCTCAGGGGTAGCTTTGGCTTCTTTTGGCTTCTATTGGCTTCTTAAAGCCTAATGTTGCCCCCTTGAAACTTGCCGGCCAGGTGGGTGGGGTGGCCTCTGCAGCTGACCTCCTTTCTTCCCGGGCCTCCTAGTCTTCTCCCAGGAAATTGACGCAAGGCACAAGTCTGCAGCCCAGGGGAGGGCTGGCTCTAGACAAAGAGCCAGAACGCCCAGCGGCTGCCCTATTTGGATGGTTGCAGAGCAGGGAGATGGTCCTGGGACCCCAGGCCTCTCTTGCTTGATGATGATGATGGCTTCAGAGAAGGCACTGACCCTCCCACAGAACCTTGTTTTTAGATGGCAACAACCAGTGGGCAGGGGTGTAGAGGTTTGGTGTTGTCCTGGTAGTGGCTTTAGGGATCCTAGTAAGACAGACCTAGAAGGACACAACACATGCTTCTGGGTGTCAGGAAGTTGGACATGAAAACTCTGTCACTGAGAGTTCCTTCAAATTATGTGTGATAAAGAGAGAGCAGAACTTATTTTCTTCTTTCTTGGATGGAAGAGAAAGAGCTGAGCCTGACTGAGTGCCAACTCTCTGATAGGTTATTAAGTTGGTTCCCAACTTGAAGGACATTGGTAGCAGAAATTGGCAGAAAACTTCACGCACAGTCTTCTAAGTCTTAAAAATGCAGGGTCGCCTGGGTGGTTCAGTCGGTTAAGCATCTGACTTCTGCTCAGGTCATGATCTCACAGTTCTTGGGTTTGAGCCCCACGTCGGGCTCTGTGCTGACAGCTCAGAGCCTGGAGCCTGCTTTGGATTCTGTGTCTCCCTTTCTCTCTGCCCCTTCCCCCACCTTCAAAAATAAACATTAAAAAGAAACTTTTTTTAAAAAATGTGGAGACCTGAGGTGCCTGGGTAGCTCTGTGGGTTAAACATCTGACTCTTGATTTTGGCTACGGTCATGATCTCCTGGCTCATGAGGTTGAGCCCTATATAAGTTTCTGTGCTAACAGCGTGGAACCTGCTTTGGATTACCTCTCTCTCCCTTTCTCTCTCTCTCTCTCTCTCTCTCTCTGCCCCTCCCATGCTCACTTTCTCACTCTCTCTCTCTTAAAATAAATAAATAAACGTAAAAAAGTGCAAAGCCCTTCGGCTGAACACAGGAGAGGGTATCAGTCGTGTGTATGGTGTACTGAGCCTTTGGGAGACACTGATACCTCCTATATTTTGGGTAAAAGCTTCTATACGAAAACCCTCTGGGAGCCGTATGATCCACCATTCAAATCCCATTCCTCCCCCCAAGATATCACTTATTTTTTATCTGTCTAAGCTTTTTCTCCATTTACATCATTTACCTTAAAATGGTCTCATGTTTCTTGACACCTGCCTAATTATCTTTAGAAGAGGGAACAGAGGAAGTGGTGTAGAGCCAGCTACTTCCTTTACAAATTTTGCTTGCTTTTTTCTGATATAAAAGTAATATATCATTGGTTTTTTTGAGAATAAACGGGAATAAATTCCTATGCAATCCCTGTAGACAAAGTGAATATATCGGTTAAAAAATGGCACACAGCAGCTAGCAAACCACTTTAACATTAAATCACTTCCTATGCTAGTAGCCACAATGCACACAAGCAAATAATTCATCAGAAACAAGCTCCAAGTGTACAGCAAAATAATCCATGTGAGAGAATTCCAACATTAGGCTTACACACAGACCAAAAGTAGTAAATGCTTCGCTGAGTATTAGTGCACTGCAAACACAAAAAGCCTTTGAATAGTTTATAGGAAAAATATATTTTGGTGAGTATCAGTGCTTTATGACAAGCAGCAAAAATATACTGTATCATGAATTTTTTAATCTTGATCCCCTGAACCTAGAAAATCTCATCTGCAAAGTCAGGTAAATCAGCATTCCCAAAGTTTTCAGAAGCCTGTGGCCCTGATGGATTCCAGATGATTCTTCTAATCACTAGTGTTCACCACATCAGATAGCAAGTTATCTCGATCTGTAAAATACCACCGCTGCTGCTCCGTTTACTCTATCCTTTCTCAAACTATAACATTAACATCAAACCTAGTGGTAAGCTATGCCTCTAGCTTTTTTTTTTTTTTAGATAAAACACTTTTATTTGTTATTACTCTTTAAAGTTTATTACTTTGAGAGAATTTTGAGAGAGAGTATTCTTTAAAGTTTATTTATTTATTTTGAGAGAGAATGTGTGTGCATGTGAATAGGGAAGGGACAGAGAGAGAAGAGAGAGAATCCTAAGCTGGCTCTGCACTGTCAGCACAGAGCCCAGCTCAGGGTTCCATCTCATAAACTGTGAGATAATGACCTAAGCTGAAATCTAGAGTCAGACATTTAACCGACTGAGCCACCCAGGTGCCCCTGTTATTATTCTTAGATGAAAACAATATGTACACAAAACTTTTAAACTTAAATTTTGGTAAAATGTTTGTGTTAAAAAAAAAAATAGCAGTCCCTTGCCCCAGTCCTTTCTTCTCTCAGATCCCACTCTCCGGCAGACAACAACTCTGATCTCAGATAGTTATTTTCCCTGCTATTTAACTTCATGTGTTTAAATAATGTGTATATATGGGTATTTCTTCATTTATCAATTTTAGCCATTATCTGTTGACTTTCCTCCAATGGGAGAACTCCCGTAACACCTACTCTCTTGCTTTTCCTCTCTCCACAACCTTAACATAATTGTTATAATCTTTTTTTGGTTAAATATGTAGCCATTGCTTATATAATTATGATTATGTAAGAATATGGGCTTTTTAAATTTTGTATGTGTATGTGTGTGTATGTTTGTGTGTGTGGTGTTTTGTTTTTTTGTGTTTTGTTCCTAAGCCAGTGATGTACTGCAACCATCCCTCCTCTCTTATCCATGCCTTCGTTTTTTCTTGGAGTTGTTGATTGCCTTTCTTTTATTGCCTTGTTTGAGAAATTGCAAATGGGTTCAGTGTGGCTAGGACGAGATCCTTAATATAAGGGATATAGTGACATATCAGGCTATAAAAGAGACTGGATCTTAAGGAGACCTTAATGCTCAATTAAGGAACTTGAACTTTATCTTGAGAGAAATGAGGAGCCATGGAAAGGCTTTAGGCAAGGAAACAGCCTTCTGGAACATTCTCTGATGACTGTGTGAGAGAGAACCACATGGAAACAGTTTTAAAATTGACATGGAAGTGTGTTTGAAAGCATCATTTTTCCAACCTAACTGGTGCCATCTTTACAAAACTCCCAAATTTGGATAGGTGTTTGTCAAATTGCTGACAGACTCCAGCTCTCCTGCATTTTCTTTCCCCACCAGTATCAATATATTGAAAGGAAGGCTAAAAGTCATCTCTCTCACTGCTCCCAATTGGAATTTCCTATGATTAACTTGGAACTATCCAGTCACAAAATAGCTCAGGTTGTGGGAAACAAAACTATTCCTCCCCACTTCCCCCAATGCCTACCGTTTTTTCTTAAAGTAAAAAATAGCTAAAATGCTGATGGATAGAATTTGTGAATGACCCATCCCCAATGAATTAGAGTTTATGCTACAACACAAAATGTAGCTCCTAAGCTGAAATCACACGTGTCCTAATTGGTGCTTTTTTCTTTGCTTTGTTTTGTATAGGGAGAAAGAGGGAAAGGCTGGCAGTTTTCAAGAGAAGAAGGTAGAGGAAGAATTAATATTTGGAAAGTTGCTTAATAAGCATAGAAACTAGGGTTTGTATCAGTGGCAATAGATATGAAATTATTTTCAATTATGCATTCATTTTATCAATGTGTATAGATAAATCTTGATGTTAAGATTCATAGAGAGGAAAATCCTGGTGTAATGGAGGACCAGGGCATGTCCATATTTCTGAGAAAGCAACATACCAACTGCCTCTATCATGTCCGAAGTGCTTGAATTTACTTGTCAATCTATTTAAATTCTATTAGTATAATTCTAAATTGCTATTCATGTAAAAGGAAGATGTTTTTACAAGATTACTGCTTTTACTTACAGTTGGGAATTTTAGCTCATAACCAACACATCACCAGAAAATGCAGTGCTAGCCAGGTATCTGTTAGGTCCAGACGTGATCATCATCATAATACCTGTCATTGATTGAGTGCCTGCTATGTGCCTCACACTGTCCACGCATCTTTACTAGCATTACCTCCTTTGATTTTCACTGGTCTTATAAAATGGGATTACTTGCTCTCATTTTCCAGTGGAGGAAAGAAAGTGGGACTTGCCCAAAGGTGTACTATTAGTGAGTGGCAGAATTGGGATTTAAAGCAAAGTTGGTTAACTCAGTCTCAGTGAGGATGCTTTTGGCTGCGGTTAACAGACAACACCAAGTATTAGAACATACACGGTGTCATGTAAAAGAGGGATCCCAGATAGGGCAGCTGCAGAGATGCTCCAGAACCCACAGTATCATCAAGGATTCAGGCTCTCTCTATGTTTCTGCTCCATCATTCTTCGGCTGCTTCTCCCTTGTTGCTGTAGGATGGCTATTAGTCACAATGCTGAGTCACATTGTTTTTTGCTCCCTTAATGAGCCAAAGAGACCAGGTTACCATTGTTCAGTGTTGGAAACAAAAGAAGAATCTTTCCTGAAACATCCAGCGAACATCCCCCTCAAAATTCACTGGCCAGAACTTTGTCACATGCTCAATCCTGAACCACTCATCGGCCTCAGAGATGGGATCATCCTTAGATCACTCAGGCACCTTGAGTGGAGATCACTTCCCCAGACTACATTGTTACTACTCAGTGGGAAAAGGGCAGAGTGAAAGTCGGATGGCAGAGGTGTTTCCTGTATCCAGAAGATGCGATATTATTTGTGGGAGCCATTGCAAAATGAAAATATATGGCCCGTTGCTCAAAACTTTGTAAGAATTTCAGGATTGGCAGTGGCGTATCAGACCAAGTAGAGGGCCCTCCGAGTGTGGGGCCCTGTGTGACTGCAGTGATCACTCACCCACAGAGCTGGCCCTGACCATCACCTGCTCTTTCTGCCTATGGCTTTTTATGGTTTTCTGCTCTGTCTTCCACTGAAGAGCAGGGACCAGCCATTCTTGTTTGTCATCGCATCCTCTGTGCCACCAACCCTTGGTGTAGAATAGGTGTTCAAGGAATAAAAGTGTTCAAGAAATGACTTGAACTCAAGAAAGCTGATACTGGATGGAAGAATGGGCTATAAGGATGCTGGTGATGTCGAGGGGGCCATGAGCACCAGCACCAGCTCCATGCCAGACGTTATGCCGTGCACTCTATGTTCTTCCTCCTCCCTTGTGTCATTCTGACACTGATCCTGATGTGCCTCCACCTCTCTGGTGCTGCTGTTTGTCTTCTGTCCTTGAGGAACACTTCCTGATATCTAAAGTCCTAGGCCCGTAGAGTTATGATCTCTGCTGAGCTATAATCACACAGTTAATACATGTGACCAGGATTTCCACACCGTAGCTTTTTTTCACCCCTAGTCTCTGTGCCACCGTGCAAAGGATTTTCTTTTTGATGTTAAAACCCGCCTTGGGATAGGCCCAGAAAGGGGATTTGCTCTTGCGCCTGTCCGGTCGGCATCCTTCATCATCTAAGAATGGAGTCCTGGTTTTGTCAGGAAGAGCTGAGTCAGCGTGTGTTGCATGCAGAGCATTGTGTAAAGTCTGGGGACAAACGGAGATTTAAGGAAGTGGATAGACATGCCGGCCTCGTTGGAGACACTGGGCAAGAACCCAGGAAGAGTTAAGTAATAAAAACTGTCATCACAGAGACATCAGAAAGGCAGGCCTTAATTAATCGCCTTTTGAGCACTGCAGACCACACTCCCTTTATTTTCTGCCTGCCTGCTTTTGCTCACGTTGTCCCTGCATATTTTATACATGTTCTCTGGCATCAGTTCTGCCCATCCTTCAGGGCCTCTGAGGCCAAGCACAGAAATGTGCAGCAGAGGGGCTGCTATATGTTGGCATTGCTTTCTCCGAGGCGCCCTCCAAGTTTTGCGAGAGAATGTGAGTCCCTTCCAGCTCCGTCACACTCCAGATCCACCCAGATAGCACTAGTCCGCGTGCTGAAGCCAGTTAGGAGTCGTTGTCTCTAAGCCTGTCTCCTTCAGGAGACTCAGTGCTTTGTTGCCACGGATGATGTTCACGCCTCTCCCTCCCTCACTCCATGCCTATCACGTGGCATTGGACCCAGAAGGTGCCAGGAAGAGTGGGTTGACTGATCTCTGCACCCTGAGGTCAGGGAAGGAAAGGGTCTGTGGGTTTGAGGGCCCCAAGGGGAATGCTCACGATCTTCAGAAAAAGTCAGAGGTCTAAAGTGACATAGGCAGCATGTGATCTCAGGCTAATGATGCAGCCTGGACGAGAGTCGCCTTGTGCTGTCAACCAGACACCAGCCTCCTCAGGACCGACACCTCCCTCCTTGCCTTGGCACTATACCATCTGTTTCTAGGCCTTCCCCGTCAGTCCAAGGGGAGAGCAAGATTGCCCTGGGAGTCTGAGTGTGTGGTTACAGCGCTGCTATCCTGCACAGATGGGCTCAGACAAAGCAAACATTGAGAGCCCAAGGGGAAGTGTCTGTAATTATAGCTCAGACCTCAAGCGTGTGTGAAGGGGGCAGTCACACTCGATCTTCGTGGTAGCTTTTGACATTTAGAAATATTCCTGAATGCCACACTTGAGTTCTAGAGAGGGAGGAACTGAGATGTTCATCTGAAGGTCCCTTGGGCACAATCCCACTTGTTATTGGACGTGGTCACTGTGACACAGTGTGCCCTGCCCAGATCCAGCTCTAAGGAGCTGGGATATCTGCTGGTATCTAGGGACATCAAGATATGACAGACCTAGCCATCACCCACATTCTTCCATGGGCTTAAGTAATGCCAGAGCATAGATGGGACCCAACACATTATAAAAGTGCCAGTATTCACAGGACTGGCTGTTCCCAGCTTTACTGAATCCCTTTAACAGACAGCATCAATGGGGGCACTGGGGAGAGAGGGAAGAGCCAGCCTCTGGAAAAAGAGAGGTAGAAAGAGTTTGTAGAGTCAAGCCAGTCCTAGGTTTGAATTCACCATTTACTGGGTAATCTCAAGATAATCCCTTCACTTCTCCAAGCCTCACCTTCCTCGTTTGTGAAGTGAAGGTGACGGTAGTACAGTTTCCCAGTGCTGTAACACAGATCCAACAGCATGTCTGTAATGTACCTGACACACAGGAGGCTCGACATTGGCTGATGAAGAACAGCTCAGCACAAAGATATGTTCTCTGGGTGACCTGACGTAAGAAGGTCTTGACAGGCACAGCTTCAAGCATATTTTTTTCCATTTGGAATTCTTCTGCCTGATTTGCATGGGCAGTTAAGAGAATGGAGACATTAAAAGGTTTTTTTTTGTAATATCTTGTCTGATGACTTCCTTTCTGGGGTGATGCCTAACGCATATCAGATGGCTGCTTTTGCCTAATTTCAGCCATTAGATTACAGAGGGATGAGGTAGTTCATCCTCAGGGAGAAAAAAGAAATCAATGTGAGTAAGCATGATTAGTAACAGCTTCCATGAGTAATGCAGCGGGAGGACTAGAACTTGACCGAGGCAGCGAACTGCGGAGCTGTGATCCCGCGGACAGCCTTCCCTGCCTCCGGGCTCAGCACTGCAGCTGCCCCCACATCCACACAGGCCATGGTCTGCCGCCTGGAAGTGGGTGTTTTCTCATCACTTAATATCCACCCATCACTATAAGACAGTTCTTCTGAGGGAGAAATGGGCACTCCTGATAGTATCAGAGCGTTCTTTTGTCATTAGAGGGGACATTTGTGACCATTTGCCTAAACGTTGGTGATGTCAGAGCATATGTGCCTACCGCATGGCCAGCATTGGACTGGGCTCAAGGGACATGGAGGTGGGGAAGTCACCTCAAAGGGCTCACAGTCCGTGGGAGACAAGTGCAGGCACACATGCTAGCGTACTGGGTGTGCAAGTGCAGGCCCCTTGTGACTTCAGGTGTATGGGGCCAAGGGAGGGTGTGGCCAGTTCTGTCTGAAGAGTAATGGAAGGGTTCTGATGGGGTGTTGCAGTCTCTGAGTTGACTTTCAGCCTCGTGATTGGGGAGGGGTTGGGAAAGGCCCTTTAGGCTGAGAAAGCAATGCAGTGGGTCAGATGGAACTCCCAGACATAAAGACAGAAATTCAGCTCCAACTGGATTTTTCAAGGAAAGAAAACATAGGGAGTGATAAAACTGAAAAGTCCAGAGGATTATTCTTGATCAATGCGGCTAGATCCAGGCATTCCAATAATGTCTCCAGGAATCTGTTTCCGTCTCTTGACTTTGTTCTCTGCTTTGGCTTCCTCCTCGCGCAGACATCCCCATCTGATAAAAGAAGCCCCTCCAGGCTTATATGCTGCCGGCTTTGTAAACCAGGTAAAAGAGTGTTGCTACAACCCCCCTCCCCGCCAGCCCCATGGCTCCGGCAGAATCCCGGGATTGACTCTGACTGGTCTGACCAGGGTCAGGTGGCCCTGCCTGAATTAGACATCTTGGCCAGAGGAATGGGGGTACTCTCATTGGCCATCCTGAAGCCAATTCCTTCCAAATTCATAGGCTGAAAGTAGGGATCCCCAAAACAAAGAAAGAATTGCTATTATTAGAAGAAATGCCAGGCAAACAACAACAAAAAGCCACATAGGTACATGAAAGAGGCGAAGGCAGGGTGGAAGGAAATAGGCTTGAGAAAGAGGAATCCTACATGTGTTCCAGACATGGAGGCTGAATGGTTAGCGCTGATCTCATTTTCTCTCCCGTCCATTAAGGTCTTTGTGGTACAGTTACCAGCAGAGCTAGTCTCTCACAGCACTTCATGCTCAGTCCCGCCTATGGTTCCTGGGCATTGCAGAGCATGTAAATAAAGGGGTACTCTGGATAATTGCCATTTTTATAAAAAGCCCAGGTGGAAAACGTGCTTAACATCCTGCAGTAAGGCTGCACCAGCCAACCTTTAGGGCTTCCACTCGGTATGCATGAGAGTTGGCATGCGATGTGCTGGGCACTTTGCATGACCTGCCTGGGCAGCAGAGTGGAGGGAGATGGACACCGGCTCTGCCAGACCACCCACATACACATCCTGTCTCCATGATGCGAGTCTGTCCTGGGGTAAGTTCTACAATGTCTTTTCCATACCTCAGTTTCACCCTCTGTGCAACAGGAATAATAATAGTAACTACCTCATGGGGTTATTATGAAGACTGAGATAATACGTGTAAAGCACTTAGATTAGTGCCTGGCACATAGCATGCACTATACATGTGTTAGCTACAGTATGTTCCTTACTTTACTGTTATCATTCAACTTTGCAGCAGTCCTGTAAGATATGTCTAATCGTCCTTTCATAGATGGGAAAGTTAAGCCTTCCAGAGTCAAGGCTCCATATTTTCCCACCATTTGGTGCTCTTCTGTAATATCAAGCACGCACCCATCCATCCATCCATCCATCCATTCACTTATTCATTCAGTAAACACAAGGTCTACTTCTTGTCAGCAACAGGCCAGTTGCTAGGGCTCCACTGACTGAATTCTCTGGGTCCTATCAGAGATATCTGATTCTGATCATCAGCTTTATAGGTGTTTGATTTAAAAAAATGGGAAAACAATGAATGATTCGTTAATGAATATAGCTCGTGTGAGAAACAGCATATTCTAAAATCTAGGGTCGTTGAGGAGTTATTAATAGGATTCTAGGAGTGAAAAGTTTGAGAACTAACAAGTATTTGCTGAGCAAATGAATCGGGCTCAGCACTCTCCATTTTGTCTACTTCCACAGGAAGGAAATGAGATTCAGAGAGGTGGGGGTACCTGGACCATGTGCCAACGAGATCGTGGCAGGGCTAGAACTACTCAGGCCTGCCAACCGCCCTGCCACCGTAAGATAATGGGCATGGCATGAATCAAACTCACCTGGGTGCCTGGGTGGGCACCTTGCCTCCCCGACGTCACTCAGGAGAATTTGATTTTCACTTTGATTTCATCAAGATAGTCCAGAAATCCAGTTAGTCACAATAACTAACACAGAGCCAGCCCATTGCAAATGTCCACCAGATGTTGGCTGGAAGTGGCAATTCAATCCCTCTAAGTATCTTGAAGTATTACCCTGACTTCTCAGTTGCCCCCAAGACATCCCAAAACATGAGAGGTCCAAAGGAGAAAGAAAGGGAAACTAAGTGGACTTGGGATTCTGATGTCTGCTGTGTGTGAAATTTGGTGGGTGCTGTGGAAGGAGGGGGCACGGCAGAATAGTAGAGTTAACAGGCCTGGGTTTGAACCCTGGCTCTGCCGCTGTGATCTTGGGCCCCCACGAGCCCCCCACCTCTTACTAGTTGTCTTATTCTGGACAAGTGTTCTAACTTCTCAGATCCTCGGTTATCTCAGAGCTGGGAAGGGGTTACTAATAAATACTTTTTAAATGGCTGCTTTTAGGATAAAATAGGATCATGCATGAAAAGAACTAGCACAGTCCCCGGCACGTAATGATCTCAGTAAACAATGGACATTAGGATTGTAGGCCTAGCCAATAAACATCTATATTAGGCATACAGTAAAGTAGTACATGTTCTTCTAGGCATTGAGAATACAAGGCCCACTGTCTAGTAGGAAATGCACTATTCTCTCATTCAGTTTTCACTCTATGAGTAGGTATAATTATCTCTGTTTTATAAATGTTCTCTGAGAGGTTAAGTAACTTGTTTAGGTCACACAGCTAGTGAGTGACAGAGCCAGGATTCAAACCCAAGTCAGCTGGACTCAGAAGTACTCTTCCTCTCCAGGACACTAAGGCGGTTTGGCCTTTCTGTTTTATGTTTTCAAGGAAACAAAAGAAGCAGCCAGGCAAAAGTTTACATCTTCCATTTCCTTATTTTAAAAAAAGACAAAGAAAATGTAGTATGACTTTAGGGCGTGGATGGAATTCCTGGGAATGTGCCTCCAAACCCAGAATTTGCTTCAGATTCATCAAGATGCCAGGCCTGGAGACCTACACCCCTCAGCAGTGTCCTTGAGCCTCTGCATTGCATCCACTATTGTCAAGAGATACGTTCCTTAGGGGGCCCTGGGCTGTATAAATTAGGCAGACCAGTGATTGCCTTGGTTATGAATATAACTATTGGATTAAGGTTCTATGCTGGATGCATTACTTGTTTTTGCAAACCTGAGATGGGCTGATTGGATTTCTCTTTCTTTCTTTTTTAACATAAGTAGATTCTGAAATTGGAAAAATAAAATATTCCACAGCTGAGAGAGAAGAATTAGCTTGGGGAATGAGCCCAGGTGGTGCCCACAGACTGTACACTTTTTGCATTGAAATAAAGTTAGCACCATCCGCGCCCTTGCTGTGGGAACTTGCTCTCTAAGCTGGTACATGAGGCAAGTGATGGGGCGGGAGCGGGGGTCCGTCATCTTGGGAGGGCATTGACAAGGAGCATAGCACTTGAGAAGGCATTCCCAAGTATGCATGATAGGAATAATACCATTTGCGGAGCACCTGCTGTGCTGGGTGGATAGCAGGGTGAAGTGTGGAAAGTATGCCATAGTCACCAAGATCATGGGGGTTGAAGTTAGACTTGAACTCCAGCCTTGACGTTGAGGAGCCATGGAGCACAAGCAAATTCTGTGAGCTTCAGTTTCCTCATCTGTAAAATAGAGATAGTAATAGCTAGCATATAGTAACTACCTGCTTTATGCCGGTGTGCCTTAGCACGCCACATCAGTCCCCCCAGCCACCCCATCAGAGTTTCCTGCGTGTCTGAAGTCAGGAAAATGGGGCACAAGAAGAGATAGTTATCTTGTGCAAGGCCACACAGTTAGGAAGTGGCAGAGCCAGGATTCAAACCCACGCTGTCTGGCTCTAGAGCCCGCATGCCAAACACACTGCACTGGGTTCCTCTTACACCTCAGAAGAGGCTTGGGAAGAGAAAATGGGGAAAGTGTGTTAAATAGGCTTAGCTTAGTATCTAGTAGCCCCATAGGCCTTCAATACTTTGAGGCCATCATTGATACTGTTATTTTTTAAATTATATTTGAAAAAAATTTTTATAACTTTTTAAATGTTTATTCATTTTTGAGAGAGAGCACAAGCATGAGTGGGGGAGGGGCAGAGAGAGAAGGAGACACAGAATCTAAAGCAGGTTCCAGACTCTGAGCTGTCACAACAGAGCCCAACGTGGGGCTTGAATTCATGATCTGCCAAGATCATGACCTGAGCTGAAGTCAGATGTCCAACTGACTGAGCCACCCAGGCACGCTTTGTACTATTCTTACATTTCGGTGGTCTGAACATTGGGCTGGACGCTCTGCAGAGGACTTCAGAAGGGCAAATTCCTTTTATCTGTCTCTCTTATGTCTCGGTTTATGGACATTGATGGATGCAATACTTGCCTAAGATCTCCTGAGCTTGTATCAAAAAGAAAATCCACATGTGAACATGTCGTAAATGATGAAAAGCATCTCTGTGGTCTGTGTAATTAGTTGATGGCTTTCTGCCTCTTCCCCTAGGTGGGGCCTTTTATGGCCTGAGGGAAAAGGTAAAGATCGTTTGGGCAGGGCCACCGTGTTCCTGGACTTGCTGGGGTTGCAGGCAGGTTCTGTTTGGTTGAGGTACAAGGCATTGCATGTAGTTTCTAGAGGCTGCAGAGGGTACTGGGCTTGGAGTCCCTGGTTAGGGGCAGGCCCCCTGGGCAAGCCACAAAACCTTGAAGAGCCTCAGTTTCCTCATGAATGAAAGGATAGTAACCCCTCCCTCTTGAGGTTGTTGCTGTGGTGTGTTATCAAACATTAAAACATTTTGTGGTCCCCAAAGCACCTTGTCCACACAGCTATTGATATGACTGTTGTCTAGTCATAACAAAAATACATTAGATGGGTGTGCAGTTAGTATGTATCTGACGATACATACAGCTTAATCCAGAATTTATTTTTTCTTGTTCTTCTGCCTTTAGGGGGCATCAAGAGCAGAAAGAGCAGAGGTCTGTGCTGGGATCCTGGCTTTTATCCTTTCCCTAGAGGGCAGGTTTCTTGTTTTGTTTGTTGTTCTCTTTTGGAGTTAAGATGTCACATTTTAATAAAGTTGCCCCAAATGCTAGGGCCCGACATACCCCATTGTTGAAAAAATTTGAGGGGCGCCTGGGTGGCTCAGTCGGTTAAGTGTCCAACTTCGGCTCAGGTCATGATCTCACGGTTCATGGGTTCCAGCCCCAGGTCGGGCTCTGTGCTGACAGCTCAGAGCCTGGAGCTGCTTCAGATTCTGTGTCTCCCTCTCTCTCTGACCTTCCCCTGTTCACGCTGTTTCTCTCTCTCTCTCAGAAATAAATAAAACATTAAAAATTTTTTTAAAAAAACAAAAACAAAAGAGATGTGTAGTGTAGCCATTGTGTACGTGCGGGTGGAGGAAGGGGGTGGGATCTGAACCCGAAGCAGCTTGAGCTTGAGCCATGGCACCTGACCATGCCATAGTGCTCTGTGGGTTCTAGCAGCCTCTTGCTTCCATCTAGTGTGTCTGTGTTTCTTACAAGAGAAGATAGTTTCTTCAGAATTACTGATGGATGTAAAAGGCAGGGAGGCACATGAACCGGGTTTATGAGAATTCACCTGTGCAGGTGGTGGTATTCTGCCTCCTGCAGGCCCATGCAGTGGGGCCGGGGGGAGGGGCCAGAATTAAGAAAACCACCTGATAAACTGCCCCAACCTTCAGTGCTGACATCAGTTTCAACAAAGCGGGCCATTCCTTGTGGGAGCCTTGAGATCCACTGTTGTGATTTCCTTTTTGTGGCATCCTCAACTGTTGATTAAAATATGAAGAGTTTGTATCCATGTCGGTGACATACCCACCTCCGTCTTTCCTGTGCAGTTTGGAGAACATCAGGTCAAGTTTAAAGAGAGAGATCAGAGTGCCCAAATTACACCAGGCCCTTGAGAGTCAGTGGCAGCACTGAGGTGACAGATCCTGCCGTGTGCCCTGGGGAGAGGAGTCATCTGCTCCTAGCCTCGCAGCCCCTGACGTGTTAGGATAAGACCCCTGACAGAGCTTAGAGTATCGTAGGAGAGACGGACGTACCAACAAAACATGGTAACTCAGAGTGAGCTGAGGGCGACAAGAGCCCAGAGGAGGTGCCTTGAGCCCAAACTGGGGTGAAGGTGGTGGTCAGAGAAGGCTTCCTGGAGAAAGCAACTCCGAATCTGAGTTAACCAGGTGAAGGAACAAAGCAAGTCATCCATGCCTAAGAAAACAGCATGTGCAGAGCCGTGGACGTGACATAAGCAGGGAGCAGTTTCATGACTGGTTTATAATTAGCCCGTTAACCTTAGCACCTTTTTAAAGAGGGGAGTGGAAAGCTGTGGGCACTGCCCGGGAGCGGTGGGTGCAGGCCCGATGGTGAGGGGTCTCGTCCTGTGGGCAGTGGGGAGCCACTGAAGCCTTATCGTGAGGGAGTGACGAGATTGTTTTCTTTTAGGAAGCTCACTCCTGCTGACAGATGGCAAATGCATTGAAGGAGCAGAGCCCGTGGGGTGGGACACCGGTGATGGCCCCGGCCCCGGCCTCGATATCCACTTACGAGACCCGAGTTGGGGTAGTGACAGTGGGAGCGGTGAGGACCTGGTAAAAGAGGGAGGAGGCAGTAGTGATTCTCCAAGGTCTGGCTTGGTGGATGGGATGGACAGTTCTGGCAGCAGCTGGTGGTGCTGAGATCCGGAGCCTTGAATTGGGGGCTGAGGAGCAGGGAGGCATTAGGTGTAGCTCTGTCTGTGTGTATTTCGCTTGAGCCGCAGAGGCTCGAAGTGCAGGGAAGAAGTTGAGGCTCTTTAAGCTCCCTATCTGGGGAGACAGCCCGTTGCAGAGCGTGGTGGCAAGAAGGGTTCCCTTAAGCTGACTGCTGGTGGCTCCAAGTAACTTCTGGCCTTTGTCCTGATTCTTCCTCCTGAAGCCCATGGAGTATGTTTGCTCCTTCGTCCACCCTTTAGCTGTTTGGAGGCAGTAGTAGTGTTCTACATGTCATCTTCTTTCCAGGAAGTCCCCTGAAAGGGACAAACCGTCAAAGGCTGCAAGGAGTCTCAGGAGGTCATCTCTAAAAGACAGACAAGTTGAGGCCCGGAGAAAGGAAGGGACTTGCTCAAAGTCACAGAATGAGTTAATGGCAAAGGTGGGAACAGTTCTTTAACCTAGGACTCTCCGTAACACCACATGATTGTGTGTTTAATTTCCTAGCTGTGGATTGTGCGGCTTAAGTGACAAAAGTTGGACAGCTGATCATAAGGCATTGGGTGTGTTTCCCCGAGACTTCTAGACACATGCTATTTCTTTAAGTCCTTTCCCCAACCCATCTCCTTTTCAGGCTAATAGCATCGGTCCGTTGTCTACGCATACAGGAACACAGTTTCTAAACCCATCGCCATCCAAAGAAGCCAGGGAAAACATTACCTGCAGAGACTTCTGGGTAGGGTCAGCCTCTGTGATACCGAGATGACCCACAATCCAGGCATCCCTCCTCTGGACCCCTTCCAGCTAATCAGTAGCATGATCATCACCTCCCTCTTCCCTAACGCTTTACCTCTATGATTGCAACCTCCTGCATTTCCAGGAGCTTCTCATCTGCTCCAACACACCGCAGACTCCTGTTGAACTGAATTCCGTCCCAGCGTGCATCCACTCGTCCCTGTCTTCCCTATAAAATATGGTTTCTTATTGATTTGGGACTTGACCCAACAGTTTGTGGGTCGGACCATTTTTGAAAAGGGTGAGAAGGTGACATGAGAAGGCCGGAAAAATTCCTTGACAACCAGAAAGCTTTCCCAGGACAGATTTTGCCCTGAGGTGGATGCAGCTTTAAGTGGGAGGAAAGCCATCTACCCAGAAAAAATCTGCCTTGTGGCTGCAGGTGGCCTTTTCCAACCAGCCTGTTCCAATTTTATAGGCAGGGACTTTCATCCCTCTCCGTGTGTCTGATATCAAGCACGAGGCCTAGAGAGAGTGACCTTTGCGAAAGGAATGGAAAGCAGGGAGGCAAAAGGAGAGGGCGGGAGGAGAGAAGCACTCTTTTGTTTCTCTTTCTTCCATCTTTCTGCCTTCTTCATTGCCTACTCACACAGCACAGTCCAATACCCAGCGTGCCGTCCACATTGTTTGTAAGTAGCTGTTCATTAACTAAAGCCCCAGGTTCATCTGCCAAGAATAATACAGTCTGGATTTTAGAAAGAGAAGGGACTCCCATCACCGCCTCCGCCTGTTTGTCAGTTGGGGAAACTGGAGTTCCGACAGGTGAAGTGCCTTGCCCAAGGTCACACAGCAATTGGTGGCTGGTAGGAACCAGCACAAGAATGACGTTTGGGCTGGTATAACTTGGGAGACAGTTCTTTCCGGTTCGGTGGTGGCCCAGCCAGGGTGTTCAGACACACACTTAGAAAGATAGGCCCTGACGCTATGGGCTTTGTGCGTCTGTAAGTTACCATGACCCTGGGAATAGAGAGCAATGTTGATGATACCTCTGTCTGACAGACACTGACACGCCCCTCAACTGTCTGGTCAAAGGCAGCAGGGTGCCGCCTCGCCCCGTATTCTAGAGAACTTTCGTTGCTGGATGAGGAATCCCACGTGCATTTTAGTGAAGCCTGGCGATTCTGGTACACTCCTGTGACTACTCTGACGCTTGGCTGCCTAAGTATCCTGAAGGGCTGCCCTCTGACTCCAGGCTCCCAGGGGTACCCCCAGCTCTCGCGGGTGGACTCTAGCCTCTCCCTCTGCTCCCTCTCACCAGATTTTTGCTCCGCACGCGCAGGCCCCTCACACCATCCTTGCTGCCTTAAGGAGCCTGTATCTCTCAAGCCTTTGCTGGTGCCAGCCTCCCTGCCTCCAATGCCCTGTCCCTCTACTTCATACACCTCTACCCTGTCCTCCTTACATGCCCAGTTTAAGTTCATGTTCTTTCTAGAAGCTTCCCCACACCACTCTACCGCCAAACTGCTATGTCCGTGCCTGAGACGCTGCCCTGCAGTGGATGGGGAGAAGGTGTCACCACCCCCCCTCTCCCCCCATCTTCCAGTGCCCTGTTGTGCTGACATTTACCCACGCCTCTGTAGAAGCCATGGGGCAAGGGAGCGCAGGTGATGCAGGCGTGTGTTGGAGGAGGGCAGAGAGTGGTCTCAGAGGGGATGGGAGTGGAGCTGGCAAACCAAAAATAACGAGGACTACACCGAGCACTGACTGCAGCACACGCCCCTCAGGACCACGGGGTGGCCTGCCCACCTTTCCTGGCTCCTCCCATCTGATGCCAGCTAGTGCCCCCCACAACCTGAAAACACTCCCTTCCAGCCAACTGTGCTCCCCACAACCTGAAAACACTCCCTTCCAGACACTGCCGCTGGAAAACCACAGCCGTGCACAGTGAGTGTCGTGCTCCAGTTCTATACTGTCTCCTCATCACCGCATCTCAACACAGAGCACTTTATTTTTTTTAAGTTTATGTATTTATTTTGAGGGGGAGTGGGGCAGAGAGTGCAAGTAGGGGAGGGGCAGGGAGAGGAGGAGAGACAGAGAATCCCAAGCAGGCTCTGCACTGTCAGAGCAGAACCCGACGCAGGGCTTGAACTCACAAACCGTGAGATCATGCCCTGAGCCGAAGTTGGCTCAGTCAGCTTAACCGACTGAGCCACCCAGGGGCCCCTCAGCACGAAGTGCTTTAATAGTCTGAGTGTCCACCCAAAGTTCTGCTCTGCCTGGATGGATGAGGAGCAGAAACGGCCCCCTTGTGACCTCAGGGAACCCTTTTCTACCCTCATCAAGAAAACTGGAAGGGAAGCCCTGGGAAAGCTGCTGCCCTCTGTCTCCGCCTCCGCGGACCCTCCCCGCCATGAGCCCAGCTGGGTTGCAGGCCAAGTCCCATTTCGAATTGCTGCACATTGGCTGTGAGATAGGAAGAGCAGCACAGCAGTGAATGTGAACAGAAAGCATCTGTCCAGGGAGGGAATGAACAGGTGGAGAAACGTCCTCAGCCTCCAGCCCCGTACTCAAAACGGCAGTTTCATCTGGGGCTTCACGGTCCGTGTGCATCCTGGGCTCAGGTCATGAGGACACAGGTGACCATTATCTCTAAGTCTTCCCTAGGATCCTGTGGCTCACAAAGTGCTTTCATATGCATTTGACAAGTGAAGAAACAAAACTGCAGGCTAAATAGTCTGAGATCACACAGCTTGAAGGCGGCAGAGCCGAGCCAGGCCATCAGATCCCGGCTGCCGGCTGCGGTGACGGAGAGCTTTCTGGCCTCTCTAAATCGGTCGTGTAGGCCAAGGTTCATTAGCTGAGCTCTCAGCGCGGCTACATCACCGTCCAGAGTTAGTGGTGCTCGATGGCATTTTAATGGGAGCCAAATAACTCTTTCTGTTGGCATTCGCAGGCCGCTGGAGTTTTTGTGTTTTATGGTAATTAAAGACCGTCATCTTTCATATCTGACAATCCCGATGAACGAGCGCTGTTCACGCCAGGTCGTCGTTAACTCCGGAGCGAGGAGACCTTGGGGCTCCCGTGGGCAGGAGTGTGGGCGCCCGGCCCGGCACCCTTTCGCAGGGCCACAGCTGGCCTTAGCTCGCAGGGCCGTTGACACATTCGAATTCCTTGCCCGAGCCAAAGCCCTGGAAGTCCAGGCCTTTTTCTCATGAGTGTGCTCTTAGGAAAGAAGAATGGCCGGCTTAGCTTGAGCCTCTCTGGCAGGCCGCCTGGACCCTGCTTGTGGTGTGTCCCCGCCTGGCTCAACCCTCCACCTGGCCCCCAGACACCTCCCCCAAACAGTAGGGATCGCCGCATCCCCTTGCTTAAAGCCCGTTGGGGCGCCCTCTCACCCTCCCAGTGAAGGCTGAGTTCTTTCACGCGGCATCTGTAGGCAGCCTCTCCCCACGCCTGCCTCAGGGTCGCCTCCTTGCCTGCCGCCTCTGTCTTCCCAGCCATCCAGTGAGCCTCGCTGCCTCTCTCAGGCCTCTGAACCCCTCACTCATGCCCGCTAGACACAGGTCCCACGTCATTCCTCCTGAAGCCTCCCCCTGACCCCCTGGCCCCAGTGGTCCGTCTGGCAGTGGCCTCTGTGCCCCATGGAGCTCCGGGGGGCCTGTGGCGAAGGCTCATGAGACTCCTAGGAGCCACCGCTGGAGGAGGGGCTCACCATGTGACAAGCATCAACTGACATAACATACTTAACATATATAACATAACTCACTTAACATACAGGAGGGCGGTTCACAGCACGGGCCCCGGAGCCAGACTGCCCAGGTTCAAATGGTAGCCCCAGCACCCAGTGGTTTTGTCATCTTTGGCAGGCTGCTTAGCCTTTCTGTGCCTTAGTTTCCTCCTCTACAAAATGGGGAGCGATTATAGCGCCTTCTTTACAGGGGCTTCATAAGGATTAAATAAGTCAAATACAGACCCAGTCACATAGTAAGTACGAATAAATATCAACCACAGCAATGTCATCATGACTGCCATTTTATGTAGTATCTGGGTTTTTTTTTCACTTAGACTGTGAGCAGCTCCAAGTCAGGGACCGTATCTGTTTCATCTCTGGATCTCAGTGTATTCAGTCCACAGGAGCCCTTCTCCCTTCTCTCCCTCTCCCTTTTATGACTGTTACTATCATATACTCATTTTACAGATGAGGAATTCGAGGCTCAGAGAAGTTACAGGACTTGCCCTAAGCTTGTCAGAGATGGAGACTCTGCTGTCACACGCGTCTTCAGCAAGCCTGCAGACGCCAGCTCTTTGACGAGCCTGGGGCTCCTCTTCATCTGCAAACTCCTCCAGGCTCCGCACACAACAGAGGGCTCTTTAGTGTTGCTGGCTGACTTGAACCGAAGGGCCCTCTGCCTTGGGTGAGGAGGTACCTGAGCGTGCACCTGAGGCAGGTGCACCTTGATCTGTGCTGACGCGCGTATCTAGTGCAGAAGGGGGCCCTTTGAAGACATAGAGACCCCGCGCGTCTGATTTTCTTTTGAGGGTCAGGCTGCAGCTGCAATGAAGGCGTACCACATTTCTGTTAGGTATTTTCTTGCTCTTTTTCTCTCAAGGTTTTTTTTTTTTTTTTCTTTTATGCCTTGGAACTCCTGTTGCAGATGCTGGACGGTGATTATCATGGGGCTGACTCAGCAGCACTTTCCAATTTATTCATTCAGCATGCCTTTATGGTAACTGTGGAATTAATAGTTACCATATTTTTTTCATTACTGTATTCCAGGCACTATGTTAAGCACCTTCTGCACATTATGTCTTTTGCTTTTCATAACAGCCCTATAAGGAGGGTAGTATCTCCAGTTAAGGATAAGAAAACGGAAGCTCCAGAGAAATTAAAGAACTTGATCCAGGTCACACAGCGTATACATGGCAAAGCCAAAACTTGACCCCAGGGCTGTGGGACATCAGAGCATAGTCTCCTCCTATTAGTGACTGCTTGGAAGAGCACTCTGAAGGAGCCTCATGATGTCTCCGTTCAGGGAGACACTCCTGGAGGCTTCCGTGCTCAGGATTTTCATGGTATATAAAATGGAAAAAAAAAACAAAAAGTGTCTGAGGTGTTGGAAGGAACCAGCAACTGCAAATATATCTGAGAACTTGTAGGAAGCAAAAATACTCCCTGGAAAAGCAGGCTTGCAAAACTCAGATAAGCAAGTGGCCTTTACTAACAGAGGTGTGCAGTATAACAGTAAAAATGACTCATATCTGGGCTTGATTTAGAGATATACTTGGAAGCTATCTCTGCGAGAAGAGGGTAAATTGGAATTTACAGCACAGCTTTGCAAATGTACCAATGCTTTCTCCCAGGTAGCAGCAGAGAAGCCATTGCCTGTGCGAGCGAGAAGTCCACCTAGCTAATGTGCTGTTCTCTCCCCCTCATTCTGTAAATACTGACTAGGGATATGGAGATGAGTGGCACGTTGGCCCTTCCCTCTGGGAGCAGCAGAAGGCCGCGTACTTGGCATTGCTTTTCACCCTCCAGAAAGTGGTGACATAGGAATGTGTGCACCCTTTCACAGACCAGGGACCAGGGAGGTCAAGTGAGTTATTGGACTGGTCACCCAGCCAGTTTGTAGAAGCCAGCAGGGAGTCAGGCCTCTCTTGGGCCATCTCTGTCTCATCCGCCATTGCATTCCCAACACCCAGTGCACAGGACCTGGCGCAGAACAGGCACCCAGGAAATGCTGAATGAATGACTGCTTCTAAGTTGCTCTCTCAAGATAGGAGTATATATTAGAGAGGGGGCAGGCGAGAAAAGAAGGACCCTCTATGCCTGTCCCCTCTGTCCTCCCTCCTGGCCATAGGAGCAGAAAGGGGGCTCTATTTAGACCAGAGAAGACAGTGGCTCCTTAGGAAGGTCATGTCTCTTGTCGGGGGTTGTGAGTGATCTTGCACTGAGTCCCAAAGCACAGATCTCCCTTCGGAACCTGGGAAACCTCAAAGTCCCCTTTCCTAGCAGTCTCAGAAAGGAAGGGAAACAAAAAGCCCAGCTGAAGCATCTGGAGCCCTGGCTCCAGGAAGTCAGTAAAGGACCACATAGGCCCGTGGTCTAGACGGCCTAGGTGATCTGCTATTATTTTTCTCACGCAAATGGCCTCCACACTAGGTTTATATTCTTGGATAGACTGTCCGAGCCGCTCATAAGAGCCATTTAATCACTAATCCTATACTGAGCACCTGGTCAGTTGTAGGGCTCGTGATCACCAGCACAGAGCGGATAGGGACTTTTGTACCTACCAGGAGAGGCAAGAAGGGGACATAAGTATCCCAGTCGTAAGGGAGAAGGAAAAGGTGTGTGGTCCAGGTTACCTGCTCTTAGCATTCAATTGAGGAAAAAAGACTTTGGGGAGGGTAGATCAAGGAAGGCTTTATGGAGGAGGTGGAAATTGAGCTGAGCATCAAAAAATAGACAGGATTTGAACCAGGATATTCCTGATCTTCATAGGAGAATTTCCTTCTGGAAGTTAGTTTTTTAGATCTAGGACTAGTGGTCTCATACTTTAAAATCTCATTGTTTCAGGACTCTTGGCAGCACTTCTAAAGTCTTATCCAGCCAGAGCCTGGCATCCTCACTTAGTCACAAAGCAGATGACTATAGGCATGCAGGCCAGCCTGTTCTGACCCAGACCTCAGACGCTTGCTGTCTAAACTGAGAGGTTTTCTTCTGCCTTCGGCCACTGACTGAGATAATCAGGCTGGTCTCTGTGTTTTATGCAAAGGCATCATGGTTTGGTAGACAGAATTCAGGCTTTGGATTAATAAGGACCCCTTTAGTGGGACTCCTGAGTGGCACAGTTGGTTGACTGATTCTTGCTTTCAGCTTGGGTCATGATCCCAGGGTGATGGGATCGAGCCCTGTGTTGGGCTCCACACTGAGCATGGAGCCTGCTTGAGATTCTCTCGTTCTCTCCCTCTGCCCCTCTGCCCCTCTCCCCCAATTGTGTTCTCTATAAAATAAAAATGGGAGGAGGGGAGGGGCACCTGGGTGGTTCAGTCGATTGAGCGTCCAACTTCGGCTCAGGTTACGATCTCATAGTTCATGAGTTCAAACCCCACATCAGGCTCATTGCTGTCTGTGAGGAGCCCACTTGGGATCTTCTGTCCCCCTCTCTCTCTGCGCCTTGCCTGCTCACGCTCTACCTCTCAAAAATAAATAGATAAATCCTTAAAAAATAACAAAAGTAAAATAAAATAAAACACAATAAAATAAAATAAAATAAAATAAAGGACCCCTTAGTAGTTTTGCAAACCTCAGCTTCCTTATCTATAAAATGGGAATGATAAAAATACCGCCCTCTGGGGGGATGTTGTGGGCATTAGAAAACTTAAGGCTGTAAAAGTACACACAGTTAAGTGCTGGTGGCAGCAACTATCAATATCCGTTAGGTAAAAATGTCACAAGGAGGTTGACTCCTGGCCAGGGGCCGGGAGCCGGGAGCACGGGCTTGGTCACTCTTCACTGCTGGCCTCCTGAAAAGCATCAGACAGTAGTGGTCCAGTCCCTCTCACCGCTTTGGAGCCCTGGACTGCAGCCAGCTGTCTGAAAGGCCAAGGGTAGGAGGGACACACAGCCAGCCCAGGAGGATGCTTCTGCTGCTGGCTTCTGTCCCAGGCTCCAAATGTCTCCATTAAAGTGATGCCTGAGGATGGCTGGACAAACCAAATGACCCTGCTATTCTCGCCTTCTCCCGGGTCCAAGGCGGTCTGCTCTCTGCCCGTTTTGCCTCCCATGCTTTCCCCCTCCCATTACGGGACATTCCTGCTGGCACCACATGGCACATCTTCAGAGCATACCATTCACATTCCTGGGGACTGTGCTCGTCGGAAATGAGGTTTCAGCCACTAGACTGCTGCAGCAGACTTCTTGGCTTCTGGGGGAAAGGTGCCATGGCAGGAGTGAAGGGGAGAGAGAGGAAGATGATGAGAGGCAGGGCTGGATTCTGAAGGGTGGGTGGGTCACGCTCTGAAGGGCTTGCTAGACCCTCTGTGGACTTTATCCTGAAATCTGTTTTTCATCTATAAATCTGGTGATAATAATACTTACTGTTCTGAGTAGTTGAAGAGAGCAAATAAGAAATGTATCTTAATTCCCTTATCTGTAAAGTGGGGATAAATATAGTACTTGCTCTTAGTGGGTCACGAGGATCAGCTGAACTTAAACATGGAATGGGCTCAGAATGGTGCGTGGCACATAGTTAAGTGCTCACTAAGAGTTAATGGTAGTTCTTAATAACCCCCAGGTGGTTTTTAATTCAACTCATTCCCTTTCCTCTAAATTCCCCTCCCCCACTCCAGGCTATCACTGACCACTTAGCCTAAAATTTCACCACAGCCCCTACATACCCAGGCCTTTCCTGGCTTGATGTGTTCTCGGATTTATCACCACCTCAGTAAACCATGTTCCTTATCTTGTTTGTTTCATTTTCTACTGTATATAATTAGTGTTTCTCAACCTTTAGCATCCGTTGGAATCAGCTGGAGAGTTTGTGAAATCAGATTGCCAGGGCCCACCCAAGGGTTCATGATTCAGTAAGTCTGGGCCAGGGCTCCAGAATGTCCTCTTTGAAAATATTCCCCGGTGGTGTTGAAGATACTGGTCCCGCACCACCCTTGAAAAACACCGCCCACTAAGTATTAAATAAATCGTGTGAAGTGGGTGACGTCAGAGGCTACTTGTTTACTCTTGTGAATTGTCTCTCTTCGAATTTAAGCTCCACGGGGACAGGGATTTTGTCTGTGTTGTTCCTTGAGGTGTCCCTAGCCCTGAAAACAGTAGGTGCTCACTAAGTCCGGGTCTGGCAGCCAGCTCCCCACCGCACGGACACGCATGCTCGGCCGCGCCGTGACCGCCCGGCTGCGCCCGCGTGTCGGGGACCAGGCGGCCGGGCGCCCCGCTGACCACGCGCCTTTGTGCCCTAGATCACCCGGGCGGCCTGCAGAACCACCCGCGCCTCCGGACGCCGCCGCCGCCGCTCTCGCACGCGCACACGCCCAACCAGCACCACGCGGCCTCCATCAACTCCCTGAACCGCGGCAACTTCACTCCAAGGAGCAACCCCAGCCCGGCCCCCACGGACCCCTCGCTCTCCGGGGAGCCCCCCGCCGGCGGCGCCCAGGAGCCGGCCCACGCCCCGGACAACTGGCTGCTCAACAGCAACATCCCCCTGGAGACCAGGTGCGGGCGGGGCCGCGAGGGCGGAGGGGGAAGGGCCGTCCCGTGTGCCCCCCACGGCCGGGGTCAGGGGGTCGAGGCTGGAGGCGGCGCTCTGGCCGCCCTCCTGAAGGGGAGCGGGGCGGCGGGATGGGCGTGGGACCGGGAGAGCCGGTGCCCGCCAAGGCGTCAGCCCCAAGGTCCAGGGGTCGCTGACAAAGGTAGGAGCCCCTCTGTGCCCTCTTTCTTTGTCTACGCGGTGGGGGTGCTGCTCGCTGGAGGGGCCTGTTGTCAAAGTGGACAAGAGCTGAGTGGGCCCCGGGGGCAGAGAGCAGGTTCTGGTCACTGGTTGGGGCCCACATGTCCGCCTTTTCTTACTGTGATTTGGTCACCCTGTGCCCGGCCTGGGGCCTGCCTGGCCTGGGGTGGGTGCTCAGGGACTGCTCCGTCTCCTTTCTCCTCTCCTCTCCCCGCTCCTCCCCTCCCACAGACTTCTCACCGCACCTCAGACCGCATAATCCCTAACACTGATACACCATCAGCTTGTGGTTACAAGACCTTCCATACTTGAAATGTGATGTGATCCTCACACCTTTACGAAGGCCTTGTTGTGATGAAGGCCTTGTTGTGATGAAGGCCTTGTGATGAAGGCCTTGTTGTGATGAAGGCCTTGTTGTGATGAAGGCCTTGTTGTGATGAAGGCCTTGTTGTGATGAAGGCCTTGTTGTGATGAAGGCCTTGTTGTGATGAAGGCCTTGTTGTGATGAAGGCCTTGTTGTGATGAAGGCCTTGTTGTGATGAAGGCCTTGTTGTGATGAAGGCCTTGTTGTGATGAAGGCCTTCGGGAGTTTTGGAAGCTGAGAATCAGAGGGTCTGTGACTAGCTCAGGTCACACAGACTGTGGAGGTGTGGCCAAGATGTGAGCCCAGGATGCCTGGCTCTGCACAGTGCTGTCTCCCTACAGCAGACCACCTTCTCCTGGTCACCCCTGGCCTGGACCACTGCCCCTACCCTCTTCCAGCCTTGCGGACGCTTCCTTCCATCCAGGGGTTCAGTCCGGGTCAGTTCTGTGGCTGCCCTCCTGCCCTCTGGTTAGCCACTATTGTCCCAAAATGGAAATGAGCTTTTTTTTTTTTTAAATGTTTTATTTATTTCTAGGAGAGAGAGAGAGAGACAGCATGAGCAGGGGAGGGTCAGAGAGAGAGGGAGTCACAGACTGAAACAGGCTCCAGGCTCTGAGCTGGTAGTCAGCACAGGGCCCGACGCGGGGCTCGAACCCACGAACCGCGAGATCATGACCTAAGCGAAAGTCGGACGCTTAACCGACTAAGCCACCCAGGCGCCCCTTTTTTTTCTTTTTAAGATTATATAGGCTTACAAATTCACTGGAGAAAATGCAGAAAGATATAAAGACAGAAATTAGATTTACCCATAATCTGGAAGGAAAGCAAAAATAAAATTAAAAACAAACCATAAGACAATCTTAAATACAGAGAATAAACTGAGGGTGGCTGACGGGGTGTTCGCTGGGGAATGGGCTAAATGGGTGATGGGCATTAAGGAGGACACTTGTTGGAATGAGCACTAGGTATTATATGTAAGAGATGAATCACTAAATTCTATTCCTGAAATCTTTACCACACTCTATGTTCACTAAATTAAATTTAAATTAAATAATTTAAAAAAAGATTTACCCATAATCCTACCACTCTGTTGACTTCAGGGGACATAGCCTTGCCCTACTTTCTCTAAAGATGAAGTGTCTCAGTCTAGCACATAGATTCTGTGTTCTCAAACTCCTATTCTTTTTTATTATTTAATATAATTTACTGTCAAATTGGCTTCCAAACAACACCCAGTGTCCATCCCAACAAGTGGCCTCCTCAAAGCCCATCATCCACTTTCCCCTCTCCCCAAACCCCACCAACCCTCAGTTTGTTCTCTGTATTTAAGAGTCTCTTATGGTTTGTCTCCCTCCTTCTCTGTTTGTAACTACTTTCTTCCCTGTCCCTTCCCCCATGGTCTTCTGTTAAGTTTCTCAAGATCCACATATGAGTGAAAACATCTGGTATCTGTCCTTTGACGGACTTACTTCACTTAGCGTAATACCCTCCAGTTCCATCACGTTGGTGCAAATGGCAGGATTTCATTCTTTCTCATTGCCATGTAGTATTCCATTGTATAGATAAACCACATCTTCTTGGTCCATTCATCAGTTGATGGATACTTAGGCTCAAACTGCTGTTCTTTATCTGTGAAGAGGATGAAAGTCATCCCACACTTAGGAATGAAATGAATCTATTCATGGAACGCGTACCCATCTGATTTTGTCTGTCACTGTGACATCTGCAGGTTGACCTTGTAGGATCCAGTGAAAGAAAATCACCACCTTTTGTGTGTGCCATTTGACTCCTATAGAATCACTTTTCCAAAGCAAATCTCTTAGAGATACAGCCCAGCTTGCCCCACTCCCAGTTTCTTAGTTAATACTGGTTTTGTTCACATCCTCTAAAGTCATGTGTGAGTTTTCCTGACATGCATCCCTTGCTCTCATCGGTGACACAGCTGGATGATCGTATGCCATCCCACCCAGGGTAGCTTAATCAGATCTCCGTTATTTCCCGTGTGCTTATTGAATGACTGCCCGTGGCTGAAAGAAGTCAGCCAATCAATAATTGATGGTTCTGTTTCTCTGCGTGGAACACAGTAGCCACTCCCTCTGCTTGGATGTTCATTTTTAGCCCTTGGTAACAAAGGAGGTGGTTCTCTGGGTTTTTCAAGGGGAAGGAAGACAGAGGACCAGCAACCAGGCATTTTCCTGATGGAGTGGTCCCAGCTGACCTCTGTGGCCCCGTCAGCCAGTGACACCTGCCTTTCTGACTGTCTGTCCTCCCACGTCCATTTCACAAACCACATGGAACTTGGTTTTCTTTGTCCTTCTACTTTATCTCTCAAGTAATAAATGTTCTATAAAACATTTAAGAAATAAAAGAAAATCACACATATTCCACCAAACATAACCATTATTAACATGCCAGTATATATATACACTCACATGAACTATTTTATGTAAATCTATAGATATATACATATTTAATATCCAGCATATATATGAGTGTGTGTATACGTGTGTGTGTATCAGTCTTCTCCCAGATGCCCACCCCTTTCATGCCTCTGTGCCTTTGCACATGTTCTCCTACAGCTGTCTGCCAAAGCTGCCCTCCTCCTTCTTCGTCTAGCAAAGTCCTACTTACTCTTAGGGACCCAGATGACCTTGGGTCACTCCTCTGTGACCCCAGAGTTCTGTGCATCTAAAGATGGCCTAAAGTCTCCCAGCACTCTTAGAACTCTAGCAAAGTCCTACTTACTCTTAAGGACCCAGATGACCGTGGGGTCACTCCTCTGTGACCCCAGAGTTTTTGCATCTAAAGATGGTCTAAAACTGAGGGAGGTGCCTAATACAGCGGGTAACCCAATCAGAATTCTGGGCCATAATACTGACCTTTCTGGTTGATGGTACAAAACCCACAAGGTTGAAGACGGATCAGTGCCCCATCTAGCAGATAGAATCGCAGGTAATTTTGACCAGCCTGGTAAGATCGGAAGAGCACAGACTTCACAGTCAGAGGACCTGGATGCCTGTCTTGATTTTAACAGTTACTAGCCTGGCAAGAATGTGAACATCCTGACCCTCAATTTGCCTGTGTAAATCGGGCTAAGAATGTGTGCCTCTCCGATGGGAAGGAAATGAATCACATAAAAAACATAAAGCACAGTGCCTGGCATTAAAAGATGCACTCTAACAATGATTTCCCATGTATTTTCATATACTTCATCTTCCCGTATCAACCCTGTGAAGAAAAAGTCCTGAAGAACGATTTATTGAGCTCCTGCTCACCAGAGGAGTTGCACCTTTTCCTCCACTCTGGAGAGAGAAGTGTGGCCTCGGTGTTCTGAGGACCTAAGTGATGGTCCTTTCACTGGAGCCTGTTGTCCATAGCACAGGTTTTAGCACCAGACATGTCCTGTGCCCACACCCCCACCCTGCTGCTCACTAGCTGTGGACCTAGACCTTACATTTCTTCATCTCTAAAAGGGAGCAAATCTTAGTAACTTTCTGTTCTGAATCTCTGTTGCCGCATAACCAATAAGTGTCAGAGTTGGCAGTTTAAAAAACCTCCAGCTGATAAGACTTCACAGTGTGAATCAGGAGTTCAGGAGGAACTAGGCTAGTCTGCTCCCCATGGTGTCAGCTGGGGCCACTCAGTGGTATTAGCTGTTAGCTGGGCGATCTGAAGGAGCCAGGCAGCCTGACTCACGTGCCTGAGCCTTGGAGGAGGCGGCTGGGTTGCTGGGCTCAGTGGACCCTCACCCCCTGATGTGGTCTCAGAGCCTCTCCACCCAGCCTTCCCCGCGGGGAGCGGACTTCATACTCAGGGGCTCGGAGCTCCATGGCCCCAAGACAGAAGTTGCCGATTCTCTTCAATGCTTGGCATGGCGTAGTGTCCCTTCTGCCATTGTTCTGTTGGTCAGAGCAGTCCTAGGCCAGCCAAGCTTCAAGGAGAGGGACTTCTCAAGGGGAGAAGGGCCCACGGATTTTCAGCCACTTCTAAGCCACCATAGTGCCCCGAGGCTGTTGTAGCAAGTACACACCATCAGTTCTGAAAGTGTCTCCATGCACACTAAGTGCTCACCTGCTTACCATGTAGCGCTGGTCGTTCTGTAAGTATTCACTGAATGCCTACTGTGTGCCCAGCAGGCAGTACAGCTAAGAGAACAGACTTGCAATAGGTCAAGTGCCGCGATGCAGGTGCCCGCCGGGAATCTGTGTTTTAATTGCCTCCGAATTTTCAACGGGTAACACAGAGCTGGCCACGCAAGGGATAGAAAAAGAGTATTAACACGCAGCTTAAATGAATGGACAATGGAACAGATGAATGAAACGTTACACCTAACTTGAGTGGGGAAAAGGGAAGACTTCCCAGTGGGCCTGGTGCTGGGAGACTGTTAGAGAGCAAGCAGAGGTCCCCAGGCCGGGCTAGGAAGAAGGGATGTGAGGGAGGCACAGCCTGAGCCAAGGCCTGGAGGCCCAAGACAGCAGGGCCTAGTTGAGGCCATTGTAGCCAACAGCCGTTACCAAGCCACACCAGAATGGGGAACCCCTTGGTGCCAGAGGAACGGTCACAGGCCTTACTATAATTGTCGCACGGAGTCTATGTTGAGAGTCAAAAATAAGTAGCTGAGCCAATAGCGTAACAGCAGAATAACCAGGAGGGGGTTAGATTTCATGTTGGAGAACAAGAAAGGCAGGCCTGAGGGCAAGTGAGAGGGAGGACTTGCTTAACCCTCTGCCTCTAGCACCTTCTAAGGCTAATGGAGTCCCCAGAGGGAGATTAGGCCTCCCTATGATTCTCAGATCTAGGGTCACATGTTGCTGTGAGGCCTGCTGGTGCACCTGTGGTCCATTCTGGTGGGACCCGTGCATTCAGGGTCCACTATATCCTGGTCCACTTCTTTCACGCTCTGCAGCATCAAATGCTTAATTGATTTCAGAGGGATTGTCTGATTAATAGCCTCTCAGGCTCCTGTCAGATGAAGGGGAAGCCAGAGCACAAGGCTGCCAGACCCCTGCTCCAGCTCATCTGCTCCCGGGGCTGGTTTGGGAGCCTGAGGCCCGTGGTGTGGTCATGCTCAATTTGGGGAATAGCCCTGCCCACCCTTCAGGGATGGGAGGCCATCCTGGTGGTCTCCAACCCAAGCTTGGTATAGTGCCCAGAATAGTACACAGTACCTTCTAGCGGGCCAGGCCAACTCCTGAGCATCGTAGGAAATTGGGATGGAAAGTGGTCCGTGTCGTTTGATGATTCAGTCCCAGTCATGCAGAAAACACAGCCACTATCCTATAAGCAGCTCATGGTCTTATGAGGATGGCCGACCCATAAATGAATGAATGAAGATGGCACTTTGGATGATGCTCTGACTTAGGGAGTACTCTTAGCAGAGGAGAGTGTGGCCCCCTCTGTATGGGGTTATCAAGGAACAATCATAGCCAACACTTATGGGACCCTTCCTTCCTAGGGCTCCTTAGAGGGAAGCACATCAGAGACTCAAGGTTTTTACTGGGAGCTGGTCACACAGGCATCTTCTGCCTGGCAAAGGCCCAAATTCCAGACACCCAGAAGTAAAGCAGGTGTTCGGCGTAAACCATATTGTTTGTACACATAGTTTAGACACAGTGAGTCAGCTGCTCGTGGGTTAAAGCTGGGACCCCTCTGGTAAACCTTAGTCAGTACTGCTATGACTACTGTGCTGCACGGGTGGGTAGTCTTAGTATCGTCCCCACTTGAGAGATGAAGAATCTGAAGACAGGAAAGTGGCGTAACTTGCCTAAGGAACCACAGCAAGTGGCAGGGTCAGGATCCGCACTCGGGCCAGCTGGCTCCAGAGCTCATGGACGTAGCTGCTTTCCAGCATCGCCTTCCTGATGATTTAGACCTGCGTTGGGAGGGGCTCGCAAGGGAGAAAGGAATTGTGGGATGAGGCACAGCTATGCCAAAGCACAGAGCTGAGAGAGCTTAGTATCTTGGAGAAATGACTGAGAGTTGGGGACGTGGGAGCCCATGGCCTCATAGAAATGCATGTAAATGGGAGTCAGCAATGGAGGGCCTTGAGTTCTAGAAGAAAAGGTGGGCATGGGGCCCGAGAGGGGAGGAAGTGGGGTGAGTAGTAATGAGCATCTTTTAACTAGGAGAGTAACATTATGGGATTGGCCTTTCAGAGAGACCACTGTGACCCGGAAGACCTGGTTCATTTTTTGTTTCTTTGTTCATTCATTTGTTCCAGTGCTGGCTCCATCGCAGAGTCTTTCTGTGGTCTTGGCCAAGTCTCTGACACCCCGTACACCCTAGGGGTGTCAGCTACAGGATGCGGGCCTGTTGCCTGCCTGCCCTGCTCTCCTGGGTGGCTGTCCCAGGGCTGAGTGGGTGACACATGGTCCAGGACGGCAGGCTCGCGGTGAGATGAGCTATTGAGCAAGGTAGTCTGAAGACCTGGCCCCTGCGACTTTCCAGCCACTGCCTTCCCAAAAGGTATTGGTTCTGTCATTGGAGGGCGAGCTCCGGCTACCCCGGGCTGGGCCCAGAAGCCCATGCTTCAGGCAGCTCAGGGACGTGCCCAGGGCCTCCTCAGAGGAGGAGAGCCGGGAGAGCAGTCCTGCGCCTGCCTGTGTACCCTCTCTGGTATTCAGCAACTCTTTCCTGAGAGGCAGCTGGGGGCAGTGAGGGAGGAAGGATGTGCTTTTGAGTCCCAGCTCTGCCTTTCGGCTGCTGTGTGACCTTGGGCAGTCACTCAACCAGTCTGGGCCTCATTTCCATATTTGTTAAAATGAGGTAAAACACCCACCAGTGTGAGGGTCCAATGAATCCAGTGTCCACACCCGAGTTCCCAACAGCCGTGAGCTGGAGACCAGGCAGGACTGTGACTTAAGGAGGCCTCAGCAGCATGGGCCTCCATTAGGAAATCCTTGTACCTTTTGTTTTCTGGAAGAACTGGAACCTCAGAGTTGGGAGCGGGAGATGGGCAGGAAATTTGGGGAGGAGCCTTGAACTAGGAGCCCAGACACATAGGCTTTAGTTTCAGTTCTGGCGCCAACTTGCTGTGTGCGTGTGAGCAGGACACATGTCTCTCTGGCCTCAGTTTCGTCACCAATCAAATGAGGCCTCGTTGACTCAGAACTAAGTTTCAGAAGCACAGAATAGGGGCCTTTCAAGGCAGCAGGAGCCTTCTGACCCAGCAGTATTTTCAGCAAGTGCTAGCGTCCCCCCAAATTCCTGAGTGATGTAAATGGCTAACGTCTGAGTTTGCACAAATGTGGAAAGCTCTTTCAGGGAGCCTGGTGCAGCGTCTCACTCCAGAAACCCTCTGGTCCAGTGCACTGCCTCTTCCCCTGCCCTAACAGATATGCATGTTTGGGAGATCATTGTGTGCCCTCTCTTTGTAAATTATGGAAGTAGAAATAAAACCCACTCTTGATCCAGACACTGGAAAATCTCACTACTAACATTTCAGTTTTTATCCTTTCTGTCTCCCCCACCCCCCCGAATATATTTATTTGTTTCCGATGGGCTTTAAGGTACACATTTGACTCCCTGAGAGCACAGTCCTAGGCCAATGGTGCAAGCCAGGCTCCCAGACGTACACAGGAGCGTGTCATGCAGACAGCTGCCGGCCCAGGGAGGCACCGAGGGCTTGTCCTTGGGGCCTTTGGGCAGGAGTGGGTAGGGCCTGCTCAGGCTGGGCCATATGGACTGTAGAAAGACTGGAAATCCCTTCCTGGACTACAGGGAATGAGGGAAATAATAATAAAACACCACCTGTGTGTGCTTCCCTCGGTTAAACACCAACTGTATGCCTGCAGTATGCCAGGGGCGTTTCCCTTTGTATACCCCATCATTCACAGTCTTCAGCAAATATTTATGGAGTGCCTACTACTATGCACAGGCACTCCTCTAGGCTCTGAGCACATGGCAGAGAACAAGGCAGGTAAGATTTCTACTCTTGCGGAACTTAAACTGCAATAGGAAAATAAAACGTGTGTGCATGCGTGTGTGCGTGCGTGTGTAGTCCAATGTGGAAGACTGAAGCAGTGCAAGGGGCCGGGGGTAATTAGGATGAGCCGGGCGGGAGCTATTACAGTTAGCCATGAGAAGCGAAGGAATGGCCTATACACATATTGGCAGGAAGGTGATTCAGGCAAATGACAGCGCAGGCTTCAGCTGGTTGGAGTAGTGGCATAGAGGCCAGGGTATATGTAGCACAGGAAATGAGGTTGGAGAGATGGCAGGCGGCCAGACGCTGTATACACTGGTGAGGGCTGTGGTTGTGTTCTTATGAAATTACGGGAAGGTTGTGAGCAGAGTAGTACGATCCAAATTATGTTTTGGCTTCTATAAGGACAGTGATTATCCCAGATTATGAATGCTCAGAGAGAGAGACTCACTACCTCATGGCCAGTGAATGATGGGGCTGGGACCTCTTTGACCACAAGGTCTCTGTGCCTTCCCTGTCTGTGCCTTCCCACATGAGGAGGCCACCTGTGGGCAGGGGAGTGGGGGTGGGGCGTGCAGAAATGAGGCCACTCTGAAGGACTTCTGCACCCCTTCCGCACCCCTCCCTGTGGGAGGCGCCGACGGCCATGAACACCACCAGAACAGTCTGGTCCCCAGGCTGCTGGGCCCAGATAGCTCAGGACTCTGTAAAAGAGGAAGTCCCCACCACCATGGCATTATTCAGTGACTGACTGCTAAACTGTGTTGCCTTGTGCTCCCACTGTCCCCAAGGATGCTAATGAAATGGCACACTGAGAAAGTAGCAACAGCCCTTCCTCATCTCAGTATGTGAGGCTGGCTGAAGGGCAAACCCTCGGGCTGGGCGGTGACAAAGGCTTGTGGACCAGAGGGTCCTGAGCTTTGGGATCAGACAAACCGGGCTTCTCTTCTAGCTCTAATGCTTGCTCACCCTGTGATAGGACCTTCAGAAAGTCACATCTCTGATCCCTGATTTGCCGGCCTGCAACACAGAAATGATAGTGCTGACATTGTAATATTGTGGGGAGTAACATTTACATTAGATAATAGGACGTTCTAGAACAGTGAATAAGCTCTGGTAGATGTAGGGCAGATTAGCAGTAGTACTTCTAGAATACTTGTTAGTATTAGTACTAATGCAACAAAATTAGTACTAAAGTACCTAAATTAGCATTAGAACTTCTATAATATGTGTTTAGCCCTTACAAATACTTCCAATATTACTCAGCTGGTCCTGCATCAACTTTGTGAAGTTAGTATTGGTATCTCTATTTTACAGGTGAAGTATAGGATTGGAAGAGGTTGAAGTTTTTACACAGTCACACAGCAAGAAAGTGGCGGAAAAGGAACTTGGATTTGGGTTCTCTGGTGCTCAAGGCCTGGTCAAAGTTGGCAGGAAGGTCCCTCACAGGGTTGGACCCAAAAGTGAGCTCTCTGCACTCAGTCCGTCCTTGAGGTGCATACGACAGGCTGAAGCCTCCAGCAAATTGTTTAAAAACGATGCATTACACGGTTTTAAAGCGAGGGGAGAGCAGTCCTTAAAAATATCAGGAAATAGGATCCAACACACTTAGGTATGCTTGAGGCCAGTTAGGCATGATCGAGACCCAGAAGGGCAAGTGGGTCTGTCTTCATTCTGCAGTAGAAATAGATCCTGTCACAAAATGCACTGTCCTCAGTCTACTTGGGGGGAGCAAAAGATGCCTCCTCTGTCTTCTGAGTGTCACCGGCCTCGCCATTCAGCCATCACTGAGGTCCTTGCTCTGCAAAAGGGCCACGACACTCTAAATATTGTCGGCGTCAACATGGGGGCTTGTGAGAAATGCAGATTCTCAGGCGCCACCTCCATCTTCTGACTCCGAATCTCTGGGGGTGGGCCTCAGCAAAGCACAGCTCTCCAGATAGTTCTGATGCTTACCTCAAGTTCGAGTACCACTGCTTGAGAAGAAAATGACCCAAAATGTTTATCTTTTTTTCTTTGGACTAGCAAAGTGTCTCTAGCTGTTGTTTGAACAGATGTACTCAGTATCAAGTAGAGAAAGCACAGGCTTTGGAAACAGAAAACCTGAGCTCCAATTCCTGCATGGAACCTTGCTTGCTGGTAACCTTGGCAAATCCTGTTACCCCTCCATATGTCAGTTTCCTCATCTGTAAAACGAGCGATATGCCTTCCTTGCATAGCCTGTTTTGAACGTTTGAAATAAAAAGACGTATCATGCCTAGCTCAGTGCCTGAGAGGTAATCAGTCTCCATCAGTGAGAGCTGTGATTTGATGGCCACAACTGCCAGACATTCAGGTTTGTATAGAGAATGCGCCCTCTGGATGCTGTGTGCCAGACAGACCCCTCGCACATGTGGCTTGCACACAGACCCATCGCCTGGCGGCCCTGTCCCGCTGATCTCACGCACAGCTGCACCAGACAGCCACTTTGTGTGTTTCTCTACTATCCCCCTTCATCGATGCATGACTCATTGCTTCATTCATGTCTCCATGTGTGCGTAGAAACCTAGGCAAGCAGCCATTCCTAGGGACATTGCAGGACAACCTCATTGAGATGGACATTCTCAGCGCCTCCCGCCATGATGGGGCTTACGGTGACGGGTAGGTGACATCCCCATGTTCCTCCTCTCTGTGTATGCTGTCCCTGTGGCTCCTGCACTTGCATGCAGACCCTGAGACCTTTCCCTGGGACCTCCCGTGGGAGGTGACGATACCATGTTGCATGCCCATCCCCAAGTCCATGTTCAACCTGCAAGAGTTTCTCCTTGGAGGACCCTCTCGTCAGCATATTAACAGCACGATTGTTAATATGCATCTCTCAGCATCTCATTGGCTGCCTCTGCCATTCTGAGAGACATCTCATAGCAATGTTTATGCAGCACAGGCCCTGTATCCTATGTATTGTAATCCCAAGGATGTATTCTGTGGCCTGAAGCATTTTGTACCCCTGCAGAGTGCAAGATTGCTCTAAGATTTCAGGGGGAAATAGGGCAACCAATGCACCCCATTTCCCAGGCTGTGTACAAATTCTCCCATGGCCATGGTTAAAGACAAGCTGTGGAGGACTTCCTGACACCTAGTTTGGCCACAACGATGTGCTTTGACCATGCGACGGTGCCCTGAAGACTATGGCGAGGCTGAGGATGCATTTGCCTGTCTGTCCTCTTACACAGCTTTTACTAGGAGTTTGGAAGGCAACAGTCTGGCTTCTGAAGGCATTTGCTGCCATTGATCATATAACAGCCACTGGGGTGGACCCAACCATGGCAAAACTTAATGGTGGTCTCTTGGTTGCACCTCCTAAACACCCTTTAAAAGAGTAGTATTTCATGCCTCCACAAAGGTACACTGGCAAAGTCGGTATTGGAGAGAGAAGAAAAATTTAGGTTCCATTATCTCCAGGGCACAGCACAGGGTTTTAGACACTTTCCTAGTTACTGCCAATAATTTTAGAGAACAGCTAGTATAATACCCAAGAAATGGCATCTCCACCCCATCCCCTCCCCGGAGAGAGATCTCCACACCCAGCCTTCTGTCAAGTCAGTAACATCTTCAGCCTTGGCCCCAGTGGGGTGGGGCCATTCCCATGGGTAGGATTCTCCCATCCTTGTTCCGTGGAAGCGTGTGTTCGTGTGCCCTGTTACGTGGTCTGGTACATGACCCTCCTTTTCTCTGCCTCTCCTGTCTTCTCTGTGGTGATTCTCCAGGCTCCTCTGCATGCCTCTACTGCTGCCTCTGTCCTTCAGGTTGACCTTGGTCCCAATGAGTCTGCAGACCTTGACGCCCTCTGGCTTCTCTCCACCCGCAGGCACTTCCTCTTCAAGCCGGGAGGCACCTCCCCGCTCTTCTGCACCACCTCGCCAGGGTACCCGCTGACATCCAGCACGGTGTACTCCCCCCCACCCCGGCCCCTGCCCCGCAGCACCTTTGCCCGGCCGGCCTTCAACCTCCAGAAGCCCTCCAAGTACTGCAACTGGAAGTGCGCGGCCCTGAGCGCCATCGTCATCTCAGCCACGCTGGTCATCCTTCTGGCGTACTTCGTGGGTAAGCACCTCCCTCACCCCAGCTCCCCCTGCTCCCCTTCGCTCAGAGGGCAACAGACAGCACACCTTGCCACCAGGACGGCCAAAGCACACATGGCGAGCCATGCAGCCCTGGGGTGCTGGCCTGCACCCCCTAAACTGTCGAGGTCAGCTCTTCGGGACCCTCATCTCCTCTCTGCTTATAACCAGGAAGGAAGCTTAGCAGCTGCTCTGTCATGTGTCGGATGCCTAGCATTAGGTAGAAGCAGTCACTAAGAGCGACCTTTGAGGTGGATCTGTGGCACGTGTTTCATGGATCGGAGTCACGACAAATGAAATGACACGTTGGAGGGGCCGGACAGCAGGCAGGCCTCTCCTGCTGGTGCCGCGTAGCTGTGGTGAGGGGCGAGAAGGATGGGGGGTCCCCTGGGGTCGGAGGGGAACTGCCGAAGTTTCCACTGTGCTGACCTCAGCCGGAAAGCATGTCTGAAGGTGAGGGAGTGCCAGGGTGGTCTGAGGGACCTGAGGGAGCCCAAGACCAGAGTGCGGCCGTGGTCAGGACTGAGGAGCAGCAGATTCCAGTGAGCAACGAGAGCTGGCTGACGGATGCACGGTGGCCCCAAGCAACACCGACTGGCCTTCTTGCCTGACCCCAGGTCACCTCCATGATGTAGGGAGCTCCTCTTGGCCCCAGCTTGACCACCACCAGATGCTACCCTCTGGATGCTGTTTCGATGTATTTCTCCAACAGTCAGGTTTCCTGCTTCCTTCAGACCCCTGTCTTTGGTCTGCTCCCAGGGAAGATGTTAATCTGAAGAGATCGTAGGCACCACTTAGAGTCTGCTGCCTCTGTGTAAATCAGCCTACTAGTAAAGGTGTCCAGAGGGGTTGGCTCAACCCTCTGTTCTTTCCAGCCTTCAAATTCTCTCATTCTAGTGTTTAAGGTAGGTGAAGCAGCTTGAGAAGTCCCTGAAGCAATGCTGAGGAATTCTGAGATAATTCTGTATATAAGGAGGACTTTTCCAGACTAAGCCTGGTAAAGAGAAACAGAAGTAACTGGAACAGGCCATAGGCAGGACAGGGTGTCATCCACAGTGGAAAAGAACTCTATCATAGCACAGTTACTGTGGATGAAAAAGGGTTGTGTGCTGAGAAAGTATGTGTGGTCACTAGGAATGATGAGTGACCATAGGCCCCCAACTCGTTCAGGAGAAGGGATCTGAGCATGGATCTAGCATTTAAGATTCATGAATGTTATAGAAACAAGTAATCAGGAAGAGCATAGTCCCCCAAACGGGGAGACCGCCTTAAATATCTGCCGCTATAGTAAGCTTCCGTCAGTATGCCAGGTCTCTTTCTCCCTTGTGATGATTGGCATAGAGAATTTCATGGCTCCACAGCCAGGTGAGATACATGTCTCTTCCCTTCTCTCTGATTGCCTAGCTATTGCTGCCCAGAAAGCAATATTAAGAAGGATCCTGAGGGGCTGCCTGGATGGCTCCTTCAGTTATGCATCTGACTCTTGATTTCAGCTGAGGTCGTGATCTCACTATTGTGAGATGAAGCCCTGTGTTGGGCTCTTCACTTGGGGTAGAGCCTGCTTAAGATTCTCCCTCTCCCTCTGGACCTCCCCTGCTCTCGCTTGCTTTCTCGCTCTTGCTCTCGCTCTCTTTTTCTTTCAAAAAGAAGGATCCTGAAGCTGTATTCAGGCTCAGTGGGAAGGGGTCTCTGTGATTGATTAGTAATGTCTTATCGTGGTCACCAGAATGGAGAATATTGATAACATACCAGGCATTTGCCATCCCTACTGTGTGTCAGCAGGTAAAAGGTATAGCCAGACAGGGAGGGCCCAGAGCTTACCAGGCTCTGTGAAAGGTAAATTGGGTTACAGTCGAGGGCTATGAAATTCTAAGCACCATCACCCAGCATAAAGTTTCTTCCTGTCACCACCAGTGCTGTGTCCTTGCTAACACACAATTCTTGGTTTTGACTGATATGATTATATTTCCTAAATGAGTAGACTTTTGAACAGAGCTGTCCCTATTCATCAAGAGTCAAGTAGTTTGCTGCATAAAGACATCAGCTTGCATTAAAGTTGTAAGGTTTATACTGTGTAGCCTAGTTCAGAGAGAAGGAATAAATCTTCGTAGGATTACGCAGACTCTCTTCTGTTTACATCCCATGGGCTTCTATGGGTCCCTCTTCAGCAATTTAAATTTAGATGGGATCTACCAGGAGGTAGTGAGCTTCTTGTCATAGGAAGGGTACAGATAAAGTTCAGTGACCACATAGGAGGATAAGATTCCAGGGCCGACTGAGGTTTTACACTGGATGGCCTTTAATTTTCCTTCCAACACTGACAGTCTTTGCATCTGTGATTTTGTGAATTGTGTCTTTCATTCAGCAAACCATACAGGGTACCTGCTTTGGGGCAGGCACTATGCTAAATGTTAGGGCTAAATATGTGGTCCCTGCTGTCTTCTTGTTGGTAGCTCTGAAGGAGCTCAGAAAAGGAGACAGCTGTGTTAGCAATGATTGAGGCAGCTCAGGGGCACTGGGAAGACCCAATGCCAAGGGTACCAGGGGAGGCACCCTGAAGGGTGATGACGTAGCTGAATCTTCAAATCTGAGTTCAGTTATCGGTAGACATGCAGAGAGTGGATCTCAAATGGAGGGAAGTTTCAGGTTTAAGAGAGGGCAGTGTGGTGGTAAGATCGTCGTCTGTGTTTGAAGCATTTGAGGGGTATTGGAGCTAAGGCAGGAGAGTTCGGTAAGATCGTGAAGATGACCTTCAAGGCCAAATGACAGACCTTTCTGGATGGGCAATGGGGAGCCACTGAAGGGTTTTAAGCAGTGACAGGATGTAGTCAGACTTTCATTTTAGAAAGAAAAGTGTAGAGGAGGGAAGAATAGGCCCTATCACAATAAACAGGTCAGGAGAAGCCGAGGGCATCAGCTAAGACAGTAGCAATGTAGGTGGAGAGGAGGGGTAGGTCGATCTAGGAGAATTTGTGTCTCACGTTAGGAGTGGTTAGTCCACTGATAATGTGTCCTCACCTAGAATCGATACAACTTCCTGGTAAAACCCTCCCTCTGTGGAAACTTGACATCAGGACCATCGATTGCATATCCAGGGACCAGGTCAGACAGGACTGGGATGTCCACTTTGTCCCCTGGAGACTCGGAGCTTCTACCCAGCCTCTAACCGGCCTGGATTCCATTCCCAGCCCTGTCGCCTCACGGCTATTCACCCCTGGGCAACTCACTCTGAGCCTTGATTTCCTCATCTAGAAGACAGGCATGACCCCTCACCTCAGGAGGATGTGCACGAGGCTGGAGTGCGCTCATGCAGCTGAAGCCACTGCAGGTGTGTTTTCCTATTTTTCCTCAAGGGCAGGGGACAGCATCCTTGATGCCGGGTCCCCTCCAGCTGCGGGGGACAGCGGATGAGTGTCTTGTTTCTCGGCTGTAATCATAGCCTGTGATGACTAACTTGGAACGAGCTATCAATTATTAAAAATCAAATTAATTGTCTCAGCCGAGCACAAATATCCTTAACAAAGACTTTTCCAGCAGACCAACCGATCTAATCAACAGGCACAAGCACAGATATTTAATTAGATTTTTGATGAAAAATTGTGTTTAATTTTAAGTATAATCAATTATTAATTACTATAATGAGTGAGTCTGACTGGGTTTACTAATTAACTCATTTAAAAATTATGAATAACCTTTTCATTTGTAATTATTTTCTACATCCTATCAGGCTCCCGATAAGAATCATATCATTTCACCAGCACAGGGGGAGGCGAAAACAGGGCGGGCAAGAATCGTTCTTTCTCTGCTCTCTGCTCAGGGCTGCAGTATCTGGAGGGAACCCTGACGGGTCCATTTGACTTCCAGATTTTAGTTCAGAAGTTTCTGTTCATTTGCAAAGGCATCTGCAGTTACCTTCCTAGGAAGACAGAGAAATCGCAGCCAGCGCTTCCCACCCACAGAGGCCTTGCTTCTGGGTTGTCTTCTCCCCTGGGGGTGTTACTTGGCCACTCTAGTTTGAGAGGGTAATCTAGCAAGGACCTTAAAGAATCCACAGGGCATCTCGCCAGACACGGTGATGTATATTTTTGTCTCCAAAGGCCACCCATTTGGAGAGGTAGCTCTTGACCATGAGTGCCTTGCCTTACTCACCCATTCTCCTTGTGAAGATTTTTGAGGACTTGAATACTCTCCGCCTTTTCTGAAGATAAGAAATCTGTTTGCAGAGCACAATAGGGAGAACGCGCTAACGAGGGGAAGATTAGTTATGAGTCAAACCGTGAAGTTTCTACAGCCTTGGAAATAATGTTCTATTTTATAGCAGCTAATTGTTTTTAACATTGTCCGCACAAAAGGCAGTGCAGTATAGTGTAGTAAAGGTAATAGGGGCCACGGAAGGCCTTAATAATGAGAGCACTTAGCTTTGATTGCATGTTGTCCACATGCCCCTCTCTGTTCTGAGCACTTTGCCTGTATTTTCTCATTTTCAAATGTCCCAACAGCCCTGTGGATTTTTGTCCCCAATTTACAGCTGAGGACACTGAGACCCAGTGAGGTGGAATGAGCTACCAGCCGGAATGAGCTACCAGCCTCACCTGGCAAGTGGCAGGCAGTGGTCTACCCAACCCCAGGCACTCAGGCTCTGGGGCTGATGCCTTTCAATTCTTTCTCTCTTCCGTCTTCACATTCCTAAACTTTACATGCTAACTTTTCTATTGTAGTAGTTGGTATTTAGAATTTTTGCTGTATACCCAGTATTGGTCCAAGCCCATCATGTTGTATCTCTGAACACTCACAACCAATAGGTTGTATTTTCTGTTTTGTTCTAGAAGAGGAAACTAAAGCTCACAGAAGTTAACAACTTGCCAGGGTCCCAAAACCAGTAAAGGACATAGGATTTTAAAGGCCGTTCTCTCAGCCACTATACTGGGGTTCACAGCTTGAAGAGATGATATAGAATCAAAAGACCCCACTCAGGTCCAGCTCTATCACTTGCTGACTGTGTAACCTTGGACAAGTTGCTTAACTTCTCTGAACTTCAGTTTCCACTTTCTTTATGGCTTTTATAGTGGGTGTGGCTGGAATGATTACCCCATTTTACATGGAAGGAATTTGTAGCAACATGGCTAACAGCATGGGTTCTGAAACTAGGCTGCCTGCTTTCAGATCTCGGATCCTCCGCTTACATGTCTTGTGATCTAGGCAGGTCTATTTAACCTCTACCAGCCTCAGTTTACCCGTCTGTAAAATGAGGGTAATAACAGTGGCTACTTCACAGAGCTGTTGCAAAATTCCCATAAGATAATTTGCATAAAGTACTTAGACTACTACCCGGGACCGCTAGCACTCAGTAAAAGGTAGATACTATTATTGTTGTTGATAGTGTTCTTAGTATTAGTAGCATCACATGTGGAAGAGTATTTGTGAGTCTCGACCGAGACCTTGAGCCAGCCTCATCTCATTGCGGTGCCTGCAGGGCTCCTGGCCTGTGTTAGTCACTGGGGCAGCTGACGGAACAAGCAGGGACTGTCAGAAAACATTTGTAGGGATGTCTCGCTGTTCCCGGGAAGCAGCCGCGAGAAGAATCATTACCAAAAAGTGCCTCGCGTCATTTCTTTAACTCGGGCAAAAGTTGGTTTTTGGTTCACTGACAGTCGCCTCTTTCTGGCTAAAACTGACAGGCTTCCCGGCGTTCTGGATCTCTGTGTGAAAAGCAGACATGGGGTGCCACGGAAGAGCTGTGCGGTGGTGTCTTGACGACTCCCCAGGCACCCGTCCTGCCGGATAGGCCCTTGGGAAAGGGGCACGGAAGGCTTGCTAACAGTATGAAAAAGCAGGACTAGCTTTACATTTCAGGTTTCTCTGGACGCCTCCCTTCCGTTTCTAGGCATAGGCCCCCCTCGCGGAGAAGGTGTGTGCTCACCGCCTTGCGAGGTGCCCTGATGGGATTCACCAAATCTCAGCTCTGCACCAGCCCAGCTGTGTGACCCTTTGGAGCCTTGGTTTCCTCATCTGCACAGTGGAGAGAATAATAGTATGCCCTCAGGAGAGAGGATGCTGAAAACACAGGGCACGTGGAAGAGGAGGGCTCCCTTGCTGGGACGCTGCTGGCAGCCTTCCTTGGAGCCCAGTTACCTCAACCCAGGCAGTAGATGATCCCATCACGTGCTCCCCAGGCTTTGGAAGGAGGACGGAGGGAACCGAACCCGGACGCGGGCAGCGGCAGCCTCTGCGCAGCTGCCACAACAACACACTCATCACTGAGGTCTTCTTTTTATTTATTTATTTCTCTCTATTTTTTTTTTTTAAGTAGGTCGCATTTTCCCTTCCACTAGCAGCTGACGTTGGATTGGGGGGACAAATCAGAGCTCTTGCTTGAAGTGGTGATAGTTTCGGTGAGAACACCGCTCAGTTTCATTGCTGCTTCACAAAAGGCAGCTGTCCGAGTGCCTGCTTGCTGGGACAGTGCAGTCGTTGGTCCGGTAGCGCTGGGGTCATCCGGCTCTCGAGGTTATCTGGGCAGTGCTGATGGAGGCGGGCTGGGCACTGAGTGTGACTTGTGCAGATGGGTGCAGGCTCTCTCGCCGTGTCTGACATTCCACCACACAACCCCGACTTCAGGCGAGCTGGCGCACTCCAGTTGGGGGGGGTCATGAGGCATCCCTTCTCTTTAGGGGTCGTGGTTGCTGACTGTCCCCTCTCCTAACACCCGTTCTCTGCTGCACGCTCAGTACCTAGCACAGAGTGGGGCACAAGGAAGCTGTGCTCAGTGAGACTTGGTTGGATAAATGACCTTGCAGGATGTTAAGACCTGTGGAGGGTATTTTGGATGGAAGGACGATATAGGCAAAAAGCATGGTGGCAGAGACATGCACTGTATGTCCTGGGGCTCGAGTGTGGGTGACGTGTCCATGAAATGAGTAGACACCAGGTTATACATGGAAGCCAAGGTGATTGTACCCCCCTCCCTCCCTCAGGTTTCCCCATCTGGTTCAGCTCACGCAGCATCAGCGTCTCTGGTAGCATTTGCTTCATAAGCACAGGCCTTTTGCCCTTTGGGCCCGGGTGTTATTAGTGAACAGTCAGGCTTATTTCCTCTCCTTTCTCTTCAACCTCACGTCAGGCCTTTTGGATAGATTTACCTTTATAGCCCAAAGAATGGGGAATGGAGATGATTGAACTTGATCTTTTAGGGGGAGGAAAAAGTGATAAAGATACAGGATCTTGTATCAAAGCTTTTCTCTCCAAGATTGAGTCCTTCATGCTGCTCGGTGGGAATGGCTAATAACAAGATATATATAAATTGTTCTCTTCATAACTGACCCCAGACAGATATCCTCAAGCCCCCCAAAAGGAGGACTTAAGGAGCCTGGCGGGGCTGTCTGCCATTGTCTGAAACGCCACCGTGTGGAGGAGAGGCCCACCTGCTCTATGGTGCTGCCGAGGCCAGAACTGGGCCCGCGGGGTGAAAATGATGGGTAGGCCAATTTGGGTTCAGCAGGAGGAGGCTTTTCTAACGTGACCTGTGTGGAGCAGGCTTCTTGTGTCAGGAACCAGAGGAGCGAGGGTGGGTGCCCAGCGGGCCTAGTTTGTATTGTCCATTGTCCTTCTGCATCCCTTGCTCTACCACGTGGGCAAGGACTTCATCTCCTTAAGATGCCTTCCCGTCTGGGGGCGCCTGGGTGGCTTAGTCGGTTAAGCGTCCGACTTTCGCTTAGGTCATGATCTCGCGGTTCGTGGGTTCGAGCCCCGCGTCGGGCTCTGTGCTGACTGCCAGCTCAGAGCCTGGAGCCTGTTTCCGTCTGTGGCACCCTCTCTCTCTGACCCTCCCCTGCTCGCGCTGTCTCTTTCTCTCTCCTAGAAATAAATAAAACATAAAAAAAAAAAAAAAAAAAAAAAAGACGCCTTCCCGTCTGTAACACAGGACGAGGCACGCAAACAAGAGACGAGCCGAAATGATTAAGGCATTCAGCAAGCTTCACCATCTTCCCCCCTCTACAGCCCGTGCTGTCTCCCCAATCCCCTGCCTCCACCTCCTCCGGGATCTCCTCCCGCGGGCAGAACCGGCCAGCAGGGCCCAAGGAAGCCCGTTGATCCAGACCCCGTAGGTCAGCCTTCCAGGCACAGAGCAGGGTGGAGAAGGGGAGAGCAGGGCCGGAAGGTGAGTAGCTAACCTCAGTCTCATCCCGTCTCTGATTCCCCTTCCCTAGGGAAGTGCTCAGGGCTCTGGCTCTCCTCCTGGGGACCCATAGTATCGAGATCCAAACCTTACTCAGGCACCTCTCCCTTCACGTGGCTCCCACTCAGCCACTAGGCCCTGCCCACTTGTGTTGAAAATCAGGTCTCCTGAGACACAGTATACACACTGAACATGGACACGTTTTAGGCATACCGTTCTGACCGACGGATGGAGTTGCATCACCACCACCACCACCACCGTCAGAACACGGCCCACTTCCATCACCCCACACAGCTCCCTTATGTCCTTTTCTACCCAGTGCTCTCCTCATTCGCAGCCCCTGGCAGGCACTCACCTGTTCTGTTTGGTGGCTTTAGGTTTTTCAGAAGTGTAATAAAGAGACGATTGGCTTGCTGGATTCAGAATCCAACTGTAAGATGTCCAAGTAGGGCCTCCCAGTGGGAACGTCATGCTGTCGGCATGAATGCATACGGGTTTATATGTTTGTGCCATTTTCAGGGACCATCGTCTCCTGCACCCGCTTATAACTGTGGACACAGTTCTTGTCAAGTCGAGAAGCTCTGTCATATTTGTGCCATTTTCATATCCGTATGTTCCTGCCGTCTCCAGCTGTTCACTCTTATAAGTAGCGCTTCTGTGAACATCTTTGTGACTCCTGCTTAGTGTTTTCTTCGTTTAGTTACTTGGGAGAGTGTGTGTTCCGAAAACAGGATTTCTGGGTCACAAGGTGTGCCGTTTGAAGCTCGTGTTAGTCACTGCCAGGGGCTCCTTGGAAGGGTAGGACTGAACTGAATTCCAGGATACCCAGCCAGGTGTCCAGTTTCCCCGCAGTCCCTCCAGGGTGGGGCTTTGTGTGTGACCTTGGGCTGGGCCAGCCGCTTCAGTGGGTGGGGGCAAGGGGGGTTACATGTGACTCTGAGACCCGGAGAAGCTACAGGGTCTTCATTCCTGGAGGGATTTCCACCCCTTTCTCCCAGTCCATTTGTTTACAAAGGCTGGCCTGCCACATCCCTTGCTCAGTGTACCTGACCCCAGGACCTGGGTATATGCTCTGACACTGCGCATGATGCTCTCCATAGCTGTAGCTGCTCATTGTGTCATGGATCAGCTGGTGCCTGTCCCCATGGTTGGATCATCAGCGCCACGAGGGCAGAAACTACCTCCATCCTGCTCAGGGCCGTCGTTAGTTTCTTGCGCAAGGTCAGCATGAGGTAGCATGTGTTCAGCAAAGGTCTGTTGAAGGAGAGAAAGCAGGGGAAGGTGCCTAGGCCAGAACTTAACGGCTGCTGCAGGACATGGAGGAGGATAGGAAAGGGGGAAGAGGCTTATGTTCATCCAGGGAACAGAGAGGGAAGGTCTGGACGCAGTGAGATCCATGGCAGAGTAGAAAACGGTTACCAGAAGCTGAGTGGGGAGCCAGAGGCAGCTGTAGAAGCATAATGGGTGTGAGATGTGCTCCGGGCCCGGGCCCTCATCTGCTCCTTGTGTCCGTGTGACTTGAGCATGAACCTCACTCTCTCTGAGCCTCGGTTTCCTCAGTGGGAATGTAGACGGTAGGCTGCTGGAGACATGCTGTAACAACCGGGCTCCTAGCTCTTCCTGGCAAATGGAATCTGTCTTCCCTCCCCCTGGCAAACAAGACGTGTTGAATTTTGGGGCCAACCAGTCTTGAGTTTGGGAATGTCCCAAAAAGGAAAAGACCTGAGCTTGCTGGTGTATTCACACTGCCTCACAACAGCGGCACCTGCAGAGATCACATGCTCTCCCGGGGCTCGAGGCCCGTGCCCCGTAGCAGCTTCAGGGCCCCTGATGGGGCAATGTGTCCATGGATGGTCAGGAAGTAGCCCCAACCCTGCCCCCCAGGGTGCTCCTTACAGCTTTGTGGAAAAGGAGTCGATTTTACAGATTTTTCACATCCTTGGAAAGGATTTGTTCCCCACACCCTTGTTTTTCATCTAGACTAATTACTGTGAAATAACAGAATTTAATTGCCCATAGGTACAGAGAGAGAGCGAGAAGGGGCTCCCTGATGGCTGGTTTTGTGCTGCTGCAGTTACTTGGCCTGTGGAGAGGAGGGGGTGCAATCTGGGCTGGATGCGTGGGGCCACAGGCTCAGGACCCCATGAGGGAGCAGAGAAGCAGCTCTTCATTGCAGGCGAAAGGGAGGGAGGCAGAAGACATGGCTGTAAGAAGCAGTGTCTTTTCCTTTCTCCTATCAGTAAAACAAGGAAATCATAACTAAATGGCTTCATTTTTGTAAAGACAGGAACACAGTAGCAGGAGCAGAGACTCTGAACCTAGTGAGGCCTGTATTCCAGCCCAGCCCACAAGTTTTTCATCCCTCGGAGTCTTGATTTCCTCCTTGGTAAAAAGTCAAGTAATATCTAAGCAGTGTTCTGAGCATCAAGCAAGAGGCCCCCTGTGAAGGGTCCAGGCCACGGGTGGCCCATGGTGGCTGCTCAGCTAATGCCATTCTCCCCCTTCTGGGCAGAAGGATCACCCAGAGGTTTTAAACCCTCAGATTCAGCCACCAAGGCCATCCCAGGATGCAGGGGTTTCAGGTTATATGAGATTAAGAAGAGGGCTCTTCCCCAAACTCAGGTTTGAAAGGGCAGGGAGCATCCACTGAGCCTGTCTGCCGGGTTATGTCCCGGCTGCAAGGGACAGATGAAGCCAGATAAGCTGGCATCATCACCTTGAGTCATCCTGGGTTTCGTGGTGAGCCAGATGTGTAAGGAGCTGATGGCGGTACTAGACAGATGATAAAACCGTGTTCCTGGAGTTTGAGCCTTGTCCCTGTGGGAGCCCGAAGGAAAGAGCAATTCATTCTAAGCAAGAAGATCAGATAAAATTTCCCCCAAGGCACTGAGCCTTGTAAATCAAGTAAGATATTGAAAGAGAAGCTATGAATGGCTTTCTGGAAGATGGAACAGCCTAAACAAAGGCAGAGGATGGGAGACAGAAATGTTGGCTGTTTGGGGCACCTGTATCAGAAGACCGTGTGTTAAAATGTCCGTTGGTGCATTCGAGCCACCTGCAGGCATTGGTCTGTCTTAGCCAAGGCTCTGGAATGTGGAAGCACAGAACGCACAAGGACTTCAGGACGCCAGCCGCCTTCCCCCTTAGGAGACACGCTGCACGGGACAACTGCGTAGCAAATACTTGCCTTCCTGTGAGGCTTTCAGACCCATCGATCCTCGCCAGCAGACTGCACCACCGTATAGAATTCTTAACTGTATTTCCTGGGCCTACAAGCCCCAGATGGGGAAAATGAGGCAGGCTGCAGTTAAGTAACTTGTTTAGCCGGAACAACCGGTGAGAGAGCTGGACCTAGAAGCCAGATTTTTCCCATCCCCAGGCCCATGTTCCTTACACAGAGTGTGCTGCCTCTCAGAGCCCCGCTCCGACGTCCTCTTCTCCTGCGGGGCTGCATCCCTGGAGCTCGGAGCAAACCATGGGGCCTTTGCCACCCTGGCCGCAGCTTTCCTCTGCCCCTGCTCCCAGCTCCCCTCCTGCAGCCTAGCGTGATGTACCTTTCCCATGTGCCAGGCATGTTCTCAGTGTTGCCTGCGTTTTCTCATTGAATCTTCTCATGGTCTGTCTTATCCAACAAGTATTTGTCAGGTGCTAGCCGTGTGCTAGTACCCTTCTCCTTTTATCTACATTTTATGGACGAGAAAATGATGCCCAAGCGGGTTCATTCATTTGTCCCAAGCCACATCACTGGTTATAGAAGGAGCCAGGATTTGTCCCCAGACCCTGGCCTCTTCCCACCTAGGCTCTTGGGTTCCCATAGCTGGGGTCCCTCTGACCTGAACTGCTGAGAGGATGCAGGGAGCACCTTACGAAGCAGAGAGGCTAACTCGCTTTCCTACAGAAGAAAAATTAACGTCCACCCGTCCTGTCCCACACACCGGGCCAGCATTGCGGTGTTCCCGCGGCATTGAGTGGGTCTGTGATTTGTACCAGCATGCCTCAGGATTGGAGAGACAAGGAGACCCAGATGACATTAGGGACCTCGGTACGTGTCGCTTACTGAGCCTCAGCCCCCCATGTTATCTGATTCCGCTGTTCTCCAGGCTTTGTCTGGCATGAGTAGATTGTCACCCGTATAACATTTCACTTTGGAGGAAGCCCTTCCCGCTGGCGTGTGGCAGGCAGTTAGATTTATTGTCCTTTCGAGCCTGGAGTTAGATTTTGTTCACAGGCTCCAGGGGGGGACAAAAGAAATATGCCTGGGTCATTAATTTTGCCGTGGCCTCCACTTCATCCCATTTTCCTAAATTCTACCCCCCAGGCCACCTGGGGAATTCTACAGCAAGACCTAGTTCTTGGGCTCCTGTGTGTATGTCTCTGGTTACGTGAGCACACACATTACCCCACCCGGGCTTGCATGCAAAAGTGGTATTTGAGGGGAGATGGTATGGAAGTTGGCCGAGATTAATTGCGAATTTTAGGAGAAGTAGCATTTTTCTTTACCAGAAAACTGGAAACTCTTCTTTTTGTAACTTGTTGGCATGTGACTTGCTGTAGAGCATCAACTCGATTACAGCACAGTTCATACATCTGATTGCCTAGGTCTGGGGCTGCGCTGGATGTTTCACATTCAAATCTTTGCATTAGTCTGTACTTGAAACTTTGGGTGTTCTTTCTTTCGTTAACTTTTTTTATCTTTATTTATTTTGAGAAAAAGCATGTGTGCATGCAAGTGGGGGAAGGACAGAGAAAGAGAGAAAATCCCAAATAGGCTCCATACTCTCAGCACGAACCTTGAGATCGTGGCCCGAGCTGAAATCAAGAGTCGAATGCTCAACTGACCGAGCCACCCCGGTGCCCCTCTTTCTTTAACTTTTAAGCAATGTGACCTAATGCCTTATGGTTTTAGTACACTTCCTAATCTATAAAGAACTTTCATTAAATTCTTACAGGAACTCAGGAGATGGTTTTGTATTGTTTCCATTTCTCCAGATGAAAACACTGCGGGTCAGAGTGGTTAAGTGACCCATTTGCTGATACACAGCTAATAAGGTCAGAGCTGGGAGCCTGGCTGTCTGTACAGATCTGGTTCACTGAGTATATAGGTGAACAGCACGGCAGACAAGAGACAGGGAGCACACGTACCCGCGCTGTCCGGGCACTGTACGTGGGAGAGGTGCTGACATCATGGCAATGGCCCCACGCTGCCGAGGGGAGAGCAGAGGTCATTTTTGGCTGGGCATAGTGGTGAAAATCCGCACAGAAGAAGTAGACCTTGAAGGATGGGAGAAAGTTTTTTAAATAGGGAGGGCAGTGGCCATTTCCACAGAGAGACATTGTATCTGCAGAAGCCTGGAGGCTGGATGGACAGGTGTGTTTAAGGGATAGAAGAAAGCACACAGACCAAGACTCCTGAGCATAGAGAAGTGAGGAAGTCAGATACGGCGCTCAACAAGCATTGAGAGTGCTCTTGCAGCACTGTGTCCATTTTAAAGAGATATTCTGTCAAATTTCTGTCCTCAGGAAAACACTACCAACAAAATTCAAGCAGCAAGACTGGTCCCGATTAAGAGATTTGCCGTTTATTCCATTTTTGTCATTTCTGCGATTTTACATCTAATCGGAAAGGCAGTATGCATCGGGGTTAGAGACAGGTCCAGGGCAGTGTGGATTTGATTCATATCTGAGCTTATTCTCTGCCTCTTATTAAATGCAGTCTTGGGCCAGTTATTGAATCATCTTGATTCTCAGTTTCCTCATCTTGCAAAGGAACGTAATAACACTACCTCCCTAGTGGGACTTTGTGTGGATTAAACGATACTGTGTTTATAAAGCGCTCACTGCAGTGTTTGTCACAGTAGAGCCTTCAGTTAGCAACAGTGGCTATTTGCTAACTTGACCATCATCATCACCCTGGCCTGGAACCCTGGGCTGCCTTCAACTTCCAAACTGAAAGGCTGACCCAAACCAGAGGTCTGTGTATATCAGAGAAGGTAAAAGGGAACTCACATGTATTGAGCGCCTTGCTCTGTGCGCAGGCGAGAGGAGGAAAGCAGGAAAATGTGGATGACCCCAAAGAGCCGGAAGAGGCCCACCCACGGGACAGGAGCCTGCAAAGTTCTGGGGAGTGAAAGAGGAACATCACACACTCTGTTCTGTGAGATTTTAAAATGCTCTTTCAAAAACGCTTCTCATTATAAAGAAATATTATCCCAAGTTACAAATCCGGTGGCAGGCTCCACGTTAAGCTGTCCGCCCTCATTCCTCTTGCTGAAGTGAATGTTCCAGAGGGAAAAGACCTCTCCTAATAATATATACACAAATTAAAACTCCGTTTAGAGGTACAGTGGGGACCACCTCCTAATTGACTTTGATCACAGAAAAAAAATCGGTTAACACGGTCGGTATGCCAGAGGAAATCAGGAAATGGGAGGGGTGCTCCGCAGAGCCCTGTAACGGTGAGTTCAACGAGTTCTACCAGCCATGGAGACGGAGCCAACGACAGCGCTCTTCTCCCTGGGTAGCTCCCGGGCATTGACCAAACCCGTGGTTTCCTCGGGTCCCCTTGGACAGTTGACAACATTAAGGAAGGAGTGATGCTTCGTGTGAGAGGCGGGTCCTTGGCCAAGCGGAGTCCTCTTTCTTCAGAAAAGGTTCAGCCAGGGGCACCTGGGTGGCTTAGTCGATTAAGCTTCCGACTTCAGCTCAGGTTATGATCTTGTGGTCTGTTGTTTGAGCCCCGTGTCAGGCTTGGTGCTGACAGTGCAGAGCCTGGAGCCTGCTTAGATTCTGTGTCTCCCTCTCTCTCTGCCCGCCCACCCACTCGTGCTCTCTCTCTCTCTCAAAAATAAATAAAAATTAAATAAAAAAGGGAAAGAAAAGCTTCAGCCAGCCTTGTGAATCTAGTGTTGATGCTCAGACGCAAGTGCTGCAAAGAAAGGACTTCCTTGTGTGTTTGCTGTGTTAGCAGTGACTCGATCGACAACTGCCTGTCTGTCCTCACCAGGGCTGACAAGAAGCCTGTCCCACGCTTCCCTGACACAGTCCCAGAGGAGCTCAGGATTTGGTTTCCGTCCTTGGTGATGCCGTGATGAATGTGCAATAACAGAATTCTGGAGGCTTGGCTGTCTGGAGATGAAAATTAGATTAATAACGTCTGTTTTGTCACTGTGTGTTGAGGTGCCTAATGTCTAAAATGGAATTCCCAGTAATACCTTAATACCTTCCTCAAAAGGTTGTGAGATTGAACAATCCCACAAACGTGAATCTCCCAGCATTATGCCTCACACATGGTACAATTTCGATAATTAGGAGCTGTTATAGTTTTAATGATAATCCTAATTATGTCTGCCCCTTCATTTTCTCCCTTTCGTCTTCACTCCCTTGAGGTAAGTGCTCAGGAATAGAAACAAAAGGAATAATCCCTGCCCTGAAGGGAGGGCCTCATGGTAGCCTGATGTCGTGGATTCATTCCCTTGACTAGGCTCAAGGAGACAACTCCTTTCACCTGGGGGTGCAGTGCCTGATGGAGGAACAAGCCATAAGGATGGCTTTCCTGCCCTTACAGGGTTTCCAGCCATGATCTAATTACAGAGTCATTTAGTAGAAAGAGGCCTGAACCAGGAAGCCGAGACATGCGCTCACTGGGGTTCCGGGCTCTGTCCACATGCTCTCGTCAAGTCTGGGTCTCCTCACCTGTGCAGTGAGGGCAGAGGCCATGACTGTCCCTGTGACCATCACTTCTGGCTAAGCAACACCCTCCCCCAACACCCCAGTCCCTCAACTTCTTCGAGAAGTCTCCTTACCTCACTTTTGGGGGGAAAACCTCAGTATACAATCACAGTGATGATGACCACGTTAGGAGCAAGGGGGATCATCTCTTTGAGAAAGAGATGCACCAAGCACCACAGTCTCATAAACCATCTTCACAACTCTTGGAGCTCAGTGTTACTGTCACCATTTTATAGATGAGCAAACCGAGGCCCCAGAGAGTTACATGATGCCTGCCAAGACACGCACTGTGGACCTGAGAACCGGAGAAGGAACCCGGGGCTGTCTGACGGCACAGCCTGCGCTCATCACCACTATAGTCCTGTGCTTCCCGCTTCTGGCCGCAGAACCAGCACCACCCTGGGAGGAGGGCACCGAGAGTTCGGAAAACTGGGCTGAGGCCAGTCCATGGCTTGGTGGAGGTGACCAACCCCTGAATTAGTTATGTGTGGAGGAGGTCTCAGTAGAGGCTGCCCGGTGAAAGGCGCCCAGAAAAGACAGCTTCTGATTCTGTGACTATAATAATACCAGTTTATTCTGTGCAAATTAGATTCCAGCTCTGGTCCCCCCACGGCTTGCCGTGTGGCCAGCTCTGGGTGCCTTCCACTTGTGCGGCGGGCTGTGCGTGAGCCTCTAACCTGTGCCCCCTCGCTGCCACCCCCTCCCCTTGATTTACAGAACTGTTGAGCAGCCACCAGCAAATCCTTCCCCACAGCATTGCATGGTGCAGAGAAATGATGAACTGCAGCAGAGTCCCTTCTCCAGAAAACACTTAATTTGGGGATGAGAGACAGTAACCCTGATTGTTGCAGTCAGGTTTATCCAGAGACAGGAAGAAAAGCAATATATTTACTTGATTTAAAATTAGCCCCACATAGTCACCAGTGAGATCCTGTCAGGTTCCTTTATGCCGATTCCGCTTTTAAAAACTGTTTTATCCATTGGGCAAATCTCTCTGGTTTCTGTGCTCGAAGTCTGTCAGCTAATGGAAGCAGGATAGAAAAAGACCCCCTCAGTGTAGAGAAATTGACAGTCGGTATGGAAAGGGAATTAGGGGGAATATATAGAAGAAAAAGGTGATATAACAGAGCCGGCTTAAACAAATCTTTCAATGGATACAGCAGTTAGGACAATCAAGGTAGCAAAATGACACAGATGATGACAACTGCCATAGAGTTCCTACTATGCACCAGACACTGTTCTAAGCAAATTACATGCATTATTTCATTTAATCCTTTGAGCTAGATACTCCCAGCTCCATTTTACAGATGAGGAAACTGAGACTCAGAAACGCGAAGTAATTTGCCCAAAGTCATAAAACGAATAAATGACCAAGCTCTCGTCTCTCTGGAGAGATCCAGACTTGAACTTGCATGTACATGGTTTTGACTCTGGGGGTCAACCATGCCTAAAGAGTAGGCTGGGGGCGCCATGCTTTGTCCTTGAGAAGAAAGCCCCTTCTCAAACATCTCAGAAGAGCAAACCTGGCTATGCTGTCTGCAGAGGCTTTGCCTTCGATGGTCTTTAATTTTAACTTAATTTCAGACACTGGAACTCAGTAGCCAAGTGATAGATCAGGAGGAGAGCCTGGACCTTGAAACCAGTCAGATCTGGGGTCAGTTACTGTGTCATTTCCAGTCTGGAAAGTATGTTTGCAGTCATGCAGCCTCCCTGAGCCTCTAGTGTTTGTTTGTTTGTTTGTTTTCCATCTGAAATGAGAATAATAGTAATTTTCTCAAGGTTTATGTAAGGATAGAATGAAATAACATGCAATCCCTTGACACATGGCATGTGCTCAGAGGTAGGATCTCCTCCCTGGGCTCTGAACACCCTTCGTTTCTATCTATTCCTCCTAAGACTGAGTCGTAGAACTTCCCACTTAATGGAAGGCAGCATTAAAGTGAGTTTGGAAACTAGGACAGAAAATTTATCCGTAATCCCACCATTATAATTCAAAGTCTGATGTCATTTTTACATGTGTCTTTCCAGATTTTTTTTCTTTTGCATATCTATCTGGGTTTGCAGAGATGCAGTCAGCAAAAAAATGCAATTTTATGTCTTGCCTTTTTTTTTGCCTTAGCATTCTATCCTCAGCATTTGCCCTCATTGCTGGTTGTCGTAGTCATTTTTGTATAATGATAGCACTGCATTCCATCCAGTGCCTGTCAGCTAAGTCGTTCCATGTTTACACGTCTATGTTGTTTCTAGTCTTTCTGCTCTTGCCCTGCTGTCTGCATCCCTGTGTACGGAACCCCTGGGCTTGGAACTTGTGAATGTCACAGCTTCATAGCAAAACCAGAACTGGGACCTCGGGAATGAAACTCTATCCTCTCGTTGCTGTCGTTTTGACTTTCTGGTTTGTTTTGTTTTGTTTTGTTTTGTTGTTTTCCCCATTAGATGACCCTAGTCCAAGAACAGCAATGACTTATATTTTACAGAAATGATAACAGTTAAAAACAAAAGAAAACCAAACTGAGCGCTAATATAAAACAGTAAAGTGGGTAGCCACATAACCGGGTTGGTTCACACTGCCTTTTGAAACCAAAAATGCCACTTGAATCAACAGTTTCTTGTGGTTATTACTGTCTCTAGTCACTACCTGGAGCTGCTAATTTACAGATGCAAGTGGGTTCGTGCATTTGATTTTTGGAAGAAAGGGGAGCACGCACCGTGACTGGAAAAGCTCTGCTGTACTTATATTGGTGATTCCTGCACAACGACTTTGTTAATTGCCTCCTGCTGGCTGGGTGCCAGAGGAGGTGGCGGGGAGGGGAGAGAGGTGCAGTGGGGGGAGGCATCAGTGTCTGAACATGTATTGGGCATTCTTGTTAAAAATGTCAGGATGTAGCTTGCATTTTCTCGGCCATCCCTTATGTCTTGCTGGGCAGGAAAAGGGGACTGGAAAATGTCAACCCTGGGATCAGATTGACCGGAGCTGAGGGAATAAGAAACTTCCCCCACCCTAGCTCTTGGCTTTTAGAAATCATTAACATTTCAGTGTGGGTGATCCTGTGAACCCGCTACCTTTCCACAGCCTTCTTCTGAACTCTTTAGCACCTTTTCACCTTTTCATGGAGTTACGTAGTAGTTTAAAGGGAAAACCAGTATCAGGTTTCTTATTTAGGTCACTTTCAGTGTACTTGAGGAAAGTTTTACACAAATAGTTATACAAACCACAGAGTGCAGTTTAGATCATCCTAAATGTGCATTGGTGGTGAGTGGTCACCAGTAATTCTTCAGGAAAGGGAGTATGACGAATTACAATTTATTTTTTTTTCGATGGTCTGGTTCATCCTTAGAGGAGGCTGGGAGGACTGTTTCTATTTCTTAGCTTTTATGATTCCATGGCTGTTAATTTCAAATCATTTGGGTAGCATTCATTTCCTGCCATATACAGCTTTAAACATGGTTTGCTGTTGGCCAAGAAATAGTTCTTAACACCACTGGTCCCCCCGAACATTAATTGTAGCCAGTGTGTGTGTGTGTGTGTGTGTGTGTGTGTGTGTGTGTGTGTGTATGGTGGTGGTGGTGGTGGTAGTGGTGGTGGTGTTTGTGGGGTTTTTGCTGGTGGCTTTATGTTGCCCATATTTTATCTTCTTTTTAAAGTAAAAGAATGGGGCCACCTGGGTGACTCAGTCGGTTAGTCGTCTGACTTCGGCTCAGGTCATGATCTCATGGTTCATGGGTTCGAGCCCCACGTCCGGCTCTGTGCTGACAGAGCTCAGAGCCTGGAGCCTGTTTCAGATTCTGTGTCTGCCTCTCTCTCTGACCCTCCCCTACTTACGCTGTCTCTCTCTCTCTCAAAAATAAATAAAACATTAAAAAATTAAAAAAAATAATAATAAAGTAAAAGAATGAAAGGGACACCTGTGTGGTTCAGTTGGTTAAGCGTTCGACTTCAGCTCAGGTCATGATCTCACAGTTCAGGAGTTCAAGCTTACTCAAGCTCTGTGCTGACAGCTCGGAGCCTGGAGCCTGTTTCAGATTCTGTCTGTCTGTCTCTCTCTGATCCTCCCCCACTTGTTCGTTCTCTCTCTCTCTCTCTCTCTCTCTACCTCAAAAAATAAACAAACATTAAAAAAATTTAATAATACAGTAAAAGAATGAAAAAGAGGAAGTTGGATTGGGAACACAGGCTCCTAAGTTTGAAGCTTGCCTCAAATGTCTACTGGCTCCTACCCTTAGGCTGGTGATTCCTGCATAATGACTTTGTTAATTAACAAAGGTGGCCTCCTGCCACCAGGTGCAGGGGAGAACAGCTATTGGGCATTCTTGTTAAAAATGTCAGGATATAGGTTGCACTTTCTCAGGCATCTCTTGTGTCTTGCTGGGCAGGAAAAGGGGACTGGTGGTGTTGGGTAACTTACTTTCACCGCTCCCACAAAATCAGAGTATGCCAGTATAGCTTAAATGTTATTCCACTTTCCTTGTATGTATTCTCCAGTAATGATTTTTCACCCTGTCTTTATGTGAGAATTAAATTAGATAATATAAAGCATTCAGCATGTTGGCACATACTCAAATGATTCCATGTTTTGAGTTGCTGTTATTATTTTGATTATTTTCAAGGAAAAAGAGTGGTTGCTTGAGTTATGTGTTCCTTGGACTGTCTGTGGTTGAGCTTGTGTTTTATCTTTTGGGGAGGAGAGAGGACAGAAAAGGGGAAGGGAGAGAAGAGGAGTGGGGAGAGAATTGTTCCTTCTCTCTTCCCCTCTTCTGTAACCTGGAACTGTAGAATTGACCACTGCCCAGACAGTGCACAACTGTCTGGAATTACACAACGCTAGCACAACTCTGTTGTAAGACCGTGAATCAGAGAGTCAGGGTCCCTTCTGTTTTGGCTGTAAAATGACCATGACTGGTTGAACTTCACACCTCCATCTCCAATCATCCCGCTTCTCTCTCAGTACTACCTTCCACCTGACTGTGGAGAGCCTAATCTTGGTGGCACTTTCCCACCTATAGGCCTCCACCACTGGCTTCTGGGTGACTGAGTCTTCCGAGAGCCCAGGTTTGAGTGGGGTCCAGAACTGTCAAGAACAGAGGGACATGCCAGCCCCACAGCTGTGTGAGGACTGTGATAGCAGGCGGTCGGGGCCAAGGCCGCGAGGAAGCCCAGCCAGTGAACCTCCCGAAGCATCAGGTCAGCCGTGGACTGTCCTGCCCTAATTAACTTCCCTGGGACATGAGACCCTGTGATTATTTTCACCTCCAACGCTTTTTTCCACTGGCTTTTCTTTCCACTCAGCGTAAATTTTTTTTTTAAAGCACGGGCTTGATTTTGTACCTTGTTAAAATAAGAGAAAGCTTTGACAATAAAAATGTTTCTCTTCGCAAAGCTGTGAGAGTTCTATTCATCCTGGGATTACTTAATTCTTGTGACCTTTAACAAGACAGCACTTCTGCGCAGTTAGATGAGATAATTGATGCTAATGGGGAAAGGAGCAGCGCTCATTTAACTGCGTTATCTCTGAGTCGTCCTCCGTTCAGACGATTTCTCCATTAGCTTTGGAGTTGCCAATATACAGATTAAAACGGTAAGACAGTAAGCAGAAATGGGAGCTAATTCAGCCTTAGAAACATCAGTTTCCACTTCTTCCAGACACCTTAACTTCCGTCATTATTGACAACTACACACAGCCACAAGCAACACAAAGTCCCTCCTTTAGTGCCCAGGACCTCAAATACACTCAGTAAGTGTTAGCTGCTGTTTTATAATTATCCTCAACAGTACGACTATAATGGTTACAAAATACAGCCATCATGCATATGCACAGTGTACAAAGCACTTTGCCATATATTCTCATATGATACAGCAATTCTTTGAAATAATCGTCTCTCCATTTCCCGGATGCAGCTAGGACTCCAAACCAGTTTTCTTATCTCTGGTCCAGCACACTGTCCTCTGCATAACAGTATCCAGAGAGAGCAAAGGGTCAGATTCCATTTCTGTTACAGAGCACCCCCTCCTGATGAGATCAAACTTGTGAGCATTCCCTGGGTGGCTTGTGTTTGCACTAGAAATCAGAGGGATGTGCTGTGCTTCTGTCCTTTACACAGTTATGTGTGTCTTGAAGGCAGCCACACAGCCCCTCAGGGGCCCCATCAGTGACCCCTTCCACAAATGGGCCAAGCAACATAACCCTCTGTCCTCTTCACAGGATCCTGTGTTGCCGCACCCAGGCTGCTCCATGTGTGAAAGGGGATGTTTTTATAACGCCCACCTGCCTTGCGAGGTGAAGCTCGCTAGCTAGCTAGCTAGCGAGAAAGCCTTGGCGAGTGGGTGGAGCCTGGACTTCAAGCCAACTGGTGATATTTGATTTCAGGGCTTGAATAGTTGCAGATTCTAGTCTAGACTGTGCTGCTTGTGAGCCATTTAACCTTCCTTATGTTAATCGATGTCTTGGTGTCTCGGTTTCTGCATCTGTAAAATGGAGCTATTACTACTTTCAGGATTTTTGTGAGAATTAAGGAAATAATTGCATTTACTGCTTTTCGCACATGCCTGGCACTCTGCTTTATAATCACCTTCTGAGCCTTAGCGTGCACATCTGCAAATTGGGTCTGGCAGGACTGCCTTGAGGGTTAGTTGTTAACGTATACAAATTTCCCAGTGTGCTTCCTGGCATGCAGTCAGTCCTCAATAAACATAATTACTGTGGGCCTTCACATCTCCATAGATCCTTCCCTGGGTTCCTCTGGCCCTCTTAGTGTGCCAGTCACCCTCCTCTGGGCCTTCTAGTCCTTCTGAGTAGACTCTGTCCCTTGTTCATCTTCCGTGCTTGACTGTGAGCTCATGGAAGTAAGGGCTGTCTGATTACATCCTGGCTCTCCAGAGTCAGCCCTAGGTCCTGGTATAGAGTAGGCTTCTAGAAAATGTTCATCAGTGCAACAGAGGAGTGATGGTGCAAACATCACTGTGGGAGTTAGAGACTAAAGTTCTTAACTCTCTGTGTGGGGAATCAGGGCAGGCATTTCAGAGGAGGTAAGTAGGGACCACTGACAAGTCTTGAATCTTAAGATGGGATTTAAGCAGACATTTTGTACTAGATTACAAACTCAGGAAACAAGCTTCCTCGCCTTTTCAAGCATTGTTTATGTTAGGGGACAGTGTCCATTCTTTGGCGTCTCATGGTTTCTTCTAGATTGTTGCACAAGACTATTTAGCAGTTGCTACCTTGGAAGAAATATTAAAGCAGAAATACATGTACCTGCTACAAAATCAAAAAGTATAGCAGACATACATTTAGAAGCAAATCTCTCTCCTATCCCTGACCCTTAGCGTCTCTTTCCATCATTGGATGCATCTACTATTACCAATGTCTTTCATATCCTTCAGGAATATGCTAAACAGATGCAGCATTTTTTCCCCCAAAGGCAGTATATCAGACACACCATTCTGCATGTTACAGTTTTCTTTTCAGAAAAATACAAAGAGCTTCCAATGTACTTTTTTATGGTCACATAATATATTGTATGAAGGTAACTTATCTAGCCCCTTATTCATGAAGCGGTTTCTAATATTTTGCTACTACAAACATTGCTGCAGTGAATAACCTTGTATGTACATGGTTTAGTATGTATGTGAAAATATCTGGAGGAGAAATTTCTAGAAATTTCTAGAAACCTGGGACTGTCTAAATCCCAGGATAAGTGGTATGTTTATTATAAATTTGATAGCTTTTCTCAAATTGTCCTTCATAGGGTTTGTACCAACTTATGCTCATACCAACAAAGTATGAGAGAGCTTATTTCCTATTCTCTGTCAATACTGTATAATTTTAATCTTTTTTATCTTCGCCAAAGCCTATGTGAAAAATAGTATTTCAGAGTTTAACTTACATTTCTCCTATGATGAGTGATGTCGAGAGTCTTTTCATATGATTGAGAACCAATTGTATTTCTTATTTTGTAAGCTCTCTGCTCATAGTTCATATCATATGCCTGTTTTCCTGATGAGCTGTTGGATTTTGCTTATGATTTGTAGCAGTTACTTTTATATTAAGGAAATTAAACCTTTGTGCTACAGATTGCAAAATTCCCCCCTGGGTTATTTATCTTTTGAAGCAGAAGGCCACGACTTCCTGAAATGCCCCCATCCTACCCCTCTCCCTGTCCCACCAGACTGTGAGCCCTTAGGGGCAGGGTCCAGGCCTTGAGCATCTCTATGCCCCAGTCCCCCCACGTAGGGCTTGGCACTGCAAAGCTCTCTTCGGGGGCTCTTTGTTGAACTGAGCTGAACTGAACTCCTGAGTTCCCCATCCCGCCTGCCCTCCCCTATGGCTTGGGAGTTCCATTTCCACCTCCAGCAGAAAACGATGACTTTTCTCATTGCTCACCACAGCCATGCACCTGTTTGGCCTAAACTGGCACCTGCAGCCGATGGAGGGGCAGATGTATGAAATCACGGAGGACACAGCCAGCAGTTGGCCTGTGCCAACGGACGTCTCCCTGTATCCATCAGGGGGCACTGGGTTAGAGATCCCTGACAGGAAAGGCAAAGGAGCCACAGAAGGTAGGGTTGCTGTGTTGTTCATGTCGTGAGTCCTCTGTGTCTGCCTTTGAACCGAAGAGACCTTCATTATGCGCGCCATGTGCCTGACTCACAGCTCCATGCTCTGGCACTTCCTCCATCTCTCTGCACTCCACGCCGGCTGCCAGCCCACCTGTGTCTTCATCTCAGTTCCTTGCCACTGTGAGCTCATAGAGGGGCTTGGGCAGCTCTCATGGTGCTCAGCGGCATCCCATCTCATGCTTCAAGGGAAGCATTCTGGGCTTTCACACTGCTGGGTTGGCTGTCTTTGATTGTGTGGGATCAGGATGAGCCCTTATGGGGCAACCTCATGAGGCCAGCAGGCATCTCCAGGAGTGGGGTGTGGTGAAGTGGGTAGATGGTATGCTGTGATTGAAATACCCTTGGAGTATTGTGGTCTAATGGAAACACCAGTTGAGGTATTCTAACATTGACTAACGAGGTGATCTTAAGCAAATCACTTAATTGTCCTCAACAGCAGTCTTATCCTCAGTAACAGTAATCATTAGTGTTTGTGCAATTTGTTTCAAAGGTTTTTGTCAAGAGCATTTCACACTTAATCCTCACAGAGATCCTGTGAGGTAAGTATAATTCTTTTGACCCATTTTAGATGTAAAACCTCTGGGTTACATTAATTTAGTGACTTGGCCAGAGGTTGCTCAGCCAGTAAATAATGGAGCTTGGTATATGAGCCCAGGTCCAGATGACTCCAGAGCTCTTACTATCTCTATAAATTGTCCTACCTGAGTCACTGCATGATTACGAGACCCTGAAGGAGATGTCATTGAGAAATCCCACTGTACAATGGGACACAGATATTTTTCTATCAGTGGTAGAAGTGGTGCTGTGCCCTGCTTGTTCTCAGCTGTTAGCAAAGTGGTCATATCTGCCTCCAACCTTTATTGTTTATATCTTCTTTCCTATCATCTCAGATAACTTTGGGGTCATAGCACTCAAGGATATAGGTCATATATATCCAAGGATTCAAGGTCATAGCACTTCTAGGAATCCATTTGGTTAACAGGATACCACACTTGATCTTAGCCAAAATGCCAAGAAGCGATAGGTTAACAGGGTACCATATGCTTGGTTGAAGTAGCTACTCAGGACCTTTGAATGATCCTGAAGACCAAAATCAATTCTATTTTTAAAAATGCTTATTTGAGAGACAGAACACAAGTGGAGGAGGGGCAGAGAGAAAGGAAGAGAGAGAATCCGAAGGAGACTCCACACTCTCAGCACAGAGCCTGACACAGAGCTCGAATTCAGAAACTGTGAAGTCATTACCTGAGCTGAAATCAAGAGTCAGAGGCTTAACCAATGAAGCCACCCAGACACTCCCAACTCTTTCTTTTTGTTTTTTAAATATGAAATGCTTCATAAATTTGCATGTAATTCTTGCACAGGGACTATGCTAATATTCTCTGTAGTGCTCTAACAAAATCAACTCTTGACCTATGGTCATCTTTAAGGGAAGTAAGAATGGAAGCATTTCCACAGAGCCAAATCAGAACCTCTGCCTCCTTTTTCTAGGGGCAATGCCAGTCTTCTCCTTTACAAAGATGTTAAGACTTAAAACATTTAATTAATTTACACTTTCTTCACCCTTTAGTAAGGTTATGGAGGAAGCGTGGATAGGGCCACAGGAAGAGCTCTGAGTTAGTAATCAAGACCCCTGACTTCTAGCCCAGTTGCTGCCCCTTGAATTGACCTTAAGAAAATCCCTTGAAAGATTTTCTGAGCTGGGTGCCTGGTTGGTTAAGCGTCTGACTTCGGCTTAGGTCATGATCTCACAGCTCATGAGTTCAAGCCCCATGTTGGGCTCTGTGCTGACAGCTCAAAGCCTAGAGCCTGCTTCAGATTATGTCTTCCTCTCCCTCTGTCCCTCCCCCACTCATTCCTTCTCTCGTTCTCTGTTCCTCTCTCTCTCTCAAAAATAAATAAACTTAAAAAAAAAAAGGAACATGCTTTCAAAGAAAAAAAAAGGACTTCCTGAGCTTCATTCTCCTCTCTAAAAGGAGGTTATTGAGCTAAATTAGCTCCAAGGTCCAATTTAATTCACAAGTCCTACATATGAAATTGGTAATAGAATCATCAGACTAACCAGATGGTTCTTCAGAATTTTTTTTCCAGGTCAGCCCTGTCCATGGTACTGCCTGTCAGCTTGTGATTCCCTTGTCAGTTTACAGTGTCACATGCCCTATGTAAATACCATACATGTGGACCCTCTTTAGATCAGCATGTACAAATGCAGATTTAAGATACGTTGAACCCTCAAGGCATTGGAAGAGGTCTCATTTAGCAAAATGTATTTTCTTCCCTGCATGATCTCTATCAGACATTCTTGAAACAGGAGTTGGATCTATCTGAAATCTCCCATTCTAATGAAATTAGTTTGTGGGGTTTTTAGGTTTTGTTTTGTTTTACCCAAGGAGCAGGAGGTGCAGATAAGAGACAAAATAAAATTGCACCAGCTTATTGGTTTACTTTAATTGGAGTATTTTCGCTTAAAGGGATTATCTGTCATTACTAATGCAAATGGAAACCCTGTTTACAAACCCCTAAAATGCAGTGCTGTGCTGGAAAGTGGTCAGCATCAAAAGCAATTACTGTGACACAAAATACATCAGACTGGAGAAACGGAGGACAAAGCTTCCTACAGTTTATGTGAGACCACAAGGTTCTTAATTTCTCTTGCCCTGGTCAAACCAATGTCTACACAGTTTATGTTTTTAATTGTAATGTTACAAAATCTACTTCCTTAGACATCGCTCAAGGGGAAAAGTCTTTAACACTGATGTGAGTGCATATTTCCTATCCCTTCTGAGAATATTGGAGAGGAGAGCTGATTACAGAATTAAGATGAGAGCCCTTGTTTCCAGAGATGGGAGAAACAATGTGGTATGATGGGAAGAAGATAAATGAGCCTTGGAGCCGGACAGTCCGGGGCTTGAATCCTGGCTCTCAAATTTATTGGCTTTGTTAACTCATGCCAATTACTCCATCTTTTTGGGCCTTAGTTTCTTCATGTGTAAGAACAAGGATGATAATATCTGTATCTTTTCAGACTGGTGGTGAAGAGGCACTCAACAAATGTCACTTCCTTTCTTCTCATCTATGGAAATCCCAAGCCATTCCATGTCAGTTATTAGAAAACCAGAAATCCAGACTGTATAATATTTTCCCTTAAAGCCCCTACAAATAACTGGGGCGTTTTTTCATATTATAAAATGCTGTATATATTTTTTAATTATGAACATTAAATATATAATGAGCCCAATATTTTAAATGTTCATCATGTCTTTGAGAATAACCTCAAACTGCAATTTACACTGTGTTCTCAAAGTGCTGTTACCATTTCAGCGTGTCATGGGACAGAAACCAAATATGGCAGCTTTTCAAAGAAAAGCCACAAGAACTTACATGTTAACAGAAAAGGAGGGGGGAAGCATTGAATAAACAAAAATTTCTGATAGTTGAATTGGTGGGCTTAGGGATAGCATTTTTCTTCTTTCTGCAATGAAATAAAAATTGCCCATCGGTTTAAACCATGCAAATTGCTGCACGCAGGCTCAGCTGGGCTCTCCAAAATGGAACAGCTTATTTTGATAACCAAATAAATTTCCAACAGTTGCTAAGGAAACTAAAGGACTCTTTGTGCAAGTTATTGCATTGAAAAGAGCCAGAAAGGTGGAGGGAAGGGGAGAGTGTTAGTTGATTAAGAATGTAGAACCTATGTAGATGGATGTTAGTTCAAGAAAGTGAGGGCTGTGACTGGGAATGGCATGGAATTTCACTTCTTCCACATCTCCCTTGTTTGACCAACCTATCCAATCATTTCAGTAAATTGCTGAGAAATTTCTTTAATAGACATGATTGTATATTTGTACAGCATTGCTAGAGGAAGGCTGAATCTGTGTATCTTTACAGAGAACAGGACTGTTGTCAGTAAAATTTGCCTTGTGAAACATGATCATGCTGTTGGAGATTCCTAATTGTTAGTTAAGCCTCCGGGCTTGGTATTGTTTTGTTAAGTCTCCGGGGCCCCCCACAGATTATGTAGTGTCCTCTTAATAAATGCCTTGAGACCCCAATTGTTGCCCTTTAACCCTGGGTCCTGTTTGTGCTTTCCTACTTTATAAAAATTGACAATTTTTTGTGCCCCATGACACTCAGGGGGCCTTGGATCTACCTGGCCCAGCCTTGATGGTTGGGTTATTGAGACTGTGAGTCAAGTTGGACTCTTGCTCTTGAAGAGGGTCAGTGCACTCTGCCATTGACCCTTGAGTGAGACTATTGAGAGCGTCTTGGAAGAGTTTTAATTAACCAGTTAGCACTTTAATGCTTTAAGAAGCCATATTCTAACAAATAAAGAGAACCCCAAATGGCTTTATCTTTGAATGGTTTCTTAAGCATTCAGTAGTTACATCTTAACAGTTGAGAATAAACTGAACCAATGAACGTGAAGTGTGGGAGGGCAGCATGTATTAAGAGCAAGAAATGATAGCTAATACTACTACTGATTTCCCACTTCTACCTTTAGTGCTATTACTACTATTACTATTATTACTTCTGTTGTTGTCATCATTATTATTTTCCAGAATGTGGGTGGGGATAGAAAGAATTTTATACACCTGTCTCCCCCAACTCCCTCCATCCTCTGCCACCTCTCCTTACCATTGGTGGGCATTGCTGTGTGTGATGTAGTCTCTGTCTTAGCACTCACAGTATGGTGCTCAGCTGTAAGAACAGAGGATCTGAAAGAGGAAGGCAGGAAGAGCTGAGTGTGGCTTCACTCTGAACAACGGCTGGCCCAGCCAGTCTCCTGCCTCTCTCCCATCAGGCACAGGCAGTCTTTACACTGTACGTCTTTTTCCTCAGAAGCCCCCATCTCGTCCCTATGTATAGTCCAACAGGGTCACCACTGGGGACCAGAGTAGAGGTGATAAAGGTTAAATCCCCAGATGGGGTCCTCTTTTCCCTCAAAAACATCACCTCTAGGCTAGGCCGTGGTCCCTTCCCTAAGGATCTGGACCAGGTGACTTTTAGTACAAAGGCCCTTCTGAACCGAAGCCCGAGTGGCCCTCACAGACTCAGCCAAGAGTCTGGGCCATGGTGGCCAGTGTGCCCTAGAACAGGTTGGACGATTTTTATTTGATTGTGTACACACCAGAGACAGTGCTTTTCTCCCATTTTGGCCCATGGTGGTGAAATACGAGAATACTAGAACAGAATATTCCCTTTTTATCATTCCTCGGGTGTAAGAGCCAACTTATGTACGCCTCTGGGGCCTGCACACCTCTGGAGAGAAGCTCTGGGCTGGCTTCTGACCTTATGGGGTTCAGGACTCAGCTGATACAGTAGCCATCTCCCAAAATACATGCTTACTGGAGGAGAAAATGAACCGGGCAGGGTGCTCCAACAGCATGCCAAAATGTGGGGGAAGTTTTCATTATTTATTCTCAGGGATAGGAATTATTTTACTGCAGACAATTCTGAAATCCCATCAGCCCCGATTCCCACCCACTCACAAAGGAAACGAACGAGTCCTTGGAATTAGCAGTCTCAGGCGGATTTTGATGCAGTTTCTAGGAGGAAACTCAGTTCTGCCTTCCTAGCAGAATGATAAGCACAAGGGTACACTATTTTCTACCTAGAAAACAAAAGAGTTGTGGTATTGGGAGCCCCCAAATCAGATAAGACTGTGAAAGTAATTCTTTTCCGACTTAATGCGTGGTGAATTTGGCTTCTGTCTTTGAACTTTGAATCACAGTTTGGTGGTTTTTGTGTGTCTGCATTTTCAAGGTAAAAGTCTGGGGCACATTCCTTCCATAAAGGAATTAAATGCAAGCTCTTTCCCATGCTAATGACAGAATACTAGTGGTACTTTTATTGAGAGCCTGCGTTTTAACTTTTTTTTGTTGGCATATTTTTAATTAAAATAACATTTAATGGTTTGAAGCTAAAAACCTGATGTTTCTGCCGAGGAGTTTATAAAGGAATGATAACATATGGAGAAGTTTAACATTTAAATTGAATTTTATTATTTAAAACAGTAAAATATTTTATGACTACAACAATGCCCTGCCAAGCTCCATTTCAGCATCAAATGTGCTTTGTAAGGAATCCTTACAAAGCTCAGGAAAAAAAAGACATTTTAATTTCTTATTCCCCAAGTGCTTTTTATAAAAAGTTCTCAGAAACGTGTTTTCTTTACAAATGGTTTCTTTTTCTTAAAGCCTCTCCTCAAACATGCCTAACAACAAATCTTGGAACTAAGATACCCAAGGGATTCTTCCTTGCAACACATAAGACGTAGTCTGCTGGCTGGCCATGTGGCTAGTCAGTGTGCTAAGGGTGGTCTTCTGACATCCCTGTCACCTCCTTCTGTCCCCTCCTAACTTCCCAGCAGGCTGATGTCTGGCAGGAAGTCAGGTTTATATTTTTCACATGTGTGTGTGTTTAATTAGTTAACAGGAAGTTTGATAAGCCGCCTTCCTTCCTGGCACTTCTGGTGCCCCCAGAAAGCTGTCACTCCCCTGATTGGTGACAGAAATGGGTGAGGGACCATATTTCTGACCCCAGTCCCCTGCAACCTGCAGGGTCAAGGGCCTTGGTTGGTTTAATTTCCAAGCACGCCATAGGCTTTGTGCCTGAACTTGAGAAATTCCCTCAGCGGTACCTACGTTAGCACAAAACTGATATTCAAAGACCTCCATCCAAGGCATTTTTAAAAGTATCCCTTCCATTCAAGAGTTACCCCCTTTTTCATCTTCCCCACCCCAACTCCTGCTCCTCACATAAACCCCCAGCCACATGTCTTAGCCTTAGAATTTGGCTTCCAATTATACATAAACTAGTAAACTTGTAAAATAACTTATGCCATTCAGGTCATGCTTCCCACTGCTGCTGGGACCATTTTAAGTTGGAAATTTAATAACAACACCTTCTTCACCCTGTCCTTTCTATTTTAGTGTGCATGCTTTTACATACACACACACACACACACACACACACACACACACACAGTTATTCTCATGTGACCGCCAATGATTATTTTGGGGATCAGAATATATCTTAACAAGCTGTGAAATTATGCAGTGTACAGATGGCCCTTGAGGAGGACCCATACTGCTTTGAAAGAATGCATATTTTTAGCAGAACAGTTTGAGCATCACTGGAAAAAAAAAGTTGTGGACATTCTTCCTCCTCAGTGGGGAGGGGGAGTGGGGGCTGGTGGTGGAACATGGTGGAAGTGTGAGGCACAGGGGAGTCCTGCTGTTTGGGGCTCCCATCCCTTATTTCACTTGGGCCAACTGCTCTTTTTGTCTTCCCTTCCCTGTGTCTTGGTAGGAAAGCCCAGTAGTTTCTTTCCAGAGGACAGTTTCATAGACTCTGGAGAAATCGACGTGGGGAGACGGGCTTCCCAGAAGATTCCTCCTGGCACTTTCTGGAGATCGCAGGTGTTTATAGACCATCCTGTGCATCTGAAATTCAATGTGTCTCTGGGAAAGGCAGCTCTGGTTGGCATCTACGGCAGAAAAGGCCTTCCTCCTTCACACACGCAGGTAACCAGAACACCACGCCCCCTGCCGATCCGTAGGGGCTGCTACCTCATATCTTAGCCCAAAGTCAGGAAGCCTAACGCTCATACCGGGAGCCTTGTGTTTGAAGAGCATTTCACGTATCTTATAGCCCATTCCTCCATATAACCCAAGACCCTACCTTTCAGATGAGTAAGGTTATTTCCCTGGGGTTTTTTTTAAGGAGAGGGAATTTTAGGAAATAACTCAAATAACTTCTCTACTATTACCCAGTCACCTAAGTGAAATGATCCAAGAAATATAATCCGAAGAGAAAAGCATGCACTTTAGACTCAGACAGACTTGAATTTGAATCCTCTCGTTATCAACTATGATAACTGTGGCCTGGTACTTATCCACTCAGAGCAAGTTTCTAACGTCTCCAGTGATGATAACAATACCCACTTTGTAGGGCTGCTGAGGAGAATCAAGAAAATTTATAAGGCAGCTCGTGCAGATCTGGCTTAGAATACATGTTACCTCCCTGGTTTCTTACATTTCTTCTCTCCTTTGGGGTTTCACATTTGCCCCGATACATGCACACCAGAAACACCTAACAGCTCCTCTACGATGGCTGACATAACACCAGTCGTGATGGGTAAGGAACAGACTGGCTAGGATCTGTCAGCAATTGTATCTGATCCAGCATGTAATCACTGATAGAATTTTGAGCTAATCCTGTTTAGTTCCCCTCAAACTGCTCCCTGAAACTGAAACAGTTAGAAAGGATCATTGGCAGCAGGAAGATAGAGATCAGAATCTCACTTGGACTTGACTGACAGTTAAGGCACACTTGCTGCTCCTGTCCCAAGCCTCAAGCCCTGGGACTCTCAGCACCCCTCGCATGGAGCCAGGGTTCAGTCTTTCGGTGGCTGGATTTCTGATCACGTGCCCGCCACTGGAAAAGCATGGTTATCCTGGCACAGACTCAGCCAGATGAAGACTGCCCACGTATACACCAAATTAAAGAAAAATGAGGCAGCAAGAAAATAATGTGCTATTTATGCTTCATTCATAAGAGAATGAGGAGACTATTAACCATGAGAAACAGAGGTCTGGGGGTGGGGGGAAATGATGTTGGTTGATCCCCCTTCGTGTGGCTCTAGCCTCTTGGCCTGTTCTCAGGTTGTGTTTCCTCATGTGCTCCCCAGAAGCGTGAGGAAGGAATGTAGCTTCATGGCCAAGCAGACACACTGCTAAGTATGCTTTCTTTGTACTTCTAGTTTGATTTTGTGGAGCTGTTGGATGGACGACGGCTCCTGACCCAGGAAGCACGGAGCCTGGAGGGACCCCAGCGCCAGTCTCGGGGGGTCATCCCCCCATCTAGTCACGAGACCGGCTTCATCCAGTATTTGGATTCGGGAATCTGGCACCTGGCTTTTTACAATGATGGGAAGGAGTCTGAAGTGGTTTCTTTCCTCACCACGGCCATAGGTAAGGAGCCTCCAGCCATCTGGGGTCTGTGAGATTTTGTCTCTTTGGGTGAGAGGACCCTGGAGATTCTGAGGGTTGGAACCAGCAAAGGAGTGTGTCTTGCCCGCTGCTGTGGATGCCACCTGGAGTCTGGCATGAGTCCATCCTGACCGGTCTTGCTGGACAGGGGTGGGAGTGGGATCCAGGGAAAGGAGGAATGACGGGAGGGGCTGGCCGACCATTCTGGGCTGTTTACCCACTGCCTTTCTTGTGTCACGTGTGGACCGGCTGCTACATTTAACAACCGAGGTTGTGGTTGGGACACCTGGGTGCCTCGGTCGGTTAAGCGTCCAACTTCAGCCCAGGTCATGATCTCATGGTTTGTGAATTTGAGCCCTGCGTCATTCTCTGTGCTGACAGCTCAGAGCCTGGAGCCTGCTTCAGATTCTGTGTCTCCCTCTCTCTCCCCCTCCCCCGCTTGTGCTCTATCTCTTTCTGTCTCCCAAAAATAAATTTTAAAAAAATTATTATTTTTCTTTTTTAAAACAACTGAGGGGTAGAATTGACAGCAAGATGGAAATGCAGCCTGACCAGCCACACAGAGGCAACATCTCTCTTCTCACTTCTCCCCGACACCTGTATTTGTCTTTATATCTTCCTTGGCTCAACTCACTGATTTGTGATTTGGGTTTTTGTTTTTGAGTGCGTATAGCTTTTTGTTTATTTATTTGTTTTGTTCTGGGAGCTAATAGTCCCTGGCAGTTGAGAAAAGAAGATGAAAGCTCAGAGAGAGGGGGAGAATAGCAGAGCCAAGGCTGGATAAACAGTGTCATCAGTCAGATTGGGGTCCTGCTGAAAACAGAGATGTCTTGATCTCTGACAGTGAGCAAGCTGCCACATTTGGAATAGGGCTTAACACCTCTGTCCCTCATCACAGCTCTTGGCCCTCAACCAAAGAGGGCCTCAGCTCTCTGTTCAGCTCACCCCCCAAGTCTGGAGAGCCTGGCATCTTGTTCTAAGGAGTTTCTCTTCTTTACCTACACATTCCATAGAATCTGTCTCCTCCTTGGATGGCCACAGGCAGGACACAGTGGTCTCGGAGGCTCAGGTCGGAAAACATCTCTTCTGGTCGTATGTTGGAAGCATTAGGACATAGCCTGGAAACAAAATCTCCTGCAGAAAAATAAAACTTACAGAAAATAAAACTCCACTAACCGGAATGCACAGAAATAGGGTTTCTGCCTAAATGAAAAGCTTTATGTGGTACAGAGTTCACCTCAAAACTCTGTCTCAGTCCTTGGCTAGGAATCTCTCTGACATGGAAAAGAGAGTTAAATAAAAACCTCTGAAGCTGGTGGTCGGTTCCTAAAAGTCCCACAGAAGCCTGGCTCTTCTTCTACACAGCAGTAATCATTTTCAGGCCATTTTCCCCTTCTTTGCAATTTTGTCCTTAGTGTCAAGGCAGAAAATACCTTCCCATTAAATACGGCCATGGTTTATACATCTCTGCGGTCCCTGCAGGCTCAGCATTCTACCCTCTTGGCAAAATGAGGGCAATGGAGGCCCTCGGTTGCATCAGCCCCAGTGTAGGAAACCCTGCCTTGCGGTGGCCTTGATTTGGAGGCATCTGCCCCAGCTGCTGGTCTCCAAGTGCTTACAGGGCAAGGACTTACACGTCATCTTCTCTACTCCCTGACTCCCAGCCCAGGCCCTGACATGCAGGGTCACTGGGTTAACAAGGGCATGGGCACCCCCGTGGCCCATCCTCTGCTCAGCCTCCCACTGGCAGGATCGTCAGCAGCCACAGGCTTGGCAGTTGGGGCTGCCGCTGGCTTCCTCCCCTGATGCCGCCTTCTGAGGTGGAGTGGAAAGAATGCTCTGCTCCGAATCTCCACCACTAACTTGTGTTTTGACCCTACACAAATCACTTACGTTTTCCAGCTCCCGGTTCCTCTAGAGTCTGGATTTGAGGCTGCGGCTCGGTGGTTGCCGGTGACCTGCAGGCTGTAAGGGCAGCCCCTCCCCCCTGTCCCCCGAGAGCCAGCTGTGGTCCTCACCATCAACTAGGCTGTCACTCTGTGGGGTTTGCCAGGCTCCAGACCCTGTTTCTTTCCCCTTTCTGGCCACAGTGGCTTCATTTTTAGGGCCATGGATTATCGAGTCATTAGTGGTACCTGAGTGAGAATTTTGTGGTCTCAATCTGATTTCTCCGAGGCACAGTTCACTGTCATTTCCGCCCAGAACTGAGATCTCTTACAGTCAGAATTCTTTATTTTTAATAACTGAGCATAAATATGAAAGGATATTAATATCAACCCCCAAAGAAAGCTACTCTTAATTAGGATGTGACTCTCAAAGAAGTAAAATGGAGGTGCAGTTAGGTACCTTTGGCAACTTGGCTTGTCAGAGCTTGCTAACCTGTTTTGTCATAATTAAGGCCACGGGCTTGCTTTTCCCTGTGGCTCTCCTGTTCTTACCTTAATGATGAAGTCTGCCTTCACCTCCTTAACCTTGTGATGTCCTTTAGCACAGACAGGTTCTCCTGAGCTTCTCAGAGTTTGGTGAACCATTTGGTATCTTGTTAAAATACAGATTCTCCTTCAGTAGGTGGGGGTAGGCCCTTAGAGCCTACATTTCTCACCAGCACCCAGTGACACCAGTACTACTCATCTGTGGACCATGTTTTCAGGCGACAGGGTTATGGTATCTTATGAAGGGTCCCAAATACTGTTGTGCAAAGCAGTCACCTGGAAAGCTAGCTCAAAATTCAGATTCCTGTAGCCTGTCCCCAGGAATTATGACCCACTAGGCCTGAGACAGAGCCAGATAATCCTAATTCCGGGGCCTGTCAACTAAGCCTTGAGAACAAATGTCTCCTGAGCACTGCTTTCTCTCCTTCCTGCCCTTACTGTCCCACACTAGCTCTATCACCATTGTCAGGTCACCTCTCTGAAGTCCATTTTTCTTAGATAGAAAATGAAATAGTAATAGTACTTTGTGGTCCCCTTCCTGAAGATCAGAGCAGATATAAAGTGCCCAGCACAGGCTTTAACCCTATAAGCACCCAATAAATAAATATTCTCCTCTTCCCTCCTTCTCCTTCTACCTTTCTCTTGCTTCCTTTCAGACTTGTCTGTCTTCCTTTGAGCCACAGTGGTTTTTTTAATGAATACTTTTTTTTCCTTTAATACAAAGACAGATTCTGATGTTGCTATTAATCCCTCTCTCCCCATGAGTTCATGGCATTGAGTCTCGGCTGTCTGTGACTGTTACCTGTGAGCCCTGAGTTGTAATTTGTCTTGGCAGGTTAATTAAAAGTTTGGGCCTTGTTTTAGTGAACTCATTATGGTCCCAATATACAACTGTAACTCTCAGGTTTGCTTAACACACAGATTGGAATATGACCCTCCCTGCATTACATGTTGAAATGCAGACACAGAATTTAAGAAGATCTGAGATGTCAGAATCCAGAGTATTTATGTCTGTTTGTAATTAAGTAACAGGAGAAATAATTGTGTTTAATTTAACAAATGGCTGTATTGTGTACGCTTTTGCTTTTCCCTCCGTTTAATGCAATCCAGCTGATGATTTTAAATTAAATGAGTTTATCTTCTGCCTTGAAAAAATCTAAAAGCAGTTTAATAACTGTATACATAAATATATACACACAGAAACCTGATGTTACAGACTTTTCTCTGAACCAGATGCATTTACACACACATGCGCGCACACACACACGCACGCGCGCACACACACACACACACACACACACACACTCCCAACTGAAACCAAGCAAGTTTTAGAATAAAACAGAGCAGCTGTCTTCAGAAAGAGCAGCTTTTCCCCCACATGTGAAGATCCAGAATCTGAAGGTAATGTTGTTTCTGGTCCTGTCTTCATTGGCGGGGGGTGGGGGGGGGGTGGGGAGTGAGGCGATGGGTAGCCATGCTGACACTAAATTAAGTAGGAGGTTCTATACCAATAGCCAAAATACAGTTCACTATTGCAGTTTACAAAGGGCTTCAAATATATTCTTTAGGCCTCTAGATAACACGATGAGGTGATTATTCTTATTTTTATGATCACCCCCAATTGCAGAGCAGTAGGAAATTGAGGTTCAGGGATGGTAAGAGAAAAGCTGGAACTTGAATTTATATCTGTCTGACTCCAAAGCTTGGGATCTTCCTTCTTTAGCAATCTGCCTCCTTCCCAGGATCAAGTTTTTTTGGGGGGTATCACACTTCTCTTTTCTACCTATTTATTCATTCATTAAAACTCAGGAGGATGCCCGGGCACCCGGGTGGCTCAGTCGGTTAAGTGTCTGACTTTGGCTCAGGTCATGATCCGATGGTTCCTGGGTTCGAGCCCCGTGTCAGGCTCTGTGCTGACAGCCGTCTCAGAGCCTGGAGTCTACTTCAGATTCTGTATCTCCCTGTCTCTCTGCCCCTCCCCTGCTCACACTGTCTCTCTCTCTCTCTCTCTGAAGTAAATAAAACATTAAAAAAAGATTAAAAAAAGATAAAAAAATAAATAAGTAAAAATAAATTTAAAAAATTTGAAACAAAAACTCAGGAGGGTGCCTACTGTGTGTTCTGGACCATGCTTAAATCTTTTCTGCATGTGATTTAACCCTCATAAGAACCTTAGACAATATGTATTTTGATCTCAGCTTTACAGATGAAGAAATTGAGGCCCAAAGAGAAATTGAGGCCAAAGTCACGCAGTTAGTAAGGGCAGGGCTAGGATGGCAGCTTAGTCCCCCAATCCTATGCTCTCCCCTTTATGCCCCACAGTCTTACTATCTGCTATGATACAATTAAATATTTTATTTCCATTTGTATTATATGGAGTTTAATTTCCCTTTAATTAACTTTCAATATTAGTAAGCATCTTACATTAACCCAAGTTTCCTTGGAAAGTCATTAAAAAGACCATGGCAGAGGGGAGGGGAGGAACCTCATAGCATCCAAAACTTTAAAAAGATATTTTTTCAGATGAATTATTTGCAACCCCAAGATCTGACAAGTCAGTGCTGTAGTGTTTTGGGTCTTTAGAGAGCATCTTTTCCCGGGTTTCAGGTTGGTGCTGAAGCATTAAAGGACAGATCACCCTGACATGGTGGCCATGGGGCCCAGGCTGGGAAGCAACAGGGATGCCCCACAGTGGTTTTAGAAACACAGAGAAAAGAAATGAGAATCATTATTAGAAGACATAGAACCTGGCCATTTTTATGAGAAATGTGCCCTTGCCTTCGCGGTCTGAGGACATTTGTGCTAATTAAAGGGAAGAATCCTTTGGTTCAAGCCCGGGCAGCTGCTATAAATCGGCCTATGTCCAGGGACTGGAAGCCCATTTAATCCCTCCCTCCCTCCTTCCCTCCCTCCCTCCCTCCTCTCCCTCCCTCCCTCCCTTCCTCCCTCCTCCTCCCTTCTTTCCCTCCCTCCTTCCTTCCTTCCTCCAACAAATAGTGCTTTCCTGCCTTTTCCCAAGTTGCAGTTACAAAGAAGGTATGGCCTGGTTTCTGGCAAAAGTAGCTCATGGTCTGAATTAGGGAGATGAAGCATCGACACAGGCAGTGTCTCTAATCCAAGGAAAGGAGAAAGAAAGGTCTTCCTGGAGCCACTGGTCAGGGCGCCATGAGGGTTGGCGTGTCCAGCTGGATGGGTCAGGAGGGCTCTCTGGATGAAGTGAGATTTGATGGGACCCTAAGGATGGATAGAATCTCCACCTCTAAAGAAGGAAAATGGGGGCGCCTGGGTGGCTCAGTTGGTTAAGTGCCTGACTTCAGCTCAGGTCATGAACTCACCGTTTGTGAGTTCAAGCCCCACGTCAGGCTCTGTGCTGACAGCTCAGAGTCTGGAACCTGCTTGGGATTCTGTGTCTCCCTCGCTCTCTGCCCCTCCCCGACTCGCACTCTGTCTCTCTGTCTCAAAAATAAATAAACATTAAAAAAAAAAAAGAAGAAGGAAAATGGGAAGGGGGTGGGGTTGTTGAGGAATCTGTTCTGGGTAGTAAGAACAGAGTGAGCAAAAGGGAGATACGTAAAAATGAAAAGCTCACTCTAAGGAGCCAGAAATTCTGTCTGACCAGAACACAGGATGCCCTGAGAGGGAGGAGGGAGTTATTGGACAGAAGCTTGGATGCCACCCCAAGGACAAGTTTATTCTGCAGGTATTAGGTGCCATTGCAGGCTTTTGAGCAAGGGAATAAAGTGATTAGAGCTGGAGAGTTTCTCTTAGGGGGACCACAACAAGAGCTCATTAATTTATGTAACCAGAAGAGGTTGCTGGGATTGAACTTTGTGATTTCAGGAGACAAAGAAGGGAGGGAAAGGGGGCACCAAGGACAGAAGTACTGGTTCAAGGTTGGGGCTGGTGTTTTGATCTGCTGTGTCTGCACCCCATTCCTTTTTCCCTAGATGTGAATAGATACTTTCACGTAAGCCTCTGTCTTCCAGGGGTAGTCGAAATGGGGTCCTTGATAATCTGCCAGAGACCACCCCCCCACCCCCGGACAGTGCTGTTTCTGTACTTCCTTTGCTTTGATCAGGTGAGACTACTGTTCGTTAGCCTCTGAGTGCATTTGCAAGCATCTAGAGAGAGAAAGCCCTGGTATCATATATTCTAACTTGTGTAAAATCCTGCACCACTTCAAAGAAAAGACTAAGAAAAGTGATTGCAGAATGATTTTCAGTTTTTAATAAGCTCTGCCCCCACCATTCCCCACAGCCCCTTCCTCTGAATTATACGATAGAATGCAGCAATGAAGGATCAAGGTCTCCCGGTAATCAGCTCACCTTCTTGTAAATGACATTGGCAGCACTTTGTGAAATTTCTGCTGGAAATACTTCTTTGGAAAAGAGCCCTGTGAATTCACCTCTCCCTGATAGCAGTGATTTATTCAGAACAGTCTGGTGGAAGTGGAATAAAACCGTCGGCCGAGGGAGAGCTCACGTCAGTACATTGGGGACAGACTGGGGCCAAAAATCTGTTTTGTGGCGTAGAGCTAGGGATATCGGAGCGCTACCTCTGCAGACTCGGGACTAGCCCTGCAGGCAGCCGCCCCTGCTCCCCGAAGATGATTGGGGAGGGATCTGCTGCCCCCGGGGTCTGCCTGGGACTGCAGAACCTTCTGCGTTCTCTGGGACCTGGGACCTCAAGAGCGGGAAAGAAGAAAAGATAGCTCAAGGATGCAAGAGGTACCAAGCAGTAAAGCTTGTCTCTGTGAAAACCATTAGAAATGCATTTGGTGTGCAAATAACAGCACCTTTGCCAGCATGGCTTTTCACTGGAAACTTGGTGTTCTCGTGCACGCTCCCAGTCTGGGGTGTGTCCATCCAGGGCCAGCACGGCATCCGGTAGTGGAATCAGGGACCAGGCTCTTTCCCGCCTTGTGCCCTGCCGTCCTCAGCTCTCACTGTTGTTTTCACGCTTGTTCCCTCCTGGTCCCAACGTGGCTGCTGCAGCTTCAGGACTCGGCCTCGTAAGAAAGGGGAGGGAAGCAGGGACGCTAATTTTTTCCCAAACACCCAGCTCCTCGGCATGGCCACATCACTTGGGTGCTCAGAGCTGTGGAGAAGTCTGAGCCAGTGAGTGTCTGTAGCTTACCACACTGACACTCCAAACCAAATTCACATTCTCTCAGGTCAGTATCTGTCATAGACGTCACTGAGTGTGTTTGGTTCAGCAAGCCTCTCGCTGCCAACCCCTGGCCTGGCATTTAGGTGCATCCATGAGGCAGCACCGTACTTGCCCTTGAGGTTCTCACCGGCCAGTAAGTGAGGCTGAGGAAAAGGAGAAGCTGCCCATATAACTGGCGAGGAGGGAAAGGCTTCATTCAGTCTCTTTACAGCAATAAGGAACCGAGGCGTCTCGGAGTACTCCTTGAAGCCCCTTGTGTGATGCCCTAAAGGGGATGGACACGATGAACAGGTCCAGAGGGGTTAGAGGCGGACCTGGATGCTATGTTCATTTTCTCATTCAACCAGCATTCACTGACTGCCTTTTACATGCCACGTCCTGCATGTGCTTAATGTCCCTGTCATATGAAACATAGTCCTGCTTCTTCTTGCCCTTGTGTCATTTATAGACATGCTCAGGATAGTTTGACATAGGATCTTAAATTTCAATACAGTCATCAAATATTTATGTAAACACAGAATGGTAAATAGAAAGACCCATCGTGGCAAACAGAAGACTTAAAGTGCTGGGGCAAGGTAGGAACAGGGGTTGTTTAGGTTAAGGTTTGGAGAAAGAACATACCACAGGGGCAAGAGCTTATACACACAAAGGCCCTGGATAGACAATGGCCGGAGTGTTCAGGGAACTTGAGGATGGTCACGTGTGTGGCATGGGGATCAAAAGGCTGAGTGGTTTCGGGTAAGGCTAGAGAGGTACCAGAAGCCCGCTGGTATGGGGATTTAAGATGGCCTGCAAAGAGTTCTGTTTTTCAATTTATCCTGAGGGTAGCAGGAAGCCACTGTGGGACTTTGAGCTAGAGTGACTGAATGTGGTTTGCATATTGGAGCTGAGACACCAGTGAGGAGGCTGTGACAGAGTCGGAGCGGGGGCTCAGGCTGGCCTGGACCAGAATGGAGGCCTTGGAAATGGAGGAATGAAATGAACAAGTTTGAGCTATATACTGACCCTTGGAGATTATTAGCAAAGGCCAGCTATTAAGATGATGTTTTCTGAAGGAGGAGATGAAAGCAGGAGAGAAGAGGGTTGAGGAATGGTCTGTTTCAGGGGCAGGTGAAGCCATGCAGCTGGCAGAGAAGAGGGTGAAGGTCAGAGAGCTGAGGGGAGGGCCTGGAAGAGTGTGCTGGCCGGAAGTTTTGCAGATGGAGTCTAGATACTTTAGGACCGCCTCATTCTAGCATTTCAGCCACCTTCCTCAGTCCATAGCCAGAGCTTCCATTCATGGCTGGTATGTGTTTTGCAGCCATGGGGTAGAATAGAATGCCAAGAGCCTTTGCAAACTTGTTAGTTATATAAATAGCACTTCTAAAGGTAGAAAAATTGAGGCTTAGAGAAGTCACATGACCTGTCTAGGGTCCCACAGCCACTGAGAAACAGAGCCAGGGTCATGGCCACAACACTCTGCTGACTCAGTACCAGTTCTTCCCCAGGCACTATACTACGTCATCATCACTTGGTCCCCACACACCCTGGAAGTTATGTCACGCATGGTCCCATGTTATAGAGAAATGAGGCTCAGAGATCCGGTGCTATTTGCCGAGATCTCATGTAGGAAATAGCAGAGTGAGGGTGGCCACCCTCTTATGTCTTTGTGACCAGGTTTCTAGCACATGATGACCTCCGCATGCACGTTATAACACTCAGGATCAGACGGCCGGATACGCAGGGTCTTAGAGATGGTGGCATTCACACCTCCTAGTCTCGCAGTGGTCCCGGCATCGTGCCTGCCACCACCAGCAGCCACAGGGGACCCGTCTGCCTGTTCTAAAGAGCACCCAGACCTTTACTCCTGCCGGAGGAACCCCGACACCCACCCCCATTCAGGTGGAGTTTCCCATCGAAGATATCTGGCTTGATGGTTTGGTTTTTAGGTAGTGATGGTTTCATTTTTATATCTGATGATTGAATTTTTATTTTTGATTGCTTTTCCCTCTCACAGTTGACGAAGGCAGTTACTCATCCACGTCTAGCCAGCTAGCTTCTCTATTGCAGAGCAGGGCCTTTAAGAGGGCTCTCGTACAGGGCTATCTTTCCTCTTTCCCGTCACACTGCCACCAATGTGCAGGACCTGATTGACGTATTTCTCTAACACCCTTTTAGGAATAACCCTAGCCGAAGCCTGCTGCACTTGGCATTGGTGGTAGATAGTTGGAAGTCATTGTGGCCCGAGAGAGATGGTGTGGCCCAGAGAAAGGGCAAAGAGTCAAATGGTCCTGGGTTTGAATTCTGACATCACTATTTACGAGCTAAGGGACTTAGGCTGAGTTGAGCCACACCCAATTCACCTGTAATTAAGAATAAAACCTCACCCTACTTTAGAGGGCCTGACAACTGTGTGAGAGCATGTCGTTGATGGTACATTCTTAGTATGTTTTTAAATGTCTCTTAATTATTCGACGCTTGCTGAACATCTGCTTTTCTAAGTGCCAGAGATTCGTCAGTGAATTGAACACACACCTTGTCCTCCAAGAGCCTATAGTGAACTTAGAGAACTGCCCCTTTCGTAAATAACTGCAATGTGATGTGGTCCGCACCAATGGGGAATCTGCATGAGCTCCCACGGGAGCAGAGAGGAGGGCAGCTCCCTCTGCCAGGGATGCAGGGGGAGGTTGTGGTGCTTAAAGGACTTACTGTGGTAGGAAGTGCCTTGTCAGCTGGGAAGCTGTGTGCAAGTCATGGAACATAGAGAAGGAGCTACTTTAAAAAAAGGAGGGATGGGGATTAAGATACGATGGTAGCCATCTCTGCTCAACCGCAGATAACCAGGTGGGAAGGAATCACTGTTTGCACTTAGAGATGAGGAGCCAGTCTGCACACAGTGGCTCACTTGAGGACATGAAGCTAGGTCTGAAGCCACTCCCAGCAGCTTCTCCTGGAGCCCGGTTGCCTGGCACAGGACCCTGAACAGGGCAGACCTTCACCAGACGGTCAGGGATGATCACAGATGCTCCTTGCAGCCTAGAACCTTCTTCTGTGCACATGAACTTCTTGTGAGCATCTCAGAAGGGAACAAGGCACAGCAGCCAATTCAGGGCACTGCCAGGCATTTGGTTGAGGACTGCTCTTTCTGTCCCTGGACATATGTGCATCCCAAGGCTGCTGGACTATGGGCAAAGCACCTCTCGGATCGGTTCTAGTCTTACAGTGTTTCTGTGCCAGTTCTGCTGTGGCTCAGAAATGGAAATGTGGGTTCTAGAACATTCCAAGGCACTGTTACTTGCTCTTATAAGTTTGATCTTTAAGTTCTACAGGGCACTTCTCAAATATCCCATTCTTCTAGTTTCAGGTCTTGCCAGTCTTTGTAAACTCATCCCTGCCTCTCTGAAACTACTTGGCTAATAATAGTATTAATAGCTACTGTATATCAGTGTATCTTAGATGTTTCACATAAACTATTTCAGGCTCTCACAACAAGTGTATAAAGTAGGTATTTCTCCCAGAGTGGGGTGAAGAGCTCCGAGTGTCTAAATGACTAGGCTGTAGTCCCCTAGCCAGTCAGTGAGGGAGCTGGAATTCAAGTCCAGGTCTGTCTGGCTCCAGCGCCCACCTTCCTTTCTTCACGTTCTTTCCTGCTATGCCTCTGTGTGAGAGTGCCTGGTGTGTCTGCTGGGAGTGGGTAGAGGGCATGAAGGGGATAGTTCCCGTAGAAGATCCTAGAAAATGAAGGACTTTGTAAAGCAGCCTAGAAATCTGATTTTGAAGGCAATGGGGAGCACAGGACAGTTTTTGAGGAAAGGTGTAGTGTGATTCTGGCCTTGGATAGATTTCTTTAGTGGTGGTATATACAAATGGGTTTGTTCCTCACACTAAAATAGGGAGACCAACTGGAAGACTGTTTAAGTAACCAGTAGAGTTCCATCAGGGAAGAGGGCCTGAACTGAGGCAAATGCTACTGCTTTTGTGTAAAGGTGGGGATGCATTCTAGGACATCATAGGCTGGTTTTCCTGACCATTTGTATTTTAGTTATAAGGGAGCAGCAGGAAGCTTCAGCCTTGGAGAATAGACACATAGTGATAACATTAATTAAATTGGGAAGTGGGGAAGGGAAGTTGGTTTGTCAGGAGAAGGAAGTACAGAGGGGAGGTTCACATTAGCTTTGAGCTGCTGATAGAATTTCCAAGTGGATGTTACTTGTTGGCCGTTACCGATGGGCAGACGGATAAATAGACGTTGACTTGGGGATACTTCTGACCCGCGACAGGAACACAATGGGCATCATCGGTGTGGATGTGAGAGGGGGCAGGTGACAAGGTAGAGTACGGAGAAGCAGGGAGTCAAGGATGGAACCCCAACATTCAGAGGGTGGGCAGGAGATGGTACATGGAGATTAGCCTTTGAGAAAAGGTAGGGAGCTGATGACAAAGAAGCTGTTGGAGTTGGACTCCAGGAGGTCATTGGCAGCCTCAATGGGCGCAGGTAGAAGCAAGGTCACCACGAGTTCAGAAGTGAGTGAGAGGCGTAGAGTGGAAGCAATTCCTTCTAGACAGAGCAGGGAAAGAGACAGATGGGAGTAACCTGAGGAGGAGGCAGGTTCATGGAAAGGTTTATATAAGGTGGGGGGAGCCTTGAACGTGTTGTCAGCTGTGGGAAAGGAGCCAGGGGGAAGATTGGGAGCCCAAGAGAGAGGGGAGATGACTAATGAAAGGAGGTGGGAGTGGAGGGTGGATGCAGAAGGACTAGCCCTGGGAGAGGAGGGGAGACACCTCCTCTCCCCCGCCCGTCCCCCCTCCCCCCCCCGCCTTGCCGTGGGATGGAGAGTGCAACGAAGATGAGAACAGACAAAGTTAAGTTTGAAGGTGGAGGAGAGTGGAGTACAGGGGAGGGTCTGTGCTGACCTCAGAGTCAGCAGTGCTTTCTAGAAATGGACTGCCTTCCCGGGTGAGCCCCTGATGGCCTCAATTGTATGTGTTGCCTTCCACGTAAGACACAGTCAAGGCAGCACTGAATCAAACCAGTTAGATTCTGTACTATACTAGTAGAGAGAGGGGTGACATGGCTTAGTGGTCAGGGAGTGGACCTGAAGCCAGGCGGCCTGCTTTGAATCCAGTCCCTACCACTCATTAGGAGAGTGACCTCGGGCGGGATAGAGAACCCATCAGTGCCTCAGTTTCCGTGACGGAAAAGTGATGATAATATCAGTACGCATTTCATGGGGGGTAATTTTGAGGACCAAATGAATTAATCTGTGTTAAAGGCTAAGAACAATGCTGAGCACCTGATAGGTGCTATACAAATGTTTATTCCTGTTATTGGCAATAATATTCACTAATGGTTTTCAGTGTTTGCAGGGTCCCAGGAGTATGTTAAGTCTGATACATGCATTATTTAACTCAAATTCTGTAATCATCCCAGGGAAGCAGGAGTAATTATTATTTCCTTTATACAGATGGAGAAAAGAGCTTCAGAGATATTAAAACATTTGCTCACAGTCACATGCAAGGAGTAAGGGCAGAGACAGGATTTGAGTCCAGGTCAGTCTAACTTCAGAATCCATGCTGTTTCTCCACTGCCCCTGGTCCCCCTCGCTGCCTCTGTCCTGTGCCGGTGGGTTCACAGGGCTTTGCTTTGTCAGTCCTTTGCTGCTCTGAGCCAAAGAGTTTGTACCACGGGGCCTCCACTTGGGGGAGAGCTCCTTTATCTTTACAATTGAGCACAGGTTTAAAGATTGCAAATCCAGCAGAGGTTTAGGCGGGGTTCTTGCTGCTTAAACAGAGCAGAGGACCTTTTGCTGAGATAACAGGACTATGAGTGTTATATGAAGGGCTATAAAACATTGTAAGCCAGAAACCTCTGAGCATCTGGTTTTGGTTTGAGTAGCTGCTAGTTCATGCCTTTATCTGAGCAGCTCTCATGTTCGGGGCTAATCGACACAGTTTGTTTCTTTCCTGGTTCATATTACACGCCAGCTTGATTTTTTCCCTTTCATTTGTGTCATAAGTCAAAGAATCCATTGCAAGAGCGCAAGGGATAGAGTATATGTTTTTGACAAACGAGAAAAAGCCCTGTGCAGGAAGAGACTGGGCTGGTATTTCTCAAAAATGCAGTCTGCATTTTCTCAAGCTTATAAATGCAAGCTCTTCCTTGGAAACCTTTCATTGGGAGATTGTTCCTCTTACCCTTATCTCTTTAAATGATGGAAGAGGGGGGTGAAACCTGTTGAGCTCCTCCCGGGCGCCACGTACTATACTATACACAATTTATTTACATCAACCCATTTAAACTCTCTTAACCAACTTGTGCCACCAGACTTCTTATCTCTGTTTTCCAGGTGAGGCAGTAGATTGCATTCAGTGTCACACAGGGTCAGAGCTAAGATTCAGACCCAGGTGTATCTGATTCACAATTTTGCAAGTCTCCAGCACTTTCTGGATGCACTGTACTGAGCTGTCTTTTGTGTTCAGTAAGTGATAAAAACACCTTTGGTAATGATATTGGTCCTGACAATACTGAAAAATGAAAGACCAAAACATACATAGCAAAATAAAGAACATTGACCTCTACTCAAAATCTAGGGCTTCCTGGTTAAATATGAGCAAATTTCCTTTAAAATCACTCATAAATCATAAAGGGTCACCTGGGTGGCTCAGTCGGTTAAGCATCTGACTCTTGATTTCAGTTCTGGCCATGATCCCAGGGTCATAGGATCAAGCTCCTTGTCAGGCTCTGCCCTGAGCCTGGAGTCTACTTAAGATTTCTTCTCTCTCTCTTTCTCCTTCTTCTCCTCCCCTGCTCCCTCACTTGCAATAAATAAATAAATAACATCACTAATAAAGAAAGGTATAGTCATTAGTGAGTATTATTTTAGAAGCTCTGGCCAACATAAAGCATAAAACAGAAACAAGAGGTTGAGACAAAGCTATCATTATTTGTGAAGGATGTGTTTATATTTCTAGAGAACACAGCAACATTAATTGAAAAACTATTTTACTTCATAAGAATTGAGAACTTGTAAGTGAGGTACAGGAGAGCTTTTCAAAAGTCAATAGATTTCCCATATACTTGCAATAACCAGGTATGAAATATAATAAAAAGATGTCCCAGTCAAAAGAATCAATAAAAATTAAAATATCACTTAATGAGAACTGTATGTGACCTGTATGACAAAAACTGTGAATTTTATTGGGAGCCATAAAACAGGACATGAATAATTAGGAGACATAGCATGTTCCTAGATGAGAAGGTAAAATACTCTAAATATGTCAGTTTATAGGTTTAGTGGAATGCCAGACTGAATCCTAAAGGGAATTTAGATTGAACGGTTTAAGACTTCATCTGGAATAATAAACAGATGAAAGTGTGGAAGAAATTCCAAAAACAATAATGAAAGGATACTCATCTCTAAAGATGCTAACTTGTCACAAATCTGTAATAAGAAAGAATCGGAGTCAAACAGATTAATGAAGTAAAATCACCTAGAAATACTGCCTATGAACTATACGCAGAACTTTAACGCTTGAAAAAAGGAAGCATTGCCCCTTAGGGGAGAAGAAAAGGCTTAGGGAATACACCTAAAGCATAACTAAACCCAGAGGCTGCAGAGCGGCATTCAGGGGGACAGATGTGGTTGAGACACAGAGAAGACTTCTTGAGTCCTCATTGTTGGCCTACTGTTTAAAAACTGGGCAATTTCCCATAAAGCTAAGGTTTATGGCTTACCTTTAAAAATCCGGAGACCAAAATTCCCACAGGAGCCACCCCTGTCCCCCTGAGCACCACAGTCCGTCCATACCTCCTCCTGTTGCCTCACACCGCACCTGCTCTGCCTCCCTGACTCACCTGTGTGGCCCCTGGAGACATGTGGGTTCTCTCACCCTCCAGTTCAGACTTCGCCTCACACCCTGTGGTAAAATGCATTCCAGATGGATTAAACAGGTCAGTATTTGAAAGCCAAACTAAAAGGGGGGTAGAACCCAATGTTCACACAGCCTCGGCCTAGAGAAGGACTTTTGAGCTTAAAAGTCACCGAAGAAATTACAAAGAAAGAAAAAAAAAAGACTAGCAGATGTTTACATAAAACTGTAAGGCTTCCATATGTCCTATAAGACTTGTCATAGTAAGAGGGAAAAGTGTAGACTGAAAAAATATTTGAAGTAAATATGAGAGATCAAGGAAAGGTTAATGTCTATATTATATAATGCTACAGATGCTATGAAAAAAAATTAGGATCTCAGAGAAATATGGCTAAAGTTCACATGTAGAAAAGTTTCCAAAATATATAGTATGCTGTAAATGTACATGAAATATGTTTAACCTCATTAGTAATCTAAGAAGTGCAAATTAAAATAATTGGGTTATTTTTAACCTAGTAAATTAGAATGCCCCCCCCCTCCAAGTTAAATGTTTATTTATTTTTGAGAGACAGAGTGAGCAGGGGAAGAGGCTGAGAGAGAGAGGGAACCACAGAATCTGAAGCAGGCTCTAGGTTCTGAGCTGTCAGCACAGAGCCCAACATGGGGCTCGAACTCACAAGCTGTGAGATCATGAACTGAATTAAAGTCAGATGCTTAACTGACTGAACCACCCAGGCGCCCCTAAAATGGGAATTCCCCCCTCTCCAAATTAATATCCAATCCTGAATGGGCTACAGTGAAACTGTATCCACACATATTATTAGTTGCACTGTAAATCAGTGCACTCCCTTGGGAATGCAGGTTGGCATTTTATATTAAATCATAAAAATGTTTATATTTTCAACTTCCTAGAATCTTAAGGAAATAAGCTGATACTTAGCAAAAGCTACTTGCTTACCTCAGCACTGCTTACAATCGTGAAAATTTGGAAACAACCCAATGTCTAAATTATAAGAAAATGTATAAGCAAATTATAGAATATTTGCATAGTGAATATTGTTCAGACATTACAAATTATCACCATGAAGTGTATAAAACGAGGGTTAATGCTTGTCATCTTCAGCCCCAGACGGACACAGAAGTTACGTTTACAGAATGAACACATCTATTAGTAACAGTGTAATTTGTCTGAGGCAGAATTTGAAGTAGAACTCAAGTCTTTCAACTCCACACCCACGCTGTTCCCACATGCCCTTCCTGCAAACTATAGTGCTATTGCTGGGGTGTCTGCTTGCCATTGGAATCAGTGCTCTTCCAAAGTGAACCTCACGTGAGCTTCAGAGCACCAGTGACAGGCGCTATGAAACGGACTTGTGAGCCTTATAACCTCTAAGAGCTTTCCTCCTCTTTCCCATTGGCACAGGTGATCGAGTGAGTGAATCAAGAAGCCAAGAAAGGATCTGAATTGAACCAAAGTTAGCTGGCAGGTGCAGCATATGCTGTGGGCATCTGTGTGTTTCTTACACACCTCGCTGCATATAAATATTTCCTTTGTTTTTTGTTTGTTTTTTCTTTGTAGAGAATACATTAGGATAAAACCCTTAACCATGAAGGCACACCCATGCTTTCTAAATCAGCTTTGCTTCACGGGGAAGGCAAGACCCCGGGTGGCCTCTCCACCATGAAAGCCCAGCGTTAGGGGAAAGCAGAGAAGGCTTAGTGGGATTCTTTTCTTTCAGAAAGAAAGCGTACTTTAAAGAATTGTGAGATTGGAAATCTGAGCCTGCCATTCTGTTTCCTACATCTCCCATATCCAAAACGGATAAGAATTTTCTGTGCAGCAGAGTTTACCGTGATAGTAGTAATCCTGTATGTCGCATAGGACTTTTAGCTTACCGAGCACAATGACATACAATTTTTTTATGTTTGTACTTTGATTTTCACAACTCATTGAGGTCGGATGGCACTTGGATTGTTGTCCCTCTTTAGTAGAAGCAGCAGCAGCTGAGGTCCAGAAGTTGAGGTTCTTTTACTGGTCCAAGATCACACAGCAAGTCCATGGACATGCCTGGGTTTGAATCCAGTTCTCCTGTTTCATTGACCCATTTATTCATTATTCCTCATAAGCACACATTCATCCAGTATATGTCTGTTCTGCACCTTCTGTGTGTCATGCCCTCTGCTTGGGCAGTGGTGACAGCTGAGGACAAATGTCTCAGTGACGTGTCTGGGTGGATCTCTCAGACTGCAGGGAAAAGGACTTTGATCAGCATGGTGGCCATGATAAGCTGTGAAGATAAAGGGTGGAGTTTGGGGATGCACTCAACAAGGGAGCTAACGTCATTGGGGGAGGGGTCAGGGGATGCATGCCCTCTAAGTTGAGACCCTGAGAAACTGAACATGGAGGGTGAGGTGAGCGGCAAGTAGGAAGAAGGTTAGGATTTAAGACAGACCCCCAAGGCCCACCAGGAGAGGAAGAGCCAGAGAAGGAGTGAGTGAGGGTGAATGGCAGTACTATCAGAAAGTGCTTTTTTAAAACCTGAGGTGAGAGAGAACTTCAAAGAAAAAAGGGCCAGAAAATCATCTCAAATGCTACTGACGGAAACTTGTGGTTGAAGGTTATATATATCTTCCTCCTGGGGTCCCACTGCTTTGAGAGTAGTGATTTAAAACCAGGAGCAAACCCACAAGGACAAAAAGAATAAGAGACAATAGCCATCAAGAGAGATCAGCAGACTTTTAGAAAACAGAAAGTGGATTGAATTAGCAGCACGGGGAAAGTTGAATACTGAGTCTCTGCTGATTAAGATGTCAGTGAGGAGCAGAGCCCCAGAAAACCCCTGAAACTAGGTAGTAGAGACAAGAGAGGGCAAGGGGAGGGCACAGAGCTGAGACATGGATGGAGTCTAGTCTCTGTGAGTGGTAAACAGAGTAGGTATCCTGGACCCATCTCACACAAGCAAATTATGAATGAAGTGTAAAAGTAGAATAAAGATGATTACAGGCACACAAGGTCCTAAAAATCATACCTAGCATTCACCTTTTCTCAGGAGGCGGGAGGGGGGCCAAGATGGCCGAGCAGCATGTAAGTTCTCTGCCTCTCTCTTCCCTGAAATGCAACTAACCACTCTGCACACCTAGAACACCTATTAAACCAAGAAGAGGGGTCCGGGAAACAAGGGGCTCAGTAAGTGAGAGAGGTGAAAACCCAGAACGATGGACATGTAGCTGGCCCAGGAAACACACACACCAGACCGCAGCAGGGCAGAGCGCTCAGGAGGAAGATCCCCAAGCAAAAAGAAAACCTGTGAGCCAGACTGGTATTACCTGGTGTTTGACCACATGGAAAGTTCTGCTTCGGGGGGATTTTAGTTTTGTTGGATAGTATGGATAGGGTTATGCCTGAGAAGATAGGAAGTTATATAGAAGCAAAAAATTAATCTTTTTACATTAGATCGCACTGGATAGAAGGAGTAAGTAACAGTGGTAGTAGATAACATCAAATGTGAGTAAAAAATATACCTGTGTAAGCACATTATTTAGAAATATTGAAGTAAATTCTAGGAGAAATGGCCAAGAGAGCTGAGACAACTTGTCTGGGGTATGGCATGCAAATGTAGGGGTGGGGCAGAGGACCGCTATTGCTATTTTCACCGTAAGCTCTCCAGTATTGTTTCTTTTTTTTAAGTTTATTTTATTTTTGGATGGGGGGAGGGTCAAAGAGGGAGAGAGTGAATCCCAGGTAGGCTCCATGCCGTCCGTGTGTGCCAAGCCCGACGTGGGGCTCGATCTCATGAACTGTGAGATCATGACCTTAGCTGAAATTAAGAGTCAGACCCTTAACCGCCTGAACCACCCAGGTACCCCGAGTATCGCTGACTTTTTGAACTATAGACATACATTACTTTGAATTAGAAAAATGGGGGAAAAGATGTTACAGACGTCAAGGAAGAAAGAGTTCAAGTGTGCACTGGATGTAGCAGGTGGAACTTCAGTGAGATTCCCTGGCTCCTTCCCCATCTCACTTGGCCCAGTCCGTTTCCCTCCAGTAAGAGAATCTGTTCTTTCTGAGCCTTCATTGTCCAGAGTAAGCCAAGGTGAGGATGCCACAGTGATTGAAAGTCAGTCCACAGTCCCTCAGCCCTTCCATACAATGTCATGGTTAAGAGGAGAGGATTTGTGGGTCCCGAGACCTGCACCTCCTGTAAGTAGCTAGGCAGCCTCCGGCAGACAGAGCCAAGAAAACGCATCCCGCAGGGGGTGCTAATCGACCTTGCTTAGGAGGGGAGAAGGGAGAAGGAATTAACGCGTACGGAGCAGACTCCCCGCTATAGATATCTGCAGCTGTGTTAGTCCCAATTTCGCCTTCGTATTTACTGTTTTCACAAGTTTCACACAGTTGTCCAAGTTTAGGTTCTACCTTCTTATGCCCAACTCTGTTTACCCTGCTAACAAAGCAAATCAATTCAAAACATATACGTAGGTTGTTTTTTTGTTTGTTTGTTTGTTTGTAGCAAAGCACAGTGCTGCTCCGTGGGAGGAGCAAAGGCAGTCCTGTCTGGGGTCCTTGTCCCTTAAGAGCTTTTCACAGCCCAGGAAGACTTAGCACGGATGGCACAGGGGCAGGGGGGTCACCGGTAGTGCAAGGTGGATCATCAAGGGAATTCTGAGGTGGCCGACAGTGAGGCCACGTCAGGCTGGATGGTCCGGGGACGCCTCGAAGATTTTCTTGGGTAGCAAGGGAGGAGCCACAGAACAAAAGTCCAGGAAGAGAAGCGGCTGGCGGCGCAGGACCATGCTGAGGAATGAGAATGAGAGAAGAGAAGGAGCCGGTCAGCCCCACTTCTGCGGCCACCCAGCTGTGGCACCTTGAGACCATGGACTTCAGAAGGGTTATGTGAGGTGACGCGGCACACCCGCATTCCTGCAGGCCGCTGCCAGGCCTTCACGTGCTCTTTAATTTGTTTTTGGAGCCTGAGTCTCCAAGCAGAAGCGTGTTGACTGGCTGAGGGTCTGAAAGAAGTCCTTTTCCGGGGGGCGGGGTGGGGAGTGCGTAGTGAGGAGTCAGAGCCCTAGGCCTAAGTCCGTGGTTCCAGCCAGCCTGCTTGCTGTGGGTCTCAAAAGGCTATTCAGAAAGAACGGCCATTTATGGCGGTAGGCACTTTGATCCGCCTCAAGCACAGCTCCTTTGGGTCTCCCGTCCATACTGTGAGAAGTCTCTTTGCCCCTCGTTACTGGAATCCGCTAGCAGATTGCCCTTCGCAGCCTCCATTCATCTGCTCGTCCCGCCTGCTGCTCTACCTGATTCTAGGGACACCTGTTTGAAGTGTCCCTTCTTTTAAGTACTCAAAGGGCCCTTTTCTGCGTGGAGACTACCTCCCGGCACCCAGTGCTGAGCCGCAGTGTTTCCCTGGAGGACTCTGAAGTGTCCCTTCTCCTTCGGGGCTTTATATATTTATTCAGTGCAGGTGCTTACCACACGGGGACCCATCTTTGTGTCACCCGTATGGGACTCTAAGGTCCGAGTGTGGAGGCTGTGGCTTCATCCTATCTGAGCTGACCACTTACCAAGCATTTGCTCTTGGCCTGACCATGAGCTGAGAGCTGGAGCTACCCAGGGGCTTAGTCCCCGTGGCCCTCCAAGTGCTAATTGCCCTGGAGAGGCAGGCCCTGAGATGACTCACTGCAGGGCACTTTGACCTGCACCGTCATGAAAGCCTGAGCAACCTGCCAGGCAGGGTGTGGTGGGGGGCGCCCAGAACAGAGCAGTGAAATGAGTTGTCTCCTGCGCCTACTGCATCATAGGTTTTCAATAACTAGTTGTTTGGGGGACCTGACAGTTCCTGACTCTGTAATCCTGAGCAAGCCATTTCCATTCTCTGCACCTTTATTTCCTCTGACTGAAAAATAGGGACAGTGATACCTAACTCTTAATGCTGGTGAGCGTTAAATAATGTATGAGATTTGTGTGCTTAGCACGGAGCCTAGCACATGGCAGGACCCATTAAAAGATGGTGGTGAGGGCCATTACGATGATTGCCGTTGTTACCTTACTGAATTGTCTGAATTTATTCTTCTATTATTGAAAAGTTGTATCCGCGCTAGAAATCTAAGAAGCTTGGATGGGAAAGAGAAGTCAAATATTCTAGCATGTCTTTGACTCAGAGGCTGTTTTGGAAGTGTTCTCTGGCCCAGTGTCTTTCTCTTCATTTACCGTCCTGGCTATTGAGTGAAGGTTGGGATTTCCTCAGAGCCTGGGAAGGACGAGAGGTCACACTCAGCCATCATGAAGCAAAGCTGCTCTCCCCAAACCTTTCAAGCCATCAGATGACGAGAGCAGCAGCCTCCTCAGACCCAAGTGCTCTAGAAAGAACACGCGCCTGTGTCCTCCGGAACACTGGCCAGCCACCAGGCATGGCAGGTGAAGTGATAGAGGCTGACGCAGGTGGAGATTACTGTCCCTGTGGGCACAGGACTCAGAGGTCATTAACTCCAGCCCCAGGAGGAGCCAGAAGCCCCAGCATTGGGCGTCTGTTCCCTGGCAGTGTAGTCATGCTTTTCCTGGTTTCTCCTACATCCTTTGGAAGTCTCAAGACCCAGCGAGCCCAGCATCAGCCCCCCTCACTTGAGTGGGGGCAGCTCTGGCAGCTTCTTGCAGAGACACGCCTGTGCACACATGTGTGTGCTCTCTGCCTTTGGCTGCCGGGCCCACACGAGGCTGTCGCGGTGGATCAGGCCCAGTCACCAGAACAGACCCTTCCCCCCCACCTTGTTGTGCACACAGCCAGGGTTCTGAGGGTGAACGGTAGCGGCGGAAAGAAGCCCAGAGTTGGCCAGTATGAAGCGGCTCATGGGAAATGTCCCGAGGGCATGTAGGTGAGGCTGGACCCTTACAACTCATCTTTCATAGAAAGGGAGTAGTGTTTATAGAATGTTCATCCATGCATTGGAGGTCTGAGCTGAAAGGAAAAAGGAATTCGGCAGCCTGAGTACTTCCATGTGGGCACATTTCCGTGTGCTGCACCGCATCATGCAGATGGAAGAAATGCAATCTCTTACACGGACCCAGTTGTGTCTTAATAATGTAAGCCTGTGCTGTATGAAGGTGGCGTCGGGGCAGTAGTTGCTGCTTTCCCAAGCTGAGAGCCTAGCTTCTTCTTAACTTGATGTTATAAAATGCACGTACCAGTATGCACAGCATACTGGGAGCCCTTGATATGGGAGAAGTGAGCTGAGGTCAGCCAGGGCCAGCCAGGAAATACTAATACACTGAGCAGGGTCCACAGCCCCTTATCCATAGTCACTCAGTACCATAGAGCTACTGTGTGTCAGGTGCTTTATAATCACTCCCATTTTATGGGCAAGGAAACTGAGGCACAGAGGTGCCCAGAGAGGTGCCACTTTACAGAGAAGTGAAGTGACTTGTGCAGGGTCACACAGGAGGTGGCAGAATGGGATGAGAATGCCCAAGGTGTCATTCTAAAGTGTGTGCTCTTTCTCTTCTGTCACACAGCCTCTGACTTGGCCTGTCCAACATGGGTTTGTTTGTTCGGTTTGTTGTGGCTTAGTCACATTCTACCTAGCACTGATGAGAAATTTAGTGGGAGCTCCACAAACTACTTTGTGAGCATTATCTCAGCTAACCCTCATCCACACTGTGAGATAAGTGAGTAAGGAATATGGGGGATTCAGAGACCCTCAATGATTCGCCCAGGCTGCACAGCCAGCGAGAGACTTGGAAGTCAGACCCAGGGCTGTCTGATGGCATAGCCCACACTCAGTCACAGGTCAGGGAGTTCCAGCCAAGTGAGATCTGATTACATAGGAATTGTACCAGGCTCCAACCCTGAGGCACTGAGGGGTCAGAGACTAAGCGTGAGGAGGTGGAGCCTAGCAGACCACGCCTGGATTGGGGCTCACACTCCAGCCCAGTAGACAAGGGGAAGTTGCCAGGGGCCTGGGAAGAGGGCTGGCCAGCCACCGGGGCTGCACTCTAGTGTTCCAGGGACCCCATGGGCTGTGGCCACTCAAGCACGCAGACAGCTGCACCTCCAAACCTCTCCCTGGGCAGAGAGCGGATAGTCCTGGTGCATGGACTGGCCAGCATGTCATTGGGGACACGAGGGAGACTTCTGTGTAGGTGTGGCCCAGGCTAAACTGTAACCTAGTATAAAGGTGGCTCAGAGTCCTGCTGCTGCTGGAGCATCAGAGGTGGCCCAGAAGTTTCCACAGACTGTTTACAGCAGCAACTGTTTCTCAGTACCTTGCAAGATCTGTAGTTTTTTCGCTTTTGCCGTTTGGGTACTTTCTGCCTAGAGGCTGAGGGAGTGATCTGTCATGATGGCTAGAGCAGCTATAAAATATTTAACTTGAGCATATAATTACATTACTATGATCTCTAATAGGATTTGGTGTCCAGCAGAAGTCCAACTTGGCCTCTGGCCCAAAGACAGAGACCCACGTTATTACGTTGAGCGTTACCTACTAGATAAATAAGAAAGAAATACTGTCCAAATCATTGTGCAACTGACTGACACACATTACCGTTATTGAAAAGAAAAATCCACCAGACTCTGAGAATTTATCCATCTTGTTAATCATTATATTGTGTTATGTCCTGAAAGAAGTAATTCAAGTCCATAATTCAAAGAAGTGATCCTGACAGCTCTTGCTAGAGAAAAGAGCCGGGGCTCGGCAAAGTCGCGTTCCCACCGGTTCCCCAGACACATGGCTCGTGCGGCTCGGGGAGAAGAGAGCCCGAGAAAGCGTCTAGATGAATGTAGCAGGTCCAGAGGAAGAGAGACGAAAATGCAGTGGTAGCATAGAAATGACAAAAAAAAAATGGACATCAACACGAAAGCAAATGGTTCAGACCCCACAGAAGGAACCCAGCCTGAGGATTTGAGACTTAACACACCAAAGGACACTAATTCAAGCACAGGTGGCCCTTTGTCATTTGATATTTAACAAGTGTTGAGGGAGTTGCTACAGCAGATGAGGCAGTGTGCCAGTCACCTGGGAGACGTGGACAAGATGAGGAATTGGAAATGGATTCCTTCCTCTCGAAGAATTTGCAGTCCTCTGTGGGGAAAGAGCTATACTCATAAATAACAAGACCACAGGGTAGAAAGCAGTATGTGATAAGCGAGGGAGCCAAGGAAATTGCCATTAGGATTCAGATGAGAGAGAGACAGAGGGACCAGTCTTGCTAGGAGGAATCTGAGGAGACTTGAAGGATGGTCAGGATCTGGACACATGCACTGGGGCGGGGAGAAGGCTTTGCAGGCAAGGTCACCAGCATCGGCATGGTCAGGGAGGCTGGACAAGGTGTGTAGGTTCCAGTAGGGGTTGGGTGGGGGTGGGAAGGCATTTGGCAGCAGCACAGAGGCCGCGAGGAGGACCCTTGTGGCAAAGAAGTTATTTTGGGGCCACCTGGATGGCTCAGTCCGTTGAGCATCTAACTTCAACTCAGGTCGTGATCTCACGGTTTATGAGTTCGAGCCCCACATTGGGCTCTGTCCTCCGACAGCTCAGAGCCTGGAGTCTGCTTTGGATTCTGTGTCTCACTCCCTCTCTGCCCCTCCTCCACTTGTGCTCTGTCTCTCTCTAGCTCTCAAAAATAAATAAATGTAAAAACAATTTTCAAAAAGGAAGTTATTTTAGAAAGAGAAATTGGAACCTTAAGCTCCTGGTTCAAAGATTTGGACTTTCTCCTCTCTAATGTTCCCATAGGTATAGTTCTTGAGAATATTTTACATTATACATAGACCTTATTTCAAAACTTATGTGTTTATTTTAGTAAGCTGGAAAAAATATAATTAGGTACATCAAACTATTATTTTAAAGTTGTATTTTAAAACATCAGGAAAATAAATGAGCCAAAAATACTAAGTGAATAATAGGACAGATAGCATGTGCCTATGACAACAGTATAAAGATGGTACCCAAATAAATGACATTTAGAAACGCCGTTCCAGGGGTGCCTGGGTGGCTTAGTCGGTTAAGCGTCTGACTTTCGCTTAGGTCATGATCTCGCGGTTCGTGGGTTCGAGCCCCACGTCGGGCTCTGTGCTGACTGCTGGCTCAGAGCCTGGAGCCTGTTTCAATCCGTGACTCCCTCTCTCTCTGACCCTCACCTGCTCATGCTGTCTCTCTCTCTCCTAGAAATAAATAAAACATTAAAAAAAATAAATAAAAATAAAATAAAATAAATAGAAACGCCGTTCCAGGCTGGGTCATATACTCAGATGTCTCGGGGACCAAGCAGGTGACCACAGTGCCTGGGCCTCTCCTAAATGAGAAGAGATTGTTGCCATGCCAAATCTTCCAATTTTTCAAGAAAAGCCACCATGAAGTTTTTTTGGTTTTCATTTTTTATTTGAGAGAGAGAGAGTGAGCAGGGGAGGTGCTAAGAGAGGGAGGGAGAGAATCCCAAGCAGGCTCCACACTGTCAGCATAGAGCCTGATGCAGGGCTCAAACCCACGAACCGTGATATCATGTCCTGAGCCAAAACCAGGAGTTGGATGCTTAACCGACTGAGCCACCCAGGCCCCCTGTCACCATGAAGATTTTTTAGTGACCTCTCCTTGTTTAGAAATCCCGGCCACTGATTCAAATTTTGTAAACACCGTGCAAACAAAAGCCTCCTATATGTGATATCTACTGTGGATGCTGAGGACAGTGCCCTTATCAGTGGCCTGAAGACACTCCGTTCCAGAATGACACCCTAGGCCTGCAGGTATAGTGCAGACTGAGAGGGATAAGGCTATAGGCAGGCATCCGCTCAGAATGCTGACACACTGGTCCAGGCCAGAAGTAATATGGCTCAGATATTTCCGTTTTCCAGGTGAAGTCCTGGCCATCATGGGAATTATTTACTATTACTATTATTATTAGAGAGAGAGAGAGAGAATGAGCATGAGCAGGAGAGGGGGAAGAGAGAGGGAAAGAGAGGATCCCAAGCAGGCTCTGCTCTGCACTGTCAGAGTAGAGCCCAATACGGGGCTTGAACCCATGAACTGTGAGATCATGATCTGAGCCGAAGTCAAGAGTCAGACACTTAACCCACTGAGGCACCCGTCATGGGAGTTTCTTAACCCATGCGTCTCCAGGTCATCTTTATTTATCTTTATTTATTCATCTGGTTTTCAAACCAGACCATGCTGACCTGGTTTTCTATAAAGCTTGTGGGCAGTATCGAGCTCGGTGACAAGCCTGGATAAATGATTGGAGAATAATTAGTGGCTCCCCCACCCCACCTCCTCAGAGCCCGTTTCTGTACCTCCATTGTCATCACAGAATAATTCAGCACAAAGTGATGTTCATTAGATGGAACTCTCTAGCCAGCAGCTGAGTGGAGCTTTTAAAAACCTGATTTCTTAAATAATTTGTTCTAAAGACAGACTTGACATGAAGTTGGCATGATGATAAGCAGGTCGCTGCGTGGGAGCAGAAACGATGATTATTCTGGCTTTGGCTCTAGCTCAGCCCCCATCTTGCCCAGAACTGCTTTGCATTTCAAAAGGCTACCTCTTCTTTAAGAGCTATTCAAATACTACCTCCTGGAGGACCAGGCCCTCCTCTTTGGAAGTGGTCCACAAGTTGTGGCATTCTTGCATAGTTTAGATCTTTCTGTCCCCTCCAGCTTGTTTTGATAGACCTGCGGGTAAAGTCTCAGCCTTTCTTCCAGACCGGTGCTCCTCAAAGCGGTACCCGGGGTACCCAGGGGGGATCAGCATCACCTGGGACCCTACCCCAGACCTGTGAAATCAAAAAACTCTGGAGGTAGGGCCTGGCAATCTGTGGTTTAGCAAGCCCTTCAGGTGACTGACACAGGCTAAAGGTGTATAATCACTGACACTATACCAGGGACAGGAGCAAAGCAGCATTTCCTGAGCACCTCGTGTGTACCAGGGACATGTCTCTATATATATGCATGCATGCACCATATACATATACACAGACTCTTACACGTATAGTGGTTTTATTTAATCTTTGCAACACTTGTGTAAGGCAAGCGGCTTTCTCATTTCATGGACGAGTAAGCTGAGCCTTCAGACAGCACACTCGCTGGTGCATTTTAGTTCAGATACTGGAGAGTGGTGATCTGGGATTGGCCCAGATCCTCTGGGCACCAGGCCACGTCAGAGCATGCCAGTCAGCCGGTGCACAGAGTCTATTCAGGTCAGGTGTGCTCATCCCAGACAATCAGCTATGGCCAGTGGTGGGGGGCGGGTATCCCTGGGCCACCTGGGCCTGCTGCTTAGGCAGGAGCTGTGGGCAGAGCATTGCTCGTCTGAAGGAGCTGTCGGTGGAGGATTGATACATCTACAAGGGAGGGAAGAGTGTCTCCAAACATGTGAACACGCACCTCTCCTCTGAAGCCCTTCTCAAACAGCATAGCACTCGTCAGCCTCATCAGCACGTCGTGAGTGTCTCCGCAGCCCCTCGGGCATAAGCTGGTGGGCCATGGTGGGAGACCAGGCATGCAGCGTTCTCCAGGCAAGGCAGCGGAAGCAGAGCCAACAGCGAGGCCTCTGACACCCGGGAACAGGGTGAGGGCCCCTAGCCTGAGGCAGCAGCGAGCCCCCACTCTCCAGCCCTGTCCTGGGGACTGGGCCCTGCGGCCCTGCTCGCAGCATGAGAATCACGTGATGTTCACTCTCCTTACACCGATGCATAAGGGAGGTGTGAAAAGTTAAAGTCAGCCCTTAAATGAGCAAACCTCCTTTTCCCCCTCAAACCCCCAACATCATCTTCTCAGCTCTTTCTTCTGTTTGAGAGCTTGTTTGGAGGTTCTAGCAGGGGAGCGCAGCTATTCGTATACCCTTGACCAAAGAATGGACCTCCCCTATCAGGGAAGGTCGTCTTCTTCAACCAAGCATGCAGCTTCAGGAGGGACACACATGGAGCGGTGAGGGAGGAAGAAGACACCTGCCTAGCCAGCCAGGTCAGCCAAATCAACCCTGGTGATCAGTGGGGTGACAGATGTCGCAGCCAGATCGCCCTCACATCCAGCTCTTTCTTCTGTTTGTATAGCATTCTAACGACTCACATTTTGGGTTGATTCATTAGATAACGGGACATTAGATCTGAAAGATCATCTAAGCCATCCACTCACTAGAATACTTCCTGAGCCAAACTGGATGCTCGGGAAGCATCTGCTGAATGAATTAAATTGTGGTGATAAAAAGAAAGGTTCTGGGAGAGAAAGGGACCTGGCCAGTGTCCCCTAATGAGCTGGGGGCAGACGTAGGCCTAGAACCCAAGTTTCTCAATATAGTCCAGGCCTGTTCCCTCACATGTGACTCATAGAATCATGATTTCAGGCTTAGAAGATATGATAGAGCTTATCTTGAATCCCCCCACAATATCCCTGCCAGTCATCAATTTCCTCTCTCTTTGAATGCATCCAGTAACTTAAAATATAGGATCTTATAGGTCACCTAGTCCATTCATTTCATCACTCACCCATACATTCATTTAACACCTGCTGTGAGCCAAGAATGTTACCATTTACTGAAGATTTAGCAACGAATGACATTCCCTTTCCTCAAGAAGTATAGTCTTTGGGTACATCCATACTACTTAATAGAATATAATCTAACATAGTAAATAGGATCTTGCTCTGACTTCTACAAAATTCTTTCTTCTTTTGAGCTAAGCCCATTTCCCAAGGACCGTGTAGTCCTTACTCATTGGACCTAATCAACCTCATGTGGGGCCACAAAACAAAAGTCCAATCCTTGTTTTTACATAATAGCCCTTCAGATATTTTTAAACAGAGGTCATACCCCCTGAGTAAGCTAAATTCCCAATCCCTTCAGGAATTCTTTATTTGAAATGTATGTTCGAGTTCTCTTATCTTTCTCTTCGTGGCTCTTCAGTGAACATGTTCAAGCTCACCTTATCCGTCTCTTAAATGTGGCTCATGGTCGTGAACTACTGAACTCCGGATTACGCCTGAGACCGCAGCACAGAGTTGCATTCCTTATCAGTCCCTTTCTTCTAGGCAGGGCACATCTAAACCTGTAGTGTGAGGAAGCAGCAGCTCTGCCAGCCAGCAGCCACTCTCTGGAGTCTGACTGTTATGCCATGCCTCCTGCCCCTTCCCTCCATGCTCCTCTTGGTGCTCTGGTCATTTTCTCAGCACAGCAAATATTACGGAGTACTTGCTCTGTGTGTAGCTCACACACCAGACTCTTTGGAGAACCAATCGTGATGCTTGTCTTCAAGGAGCTCGTACTCTTACTGGAGAAATTCTGCTTGCCCCCAAAGAAATAATTAACAAAGAACAAACACTTCGTATAATCAAGGGAATCATCACTTTTCCTAGACCCCTCCTTAGAGCTGCTCTTACAAGCGTTGGTAAACTTCTAAGTCTGATCAAAAACGATCTCCCAGTTAACACACCAGTGCAGAACTGGCTTCAAGCCCAAGCTGTCAGGGGCTTTGTCAGATTTTTGTCATTGCATTAACCTAGACCATTGCAGACTGGAGGCCTTTGAATCCCGTCATTGCACAGAGAGCTGGGGCACCTACGGGGACTGACACCTCACAGGCCATGGAACAGCTTTCTAGCACCTGGCACCTTCCCAGTGCCAATCTAGAGTGCACAGGGAAAAAAGTTCTTTCAGATGTTGGCATGAGTCTGCGTGTGTTTGGGCTTCTGGGAGACAACAGGTTTAATTTGTTTTGATAGTGCTTTTCTCCAGGAGGAAATCTACCCAACCACCCTGCCTTCTTCACATTCAACACAGTTCTTGTTTGCTTTCCTATTTTACCACATGGGGAGTTTCTGTGTGTTTGTGTGTGTGTGTGTGTGTGTGTGTGTGTGTGTGTGTGTGTGTGTGTGTGTGTGTTTACCTCCAAAAGCCCACATTGCCTTGCTTGGATTCATTACACCTGGTTAGTATATTGCTTCGGTTCATAAATGGAAGACTACCGAGCCCTGAGCAAACCTCTTTGCTTGGATAGTGTTACCGTATTAGGTCTTCAAAATAGCTCCTTTAGGTCTGTGCTACTATTAACCCCATTTCACAGATGGAGAAAGTGAGAAAGCAGTATTTAGAGATGACCTGCCCAAAAGGCACATAGCTAGCAAGAGGCAGCCTGCCTGCAGAGCACGTACTCCAATTCAGACCTTCTACCACAGTCTTCAGCTTCTTTGGCTTTGGACAGAGCCAGGTTCACCTGCCAGATTTGCCCTTATAGCTGCATGACCTTGAGGAAGTGACTTCAGCTCGTAGTCTCCGTCTGAGAGCTGTCACTGTGTAAAATGATGGCAAAGGTACTATTTCTCATAATCATGATGAAGAATAAAATATATGATGCACCTTTCATGGTTCTGTTTAAGGGAATGAGAGGGTCTGTCAGAGTCCTTTCTCAACCCTGAGTTGCTGTAGAATTAAATCGCAGCTGCCCTATCTAGTTTGTCTGCCTCCCTTTTCTTTGTTGCCCATAATAAGCCCAATCCCCCTTTCAGGATCAAGGAAGATGTAATAGATGTGACCTAAAGTATAAATTTCAGGAGCTGCAGTCAAGGTAATGTGCCCACTCATCCAGTCGGCTGTCCCAGAGTTCAAGTTCTTTTCTCCTGCCAGAGGCATTAGAGTCTTTCCTCTCACAGAGAACCCAAAAGGAAGCAGCAGAGGGTGAATCTACCAATAGATGGGCCTTGGTCCTTCAACCCACTGCTCCCAGAGAATTGCTGACATCCACACTTACAACTTAAGGAGAGACGAGAGAAGAGGTGGAAGGAGTTGATTCTGTTGTGTGAGACACATCACAGGAACCCAAGAGATGGAGGAGGGGCTGAGAGGGAGGAGTACATGCTGGATGACAGAAAAGAGGGACTGAGGATGCCTAGGGAGCTGTGGCCTCACTCACAGCTGATTCCTCTGTCTTTGGTGCCGGAATCCATCAGCAGGCTCCCGTGACCATGGCAGTGTGCCTGCCCAGACCAGGCCATGAACCCCGCGCGTGCCGCGCGTGCACGCCATGATGAGCTGGTGGAGGAGAAAGGCTTCCTTTCCTCTTCCAGTGTGGCTGCCCCTGTGAATCCCCCAAATGGGATTTCCTCTGTGGTCTCTCCTTGTTTCCTACCAAAAAAAGGAGGCTTTGGGATTTCAAAAAAGGAAAGCGGCGGGTGCCTGGGTGGCTCAGTCGGTTCGGTGTCCAACTTCAGCTCAGGTCATGACCTCACACTTCGTGATTTCAAGCCCCGTCTCGGGCTCTCTGCTGACAGCTCAGAGCCCGGAGCCTACTTCAGATTCTGTGTCTCCCTCTCTCTCTGCCCCTCCCCTGCTTACACTATGTGTATCTCTGTCTCTCAAAAAGTAAATGTTAAAAAAATTTTTTTTTAATAAAAGGAAAGCAAAAGGTGGAAAATGAAGTCAAGCTTTCCTGGACATCAGCCCCAGTCCAGGAGGACATATTTCTCAACTCCAGTCCTCTTTCACCTTGATGCAGCAATGCTAACGATTTAGGTCTGGGAAAGGGTAATGAGCCGACAAAGTGAGGCACCGTAACGGGCTCACTGAAGCCTCTATGGTTTCCACATCTCTAGGCTTCTTGCCTTCTCTTCCTTCTGCAGACACCCCTTTGTATTTCGAACAATATTTTGTACAACATCCAGAGAACATACCCACTCACAACACACATCCAGAGAATGAGGTAAGGAAACATTTAAGCTTTACCATCCAGTGTTTGTGAAAGAAAAACAAGTTCCTGAAAATTAAGTCTCCTAGCAGGACCCACTGTTGTGATAGAAAAACAGAAACTAGGGGGAAAGGCCCCCATTTCCAACATACCGTCCACCCTGATGATGAAAATCAGTTATTCATACGCAGCTGAGTTTTTAATTCAGACCTGAGTGGTCTAAAGGCACGCCTTCTGCTAAATGAATGCAGCTGCAGTTTGAACATGAGCAAAGCAGGAAGGAACTATAAAGGGAAAAAATTCACCAAATGTAATTGGAAACATAACATTTATGCAATAAAGTTCACACTTCTCCCAAGCCAATGAGTGTCACTTCTGCACTAACGTTTAGTTTAGACGTATCTGGTGAGTGGAGACTCATTATTTGTGGGGTCCCAAGTGGACCCCCAGTAGTTGAAAGCCTTCCAAATGGAGGAAAAACTATAGACCTAAACATTTCGTCCAAAGGAAATACTCTCTAACTGTCTCCCTTCCACTTCCTCATTGCTGTCGTAAAATTATTCCATGTCTCTTAAAACTTCTGCCTCCCCTGACACCAACAGCCCGGGGCAAGTTTTGAAGGAAACAGGCTTCTATTCTGTCAGATTCACCAAACAGAAATACTCAGTCACAGAAAATGTATTTTCCTCACTGTTTCACTATGAAGGCTTTTTGGCAGATGATTAACAGGTTTGTATCTTGCAGACTTCATAAATCAAAATCTAGACAGTGTGTAACACTTATCTGCAATTGATCTTGTTAAAAATACAACTGGTAACTATGGTAATTTATTAAGAGACATATTTTATACCCCTGGGTTTGAGAAGGACTGAACCAGAGAGTGTTAGAGCTGTGGGGATCTCTGAGATCATCCGGTTGAATTTTCTCGGTGAGAACAACATAGACTACATGGTTGTTTAATAGAGGTGAGTACCTTGCTTTCAGTCCTGGGAGTAACTTTAAGAAATCAGGAAGGCTTGTCAGAGGAGGTGTTTGTTTGAGCTGAATTTGTAAGGACTAGGAGTTGCCGTGCAGGAAAGCCAGAGAGGAACAAACACAAGGATGAGGAAACAGGTGCCGAAAGATCAAGTGACACGGCCAGCGTCCCACGGGCATTCAGTAGCAGAGCAGCACCTGGAGGCCAGGCTTCCTGCCTCTGCCCTGTCTGCCCCCCTCTGCAGAACCGTGGGGAGAGCCCACCCTCCCCAGCTGCACCATCAACCAGTAGCTTCAGGTGAAAATAATCTGGCCGTAAACTGTACTCAAAATTCTTATTTTTGAAAGCATATTCAGAATGAAACTTCCCAAGCCATTCTCTGTAGAGACACATAACTTAAAGGCAGCAGAAACGTGAATGCTTCCAGGCAGAGTCAACGAAGAGCAGAGGTGCCCAGGGCCCTGGCTCGCGAGCCCCGCTCTGCTGGGACCCGGACTGCTTTGTGCTGCGGTGAGAACAGGACCCTCTTGTTCTTCACGCCGCCCTCGTTAGCCGGGGGGCATCGAGGGAGTGGGAGTTCCTAGCCATCCACAAAAGGAACCACACATTTGAACTCTTTTGCCAAACTTTTTAAATAGTTTGCAAGTTAATAATGACAGACAACTTGGAAGAGAGCTGTCTGGGAAATGTACCATGCTGAGCTCCTCGCCGTCCCCCTACTTTTTCCCTTACCTACCCATACCCATTCCTCAAACCCACCTCCTCCGAGAAGCCTTCCCTGTCCTGGTTTTGTTCCTCATCAGTTCCCACTGCATGGGCCCTAAGTGCTTTGTCGCATTTAAGGCTCTCTTGCCTGGACATCTTTTCTCCATAGTGGCTCTCTTAATTAATTGTAGACTCATAAAATTTTAGAACAGGAGGTAGTCCTAGGGGTCATCTCTGCCATCACCTGCGTTTCACATATGAAGGGGGTGAGGCCCAGAGAGGAGAGGGAAGTTGTTTTAGGCCCCCTAGCATGGTACTGGAAGAATGGACCCCAGAACCAGGTCCCTTTACCTCCATGCCCTGTGCTGCTGCCTGGGTGACAGCTGTCCTCTCATTCTTCCAGTTAGGCTGCAAACTTCCTGTGGGCAAGACTCATGTCTTCTAAGGTAGCATCTCATTTAATAGGGGCCTTAGTCTCGGCTTCATGACTTGCAGTTGTGAGCTAAGATGACAGGCTGAATCCTTCACTGTCTCCCCTTACTAACCTTTCCTCTACTTCCCGAGCACTTTGTGACTCTGCTGACCCATTCGGAGACCTTGGGTGAGTCACTGCCCTTCCTCTGGGTCTTAGTTTCCTTCACTACTAAATGAGAGCATTGGACTGTGGTCCCTTGGACCCCTTTAAGCCCTGAAATTTCTGGAATTTATTACCTTCCAGGGAGAGTCATATGCTGTCTTCAGGACTGGCCTCACTGTGCCACAGGTCTGTCCCCTTGTTCATTCCCCAGGCTTCTGCTGTGGAGTTCCTTCAAGGCCCAGAGAGCACAGTATCATTGAAGAAGACCAGGTCCAGTGTCCTGGGTTCAAATCCTGCCTCCAGGACTCAGTAGCTTCGCAGTTCTCAGCAGGCCACTTCATCTTTCTCTGTGCCTCCTATTTTCTTTTTTAATAGGAATAACAATACAAGCTTACAGATTCGGTGACAGTGACATAAACTTTGTGGAAATTCATGGCCCAAAGAAGGTATTCAGTAGGTAGTGGCTTCTTTCCTTTATTCCACATCCAGCATTATTGAGAAATAGTCTGTTCCAAATACACAGATTTTCTAGATAACAAGTTTACTACCTGAAGCTACAAAACATTGACTATTTTTTTTTTTTTTTTTTTGCTAAAATCTTTCTCAAATAAATGCCTTATTTCTTTTTCAGGTCACACAGAGTATACTAAGAGTAGTAGAAAGTGTTTGAGAAAATCATATCCCTGCCAAAGGTGGGCATGATAAGCATATGGCCAGAGATGCAGGGCTGGCAGAGGGAATGTGAGAGGAATCTTCTGTGCTTTCTGAAAGAACTTGATTTTTTTTTTTTTTTTTTGTCTCAAGAAAGGGGGAGCCATTTTGAAGGGTTTTAAGTAGGAGAATGACAGGATCAGATTGGTTTCTGAGAAATCACTCAGACTGCTGGTGGATGGATGACTGCATCTGGGTGGGGAGCGAGAGAGAGGAAGCAGGAGGCTGGCCATCGAGGCTGTTGTGTCAGCCCTGGGGGAAGACAGGGTGCGCACAGATCAAAAGGTGAAAAATCTGAGATGGAAAAAGACAGGTGTGCAAATGCCCAGGAGCTTTATGAAAAAAAGAAAGAGGAAGGGAGGAATGGAGTGGAATGGAATGGAATGGAGTGGAGTGGAGTGGAGTGGAGTGGAGTGGAGTAGAGTGGAATGGAATGGAATGGAATGGAATGGAATGGAACGGGATGGAACGGGATGGAACGGGATGGAACGGAATGGAACGGAATGGAATATCAGTCCTTTAAGGAAAACTGTAAAGGAAAGCATAAAGAAGACAGCAAGAACCGCCCAATACCCCGGCATCCACAGATAAGCACCGTGAATGGCTTACACTGTTTTCCCCAATGTGTTTAGCTGAAGAATTTCTAATGTGTCTGTAGATACAAACTTGATATATAAAAACATGGTACGGACAGGCGTTTTCCAGAACACATCTCTTAGTGTCATATGGGATGCAGTAAGGGTCAAAATAACACATCATTTTGAACTCCATTGGTTCTTTTCAGTGACTGGGCCAGAAGAGCTGGAACGTCTGGGTCCTGGTTAACCTGAGGTTTGATACCTGGGCCCTCAGTTTGGGGGAAAAAAGTTTCTCTTTTCAACTGTCCTCTCCCTCCCCCAACAGAGTCGGTGGATAACTGCCCCAGCAATTGCTATGGCAACGGCGACTGCATCTCTGGGACCTGCCACTGCTTCCTGGGCTTCCTGGGCCCCGACTGTGGCAGAGGTGAGGCCTGTGTGTGCATGTGTGCATGTGCCGCCGGCTCCCCTATCTTCGTGGGTGGCTCATATCCTGCTTCTCAGAGCAAGCGCAGGACCCCAGGCCACCCTGTGCCTCCCATGAGAAGGGCCCCCCAGGGGCATTCTTTGGAAGCTCCAAGGGCAGGGCGTGGAGGGGTCTGCCGGCAGATCCAAGGCCGCACCAGCCCCATTGTCCACAAGGGCATGACCAGGGAGGTCAGAAGAGCCAGCCTTTACAGGGGCAGCCACAGTGAACCTCACGTCCATTGTGGGGCAGGGGAAGTGACCATGAGGGTCTTTCGAAAAAGTGGATTTCCCTTTGAGGAATGATCAGCCTTTGCCAAATGTCTTTGGTGGGGTTTTTTAGGGGAGGGCGCTTGTTTCATTTTGTTTTGTGATTATTGAAGTATAGTTGACACGCGCCAGGCGTCTTTACCACTCACCGTCTGAGCGTGGTCTCTCCGGCCTTGTGGGGGAGCCTGCATTACTGCTCCATTGTTAGCAGAATCTTTGCAGAGACCCCCAAGGGGAGAGACTCGGGAGGGAAGGCTGCTCTTCTCCACGCAGGACCCTGATGTTGCCTCGTACTTGGGCACATCCAGCCCTACTGACGTGGCTTCAAGGCCACCCCTGATATACCCTGTGCACTTGGCCTTCGTTCCTGTTCTCAGAAGAATAAAGATGGCGCTCCTCTGGAGATACTAAAACAGCTCCTTCCTCTAGGCTTCCCACGTTCCCTCATTCAGCAGGCGTTTGCTTAGTGCCCTCTAGGGTCTGTCCTGTGCTAGGTGCTGGGGTTCGAGCACTGAGCAAGCCCTAGTCCCCGGAGCTCGCTGTCCGCTCGAGAATGGACAAGTAAGCAGACGATGACAAAAGTCGTCAGGAAGTGAAACCTGCTACAGCAAGGTTATGTTCGGGGAGCGCTCATCAGCTGGCTTAGCCTGGACACGATGAGGGCCAGAAAAGTCTCCCCAGATGGGGTGCCACTGGAACCTAGACCTGATGCTTAAGGAGTTGTTCATCCAAGGAAGGCCGAGATGGTCTTTCGCCGTGCCCTGCAAACACAGTACCGTGGCATGGTGCTGTTCGGGGAGTTCTCCTTGTTCTCCCCAATGTGGAAGACATGCCGATTGAGACAGCAGCCCGGAGGGGCCACGGTCATTACCTGCTGAGTGGCTGGAAAAGGAAAGAAGCAAGGCAGGGGCCAGGGGAGGGTGGTGCAGAGAGAAGAGATGAGTCATTCCTTCTAACAGGAATTACTGTCTCATCCCATATGCACTTAAAGTTAAGAGTCACGTATAAAACAGCCTTATTGTATCTCGGTAAGGCTGGTAAGTACTTACAGCACAATGCAGTATAATTTGTTTTTATATAGTGTCCTTCATACAGATGATCACAAAACACTTTACGCTAAGAGGCAGAATGGAAAGATAATACGTTAAAGAGCCAAGCTGGGCTCCGCTCTTCTCTTACGGGGTGTGTGGGGCTCAGGTGGAGCCTGAAAGGCAAGACAAGCTGAGATTGACTAGGTTAGAGAGACACTAGGTGGTGCTGCGGACGGGGGGAGGGAGCAGAATGGATGCTGCCAGGAGAGTGCTGGAGGAGAGATCGGGTCAGGCAGGAGGCCTGGCCCATGTCTTTTGCAGGAAGACCAAGGAGCACACGGAAGCCTCCTGCAGAAGGTACTGGTGAGCACTGTGCTGCACAGGAGTATGCGGGGGATGGAGGAGGCAGCGGCCACTTAGACACTAGCTCCACCAGGCCCTGCGCTGCGCACCTTTGCCCATAATTCTGGATGCGTTTCAGTTACAGTGAAACAAAGCAAGAGCCACAGACAGATGGGGAGTGTAGCAAAGCCCTTGAGGCTTGGCCAAGCCTGCAGGCTGAAGGGAGAAGGGGACAGAGGCCGGTGGGATATGCTGGGTGCTGATTGATGCCACACTTCCTGTGCCGTCTCCCCAGCCTCCTGCCCCGTGCTGTGTAGTGGCAACGGCCAATACATGAAGGGCAGGTGCCTGTGCCACAGCGGCTGGAAGGGTGCCGAGTGTGACGTGCCCACCAATCAGTGTATCGACGTGACCTGCAGCAACCACGGCACCTGCATCACGGGCACCTGCATCTGCAACCCTGGCTACAAGGGCGAGAGCTGCGAGGAAGGTAGGACCGCGGGCGGGAAGCGCCAGCACCTCCCCGTGAGACAGAGGTCTGTGCAGTCCCAGGAGGGCCTCCGGGGAGCAGAGGGGAACTCCCGGACAGCCCTGGGGGCCCAGCCTGGGCCAGGTACCCAGCAGCCACAGGAATTAACCGCGCGGAAGGGGAGAGGCAAATCAGAGTCCCAGGCCGTGACAGGAGAGGTGTCCTATGTGGAGCGCATACTGTATACTAGGCTCTGTCCTAGAAGCCTTCTACCATTTACCCTCAAACCCAACAGGGTAGGGTAATGCCTCAGTTTCACAGTTGGGGAACTGAGATTCAGGGAGTCAGAGGACCTGCCCAGGGTCACACAGCTGGTAGGAGGCAAAGCTGGGTTTGAGCACAGCGTTTCTGGTCCCTCAGCCCAGGTGCTTTCTCCTCCCCTTTAAGCTCACGCGCTCTGCATGTCTTAAAGTGTGAGTCTGTTAGAGACCTTCAGACGCTGCCTTCTGTAAGCACAGGCATGTGTTGTGTGGCTCCTGGATGCTCGTGAGTGTGTCTCGCTCCTTCATAAAGCACACTGGGATTGTGTTGGAGGCTAGACCGTGAGCTCCCACTTTAGCAGTGTCGCCGTTTCTTTCCTAGGCAATCTAACCTGGTGAGACAAGTGAGCATTTCTGTCCCACAAATGTAGAACCTGGGCCCGGGGAGGGGCAGTGGCGGGCTCACGGTCATGGAGCTAACTGGTGGCAGGCCCGTGGTCATGGAAGTAAGTGTGGCGGGGCCCAGGCTCAGGGAACTAACCGGTGGCAGGGCCGGAACCCACACTGCATCTTATTACCTCAGAGCCCTCTTTCTTCTTGACCACATGGGATTTCTAGATGAGAGGGGTCTTATTCACAAGCCATATAAAGTGGCTTTTAAAAGTTCATGCTCTGGAATCAGATGTAGCTTTGAGTCCTGGCTGTGCCACTAACTAGCCTCACTTCCCTCGTCAATAAAATGGGAATTACTTCCTCAGAGGGCCGTCATAAGGATTGAATTAAATGACCCATGTAAAGCACTTAGCTCAGTGTCTGACACATAATAAATGCCTCATAAATGTTCAGTCTTATATTATTAGTATTATTCTGGGGACAGTTGAAGCACATTTCCTGTTTCACCCCACTCACTGTATCCAAGGTCTTTTGGAAATGAGTGGACGCCGCTGTTGACACTGGTGGACAGTACTTGGGGCTCCCGGGTGGCTCAGTTGGTTAAGCGTCTGACTGCAGCTCAGGACATAATATCCTGGTTTGTGAGTTCGAGCCCCGCATCCGGCTCTGTGCTGACAGCTCAGAGCATGGAGCCTGCTTCAGATTCTGTCTTCCTCTCTCTCTGCCCCTCCCCCATACACCTTTTATCTCTTTCCCTCTCTCAAAACATGAATAAACATTTAAAAGAAAAAAAAAAAGAAACTGGTGGACAGAGCTAATGGTCCTCACTCCCACTGCCGACCGTTGAGGGCGTCTGCTTCTTCTCCGGTGGATGGGAGAGGCTCCAGGGAGAGCTGGCCTTCTAACCCATTCGGGATATAACACATAGGCCCCACTCAAGGTATCATTTCTCTTGAAAAAGAAAGAAAGACAGCAAAGGAGAGCCAGTAGAATGGGCCCCCTTTAAAAGAGTGGGGAACAGGAAGGGATTCGTGTCTGGAAAGCAGTGCCTCTCAGAGACAGGCTGCCTGTAAACCCACATGTGCCTGGGGGTCCCGATTCAGACCTATTAACTTGGATGGGGATTACTTTGGGCCGCCTCAGAGAGAAGCGCCAGCCTCTGGGAACAAAGGAACTTCGCTCTCTCATCCTGACAATGGGGACCCTCATCTGCTCTCCCTTTTCATTTTAGCCACTTAAGGTGAAGACCCCGAGAAGAAAAGAAAAACAAAGAGGAGATTCCTCTTGAGACTGTGCCCCCCCACCCCCCCCACACACCGTGTTATGTGGGCCGAGGAGGCAGGCTGTCCCCCGGCTGGGCTGGCACTGGACGCTGTCCCAGTGGGCAGGGTTACTTTCAAAGAGGAGGAAAAGGTGGTTTTAGCTCTTTGATTTACATAATCTATTTGAAAAGAAATGTTTTCACTCGTGCTTTCTTTCCTGAGGTGGGCCATCTGGTACTGATTCCCTTTATTATTTCTGTTTCTCTGCTGAAGCGTCATTGCAGCGTCCTTGTGTTTATAATGGGGGCTTCTCGGGGACTTCCCTGCCCTCCCCCACCGCCACCCCCACCACTTCTCTCTCTCCTCCTCCCTCAACTCTATCCCAACCGATTTCACTGTGTTTATAAAACATCAGCTAACAAGCTTATTCTGTCCCCCTCTCTCCTTCTTCTTCTGAAGTTTATTGCCCCATATTTTTTAAAACCCCGCCAACAGGACGCTTGGGGGGAGCTGGGGGAGGGGCTGAAGAGAACACCCTAGGCCTTTTGCAGTGAAAAGCGAGACCCTGTGTTGTGGTCCTGAAGAGCATCTAATAGCTTGTGTGGTCACTGAAGCAGGGAACGTTTTAGGGGCAGAGTTGTGTTTGCAGCTCGTGCGGGCCTCATCATTTCATTAACGGGCTCAGCTTCTGCCAGAAATTTGGGCTTGGAGGCCAAGCTCTGCAGAGGAAGACAAATGGAACCGTTTGGCCCCCTTTCCAAGCAGAAACTAAGTTAGACCGTCTTCTACACAAGGTTCAGCCCACTTTCCTGCCAGCTTCTCCCCTGCTCCTTCGGCACAGAACTCCCTAACCCACGGCCAGCTGGCTCTTCCCGTGACACCGCGGCTCCCAGGGAAAGAAACGTCACTTGTGAAACCGCCCTGTGATAGAAAGAAGACAACTTCAGTCCCACCCTAGGGTTCCCATCACCCAGAGGCCCCAGGAAAGTCTACACAGGACATCTCTGGGAGATCAATGGAGGCACAGAGAGCGGCCATAGGTTTAAGATCGGCAGGGACATTGTCCTCCCTGCAGGGATTTCGGCCAGTTCAGCCGAGCTGCCTTTCCTGGAGATTCAGCCCTCCCGGAAACTTCCTTCACACTCCACACCCGCCGGGAGGACCTTCGGAAGCAATGATTAATTGCCTGTAGCCCTTTCGTCAGTGCTTTCATTCCCTGCCCAGACCATCTACTGAGAGCGTGGGACTGGTTTTGCTGGTTCCTGGGTCCCTGTGAGACTTACTGTGTCTGAGGAACAGTTCTGTGACGCCAATGGCCTCTTGCTAAACTTGGCACCATCCAGGCTTGCTCGCTAACAGTGCAGATTTATAGATTCAACCTTGAGGGCGCCTCAGAGACAGCTTCACCCCGAGCCTGGGCCCGGGCGCTCACAGAACGGGAAATACCTTTATAGGCCTCGGGATAGGAATTGCTGAGTCGTTTCCTGTCAAATTGGAAAGCTCCTGGATCTAGGGAATTACCATAGTAGCCTAATGGGCCAGAATAATCCTTTTGAGGTTCATAGATGCGAGGCTGGCCATGAAAATATATCACTATTATTATTTTTATTATTTTTAATTACCAGGAACTCCAACGGGTCATGCTTTAACCATTGTTAAGTGGTGTCCAGAGACTGCAAGAGAAAATTCTTTGCCTTCATTTGGCTTTATTAATTCTCCACTTTATTCTGTTTCTTTTCTTGCTTTATTTTGGTTTTATTTCTATTTTTTAACCACTTAGGTCTGTATATGCATATGTGTATGTTTTCAAACCAGTAAGGTTATAGAGGAAATAGCAAGAGATGTGTACCAAGAAAAAGTGATTCAAATCCCTCCACTTACCACTGTGTGATCTTGGGCAAGTTATTTAACCTCTCTGTGCTTTAATTTCCTCATCTGTGAAACGGGGATAGTAACGGTATCCACCTCAAAGAATTGTTGCTGGAGTTAAATGAGATAGTGTATATAGAAGGTTTCGTAGCGAAATGATGGCCCGGAAGAGGGACTGCCTCAGTACTGGTTGTTGTTATTGTTGTTACTCTTACTCATATCCTGACAGGATGCAAAAGTAACTTCGTGGCCCAGTTCACAGCTCACACAGGCCTTTCATATCCCCTCCGTGTCCTCATTAGCGACCAAGACGTAGATAGTTTTGACAGGAGAATTTCAGAGGAGGTGCTTGACAGGGGTCATGGAACCAGTGTGTTTTGTCCCATGACCCTTGACCCTAGGACCTCAGGGGTCAGATGCCAAGTTCCCTCCTGTGGAGCATAGACAGGGCTTCCTCATGAGCCCCTTCCAGGAGGAAGCTCACCACACCCATCACAGTGCCACCTTCTCTTTTTCCAGCTGCTGCATGTTGTAGCCCCTACCAGGACTCCACTGTCCCCTACAGTCGTGAGAGGAGTGGGATCTCCTGCCTTCCTAAAATAAAAGGCAGATCTAACAAGTTTTTCGTAGCATTGCACCAACCTTTGCCTACCCTTCTCCTGCTTTTCCTGTCCAGTGCTTTCTGGAAGATTAGAGGTCTCTGTTAACTTTGTGTAGCCCCATAGCTAAAGCTTTGATTTAGGAAAATCAGCCCCTGAAACAAATATTGGCCTCAGAATCAGAAAGACTCGCCTTTCCGTTCCTCTCTGGCAGAGTTAACTGTATGATTTGGCTTGAATTATTTGCCCCTGTGAACCTCAGTCTCCTCATCTGTACCTCACTGGGTTATGGAAGAAACTGAATCTTATCATGTATGTACAGCACTTCCTAGATGACAGGCACAGAGCAGGTAACCCACAATGGAACTCTCCTTTCTCTCTTCCTGGGTGATCCCTTGAGACCACTTTGCCCTTCGGCTCTAAGGAGCCCAGCAGGGGTTGCTTGGCTGTGAGCTACAGCTCTATAGTTCACCCACTACGTGAGGAGAATCTGTGCAGAACTCCCACATGTAATTTTGAGTAGTCGTTGAAATGTTGGCCCTCTGGGAAGTGAGGCTGGAAAGTTTGTGTCGATCACAAGAACTTTGGCAAGATGATAAAATCTAATGGAATTTAAGTGCAAAATAAATTCTCTTTTAAATTAAGGGATCTCTTTTAGTCCCACATTCATGTTAAGACTGTATTATAAAGTGGTCAGCAATAGTAGTTTCTTTGACAAAGATTTCTTGAAGACCTCCTATGTGCTGAGCTCTGTTCTAGGAGGTGGATGCACGGACATGAACAAAACAGAGTCTTGTCCGCGAACTGGTGTTGTTATCACAGATGTAGCAGGCACTGGGCACCATGCTAATACTTGATAAATATTTCTTTCTTTTTTTTTTGCTAAGTAGACTCCATGCCCAGCGTGATGCTTGAACTCATAACCCTGAGATCAAGAGTCATATGCTCTACTAACTGAGCCAGCCCGGCGTCCCTTGCCTTATATTTTTTACTCCGTCACCCCAACAAACCAAGAAGTAGGAATTTGTATCACCCTTCACAGGTGAGGGAACTCAGCCTCTGTCTGGTAAAGCAGTCAGCCACCCATAGAGCCGGGAACCCAGGTCTACCAGTTGCTAAAACCCTTCCTCTTTTTTGTATCAAGTGGCCTCTCCACAGGAGATCTGCATCCTCTTACCAAGCCCCTCCACTACAAAGTGTACTATCCCTAAAGAAGCCTCTCCTTTGCTGGTCAGGTGCTCACCTGTGTTCCCTTTGCTCCGTGTCACAGTGGACTGCATGGACCCCACGTGTTCGGGCCGGGGTGTCTGCGTGAGAGGCGAATGCCACTGCTCCGTGGGATGGGGAGGCACCAACTGCGAGACGCCCAGGGCCACGTGCTTGGACCAGTGTTCGGGCCACGGAACCTTCTTCCCAGACACCGGCCTTTGCAGCTGTGACCCAAGCTGGACTGGACATGACTGTTCCATCGGTGAGTGTGGGGAGAAGGGCACAGTGCAGCTGGAGGAAGGAGCTTTCCATTAGTTCACGGTTTGTGCTCCAACAGTGATTTGGCCCTCTTCTCTGTCATGTATTAGCGGGGTGACCCGCCTCTCTGAGTGCTTCTTTCCCTGAACTCCATCCTTCAGCACCCGTACTTTTAGATGGGCTGAGGATTCAGAAATTAATCTTCACGTCATTCCTTCCATACAGGTGACCTGCAGAGTCCAAACCTTGCCCTGTAACCCTACGAATTACAGTAATAGATTGAAATCTCATCTCCCATGTTACTGTGCTCATCCCTAGAGGCAGGGCCGTAGGGAACAGCAATAGCATGCCTGGGTGAGATCTGCAGGGATGGGGCTTTAAAGGACTTGGGTCCCAGCTGTCAAACCCTTTAGTTTCACCCATTCTTCAGAATGAAGTCTGAACACAGTGAAGTATTTAAGGTTTTCTGTGACCTGGTCCCCACCTACCATTCTGGCCAGACGTCCTGCTAGCCTGTAAGTTCTGTGAAGATAGCAAATATGTCTAATCATCCTACATGCCCAGGACTCAGCACAGCCTGTCTTACTGCAGCTGCTCAGTAAATATTGATGAATGGATAATGAACATGTGAGGGATGCATGATTAAATGTACTCTTGGTTTTAGTGTTTGGTTAGATAGAGAGTTTATATGTATAACCTTCAAAGGATAATTCTATTGGCACCCTTCTATTTGTAAGCACTTTATGATTTTTTAAGATCCATGGGGCACCTAGGTGGCTCGGTCAGTTAAGCATAGACCCTCTCAAAATGAGGATTAAATGGCAACATTTGTGAAATACTACCTAGCACAGTTTTAGTATATGGCAGATGTGTTCACTTTTAATATCTCATTTAAACAGTGGTCACATGGGACACCTGGATGGCTCAGTGGATTAAGTGTCTGACTCTTGATTTCAGCTCAGGCCATGATCTCACAGCTCACGAGTTCAGGCCCTGCGTTAGGCTCCACACTATCAGCAGAGGAGTTCTCTCTCTCCCCACCTCTCTCTGCCCTTCCCCTGCTTGCTCTGTCTCAAAAATAAAGAAACTTAAGCCATGTGAAGACCCCATGAGAAAGGTATCATCACCCCTGTTTGACTGATTTACATAATACTTTATTCAATGAGTACTTTTGAACCCCTGCTGTGTACTAGGGACTCTTCTGATCAGAGATACAAAGAGATAAGAAAGTCCCCATCTTTGTTGAACTTGCATTGAGGGGCATTGAGGGATGAAGGGAGTGGAGACACACAGAAACAAATGAAGAGAAATAACCTGACAGAGAAGCTTAGGCACGGAAAATTTTTAAGTAATCCCACCCAAGGACACACAGCTAAAAAGCTGCAGCGTCTCCAGCTTTGGCGTTTGGTTTTGTGACTGTTTTTACTTAAATCACTTTCTCTACGACGCCACGCTGTTTGAGCGAAGTGAAGCCCAAATGAGCTCACCGTGTTGCATGTTAACAGTCCCTTCTGTGATCAGGAAAGATGGTTGAGACCTTTGGCAAAAATTAGATCCCTGCTGCATTTGGGCCTCTGGAATACTTTCAACTACCTGGCCCCCTTGAGTGGAGAGTTGATGTTCAATACGTAGTCTAAATTGTGCTTTTTATCCTCGTTTGCAAAGCTCATGTTAAGACATGATTGCAAATGCAGATGCGCAGGGTCTTAGGAATAATTCTTTTTATATAGCTCTGTTTATAGCAATATAATAAATGGTCCTCTCGAAGCTACCCTGGGTTGTATTGTTTGTTATGTGGCCACAAAGCTAATTTATGATAGGTATATAACTGTCCATGCATTGTTAATCCCTGATGAAACTCCACAGCCCCTCACAGAGGCAGGTATAACTTTGGGTAAGATCACGGAGGCTTCTATAGTTGGCCCCATAACAGGGACCGCAGACCCACTGGAAGGGACTGTAAGTAGAATTGTCAGAGCTTGTCTTCCTCAACTGTGTGTACACCACTCCCTGTAACTGCTGTCAGTTGTGTGTGGCCTGTCGTGCAAGGGCAGAGGAGTGATGAGAAGCATCCCTGAAGCTATCAAACCTTGGTTCAAATGCTGGCCCTACTATGCTATCCCTATTGGCTGTCCCTACTACGTACTAGTATAGCTTCGGGCAAGTTTCTTCACCTCCCCAAGCTGTAAAATGGAAGTGGTAACAGTACCTATCTTCTGGGGTTACTACTTGGAAAATTATGATGTGGTGAATTAAGATGTTATTAAAAAATCACTTATCATGCTACTCAGCTCATAATACAGGCGCAGTAAGTGTTAGCTGCTCTTACAGTTATGATTAAAACAGCCATTGATGAGAGCCCTCGATATTAATGAAGACATTTGATAGAGGCAAGATGAAATATGCCCTTTCAGAAATGTGGATTCTAGTTTTTAAATCTCTAACCTGCAACTGACTAAAACAGTGTCACGGCTGCCACCAGGCCAGGAATTTCAGAGATGGCTTCAAAATTACTGTCTCCCCTGGCAAGAGTAATAACAATTTGTGTTTACTGAGTGCTTCACAGGATAGAGATTTCTCTCTTTCTCTCTCTCTCTCTCTCTCTCTCTCTCACACACACACACACACACACACACACACACACTCACACACACAGGACAACAACCCCGTACGCACACTGGTGCCCTACGAGCCTGGCAGCCCCAGTTCAGCTGGGAGCCCAGGCCTCGCCTGCTTCCTGGGTGCTGGCTCTCCACAGCCCACTCTTCCTTCTCCTCAGCTGTCACCTCCCCTCCAGAAGCCAGTCTGAAGACTAGGGAAAGCACTTCGAAGGTGGTTTTCTCTCACAACCCCCGCTGGTATAGACAGTACCTGCCTGAGCTCAGTCCCGGCTCTGCCACAGGCTAACTGGATGACCTTGACAAGGTACTGGCTTTTCTTGACTTCAGTTTCCTTATCAGAAAATGGAGACCATAACAGTGTCTACTTCAAAGGTTATGTGACCATTAAATTATACAGTGCGTGCGCGTGCATAGGACAGTGCCAAGATAGAGTGAGCGCTTGGTATCTTTCTCCCACCTCCCTTCCAAGGGCACTTGCGCTGAGCAGAAGCTGTTAGGAAGCTGTTGCGTGTTTGCCTTGAAACAAAGCATAGTACAATGGCTGCAGAAAGCTGTTTACCTTCGTTTCCTTCGAGGTATTGCAGGATTTTTTTACCCCAGTAGCAGGATTCATTGTCTTGCTACCTTGAGGAATGAAGAGGTGGGCGCAAAATGAGTAGGAAAGCTCTCTTTGAAGAGAGGGGACATTAGACACTGAATGCCTGTGACTATAGGCAAGGTTCCTTGTTTTATAAGGTTTCGGTCAGCCCTCCCCTCCCCCCTGTTCCCTCTCAGGTCCCACCCTTATTGGCCTGGTGCTTCCAGTGCTGGGTGGTCCATTCCTGATTGGCTCATTTCCATTGGATGAGGGGTGGCCTAAGGCATACTTAGGTCTTTTGTCAAATTCCTGAGGGAAGCCTGAGGGGGAGTGGGTGGAGTCTGTTACCATCCTAGGAACCTTAGCCTGAGGGGGTTTGCTGTGGTCAGACACCCCCAGCATTGCTCCTAAATAGGTGTTTTTCCCACCCAGGGATCTCAGGTCCTTATCTTTCCCTCTCTGCCTACTGAATGCTTTCTTCTTCTATCATAAAGGTAAAATTACCTACAGAATTGTTGTAAGGATTCAGTGAGAAAGTGTAGGTAGAGTGGTCAGCACAGTGGCCCAAGTCAGACACCCGGCAAAAGAGGCAACTCCCGTCACTTGGTGTTATTTGCCCCTGGCGGGGACACGGCCCTGAGCCTTCCCAGCGGCAGCCGCAGGCAGCCCCCTAAATGCTCCTCTCACACTGTCAGTGGGGACTATGGGCTGTGAAGTCAGCAGAAATCATCACGTGGTCCTTAGAGGAAGGAGGACTATGAAGAGATGTCTCTCTGTTTGGCCCAGACTTGATGAAAACAACTGAAATCAACATGCCCGACACTCTACGACCAGCCTCTGATAAAATGTGAGCCATCAGAGTTCCCCAGCACTTTGGTTACGTTTGTGGAAACCATGAAGTCGGATTTTATACAAGCATTGACTCAGGCCCCTGAGTTCGCAATAGCTTGGCTTCCAACCTCATCTCAGAAATTCCTCCCAAAATCTTTCCTCATTCATGTGATCTTCCTTCCTGACAGACAGTGCAAGATAACTGTTGGGACAAATGTCTGTGGCCTGGAAGAGCACAGGTTACGTGGCCTGCCCTCTGCACACCTGTGCCCTCAACTGTGGGCCCAGCGGGATTGGCTTCTCAGGTCTCTGGGGTTGGTGGTAGTGGTGATGGTGATGGTGATTGCCAGTGCTATGTTTAATAGAGAGGATAAAGAGCTGGGGAGAGGAAATGACTTGTCCAGAGTAAATCAGCTTAGCGGTGGCAGGGTATGAATTAAATCTAAGTCCTCAGCTCTTGCCTCAAGCCCCCTTTCCATCCAAAGAGGTTCCCTTATCAGTAATCTTTTTTCCTGATAAGCCACAGGCTGGAGCCACACATACAGAGCCACCCATTTCTTAGGGCTTACCAGTACCAACCCACTGAACTAAGCGTATTACAAGTTATCTTAATTAAGGTTCATACAAACCCTGTGGGAGAAAGTATTACTAGTTCCATTGTCCAGATAAGGAAACTGAAGCTCAGAGAAGTTCAGTTCCTTGCCAGCCTCGACACCCCTGCCATTGGTAAGTGGCAGAGTCCGGATTCACACCGGGTATATGGCCTCTGCCAAGCTCTGGGGCATACTGAGCAATGTATTGTCATTGAGCCCCTTTCTTGCCAAGCTGTGATCTCCATGCGGTCAGGGTGTGCCAGTATCCCTAGTGCAGGGCCCGTCTTGGGTTAGTTCTCAACGATGACTCAAGCAATGACTTACCCAGTGACACATCACAGAAGTCTGTGATTGGCTCTGCCCAGGAAGATCCCAGAACACTACCAGCCTAATCTGTTCTCTACCTCCAACCCCAGTGCGCCCCCACACCCCCATACACATGCATCCATGCATCCACTGAGGGCTAAAACCAAATCCCTGGGCTCCTTCACTTTCCAGACCCAGCTCATGTTAATTTCATGTGCCATGCCAGCCGGCTGGAACCCCTCTGAGCAAGAGCTGGCATCATTTGGCCTCCTTCAGGCCGTCTTCCCCAGGGAGCAGCCATGCTGTGCTGGATGCCTCGTCAGCTTTTGCATAAAGTGGACCCGCTCAGCAGCCAGGCTGGGCAGAACGACTCCCCCACCTCCCCCAAAGGTGTTAGCTGGCTTTTTATCCTCTTGGCTTTGAGCTGCTGTAGAAAAGGGAAGGAATTTAACCTCTCTGAGCCAGTCTTTACAGTTGGAAAAGTCTACCTTTCTTTCAGAGTCTCAAGACTAAAGAGAATTTCAGGCTCTGCGACATTTTCCAGGACACCATTTCAAATGTGGTCACTTAGACTCATCGTTTGCCCCTCTGCTGGCTCTCCCTTGGGTCTTCCTTCCCCTCCGCCCCAGCCCAGTAGCCTCCGTCCTCAGCCTCATAAATTCATTCCTCATTTCCACTGCTCTGTGAGCTCTCTCCAATCTTGTCTTCCATAACTGACTTTTATTTGAGAGAGCCCTCTCACTACATTTTATCCCTTTGGGTTGCTGGCTCAAAGAAGCGATACGTGGCAGACATTCTGCCTATAAAATGCCCATGCTGGTGGTTTATGATTCTTATCATTTCACTGCAATTGAGTTTCATGGGATAACAGGTGGAGATCTTTTAGAGATTCAGTGGTACAGGTTTGGAGGTAGCATATGCAGTCAGAAAGAATTGCATGGGATTTGGAGTGGGACCAAGCTAGATTTTTAAGACTGAGTTTATCCAAAGAATATGCCTAATGATACTTGCTTTGCGGGTTTTTTTTTAAATCAGCTTTAATACATATGTATAATATGTATTATTATACACTCATACATAATATTATTATAGCACTCAATAAATAAAGTGTATGATTTTAAAATGCATGATTAAATCTAAATTAACCTAACAGTCCCTTAGACTCTTGCAAATTTAAGTCTAAGGACAATTTATATAGTGAAGGTTTACACACAGACCTGGATTCGAGTCTGTGTAACCTTGAACAACTTGCTTTCTCTCTCAGGGGCTCAGTTTCCTTGGGGTTTCTGACTCTCTACCACCAGCTCCCATCACTGGTCATGGAGTCCAGATGAAGTTATTAATATGCTGACGTATTTATCCCCAAACAACAGCACAAGGGCCAAACAGCATTAGCATCAGCTTCCATAAGGAGCTTTCTGAGCTCAGTTACAGAGAGGAGCGCAGCCTCACAGAGAGAGCACCCAGAACAGCTTCAGGTCTACACCTGTCCTTGGCAGGCACAAACACCCACCTCATTCACTGGTAACCCTCTCAGGCCTCCCTGTGTGCTGGCCGCTGTTCTGGGCACCGAAGATCCGGGAGTCGGGAGCCTCACCCACCCAGGAAGTGACACCTAGTTAGGTGGTGTGATAAGAGCTCTGACATGAGTGTATGCATGGGGTTTGGGAGCACAAGGGCAGGAGCAGGGAGCTCAGCCGGAAGACAGGTGGGACCGGAAGCTGAGACCGTCTTTCCCAGGGACGAGACCTGTGAGCCAGACAATTAGAAGGGCAGGGGAAGTGCAGGCACACAGAACAGCATGTGCGAAGGACATAGGTATGCGGGGGCGGCATCTGGAATATCCTTTCTCTGACCAGAGAGTTGGAGCCGTGGGGGCAAGGGGGGCCACAAAGCTAGGCGGGGTCCAAACCATGGGGTCTACTGAATGCCTTGCTGAAAATCTTGGATTAAAAAAAATGCTCAATGCACAGTGAAGATTTCCCTCTCAGACTCCAGGTCAGGGCTCTTTCTTTAGCTCTCTCAGCCCATCCTGGCCTAGATTCCACCTTCACTAAGGGGAGACCTTTTAGAATTCAAACTCCAATCCTCTCAGCTGCCAGTTTGCTCTCTATTACTCTCTTCCCCTACCAAAAAGGCCAGCAAATCCCAAAGCATAGTTAACAACAAATACGACTGGAAAGATAGGGAACAGAGATGCTCTGATACCAAATTAAGTCACAGTTGACAGCAAAATAAGCCGAGTGTTTTAAAAAAAATAATAATAAGCCAGAAGTAGTAACAGGGTTAAGAAAAATTAAAGCTCTAAACATAGCATTCGCATTAGTGCTAAATTTTGAAAATGGTAATTCAGTTTTATTTACGAGGCAAATATAATTACATTTAAATTTGAGGGAACAGAATTTAATTCTTATTAATGACAGAAAGACTGAGTGAGATGCTTTAATGCCAGAAAAATTGTCTTCTGTTCATGGATGGGAGAGAAAATTACATTCAGCGTGGAGCAGTCTCCCTGCTACAAGTCTCATGTGTATAGCTGGAATTGTTCCCTCTCTGAGAAGCATTAGCTTCTCAGCTCAGAAAGCACAGCACCGACATCCAATTAAACATCAAAAGGAAATGATCAGGCCGGCCTATTTCTGTATAGGTATGTTACAGGAGAAGGAACCTGAGGTTAGAATTTCAGTCGAGGAATAATATCCATTGAGACTTGACATTTCCTGTACCCCTTCCCAACAGCAAGTGATAGCCTGAAATCAAAGTTCAGAATAATAAATATATGAGAGATTGACACTGAGGCTGAGAAGGAAGAGGAGGCGTTGGAACGAGGCAGTGACGAGCCCACCAGTCGTCTGGAAAGTAGCGTGCAGTTTCAGACACAATGAGATGGTCAGTTCCTAACATTTAATCAAAGACTGGGAAATTGGGCCCAGACAGCCGTAGTACTAAACAGTGCCAGAGCTAAAGGTTGATAAACCAGGCGCTGGCAGCTTTGTAATTTAGTAGAATTTCTCCTGACAGCCCTAGAACATTTTCTATCAGAATTGGAGCTCTTCAGTATGTAAATATAAGCCTTCCTGAAATTGGACTTCAGAATCAGGTTTCTGTTTGGATGGCCAAGCCGATGGCTTATATACAATCTCCAGTTGTCTTCCTGAATCAAACCGCTGGTATCTAACTTGTAATTTAAAATAATAACTGTTCTTTGAATGGAAATTTTATTTACGTTTTACAGAGCTCCTTCATGTCTATGCTTCATGATTTATTCAGACAACAAATACAGAAGCCTGTGACACTGCAGATGGTATTATTCCCAGGAAATCAGGGTTTGGAGAGCTTGAGGGACTTGCCCAGAGACACTCTGGGAAAACAAGTATTCAAACCCAGCCTTCTCTGGCTTCAGAGCCTCTTTTTTTCTCCTGCATTACTCTGCCACTGACCATTTCCCGGGTTTGTGCTCAGTCTGTTGATGAGTCAGGTATTAGTTTCATAAGGTATCATTTCATTGGATACCACTGCCAAGACCCATGTAAACTGGCAGTACTACATGGGTTTAAGGAAAAGAGTGATTGCTTTCAGCCGGGTGATCAGGGTGGCTTCCTGGAGGATCGTGGGATTTAAGGTGGGTGATGGAGGTGGGTGTGAGTTGGCAGAGATAGAAGGAAGAGACAAGCACCTTGCAGCATCCCATGGTACAAGTCAGAGATTTGTAACATGTGCAAAGATGCAACAGAACATGGCATTTCCAGGAAGGACCTGTAGTTTGAAGTGGCTTTGCTTAGGATATTGGTGGCAGTAGTGAGAGGGAAAAGAGGTGAGAGAAGTTAGCGGGCATTCAGTCGTGAAGGGCCTCGAAAGAGTTTGGGTTTTATCTATCGGTGGGAGCCACTGAAAAGTTTTAAGCAGAGATGTGACATGGTAAGGTTTGGTTGTGGAAAGCATACCCTAACACTGGCATGCGGTTGAATGTTCCAGCCCTGGCCAAAACTCCACATGCTGGACATGTTCTGTGGCTTCTGTGCTCACCAGCCCTTTCCTGCCTTGGTATGCTTCTGCAAAGTCAGACCCTATTTGGAGGACTCCCCCAAGCTCGACTTGAACTCCTCTAATTAGGAAGCCAGATACCCTCCAATTAAGATGAGTAGCAGTGGCGTACTACTTCCTATGATAGGTGCTTCATAAAGTTTGAAATTCTGGCCCTGGGGGAATAGGTGTGGAGAGTGGTGTGCACCAACATCCTGGAATCCATTTTTCTGCTTGGTTTGAAAGCTTCCCGAGCTCCTCCAGTGAGGTGGAAGGCCATGTGGTTTCCAAGGCTCATTAGCTTTCTGCCAGCTAGATCTGGGGGATGGAGTGGTGGCTGGAAGCAGCACTGACCCTCTGGTGATAGAGATGGAAGTTGAAAAGCACGAGAGAGTGTCTTGGGTTTGGCTTCAGTGTCAAAAGGAGACTAATTACCGTAAGGAAGTCGAAGGCTCCTTTCCTGTACCTTCCTCCCCTTCTGGCTTCTTCTTGAAACCTGCACTGAGACTAAGAAGCCATCTGCCCAGTTTAGTGAAAGAAAGAGGAAGGGGGTGCCAAATTGAAACTCATTTGTTCAAAAATATAGAGATGTCTGTCTACAGGAGAGAAAGGTACCTTGTAATTGCCCTACTGTGTGCTGGGCATGGTGGCAGCCTGGTGCTCCTTTACACATATGGGTAGACTTTAGTTCCTTGAGCCTAGGGACAATTTAATATAATTTATGCATCTTCAGCCTCTAGGAGTATCTGGCACATAGTAGGTGCTCAGTATGTTTTTAAATCACATTCAGGATTCTGGCAGCTAGGTATCATTATTGCCATTTCCTAAATGACAAAGAGAAGGCTCAGAGGGGTGCTATATTTGTTTTCTATATCTGGGAAGTAGCAGAAGAGGCTCTTAAAGTAGCTTTTGTGAATCCCAGCCTCCTTTCTGTGCAAAATGTAGACCCTTGATGCAGTCAGACGATACATTTCCCATGTAAGACTCACTGGGGAATGTAGAGATCAATCTGGTGATGGCAGGGCTCTGGAAGCAACACAGACTAATTACCCTGATAAAGAAAGGTTCCTGTCAAGTGCTTTGGGAAGGCAGGAGGTGAAACTCTTGCCAGCTGGGACACTAGAAGGAGGCTTCACAGAGGAGGAGTCAGAACTCAAAGCCAATGGAGAGTTGAACATGGGAAGATTGAGGTAAAAGGGGAACCCAGGCCACGGAAACAGCTTGTACAGAGGCAGGGAGGAGGGGCCACAGAGTGTGGTAAGGCCCCCGCTTCAGCCCTTGTCTGGCTGGCCCCTTACATGACTATTTCCTAAGTCAGCCATTAAGTTCTTGCTCAAACGCTGACATATGTCTCCCTGTGGGACGAAGGACAAGGCACTTCCTCTCTCCCGGACCTCATTTTCCTGCCTACAGGATGGCTAGAGCCTCTCTGAAGTATCTTCTTACACTCTCATCACAAAAACGGCTCCTCCAGTTTTTTCTGCTTGTTTTCTCTCTTACCCCTACACTGACCTGAGGGAGATGCCTGGCCAGAAGCAGGCTACTTCCTGCCCAGCTCTGGCACCCTCTTCTCCATCGTTTTCCCCTAGTCCCATGGTCCTTCACCTCTGGCTCTTCTCCTTCATCACTCATGGCTCCCTTATCTCTACTTGTCTCCACATCCACCTTGCAAAATCCAGGACCATCCCAACCACTTAACATCCCTCAGCTTACAGCCCGCTTCTGAGCCAGATCATCCCATGCTCGTGATTTTTAGCCTCTCCTGGGCCCTTCCAGCTGCAGTTTTCTTATACTTGTGAGTTCTTGCTCTCATTCCCCAAGGAGCTCTTTAAAGGTCCACCTCTGTCCCTAAACGGAGATTCTGACCTCACCGAGAACATTGAAGCCATTGGTGAAATACTTTACCATTATCCTGGCTTGTCCCTTAAACAGGTCCTGGCCTTCATATCCTTCCCCAGAAGATGAGGTGCCCACAGAGAACTCAGATTGTGCTCCAAATCTAGTTCTCTCTAGCTACTCAGAGGCACCTCAGTTGTTTACATCATCCTCTTTCTCTCCCCAGGATCATTAAAGTCTCTGTTCTCTTGGCTCTTTCCAGCACATAAACATGATATAGTTGCCATACAGTGTCTACTCTATAAAAGAAGTGGATGAAACAAGGAACATTATAAGGTGTTTATTTAAGCCTCACAGATGAACCTGAGATGTTAGTGTATAAACCCTGTTTTATGGATGAGAAAGCTGAGGCACAGAAAGATGAAGTAACTTGTCCAAGTCACATAATTGGATGGATGGATGGATGGATTATTAGATGGCCTGGTGACTGGATAGATGATTAGATGATTAGGTGAATTGTACAGATGGATAGGCAGATGGACATATGAAAGATGAATAAACAGATAAACAGACACACAAACAAAAAGAAAAGTACTTAATATAGTAACACTGGGTCAGGGTGAGGAAGAAGATTATGACTGATCTCAGAGTTCTGTATTCGAGCTGGGGCGATGATCTAATACCTAACTAATAGTCATGGAAATGTATCAAATTACAAATGAAGTTTCACCTCAACTTGGTCACAAAAGTCAGTCACAGACCAAAGAGCAGTGTGAATCATGGCCACCTTTCATTCTAGCTAAGTACCTTTGAGCCAGTCACTTAATCTCTCCAAGCTGTTTCCTCAGCTACAATACAGGAATGAAAATACCATTGCAGGACCGTTGTGAAGATTTAATGAGATAATATTTGTGGGCCACCAACAAGGCTTCTACATTTTCTCTTTATTTCTGCTTCAGTAGTATGGCTCAGACTTAACATGTACCAGAATTTCAAAGAAATTCCTGAGCTGTGCACTAACTCCGATAAGCTAGTGATAAAACAGAAAATCCTAGCAGGAATCATTTAAAATTATTTAACCCCCTATTAAAATTTTTTAAGGACATTCTAAGAACCTCAGGTCCTAAGCAAAATAGAACTATTACCCCTTTTAGTGCTAAATACGGACTTAATAAAGGACTTTCTAGGAGGTCACATGGGGCCAAGACTCTGTTTTACCTGCCTCTGTTCCTTGCTCAGCAGGGAAGCCCACAGATCCTTGGGCGGGGACCCTTCCATTCCTCACTTGTGGCAATTTTGAGCATCTTTCCAAGTCACCGAAATTTTATGAGAAAAATATATGTAAGTCTGTCCCTTTAGGGGAATGCCACAGCTTCCCCTACCAGCTATTTTAATGAACAGGATTGTAAAGTAAGTCCAGACAAATTAAAACGTAGCTGCGCTAGGTCCCAGGCTTCATCCAGGCTCATATAGGGATTAACATTTAATGAGGGGAGCCTGGGGCAGCTTTTTCCCTTATGTATACACTTGGGGGCACAATTAACCAAGAGCCAAACCTTCTATCTTTCCCTACCCTTTCCACTTCTTCCTCGTGTGCCTACTTGCTTCCACATCACGGAAGGAGAATGGGCAGCAGGAAGAAGGAAGGTGTGCCTTAGAGTGCAGGGACTGAGCCCTTTAAGATTACAGAGTTCTCGGTCAGAGATTGCAGCTGAGCCTCTAAGAAGGTTGGGCACAAAGGGGACTGAGCCCTGTGCAAATGTATCTAACCAAATAAATCTTGTACAATACGACCCTGAGACAGAGTCAAGCCCAAGTAATTTAACACCTCTTCCATGAAAGGCTTTTTTTTTTTAATTCATATGTTCTTTCAACAAATATTTGTTGAAATCTGCTATGCTATGCCTGGTGCTTGCTGCCAGGGACCCAGGATGAGAAAAAAACGAAAGCCTGCCATTAGGTGAGCCATTGGTCTGGAGAAAAGACAGCCATGTGCACAGGCGGGGCCGGGCAGAGGTGTAGAAGGGAAGAGCCGTGGGCATGGCTTTCCCTCAGAGAAGAGTGAGCATGTTCTTGGGCCCCCCCTGGTTCCTCTCCAAGGTCCTGTGTGCTTCAGTCAAGAACTTCACAGCCTTGCAATCAGAACGGTAAGACAGCTGTGGATTTTTATGTAATTTCAAGAGAAAGCCAAGGCTGCAAATACAAATGGCTTCTTCCTGGGTTCCGATGGTCTTGGACAATGATGCCATGCGAGGTGACTAGAGAAAACATACCTAAATTTCGAGGCTGATTACTACAGACTCTAATATTTTGCTCTTCAAGAAAACACTCCTCTTCAGGAAGTCCAGCTCTGATGATACAAGATGTCTTAAGTCCTCATCTGTCAGTTGTGTTCATAGCATAGCTTTTTACCCAAGGCCTTCCACTTATACTCTTGTCTTCCATTGTCACGACTCACCCAGTAGGGAACCATCATTACTCTCCTCTTTTGGGAGTAAAGACATATGACCCAGATTAAGTAATTCTCTGAGAACTCTACAAGGACCCAAGGAAGCTGGAGAGTCAGAATGTGAGCCCAAGTCTACCCTACGGATTGTGTTCTCTATAGTATTTTGAAGGATTCCTCTCAGACCCCAGCCCCTCCAACTGTCAGCCAGGAAGCTCTGATGCGTATCACATGAAGGTCAACAGGCACTTATCAAATGCTCACTTGTATCGGATATATTACAGAGTCAGAGTTCACATCTGATGCTCTGACGTCAGTCCAGTATACGTGCCACTACACGTCATTTTCTTTCTCACAAGAGTACGTGTGTGCCCAATTTATTATACCCTATGTGCCATGCACTATGCTAGAAGTCTTACTTCTGTACATGTAAACTTGTGTCACTGATGTCAGTTATGTCTGTCTGCCATGCTAGAATGTCAATTCCTTGAGGTCAGGAAAGAGCCATGCCTGTCCCGGTCACCATCAGATCCCATCGCTGTAGGACTGGCATGTAGTGGGCACTCGAGAGACGAAACAAGTGAGAGCAATTCCTGCAACACCCCTGTCCAGTGGTCGGTGTCATTCCCGGATTACAAGCAAGGAAACCAGGCCTGAAGAGGAGCCATGACCCACATTTCACAGAGTATCACTTACATTACATAAAGGGTAGATGAGCTGTCAAAGCACATTCTTCAGAGCCATCCTATTTGGTTTCCAGCAACCACTCTGGGAAGTTATATCTGCTTTCATGTCACAGCAGAAATCAAGAAGGAAAACAAAAGCAGTTCCTTTTATATCAAGGACGACAAAAAACAAAACAAAACAAAAAAACACGTAAGAAAAATCACAACAGGACCTCAACTCGAGACCAAATGATAAAGTAGCATCTCGGGTTTCTGCTCCCATCAGGAGTCAGTGAGTCTCCCACTCAGGCGGAGAGGCCGTCTGCAGAGGGGAGTCTGAACACTGACAGGTCGTGTTACCATCAGTTAGCACCCCATAAACATCAAGGTCACCCTGTTCAGGCCCCTTCCATTAAAACATGTAAGAGCTCACAACCCAGCTTGTAAAAGGCTGATGGAGAGGTGCCCAGCCAGCAGGCAACCTCAGCTTCGTGCCAGGAGAGCGTGTCTAGTGTAAACTGGTGAGGAAATGCAGCGTTTGGATGGGCAGCCCGGCGGTCTCCAGATGACAGAAGTGAGACTGAGTGTCTGGGAAATTCTGCGGACCGGGATCTCATTTCATTTCGCAGATATCCAGGGCCTGACTTGGATGTAACAAAAGATCAGCAGCAGGGCAGGGAAAGGAGCCCTGCCTGCTGGAAGAACCAGGAGACCCCAGCACAGGAGAGCCTGCCTCTTTGCTGATCAGTCTCGTTAATCTCTGAGTGTCTGTCCTACCTACTGCCTGAGAATTGTTACAAGTAGCACCAGATGACCGCATGACCTTGTGGAATTCGCCCATGCCCTCTGGGTCTCAGTGGCCTCACCTCTAGGACAGGTAGTAACCTGGTGTCCTCACACCCTGGTTGTGGTACTTAAGTGAGAAATTGCATATGAAGAGTGCTTCATAAACTCTAAAACCTGATAGAAGTGTTAGCTGTTAAGCCAAAAGTGACCCTCCCACTCATTACCCCTGTGAGATGGTGAAATGGGAATTTTTTTTATACCTGTTTCACAGAACTAGAAAGTGAGGCTCAGTGAGTTTTGTAACTTGTAACCTGCAGGTCGCCCAGCCAATAAGTGGCAAAGCAAGAGTGGACCCCAAATCTGTCTTATCCTAAAATTCATGGTTTTTTTATTCACTGTGTATAACGCAACAAGGTGCGGCAGTAACAGCTATGGATTATGTGGATAATCTTTGGATTCCATTATCAGTTTGTGCTTTGTCTGGATTGCGATCTCCCAGAAGACGGAGATTATGTCTAGTTTTTCTCTGTATTCCTAACACCAGCCAGCCTTCAGCACATAGTAGGCATGCGTGGAATACTATCAGAAGATGAATGATCAGTACAAATCTATTGATACATGCTCTATGTCAGACACCCTCTGAAGGCATGCTGTCACCACTCCCATTTTACAGAAGAAGAAATTCAGCAGTGGAATAGGTAGTTTGAAGTCACATAACTGACAGAACATATTTGGGATTCCATCTGATTCTAAGTCTTTTTATTTTTTTAATGTATATATTTTTTAACATTTATTTATTTTTTGAGAGAGCACAAGCAGGAGAGGGGCAGAGAGAGAGAGAGAGAGACAGAGGGAGACACAGAATCTGAAGCAGGCTCCAAGCTCTGAGTTGTGAGCACAGAACCTGACGCGGGGCTCGAATCTACGATCGTGAGATCATGACCTGAGCCGAAGTCAGAAGTTTAACTGACTGAGCCCCCCAGGCGTCTCTGATTCTGAGTCTTAGGCTCTTTCATCCACACTGGTTCCAGATCAATTAATATAAGAATGACCTACCTGTTAGCTAAGGCCTAAAGTCAGGCAAATGCTGGGGAAAGCCTGCCTCTTCTGTTCTGAACCCCCTTGAACTCTCCATACCCTATTACGTGAAAAGGCCAAGGCTTTGGCTCCAGCACCCTGTCCCTCTTCCTGGCTCATAGCTCAGTGAATAGAAGCACCGTTTGCATTTGTGGTTTACCTTTACACCATAAACTGCCACGTGGAGAAAGTGCTGTGTCAGCCAAACAAATGATAAACTAATCTTCCCTCCTAGGTGTCTCAGGGTTAAGTTCCAACCCTGAGGCAGGCCCAGCCTCAGAGTCACCGGGGGTCACTGCCCTGCAGAAGGGATAGAAATGTCAGGCACAGGACTTAGGAAGGCCTGGGGCCTGGAGAATGTCATTCTTTGTCTTGAGGAAAGCCCAATGCGGACTGTCGGAGAAGAAGGGAGGGAAGCTTAAAGAACGTCCTGAGAAAGCCATATTTGATGTGACGGCTGTACTCCACAGCCCCACCCCAAACTGGGAAGTTTTCATAAGGGCAGCTCACTAGAGAGAGGCCTAGACTGACTCTCGGCCAGGCTGTGCAGGGCGTATATGAATTGTTTTACATTCTCAGGAGCCTGTCACCCCAGGCGCACATGGATTCATCCGTTATCCAGCAAATCCCAATTAAGGGTCTGTTCTGTGCCAGGGTCTGTGCTGGGTACCAAGCATAGATGTGATCAGGAGAATTGCGTCCACCCTCAGATATCCCTAGTCTGACAGTGACACAGGCACAGAAACAGAAAATCAAATTACCACGTAATATGGAAGGGCCAGGAACAAGAGAATAACCACAGGGTGTGAGTCACATGCTTCTCAGAGAAGGAGAGACCCTTGACCTGAGCCTGGGGGTAGCTTATGCTGTGTAACATGGAGGGTGTTTATAGCATACAGTCGTATGGTCTGAGAGCTAGAAGACACCTTAGATGTCATCAGATTCCCTCTGCAGTAGATGAGGAAACCAGCACCCAGGGAGGGGACGTGACCTTCCCAAGGTCACACAGTAGATGAGTGGCTGAGCAAGCAAGGACCTGATGCCCCTGGTTCTTGGACTCTTGGTCTAAAACTCACTGTCCTGAGAAAACTTTCTTGAGTTAGTCATCTCTGCCCTGCACTTTTCCATGTTCCACTTCACTGAGTGCTCAACGCAGCCCTGATGGTCAGCAGAGGGGACGTGAGGCGGCATCTTCACTGCCCGCATCAGTGAGGTCAAAGAGCCTGCCCACAGCCACACAGCTCAGAAGCTCCTGAGCCTGGTGTAGGACCCAGGTCCACCCAGCTACAGGCCAAGGCTCTTTGCACCCATTTTATAGTGGCCCCCCCCACCTGAAAAATCCATCGTGTCCCTGCATAAAGTACTCCCCTGTTCAGGTAGTGTGCTTGGCTAGGTGTCTGGCATAGGCAACTGTTGTGTTCCGTTTTGGTTTTAATTCTTTTTTTTTTTTTAATGTTTCTTTATTTTTGAGAGAGACAGAGCATGAGTCAGGGAGGGGCAGAGAGAGAGGGAGACACAGAATCTGCAGCAGGCTCCAGGCTCCGAGCTGTCAGCGCAGAGCCCAAAGCGGGTTTTGAACTCACAGACCGCAAGATGGTGACCTGAGCCGAAGTTGACGCTCAACCGACTGAGCCACCCAGGCGCCCCTTGTTTTTAATTCTTAGGCATTGTAGCCGTTGCCTTGTAGGTTGATATGAAAGGTCTGAGCCTCTGCGATCTAATTTTGATTTAGCTCCTTTCTCAAAAATAGCTAGACTATTAGTAGCTTCTAAACCAGGAATACAGCTTGGAAGATTCCAAGCTGTCATGGGCAAATGCAACTTGACACAGTGCCAGTTAATTTAGTTTGAAAGCGAATGAAAACATTGGGATTTTCATTTGAAGACTGTGGGGCCATGAGGCCCAGACTGCAGGCAGGGTCTCCATCACAGTCCTGGCAGAGAGCATCGGTGGCCACAGCTGCTCAACTTGGTTCCGAAAACCTGTTTCGTAGCTTTCACAACCCCTGCCTGTGCAACTGTGAAGCTGTCACTGGCTGAGAGCCGAAGTGGCCTGTGAATCGGGCCGTGTGTGTTTTGTGCCGACTCACAGACAGGCCTTTTGTGAAGGGCTGGGCCACCCCATGGGCTGTGAGATGGTGCCCCAACTGTTTGCTTTGGATCGGAAGGGTCATTGAGGTGGTGCGTGGAGTGGGAGTGACCGAGCAGTGTGTGGAGGCTAGAGCACAGGCAGCAGAAGCACAGAGACAGCCCCAGAGTACATGCCGGGGTGTGGGGGGCTGGCCTCCCTTTCACGCCACCTCCATGGCACTCAAGACCGGAATGAAGTGCAGACCCCAGGCCCCCTGCACGTGCCCCAGCCAGATCCACGAGCGCTTCACTTGGCGAACCGGGACTCGTCCTCACTTTGTTTTCACACATAACCAGTTTTTAATTAAATTCGACTTTTCCTCACATCTGTTCGGAAGGCCGGTCCCCTTTGGAGGTGGCAGGCACAGAAGCGGGGACAGGCTGGCAATAGGGGAAAACAAACAGAGCAGAGCCCTCCAATCTGCCCTGTTTTGGTAGGAAAACGGGCTCAGGACAGGCTTTTGCCTGGAGAATTGTTCTCATCCGAGGGTCATTGTTCAGGGAGATTTGGCTCCCACGCCTCATGGGAGACGGGGTGGGTAGCCAAGGGTGACTCTTGTTTCCAACAGTGACTGGCTCAAGATGTGTTTTGTTTTCCTCCCCTCCTCCCCCCGCCCCCTTCCCCCACTCCTTCCTCCTCCTCCCCACAGAGATCTGTGCTGCCGACTGTGGTGGCCACGGAGTCTGCGTGGGGGGCACCTGCCGCTGCGAGGAAGGCTGGATGGGGGCGGCCTGCGACCAGCGGGCCTGCCACCCGCGCTGCGCAGAACACGGGACGTGCCGCGAAGGCAAGTGCGAATGCAGCCCCGGCTGGAACGGCGAACACTGCACCATCGGTATGGCGGGCCCAGGCGGGGGGTCTCCTGCGGGACGTGCTGAGGGCGCTAGCTGACTGTCTGCATGGGGGAGCTGGGCAAAACGTCCTTTCATCTGGTGACATTATGGTTGGCATTTCCCAGCTTCAATTTGACTTAAGCCCACAATGGGCCAATTTTAACCTTTTCCTTCCCAGTCTGCATTTCCCAGAGGTCTGTTAGCCCTTCCTGGGCCCACGCAGTAGGGTTCTGTGTTAGGCTGGGGATCGGGAGTAAGGCACACAACTGCTACCCCTTAGCAGCTAGCCGCGGGCTGTCCCAGTGCTTCTTTGAGCCTCCGTTTGCTCACCTATACAATGGGGATCATACTGCATATAAAGAAGAGGGGGCCCTGTGCATGACTGTAGCACAGGCTGGCACATGGTTCAGTGTTCAGTAAGCGTGGCCATTATTATCAAATTCATGATCTGGTTGGAGCACTTGGGCTTAGCTCTGAGGCCCCCACACCCCCTGGCCATCAAGTCCAGAGCTCCGAGAGAGCCCTGGAATCCTGGGGAAGGCTTCCCATGGGCCCTCCCACTGGGCCTGGCTCCCTCCCTCCCTCCCTCCTTCCCCTGTACTTGCTTGCACCCAGTCTGCTTCCGTCTCCTCTGTCCTCTCCAGGGGCTCCTCGCAGCGCCCCCCACCACCACCAAACAGCACTGTTAGCAACTCTCAGTGCAAGCTGATCACTCCATTCCCTTCTTCCTGCCTTTCCTGCTGCTTTTGTTGATTTTAAGCACCGCCAGACGTTTTGCTTGGTTTATTATCCTGGAAAGGGCACTCACCGAAAACTCTTTATTGAATCAACTGGTTTGTGTGTGTGTTTTAACTTCTTCCCCTTCCATTTTTTTCAAAAGGAGGGTCTGTGATCAGATGGTGAGCACATGGTTTTGGAAGGCAGGGTTCCGGGTGTCCCTCTGATGCTGAATTCAGGTCACCTCTTGGGTCTTAGAGAAACTGGAAGACAAGCCCCAGACCTTTTGAGGGACAAAGAAATTTTGAGCGAATGGAGCCACTGCTCTCATTTTTCTTAGGCTTCATCCCTTTTGTTTTATAATCTGAAATTTGCCTGTGTTCATCATTCCCCACCCCCACAGCATCACTCTGTTTATAAGTGGCTTCACAATCCCTTGCACTTATTAATATTAATAATAATGGCTTCTAATTTTTGAGTATTTCAGTGTGCCAAGCATGTGCTCAGGGCTCTAACTGCCTTATTTCGCATGCCTACTGCTAACGGTCACCCTCTGAAGTCATACGTAATATTTCCTCCTTTTCAGGGACCTGAGGCTCAAGGTCACTTAGCTTTAAGAGGTAGAACTGGAATTTGAGGCTTGGTTTTCTGAGCCCCAGTGCCTGGGCTCCTCACCAGCTGCTTGCTGTGAAGTCTTCAAGGCAAAGCCCAAATTTTCTACAGAGCCATCTGGCTCACATCCTTCCTAGAGGCTGTGCCTTCTCATTATGAGTTGCAGACCTGATTTGCCCACTGTGTACTCTTAACAGAGCCACCCGGAGCCAAGGGCAGCCCTTCCTGCTTTGTCACTAGCAGAAGGAGCCACAGCATCTTGACTGCACACTTCTGGGTGGCTTCCTCATGTCAATGTCATCCTACCTTGCGATGGTCCTGGACTCCCCTTGATGAGAAGTGGCCCTAGTCATGCACAGGACCCCCTCTTCTCTAAACCCTACTCTCCCCACACCCTCACTTTCCACCATGACTGGGGACAGGCTGACCTTTCAGCCTGCCAGCCCAGAAGACGACCCTGTCCCTATTAAAACCAAAATCAGAGCCCAGAGAGAATGCATTCTGCTTTCTATCACTTGGTTGCAGAGTCCTCAACTCACCTTGCCAAGTTCCTAAAAGTTTAAGGATGTCAGACTTTTATAAGATGAAAGCATCTCACCTCAGTCAAATGACAATGAGGGAATTCAGGAAGTTCTCCCTCAGCTCAGTCGCACGTGATTCGTGACAGGGTTGGTGGGCAGGCTGCGCTATGTCTCATGTCTTGTAGATGTGCAGCAGCCTGGACTAAAGGGCATCCCATTTATTCTGATGCCAGAGAGTCAAACCATCCCACCCCACTCCCATCTGCCCTCCCCTCTCCTCCCCTGCACACCCATGTACCCGTTGTCACTCTGTAAGAGCCAGCTCCACCCTGGGATTGCAGATGCTTTTTCTCCTCCAGATAAGAAATGTTTCCAGGTAAATGAGCATGATTCAAGAGGGAGGCCGACAGTCCTAAATACCAGAAAAATGTCACAGGACATTGAAGAAGTAATGGACTAAGTCATAGTGGCTCAGATGAAAGGACATTGGCTCGGAATTCTGTTACCTTTCATTTTGTGGTGAGCATTTCGTGTGTCCCTGTCTAATCTCCCTGCATGGCAGCTTTGCTCTCCGTGGGTCTCTGTCTGTGGCCAGCTGCATCCCCAGTGAAAACCCAACACCCTAGAGCTGAAGGAACACTTCAGTAACCTTGTCCAGTGAAAGGGAAGGGATAGGGGATGCAAATGAGGAAAACAGCGGGGCGGTGCCTTCTTTTTCCTTTTGGAATAAAATGAAGAGAGATCTCTTTTTAATCTTTGATGGTGACAAGAAGCGCTGCCTTCTGTTTCCAGGGAACTTCACTCCATTTCAGGATCATTTAGGAAAAGACAAAAACTGTTGATGCAAAGAGTTAGAAATCCAAAGTGTTAAATGTTCTCTTGTTATCAGATTTCATTATTATACAGTAGGTCAGTAGAGCGCAGCTAGCCGTGTGCTGTAATTTAGTGATGTCCCATCCCAGCAAAAAAAACGGAATCCACGACACTGATTACGACACCTCCATACAGTAGAAACAAGTGCAGAGGGCCTGTTTGTTTATACACTGCTGCCCTCCATAAACAGGAAAGAATAATTTGATTACCTGCCAGCTGGCATTAAACAGTAAGACAAGTGTGAGCTCCTTAGGGTCAAGTCCCCAGCCTAGGAATCTCTTCACCGCGGTGACATTACCTGGGGCAGATTATTATAGCAGGAATTAAATACCTCCTTGCAGAGGCTTTGGTCCATCTTTTCTTTTATGGAACCACTTGACATTTCTCAAAAGAGGTTGATTTTCAGAACAAAAGGGAAAATGGGCAGTGGCATCCTCTTTAGTGACCATGTTTTTTTCAACAAACAAGACTATTTCACATTGAATCCTAATTCCTTCTGTTAAGAACTGTCTGTCTCCCTGCATCTTGGTGAGTGTCCCATGGGCAGCCCACATGGCCGCTGGGGGCTTCATTTTCTCCCTCTGTGAATCACAGAAAGGGGGTGCCGAGGAGGCCTCCTGGGGGATGGTGTGCCTGCCCCCTCCTCCACTGCCCACAGACCCGCACACCCAGCATCCGCAAACTGAGTTACCCTGATCCTAACATATCCCCCAAGTAAGAAGGGATTTTTCATGTTCACTCTCACTCGTCAGTAATACTCCCACTTGCGTAGATGAAACCCAGTTTCCCTAATCCAGCAGTTAAGGTAAGATGAATTGGTACAGGCCTATTTCTCAAGTATGTGGTCAACCCAGAGTCCTAAAAAGCCTGTTTTGCAATGTCTCTTCCAGGAATTTCATGGGTCTCAAGTCTGGGGCTTGACCTCCCACTTCTTTAGAGAAAGCTAAAAGTCATAGTTAAATTTGAGAAGGTGTCTAATTTTTTCCCTATATCATTGAAACCAGTACTAACATTTTTGGTCACTTTTATGATAGTTCTTTTATTCAGTCCGGTGCCCCTTGTCTTTAAAGTCTCAGAACACATGTGGGAAATGCTAGCTTCTGATTACATTTGTAAAATTCCAACCTTGACCCCAAAGCTGTGATTGTTCAAGATGCCAGATACACAGTTATTTACTAGGCTTCAGGAGAGCTGTCCAATCACATAAATCTGGATTCTTAAACAAATCCTCCTCTGGGAGTAAAGATCAAAAATAATACTCAGATGATGCAATTACTCCAGTGAGCAAAGCCAGACTTCACAATGAAGAGAAATTATAAAGAAAGACCACAAAACTTTCTGGAGTCCTTGGCCCACTGTTGACTGATAGCTCTTAGGTTCCTTGTGTGTAATCAGACATTCCTTAACTGAGAGCTTGCAAGACGCCCACAAGGTGTCAGCGCGTGTATGACAACCCTGTGCTTTTCTTTGAAAGCACTCTCTCACTACAGGACCCGTGACCTGAGTGGAGAGATGAGAAAATGGATGGGCCTCTACCTTAAGTTATCAGAGTGGAAGCTTGCTCAGTCTCTGGTTCTGGGAGATTTTAGCCCACATGTGATAGGGGTGGGAAAGTCGAAGAAGGTTAAGCGGGCTTTGTGAGTCCCTCTCAGGTAGATACCATTAGCCACTTACTCATTGATCCTTCATCCAAAGAGAGAAGGGGGTTCATGTATCCAAGGTCCTAACAAGAACATCTCGACGATGGTTTGTCAAACATCTAAAGAAGTTCACACAATCATAACCACCCTGACTATCACCTGCCATAATGAACCTTGTCTAATCTGCCTAATATGTACCAGTGATACAACCGTTACAGTCAGCAGAGGCTCCCGGAGAATGAGAATAAAAAGGCTCATGCCATGTTCTTCACAGCCTTTGATAGGGGCCCCCTGAGGCTTCTCAGGATTACCCTGAGAGAAACTTTTGGAAACCTATGTTGGTACAAGCAAGTCAAGGGAAGAAGTTTGCATGTTGGAGGTCATAGAAGTGCTACAGAGATCTAAGACTTCACAGACTCGTGCCAAAGGCTGAGAGTCTGTATCATGAATAGCTGTATGCCACCACTATCTCTAGTTTCTTGTATAGTGACAGGAATAGAGAAAGAGTATAAGAAACATTTGTGCAGTGTTAAAAATAAATGAATGAATGAATGCAAAAACAAATAAATAAATAATAATGGCCCAAGACGAAAGATGACTTAACTGTCATCACCTTCATCCCAAAGTCCTGAGGAGAAAGATGAAGGAATTCTGTGAAGTCCCGAATCCACCATCCACAATGCAAATTCATGGACTTTGTGTCTTCTTTTCTGAAAGTTAATGTTTTAAAGTCATGATGAATTCTTAAGAGATTACGTTCGAGGGCATACGTACCAAGATTTTCAAACAATAGAAGCATGAACAGCATTATGGACACCTGCATATGGCTTTTATAAATAAACAACATTGGACTACAGAGACCCCAGCTATCCCTTTCATTTTCAATAGACAGAGACAAGGAAGCTCTCTTCTGTTCCCAGAAAACTTTTTGGGAAGATTAGTGGACAGAGTAGATATAATTTGTACTCGTCACCGCAGCCAGGATATCACCCTTAAATTTGGAGATAAGCAGGTTTTCCTTGTGAGAGAACTCCCTCCCAGCGGATGCTGCGTGATGGCATGGCCCCCTGGATCCCGCTGATGGTGTCTCCTTTCCACCCCTGCAAGAGAGACTCCAGCGCACAGCAGTCTGTGCTCACGACCCTCTGCGAAACTCTGCAGATCTGAAAGCCGAGAACACCACCTGAGCCAGGAGGTCCCGCAGATGCTGTATGTGATGATGTACCGTGGGAGGTGACGTCTAAGAAATTTTAGGTCACTCTGAAAAACTAGATGAATGAGCTTGACAGATAAGACTAGTGTGATGGATGAATCACGAATCAAGAAAGGCTTCACCTTTGCCTGAGATGCTTCCTGGGTGGCATTACCTGTGGGCTGGCCCTACTTTTCATTGTTCAGCATTTCACAGCTTTGTTTATTCACTCTTGCCGTAATAAGCCGTTCTCCCCCACTTTCCTTTCCTGTATCCTGTGATCTCACAGACTCCATGACGTCTACACGAATGAAGGGGAAGCACGCAGGCCCAGTTAAAACCTCCTCTTCCCAATTTTCCACTTGGCTACGCATGCATCTTTTGGATGCATCTTTCATCTTGAAGCAGATACCACGTGGAAACTTCAAGTCAAAACATAGCCTCTCATCCACCAGTCTTTTGAGGCTAATATATATTGATGAACAGCAATGGTGTCTATCCAAGCTAGAGGACTGAAAAAATGAAATTTATTTTTATGAGGAGAGCAAGAATGTTCCAACAGTTTATAGAACCCCAGGGCTTCCAGATAAGGCTCTGCCATGCAGTCCAGTCCTGGAGTCCTTTAGATTCGCGTGTGAAATCAAGCTGAGGGAGACCAGCCTGACACAAAGCATCAGGCCCTTCAGGAGAGAGCCATCGGTCTGGCCATTGTGGGGGTGCATGGAGAGGAACTGTCATGGGAGGGGTGGAAGGGAAGCTCCCCAAAGGGCTATGACTGTAGCCCGGGTGGGGAAGATGAAATGGCACTACTGACTGATGCTGGGAACGAAGAGGGCTCCCCTGCTTTTCAACACGCAGCCACATACATGCACCATGAGGTTTCTTTCAGTGCACTGCTTGACCCTCCTCCTCACAAGAGAAACAAAACCTTGGATTGCCAAGTAAGCCAGTGCTTGGATGCAACCCCTCCACTGGAAAACAGAGCCAGCATCATTCTATCTTTTGAGTTAATGAGCACTGAGAAGTGGTCAGGTTTTCTTTTCTTTTCCTTATCTTCCACAGTGGCATCCGTCACCCTGCACCTTACATTCTGTGTAAGATGCACAAAGGAGAAATGCATCTTACTTGGGACACCAGGCACTCTGCATTCAAGTCTCTGTGTCTTGCACCTGTGTCTGTGGAAAATTCACGAATGGCAGACAGATAATGTAGCAATATATGTGACCAAAGACTCAACCCACTCCCCCAGCCCATATCGAAGAGTTTTGCACAGCTCTGAGTTCCAGCTGTCTGGAAGCCCCTCCACCCAGACAGGATGCCCTTGTTCTTACACAGCTGCTTCCCCCAAAGCTCTGGGTGGACAAGGAGCAAGTTCTAGTTTTCCATAAAGTAGAACAAAGCTGGCAGAGCAGGAGCATGGCCACTTTTGCAGCTTCCCATTCTCCTTTTTCTCCTATCTCCCCTACCCATATGTCTTCTTACATATGATCACATTTCCATACTCCTGGATCGTAGACTTAGTACAAGTTCCTTTTGGTCCTTTCTGGAGAATGTGCTTGCTCTCCCTCCTCCTCTCTCATGTCATCTTGTCTTTGGTTTTATTTTCGCCACCGTGGCAGGTCTGCCCCAAACGTGGGTTGCGTCCTCCTGTGTCTCCTTAGCACCCAGCATGGTTATGTGGCAGGCAGAACTGCACTTACTGGATCCTACCTTAAATGTCCTGTCTTTTATTTCCCAAGCGCACTATCTGGATAGGGTAGTTAAAGGTATGGTCTTCCTTCCTCTATTTTCCTGTTGTCTTCGTGTGTGTGTTTGTGTATGAGCATAAGAGAAGAAATGTGTATATAAGAAATGTATATACACCCCGTAAGCATGGTGTCTGGATGCTGCCACATCCCCGGCTTGGTCACGGCATCCACTACCCAGAGGGTGGGTTTTCGGTCCCGTGGTGGCTGATATACCTGGAGCATCATTCTTCCCCCTGAAGTGCTCGGTCTGTCTGTGACATCACCATTGTGCTGTCCCCTCTTTCCCTCCCCACACACGCACACACCGTTCACTCTTTCTGCCCCATCATATGTCACCCTAGCCATCCCTTAAACAGACCCTGGTCCATCAGAATTAAGATCCGGAGGACCAGGGTGGGTGGCCTGAGAAAAGAAGAGGCCCCAGAGCAAGCTAAGAAATCTTCACAAGTGTATTACATTCCTGTTGTCATGTTCATTCATCCAACAGCCACATGTGGAGCACCCACTGGTCCTAGTGCCGTGTGCTTGGTACCAGGACGGGCTCTGGGGAGTTGGGGAAACAGACCCATGACCTCAGGGAGTGGATGGTCTGTTTGTTTGGGGTTTTTTCCCTTTTCAGAGAAGGCCCAAGTTTGGTAAGTCTTATCTTTGAGGGGTGTTCCCTACAGGCAAAGTAATTCCATTTGAAACGTCTTCATTAATTAGATAGTGCCTAATTTTCCAAATAGGCCTTATTACTCTAAGAATTATGTCTGAGAAAGATCGGCTATGTGTGTACCTACAAAAGACTCCAAGCCCCCTGAGGAGAAATGCCATGCCATAGTCGTCTTGTTGTCCTCAAGTCACGTCACCTGGCACAGAATAGGTGGTTAGTGGTTAATGACAAATACTTCAGTGTCAGGCTGCCTGAGCCTGAACCCCAAGTCCAGCAGTTAACAAGCTGGGTGACCTTGGACAAGTTATTTAACCACCCTTCACTTGAGAGTCCTTCTAAAATAAACTTGATAACAGGATCTACCTTGTAGAGTAGGCCTGAGGATTAAGTAAAATAATGAATGTAAGTGCTTAGCACATGGGCAGGGATGATGCTCAATAAATGTTAGATATGCTATTTTATCATTATATCTTTATTCTCACCCTTAATTTGGAGGACTTCATTAGCCAGGCTAATTTTTGAAATTGTAAAGGAAACAGCTAAATTGGCTTGTGATAAGAGATAGCAACTGCTACTTAAAAACGCATGGAAAGGGTTTGGGGGAAATATAAATGACTGAGTACTTTCCAACTGGAATATCTTTGCCAAATACAGCAAAGGTGTTACTGGGGCCCATCAGATTCAAGGCTGGTGCTGGGAAGCAAGGTTCCTTACATTTCACATGCCAGTCTTCAACTGAGAATACAGTCATTCCAGCAAGAGAGAGTAGTATCTGTGAGCCTCTTTAAAACAGGCATTTTACACATAACCATTATTGGAGGCGTCTTCAGTGTGGATTAAATTTCGTAATGCTGCCATCTATTTGATAGATTTTTTTCCTACTATGTGAATTGTTTTTCATATCCATCGAGTCTTAAGCAAGCCCTTTGGATTTTTCTAAGGGAGCTGATGTGACTCTACCCATTTTATTGGGGAACGACATTGAAGTTGGGGAAGTTGAGAGGCCCACTCTGGGTCACATTTCTAGTAAGTGGCAGAGCCAGGACTTTGAATTTCCTGACCTGATCCATATTTCCAGCATTCTGTCTTCTGTCACCATTCACCAAGAAAGTCCCATAATTTCTAATATTCTTCCTCCAAACCATGTCTTCCAACCTGGCAGCCTCAACAGGAAGTGATACATATCTTCTCTCAAACCACCTGTTCTGCTCTTTAGTTCAGAAAATATCATCAGACCTTTATTTGGATTAGGCCAATAAATCATTACTTTCTTTGAAGGACAAATGTTTTCTGCCAAAACCTAGGTTTGAGCCAGGCCACCATCCGGCTAACTTTCTGGTATGTTGGGTACTAATCCTGGGGGGAACAAAAAAGAATTCAGAGACCTGTACAGCACAAGCTCAGGACCTGTTAGAGTATCATGCAGTTCAAAGACCAGCCCACTTTTACTCTTTGTTTTCCAGTTGTGTTGGTAGAGACTAAAAACACAACATGCACTGAACAAATATGTTGAATCCTCCTAAGTGCCAGGAAATGTGGATTCCGTACAACAGAAATACTGCCTACCCTTGTACTACCCAGTAGCCTAGCAGAGAAGACACCAATAAAACAAGTAATTCCATGGAAGTGTGATGAGGGTTAAGAAGTGAATTCCAGGGGCCACTTAGCAGTGAAACCCCCCAATTTAGGCAGCACCTTGTAGACCAACAGTGTGAACTTTAACAGAAGCAAAGGAGAAAGCCCCTAAAGGTTTTTAGAAGCAGGATAATGACTTGAGGACACTTGTGATTTGGAAGGATCCATCTGGCCATATTGGGGAAAAAGTTGAGGGAGAATATTTGGAGGCAAACAGAACAGACCTATTAGGAGACTGTTGGCATCATCCACGTGGGAAATGATGATGACTTTGTCTAGGTAAGTGACTGTGGACATGGAAAGGACAAGGGGACCAGAAAGAGAACCAGAAAAAAATGGGACATTTTGATACCTGATAGGGATATTACTTAGCCTCTTTGCCACATAACTGAAAACTACCTTTGAGGATTCTGAAAGTCGTCTTGTCATACCTGATGCTAGTTTCAAGGGGGACTTCTTCATAGGCTTCCGCAGAAAGCTGAAGATAAAGTGGTCCCTTGTCATTTAAAGGGCATCTTTTCTTTTGAAAAGCTTAGCCCTTCTCTAAACCTTAAAATTACATTATTTTGGCTCTAGCAAATGCCTGATGTGAGTCCTTCCAGAGGGGATTGCTAATGTCAGTTGGGTTCTCTGAATTATTGATGAGTTTCAGGGCTTGTGGAATTAATGAGCTTTAGTGGTGTGTAAGGAGGCATATTGCTTTAAGAAAGTCAGCAAGTCACCCCAGAGGTGGCTTCCTCATACTGGCTAATGGGGGTGTGATTACTCCAGAAGCAAACTGCTGGCTGAGAGCAAACCTCATTTAACCCACAGGTACTCAAAGTTCTTCTGAAACCCTGAGACTGACAGGACAATGCAAATCCTCAGGGTATAACTTGGTGCATTTGAAGAAACTAACTGTGTTTAAAGTGTTCCTGTGATTTCACATGTAGAGCTTACCCTCCCCGAGAACACCTGCCCCTTCAAGGCAGTCCCCAAGCAGCACAGAATGTGTGCACTGGGCATCATGTGCTAAGAGGGGCTCACTAGAGCAGGGGTTCCCAAAGAGGGGTTTGTGAAATGGAATATTCCACATTATTATAAATGGTAATAGGGGGGTATATGTTCTGAGATCAAACTGGAGAATGTTCTGATAAATAAGCAGGTTTCTTTATTGTAAGACTTCTCAGAGCCTTTAATATATTAATATTCAGTGTGACTTTATAGAATAAGAATCTAGGATAAAATATTTTCCAAATTTGACCACAGAAGCTTGTTTTTGAGGACCTCATAGTACTAGCATTGTACAAAATTCACTTTGAGAAGTACTGTTTCAGATGATGAGACCCATTTTATTTATTTATTTATTTATTTATTTATTTATTTATTTATTTATTTGTTTATTTTTTACAGACACTTTATTGTTAAGTTGGTTTCCATATAACACCCAGTGCGATGAGACCCATTTTAAATCCTTCTTGGAAGAAAGTAAGGTGTAGGTACATAGAATACAACATAATTGAAGGCAGAGGACAATAATGCATCTCTCGATGCCCCGGAATTAACACACACCAGCCTGGAATCTAGTAGGTGCTGAGGAAAGCTTGTGGAAATTAAGAACAATATCATAGAAATTAAAGTTGCTTTTACCCTCTCTTTTGGATCAGCTGCACTGGAAGAAATTAATACATCATCTCATTTGAACCTTCATTTTATAGATAAGAAAATTGAGGCCAAAAGAGGAAAAGTAACTTTCCAGAGACCCTACAAGTTAGGCAGCAGGTACCAGAACCTAGGTCTTCCTGTCTTATTCATTGATACATTCAACAAATACACATTGAGTACATGCTGTGTGCAAGGCACTGGAGTAGGTCCAAAGCTGGCCTTATGGTGTCTTTATAGTCCAATGGAAGGAAAAAGCATTAATTGCAAAATGAATAATTTACACCTACTTGGGACACTTGCTTCCAGGGAGGACAGAGCACTAGGAAAGCATGAAGTCGTAGGCCTGGGCTGGGACTCATGGCCATGAGCCCATCTCTCTGCCTCCCACTGAGATGCATGTTGACTCCCATGACCACGTTGCTGGCCTTGCCTCAACTCTCTTTGGCAAGACTTATATTTATTAGGACCATAGCTCTTGACCCAAAGCTGATACAGTGGCAACTAGCAGAGGGTTATTTCTGGTTTGTGAATTTCTTAATGAAGTTATTACAATGTTAATTCAATAATAATAATAGCAGCTATGATTTATTGACTGCCTACTCATGTTACCCATAACTGTGCTAAATAATTGACATAACATTATCTCATTAATCTCAACAACTCTTTGAATTAGGCCTCACCTCCATTTTACAGATGAGAATACTGAAGCATAGAGAATTAAATAATTCACCAGTCCTCACACAGGTAGTAAGTGAAAAGGTAGTATGGCAATTTGAACTGAAGTCTGCCCCGTCCCAAAGTCCACATCGTGTTACAGCACATGATTTTAATTTAAAATTTAGGATTAAATGGTGTGGAATGGAATTGTCTTAGAGAATCAGGATCCAAAAACATAATAAAAAGTTACTTTAAAATAGTATGTGTGAAGCGTCTAGCACAGTGGCAAGCCATGGTAGACCCTCAGTAGGTGGCAACTGTCATCATATTACTGTCCTGAAGCCTCTAACCAGGAAAACTACAGCACACATGCCAGATCTGGGCCAGCACCTGTTTTCATAAGTAAAGTTTTATCAGAACACAGCCATAGCTCATTTATAAGTTACATCTGACTACTTTACAGCTACAATAGCAGATTTGATTAATTGTGACAGAGACCGTGTGTTTCACAAGCCTAAAATATTTACTATCTGAACCTTTACACAAAAAGTCGGCTGACTCTGATCTAGACAAGTGCCTCAGGTTTCTGGGTTGCCTTTCTATGAGCCCTATGTGAGATTATGGGTACAACTTATGATACTGTATCCCCTCCTCTCAAAATAGAAGGTGAAAAAGGTAGGTAGAGGACTCAAATATTGTATTCAAGCTATGTCAGACTCTGTGCATCATGTATACATTATCTGATTGAATCCCTCGGACAGCCCCATTTTATAAGTAGGCTGAGGCTCAAAGAACTTAAATAAAGTGCCTGGGTCATAAAAGCCCCTGAGTGGAGGAACCAGACTGATAGGGCTTCCAGACTTGTGCTTTTACACAAGAGGTGTTCTTTGCGTCTCACAGGAGGCTCTATCTGGGAGATGCAAAGAGAGAGGGGTCCACTACCATTCTTAACTATTGCAGTCTTTCTTCCTCCAAGACTGATTTCAAGTACAAATGAGGCTCAATTGAAAGACAGTCCCAGCTGAATGGATAAACATTTAAATGGGACTAAAGAGGGAGGCTCTAATGGTTTTGACCAGGAAGGGTGGCTGGTGTTGTCTGCCAGGTCAGGATGCCTGAGTAATCACCTGCATGCCACGGCCCTGCTCCTGTGCTTTTACAACTGCTTTCTCAGTCACTTTTGGGGTGACCATGCAGGTGGCTTCCCACCTTTCCCAACAGGCTTCTGCTGTGCAAAGACCACATAGTCTACATTTGCTTCTAAACTTCTGGAAGGATCCTGCTAGGCTTGGAGTGAGTGCATAGTCAATAAATGTTTCTTCCTTTGAATGACAAACATGATGGCCAGATTGATTGGTTGCTGTTTGAACATTTCAAATACAAAAGTCAACTACCAGAATTTCTTGAAACACTAAAGTTTTATATTCTAATTGATGGGTCATTCAATGAGATCGTACCTTGGCCTACATCTTGTACTGAACAGCTACATTCATATTTGTCTCATTCAAGAATAATGGGCCAATTTTCAGTTATTCCATGGCAGAAAGCTCGGTTGGTAGCCATATTCATAGCAGTCTGCAGCTCATAATAATGAATTAAGTTTTATAGATGACTTTCACATCTTTACCTTTCCCTGAGACCGAGCAGGAGTAGAGAGAAAACACAGAAGGCATGCCAGCAAAAACTGTTTTTTGATACCCGCTCTGAGAAAGGAGCTGGCAGGTGTTAAAATGAAGACCTAAATGAAAACCAAGTGGCAAAATAGAAGCTGAAGTGAACCATGTAACTTAGCAGATTCTCAGACATAGATTCCTGAGCCCCAAACTCAGAAGGGTTTCAAAAGGTGGTAATAAAAACCTGTAAATCTTCCGACAAGTAATAACTTCCCACCTTGTTTCATGGGCAAAGCAGCACCGAGGCAGTCTAAACATTGCCTGACCCTTCTTGATGAAGTCACCCGAGGTTCTTTTAGATAGATGGCCACTCCTCTATCAGGTTCCCACCATATTTTGTACATCTCCCCGAGGGCACTTAGCAGTGAAATATTTTGCTTATACAAATCTGTCTCCTTTGATAGGCTGCATGCTCCTCAAGAATAAGAACTAGGTCTTATTCATCTCTGTACCTCCAGGGCTAGTCCAGAGAAAGTGCTTAATAAATGACAGGCACACAGATGTACAGATGAACTACATTAGGGAAGGGCAGCCTGCCCGTACCTGCATTAGCAAACACAGACATAGTCTATCTTCACGGCAGTCGTCGGGGCTCTTACGCATGCCAAACCCTGTTCTTAGGGGCTGTAGTTAAGATGGGAAGAAAGAGACCTGAGGACTCTTCCTCAAAGCAAAGACAGTTTAGGAGAAAACAGGACAAAATAAATGAAAAGCCTAGGGTCCAGTACGATTGACTCAGTAACCAGTGCTGAAAACAGAGCCCTTTTATAATGACACAGCAGTGCTAAGGGAACATGAGTATACTGGGGGGATGAAGGTTTCATTCCAAACAACCCCCAGAAACAGGAAAAACACGCAGGCGTGAACATGGAGCAAGGATCAGGCAAAAGTTTCCACCACTCGTGTTCTGACAGGCTCACATCTGCTGACTCACCGCTGGGAATCCTGATCACTTTTGAAAGGAGGATTTCAGGTGCAGAAGGTGTGAGTTTCAGACCTACCCCCAGCACTTCCCACCTGTGCCGCTGCCTAACCCAATGGCCTTCGCAAGTCCTTTCACCTCCGCATCCCTGCGGCTCTCTCAGCCAAGTGCCAGTCCCTAGCGATCCCATCTTCCCTGGGTGCCGAGGGCATCGATGTGCTGGTGGACGTGAGAGCACTTCCCAGGCAGGCAGGAAGAGCGTGAGGTGTGTGACTGCAGGTGGCTGCGAACGATCAGATCTCAATTCTTTGTGCTTTGCCTTGCAGAGGGTTGCCCTGGCTTGTGCAATGGCAATGGCAGATGTACCTTGGACCTGAATGGGTGGCACTGCGTCTGCCAGCTGGGCTGGAGAGGAGCAGGCTGTGACACATCCATGGAAACCGCCTGTGGTGACAGCAAAGACAACGATGGAGGTAAGGCTCTGGCACCCAGGGGCCCCATGCAGCCCCAGTGGGAGGTTGGAGTGGGGCCACAGGGCAGCGAGTGGGCATTGCCAAGGCCGCTAGCATACCAGATGTCCAGTCAGGGAGGCCTGCAGGTAGGCATAAAACTGCACATGTGGTCTAAGGAGTGGGTACATACCTCCAGTTGTTCTGTCTTAATTAATTTAAATGAACTAATGTAAATAAAATTAATTACCATCTGACAGCAAGTGCAGGGAGAAAGCATATGCAAGAAAGAATTTTCTAGCGGTCCAATAGTGGGATGAGTTACCAGCAAAGTCATGAAGCCCCCCTCACTGAAATGGACAAGAAGAGGCCATCCAGTTTTGTGTTACAGAAAGTGGCAGAAAGGATGCTTCTGCGGGGCAGGGAGGTTGAGTTCCCTTCAGTCAACATCCCTTCTCCCCTGATTCTGGTAATAACCCTCACGGAGCCACCTTGCCCCCACGCCTTCTGTCCCTGTGGGTTGATAGTAGATTTGGTCTTAGTTAATAGGTTTTTTTCCCCAAGTGCTGTACAGTCAGACCCTAAGGAGGAGTGGCCTGGTCTTGTGGAGCATTTCTTACCTTAGACATAAGAGATCAGGGTTCCACTTGTTTGTCCTTGACCTTTGTGTATCTCTAAGCAGGTTACTTGCTATCTCTGGGCTTCACACTCCCCTGTTTATAAAATAATGCAGTTGGATCATGAGGACCATTCCAGTCATTCTGTTAGTCCCAGAATTAGCCTTTGTCTTTCTGTTGTGTTACGTTGCATAAATATAATCACGATGTGCCCTATTTTCTCTCCTGGAAGATAGGTTGATTCTTCCTAATTCTCCTAATCTCAGAGGGTTAGTCGGAGAGATTAAAAACATAGAGAAATGAAAAAAAGTGGAAACGGTCGACCCTTTCTGTCAGATGATGGCCTAACAGCTAGTCTAATCCAAATGTGTTTTTGGATTTATACTAAGGGACTTGCTAGTGCACTGCATAGATTAGGAAATCAGCAGGCCAGGAACTCAGCATCCCAACCTCTGGGAATTTTCTACGGAGTGTGATTCTACAATCTCAGAGCACCGTGCAGATTAAAAGGCCGTGTGGGAGTTTATTGTGATTATTCTGGTTCATTTGCTTTCAGTTAGCCCCAGCAGCTTGGATGGGGCTATTTCAGACCACTGGTCTTTGTCTGAACCAGTTTTCAATCCATCTACCTACTGCCTGCAACCAGGAGGGGGTCAGGCCTCCGCACCAGTCAGGGCCTTGTGGGATAGTTGTCAACAAGGAGCTCATAGGATTGGGCCTTGGCAGCTAAGCAGAGACAGCAGGTTCAAGTTCTCCTCTTGAGATCTTGCAGGGTTGAAATATCCCTTAATCAGTCTGAAACATAGGGAGTCCATTAATTCCTGTGTTCCATAAATATCCAGAGTCCCTCCTATGGGGGCAGGCCCCAGGCCAGGCACAGAGATGGCAGTGTCGTGTCCCTGCACTCCAGGAATTCAGAGGGGGGAGAAAAGTCCAAGGTGAAGTGCTAGTAGATAGTGGGATGCTGTTACAGAGTTCTCTATTGGTCGGTAAAGGTGATACTCGAGTAGGTAGATGTTTCCTGGAAAGGAAAGGGCTTTCTGTTCAGAGAGATTGTCATGGGCAAAGGCAGGGCAAAGCACTGAAGGGCACCAAGCATCCTTGTCTTCAGGCAAGAAGAAGTGGGATAATATTTGCTCTTCATAGGAAAGAGATGTCAGCCTAAATTATCCACATCACTCCTCAACCTTCTCCTTTACTTTGCCTGTAGACATAATTCCAATGGCCAACAATAACTCTATGCTAATTAGAAGAGAAGGGGACAGGAGCAGCACCATGAAGTCATTCCCCTGTCAAGAAGGCAGGATCCTGACCAAAGCCCTCAAATAGCTATTGAGCATCTGGGCAGCCAGAGAACTGCATGTCCTTGAGAAATGTAGGGAGAACCCACACATAGGAGAATATATTACAAAACAAGGTTCATCTGTTCCCTCACATGAAGCACAACACTGGTGTATCCTGTTTAGCCCTCCCAGTGCTAAAACTCGCCAGTGTTTACACGGGGCAAGGGCATAAGAGCCCAAAGCCCCACAGCTTTGGTGGGAGAAAGAGCTTCTGACCAGAGGAAACAGGGTTGATCCAGACCCCAGGGGAGTGTAGCCTCCTCCCGGCACTCTGAGAGATGAACCAGCAGGGACTAGAAAAGAACAATCAGAAAATTCTCAATTGTAGGGATCAGGCCTCTTGCATTGCTGGAGTATTTTACATCCCTCTTAGCAAAGAGGGTACATTCACTCACTCAACCAACATTAAGTGAATATCTACTATGCATTAGGCCCTGTCCTGCGTTCCTGGGGCTTCAGAGACAAATAAGACACAGTCCCTGCCCTTGTGAAGTTCACAGTCTGGAGGGAGAGATAAGCAGCCTGCAGTCACATTGCAGTGGGATGGTTGCTGTGGTGAAGGAGTGTCCGTTCATTCAACCGATACTATCACATGCCTTAGCACCCGACTGGGAACTGTGATATGGTCCCTGTCCTCTGAGGCTTCCAGTCTAGCCACGAAGACATTTGTGGGTCATGGTTAGGAAGACAACTAGCCTGAGACCAGATTGCTGAGGAAGCTTGGTCTTGGGCTCTCAACTGTGAAATGAGGAAATGTCTCACCCAGGGTCTTTTCGGTTTGCTGGGCTATCCACCCATTGAGGGGGCTGAGGAGATGGTACGTGAGGTCCCTGCTTTGCCGGGCAGCACAGAGGAAACAATCATAGGGAGTAGACTGTCCCCAAATGCTGGAGGGGGCATGGCTATCCTCACTGGCCTACTACCCTCGGTCATGGCCAAATGGGAGCAGTTTTGGTGGAGGGAGGAATGCGGCAGGCTGTACAAGACATCACAAGCGTGAGCCGTCGTACGGCTGTTTTCAGTTCAGTCAAGCACACATTTGCTGGGCTCCTACTGTCTGTAAGACACCATGCTCCTTTCTGAGTAGATAGACACAACCGGTGAACGTGGCCTGATCTTTCTCCCTTAGGAAGCCCAGTCATTTGGAAGAAATTGCTGCCCTACCAACTCAGTCTAGTGGATGCAGAATGGAATAAGTGCCTTTCTTTCGGCCACGATGTGGAACACAGCATAATCCCAGATAAATAAGGCAGGGTGGAAGGGAAAGTGTTAAGAGTCTAGCTGAGTGGTTGTTCTTGGCTGATGTGACCCAGGGGCTTGGAGAAGGAAACAGCAGGGTTCAATGTCGAGGAACAGGACTGGAAGAGACACTCCAGCTCCCTCCTCCTACTCCCTGCGTGTTGCAGGCAGGGAGACCGGAGCCATGGAGGGCGTGTTCCATCACACACCTCCGCATCAGCCAGGAAGTCGGTAACATGGCCCACGCCAGGGCCCAAGACTCTTGGGCCATTCCACATGGCCTTGTGACCCGAGAGCCCTTCTGCCTTCTGGAAGCTCATCCTCTTCCTAGAAATGCAGTGTGAGCCCTCACGCAAATTTAAATAGGTGACTACAGTTCCCAAAGCTGACGAGAGGCTGAGAATGATAATCTGTGTGTCATTTTACACTTTGCAGAGCAATTATGCATCCACCCAGTAACTCTCGAGGTACGTGATGTTATTATCCCCTTACTATTTCTGTATAATGAGGAAACTGGGGCTTAGTGAGTGTAAGTATTTTGCCCGAGTCACACAGCTGTTGGATAGCAGAAACTGTCCTAGGCTGGGAGGTCTGGCCACGCAGGCTCCATAGTGAGCCCAGACCTCAGACCCACGGTTCCGTGGTAAACCCCGCCATGGCTCTTCGGGTGCTCTGAAAACTGCTGCTGTCTCTTCTTTCCCAATTTGCTAGGCCTAAAGCAGTCCTTTCTAAATTAAACTTGAATTTCAAGCTTCATTAAGAATGCTGTTGTATTTTTCAACTATGAGACAGAAAAAAAAGTTCACAGTATGGCTAAGCTGGGTCTGGCGTTATTGGGTTGTTTTTGTTTTCGTTTGTGGTTGTTGTATAGATTGAAAACCAGGAAACAAATTCTGAAGGTGACTCAGGGACTCCCAGTCCCCTGATCCTCTGTCGGGGCTACCCTCACCCTAACATGTCTACAAGATGTCACCAGAGCACTGGTTGGTACGGTGGCCCAGCAAGGTCAGCAGGCAAGGCCCAGGCCCACCGCTCGCGGTGAATTCCTCTGTGTGCCCTGCCTGACAAGTGGTGTCTTCTTCATCTAGTGCCATCTATGAAACCCTCCAGGAAGTGCTTTCCCATGTGTCTTCTCGTCCCTTACATAGTGACCCTCTGATGGGGAGTGGGGGAGTGTTCATTTCATGCCCATTTCAGGGATGGTGAAACTGTGGCCCTAAGATGCAAAGTGACTGCAAAACGAGAGTAATAATTCCTGCCTGCCTTGTAGGGTCACTGTGCAGATTGCAGATGTTGTATTCAAAGTGCCTGAGAAGCAGGGGCGCCTGGGTGGCTTGCTCGGTTGAGCATCAGACTCTTGATTTCGGCTCAGGTCACGATCTCAAGGTCATGAGATGGGGAGCCCCTTGTAGGGCTCTGTGCTTAGTGTGAAGCCTGCTTGAGATTCTCTCTCCCTTTCACTCTGCCCCTCCCCTGCTCACATACACGGGAGCGCACAAACTCTCTCTCTCTCTCTCTCTCTCTCTCTCCCCCCTCCTTCTCTGCCCCTCCCCCACTTTCTCTCTCAAACAAATAAACTTTAAAAAGAATTAAAAAAAAAAAAAAAGTACAGGATCTGTTCCCAGATGGTCTGGATTCAAACCCCAGCATGCTGGCTGCATGAGCTCCTCAGCTTCTCTAAGCCTCAGTCCCTCACTTGCAAATGTCCGTTCTCATTCTCCTGAGCCTTTCCACCGGTAAGCACAGAAGCATGGTATTTATTATAAAATAAATATATGCCCATATATAAGTAATTGTTTTTAAAAATTGAAACTATGCTGTCTATGAAATTTTACACTCTACCTTTTTCACTTAGGATTACGATGTGTTTCTCTGAATAATAATGTATTTTGAACCTTTTTCATTTCTTGATTAAAATTTATATTGCAAACTGTCACATGCTCATTGCTAGAAGGAAAATAATGCAAGTGTTCATGAAAGAAAGTACTAGCCATAATATAGGGAGCATCCCCTCAGTGCCCGGCACTGTGCCAGACGCCCTGTGGACATGATGTCTGGCCCTTCACAACAGACCTGCAAGACCGACATTTACATGCAGGGAAACTGAGGCTCATTGAGCTGAAGATGTTTGCCCAGTGTCACACAGTGACAGCAGGAGAGCTAGGTTTAGAATGGAATGGGTGTTTAAAAAGAAGCCAGAATGTAAAATCCCCTGGATTCTAAAACAACCAGACCCTTTGGAGGAAGGATTTGTAAGCAGCTTCAAGGTGTGATAATCCCTTCGGGTACTGTCAGCCCCATGACAAACAATCATGGATTGCAATACAGATCATTGATAGACGCCACCTGGAAGGAGAACTTTCAGGAAAACAGAGAACAAAGCTCTCTGCCCTCCTTCCTCCTCCCCGTCTCCCATTGCTAGAATGAAGACCTTACATAAGGCCATAGAATTTGGAAACCCTTCAGACTATCTTGAAACCACATTTCTTGTGATAAGAGACAAGAGAGAAATTGACCTTTAAAAATCCAGTGTTCCAAGGGGCAAATAGAGATTTTGCAAGCCTTTTCAAAGAAGGCACAGAGTTTATTATAGCAAATGACAAAACCTTCTCCCAGATGCATACAGAGGGGGAGGCATATCCCCCCCCCCCCCATGCCCAGGACCTCCCTGGATGCTGTTCATGACCTGCTGGAAAGCCTCTGTGTGGCCAGACTGCAGGCAACCTCGAGATGAGGTTGGCTGCTGGGTTGTGGAGCCAGGGCAGGAGTTAAGCCCACAGAGCAATAGATGGACTTGTTATACACTGTCCATGGGGCCATGAGTGCAAGGAACATGCAAACAGCTATGAGACAAAGAGTTTGCTAGTTCATGGATTTCCCAGACCTGCTCTCAGCTCTGTGTTCCTTTTGGCTTGCTCACATCCACCCCTCCAGCCCTAGTTTAAGCATTCTGTCTTCCAGGAAATATGCCAGCCGTCAGCCCAAGCTGGGTTCCCACCTCGGGGGCGTCCACAGCCCCACCTTGACCTTCTTTCCCAGCCCTCTTTTGTCCCTGGCTGACCCAGAACACTGCCTCCTGCACAGTCACGACCGTTTTCTCCCTGCCTGTCCAGTGCCTGGTACAGGGCCTTCCCCCATGCCTCCTTTCTACGGAAAGGAATGAGCTCCTCCTTGGGGGACTGGCTTCCACCACACCCCATGGCCCTCGAGGGGCCCTGCCAACGCGATCACGTCCTCATATAATCACTCATTCGTTTGTTCATTCATTCAACAAATGTGATGCTCACTCGTTGCCGGGCTCTGTGCTGTGCCTTCGGGAGAGAGAAGTAAACAAGTCAGTCCCTGCCCTCCATGGAGGAACCAGAACGTCCAAAGCACTGACAAAGACGTAGACTGTAGGATAGTGCCGGACAGCCAGATTTGGAGAAAGATAAGAAACCTGGTTCCCAACTCTTCCACACGTCACTAGCAGTATGACATTGAGTAACTCACCTCACCCGAGCCCCACGGTCCTCATTGTTACGTAAAGCTAAGGAGACTAGCTGAACCACCTACTTCAAAAGGACCCTCAGGCACACCTTTGACTTTCTGCGGAAGTTTCTGCAGGCCAGCCATCAGGGGAGATGGACCTGCCACTTGGAAAGGCCAGGAGGTGACTGTCCTGCAGGTTAGACCCCAAAGGCTGCCCTCTGCCTCACCGAGGATGATACCGACATCAGATGGGGGGATGAGTCGCCCCAAGGCCCACCACTCACTGGCAGCAGTTACAATCACAAAAAGAGCAGACAGCCGCTGCTACTCAGGATGGTCACTGACGGCAGAGCACCCAGCCCTGTGCCGCAGCACCTGTCCGCAGAGGGGACTCCAGGGAACAGCTACGGGCATGCGGAGGACACCAGACCTTCAGTGAATGACTCATTGACTCTTCACAACCAGGGAAACCTTCAGCAATCCTGAGGGACTGCTAGAAGTCATTACCCTGGTTCCATATGAATACATAACATTTCAGAAATAGGAAGGGAAGAGCCAAAGGTCTCGCCACCAGAAAGTGACAGAGCCAGGGAAGGAACTGGCTCTTCGGGCTTCTGGCCTAGATGATTCTTCTTCTCATATTCCCCACTCCCCAGTTCTCAAGATCACTTGACACCCACCAGCAGGGCAGGCACGGAGGAGGGGCCTAGAGCAGACGGCATGGCCCTCATCCTCAAGTGGGTAGCACTTAGATGGAAATGTTAGCAGAAGCCAGTGAGCTCTCAGTGCACCATGCCCCTTTTCAGCCCCAGAGGGCTTCAAGTTCAAGGTCACATGTACTTGAACTGCTTTGGGATATTCATTTAGTACCCCCAGAGACCTGCATTTTTTTCCTTTTTTTTTTTTCCTCCCTCCCTCTTTTCCCTTTTATATTTTTCTTTTTAATCTCCAGTCTGACTTTTTTCTGGACATTTCCTTGTCCCTTTCCTTTGCCCTCCACTCCCTCCTGGGGCATTCCTGCCCTCCAACCTCCAGGAGCCTGAATGGCCTCTAAACTTTCCTTCTACCCCGTTTACTTTCACCATGTACGCAGAGAGAGGAGGGAAAAAAGATATTTCTGGGGAAACAATGTTTTGGAGATGGTTTTCCTGAAAATTTTAAGGAATCAGAGAAAAATCCTATTTTTCTATTTTCTTGGTTGTTTTTTTTTTTTCTATTTGCCATAACAAGGCTCTCTCAATGGGAACAGCATACACATGAAACATGGACATTATATAAGCCAGCTGGCTTATGTATAATATACAGTTAAGTGAGATATGAAATCCTTGGAAAATGTGAACATTTCCAAAGTAGCCAGACCAGAGAATCATGAAAACTATACATTGATATGCTTCTAGTCTACCCCCAAATTTACTCTTCTGTCCCCAAAGCATGCTTTTTCCTTTTAACAGAACTCTTCTAAACTCTGTCATCTGTGCCCAAGAAGGCAAAAGTGTGGAAGCCTCTGTCCCCGCAGAGCAGCCAGATGCCCTGTATCAGGCTGTCATGTGCTGCACTTGAAAAGAGAGTAGGAAGGGTGCCTGGGGGGCTCAGTCAGTTAAGGGTCCAACTCTTGATTTTGGCTCAGGTCATGATCTCATGGTTGTGATCATGGGATCGAGACCTGCATCGGGACTCCATGCTGACAATACAGGGCCTACTTGGGATTCTCTCTCTCCCTGTCTCTCTCTCCCTTCCCCTCTTCTCTCACATGCCCACTCGCTCGCTCGCTCTCACTTTCAAATAAAGTTTTTTTTTTTAAAAAAAGAAAGGAAATAGAGGGGTTTGCATGAAAGTTCACCTTGTAAACTGAGCCTTTGATAAGAATTTTGTGGGTACCAGTCATTTCTTTTTTTTCTTTTTGAGAGAGAGAGAGAGACAGCATGAGCAGGGGAGGGTCAGAGGGAGAGGGAGATACAGAATCTGAAGACAGGCTCCAGGTTCTGAGCTGTCAGCACAGAGCCTGACACAGGGCTTGAATCCACAAACTGTGAGATCATGACCTGAGCCGAAGTCGGACACTTAACCGACTGAGGCTTAACCAACTGAGCCACCCAGGCGCCCCGGGCACCAGTCATTTCTGAAATGAGTGCTTCCTTTAACAAGACGATCGTCTCTATTAGCAAAGGTTTAACTCACATTTACTATTCTGCAAATATTTGCTAAGTGAGTAGTTAGGGAGGGTCCACATAGGAAGGCATCAGGAAACAGAATTCTGGGCCCAGCATTGTCTCTCCATCCTGTGAAGCATACAGTGACCAGTCGCATGGCCCCAGGTCCCTCATGAGAGCCCTCCCGTGTGCAGTGGCTCCATTTCAGAGAACCCAGTCTTCAAGCCCCCTTGGGTCTCTGCTTCCCTAACTTGAAGGTGTGTCTCTTAGGCCTTCTTTGTCTCTTCAGTTCTTCAAAGCCAGACTGCAGCCAGAAAGGGCTGTCCTGAAATGTGCGATGGAGCTGGAGCCCAGGCAGGCCTGCTATGGGGCTGCCTGTCCAAGGAGGCCACAGCCAAGGAGCCAGCAATGACTCTTAGCAAGCACGTACTTGGGTGCTGGTCGGCATGCTAAGTGCTCCACACCCATGATCTCACCAGTCCCCTCCCTGTCTGTGAGGTGGGTCTGACTGTGCATCTTTCACATGGGCCCAGCCAAAGCTCAGAACCCTTGCTGAGACTTTCATTCCCAACAGAATGGCCACCTGGATCATCGCAAACACCCTCTGATCACAAGAAATGACCATTTGCTTGTAAAATGCATTGCTGAACTTGCTTTTAAAAGGGAAAGGGAAAAAGAGTGTGGGGATCCAGAAGCAAAGATGAAGGGGGCTGCTAGCATAGGTGGCACAGAGCTACTGAAGAGAGTCTGGAAGCCCTCATCTCCAGGAGCTCCATGTGTGGGGCAGGAGACAGAGAAAATAAAAATTGCAGAGTGGGGGGCGGGGGGTGAGTGCCATGACAGAGGTCACCCAGAGAGCCAGAAGTACCATTTCAGAAAGACTCATAAATTCATGTTTTCCACTTAAGAAAAAATAGTTCCCAAAAGTCTCAACTTTTTATACCTCAGAAAGAATGGGCTTAGATCCCAAGTCACTCCTCTAACCATGTGACCTTGACCAAGCTACTCTACTCCTCTGAGCCTCCAGTTCCCTCCTCCATAAAACGAGGGTGATGGTGACGACAGTGGCCACTTCGCAGAGCTGGAGAGATTCGATGACACGTCCCTTGAAAGCATTCATTGCCAAGCATTTAGCACAATGCCCGTGATCATCATTTAATAGAATACAAATAATAAGAACAGTAATTCTCAGCTAACCTTCCCCCAGGACTAGAGAAAACAGAAGGCAGTCCTTCCCGAGTGCCACAGAGCAGAGTGTTTATAAAGAGGTAAAAGACTGGCTTCCAGGATCTGCTTTCGGTGGTAAACAAGAGCAGGCAATAGCTAATAAAATTTCAAATTAGCCATGACTTTTCACAGCCCTTCAATTGTGCTGGCTGATTTAATGGTCAGCGTCCCTGCTCGCTGGGATTGAATAATGGAGCCTTGCTGCAGAGTTATGGACGCAGCAGCTGAATCTGTCATGCTAACATCAATAGCAGAGTGCAAATAACCCTCAGCTTGGACTGTAATTATGTGTTTAAGCAATGTCTGACAGGGCCAGCCCAGGAATCCGTGATGGAGGGGATGCAAGGGAAGACAGGTGCTTTGCGAGGCAGTTAGTGAGTGTATCTGGGAGCTGGGACAGGAGAAGTTAGGACCCAGGACAGTGTCAGGGTGCAGGGTACTCTTGCCTCCACATCTCAGGATGAATCTGGCGAGTGAGCAGACAGAGGACAGATGGTCCTTCACTTTGCTGAGCCGTGTTGTAGACTCAGGGACAGGAAAGGGAACTGGCCCTTAGTAAGGACTTACTGTATATGGGCTACTCTGCTAGATTTGGGGACATGAGCTATGTTTTTTATTTATGTAACAAATACTTATGTGGCACTTTTATAATCCCCTTATGAGACATATGGGAAACAGGCCAGAGACTTTAAGTAACTTGACCAAGGCCACACAGTAGGAAGTTTCAGAGCCAAGATTTGGCCCCAGACAGTCTGGGCCCTGGAATCCAGGCACTTTGCACTGCGCTGCCCTCAAGGAAGTTAGAAAGTCTTGGACACGAGGCAGAAGTGGTGAGAAAGACAAGGGATTTTTGTCCCTAATTGACTGAGGGGAAAAACTGGATTTCATGCAGGTCAAGTAGCTTGTCTGAGGCCGCAGTACCTCTGAGGCTGGGAAGGGGGCCTCGGGGTGCTGCGTGTGGGGGTGGGGCACCAACTCTAGCCAGCCCGGGGGCAATGCTCTGCTGGGCGGCACCTCTGTTGTAAACCCAGGGAGACAGAAGAGAGAGAGGTAGGTCACGGATGAGGAGACGGGCCGGGAGAGTAAGTGCAGGAATTCATCCAGGGGCATTCTTAGGGGCAGGTCTAGGACTCAAACTTGAGCCTCGGCCTCATGATCCTCCCACCGTACCACACTACTGCACTGGATTAAATTAAGCTGGTGATTTCTGGGCTTTTTATGGACTGTCATTTGGTTTCATCCCCTGATTCATTTGTTCATCCATTCAATTCTCATCTGTTTATTTATCTAATAGCCATGTTTAAATACTTGTACTAAGTGCTGGCGATACAACAGAGGTAGCCAGAACAGGATCTACATCCCCAGGGTAGTGGGGAAGCTTGCCCAAAGTCACACGGGTAATAAAGCACGAGAGGCAGAATTTGAACCCAGAGGAGCACATGTCCTTAGACTGTTTTCTACCCACAAAGCACAGACTGTAACCCCGGGCTTTCCCTGTCCCCGACTGGGGGCAGTGTTCTCTAATCCCTGGGTCTCTTATCCATTGTAAGCTATGCTGCTGGGTGCCTGTCAAAGCATTAATGTGACCAAAAATCTGTGATCTGATAGAATTTCTTTCTTTGTACTTTGGGAAGCTGGAAGCCGTGATATAATTTCCAGTCCTAAAAAATTTGTCCATGTGGCAAAGACCATTCCCTGCTAGTGGCACCTTAGAGACCTGATGCCAAAAGGCAAATGCAGGGACTCCCTCTCACGGAAAGCAGGGCTGGGTCTCCCCGTATTTACATGGCAGCTGACAGAGATGCTGGGAATCACAGCACCTCTTCCTTACCCCCAAAGCTAGTTAGTTTAAGCAAACTCTGAAATAGCTCTCAAAACTACCCAGTTCTTTCCACCTCCATTGTTACTGGTTTGGTCTTCGCAACCACTATCTTTGCCCTATTCAACCTCAGAGATATTCCCACCACTCTGGAGACCCCAGCTTCCGCTCTACACCAACTGCAGTCCCTTCTCCCTGTTGTAGAGACGGTTCTTTCAGTGATGCAGATCAGATGGTGTCACCCCTGCTTTCAACCTGCAAGTAGCTCCCACCATCCCTGGGGGTGACACGCAGACTGCCGAGGCTGGCCTGAGTCCCTGGTACCTCTGCTTGTGCTGGCATCGATGGTCTCTTCCTGTGCTCACCCCTCACCTTCTGAGCTGAGTTCAGCAGCCCAGATGTTCAATATGTTCTCTCACCTCTGGGCCATGATAGAATTTCTTCAAATTAAAAAAAAGAAAAAGAAAGAGGGGCGCCTGCGTGGCTCAGTCGGCTAAGCGTCCGACTTCGGCTCGGGTCATGATCTCGCGGTTCGTGGGTTCGAGCCCCACGTCAGGCTCTGTGCTGACAGCTAGCTCAGAGCCTGGAGCCTGTTTCGGATCCTGTGTCTCCCTCTCTCTCTCTGACCCTCCCCTGCTCTCTCTCTCTCTCTCTCTCAGAAATAAATAAAACATTTAAAAATTTAAAAAAAAAAAGAAAGAAAAAAAAAACAAAGAAACACATATCACACTGTACACTTGCTTGTCTGTCTCTCCTGCTAGACTGGTGATCTGGGAGCAAATCTGAAGTGTCCGGATCTCCTTGATCCCCAGCAAACTCCTTGGCTTATGTCAGGCACTTAAAGTTTTCCAGCGAGCGGCAAACAGAGAAGCAAATGAAGGCTTGGTGGACAAGCGTGGCTCGTGGGACATAGTGCTATCAACCTCATGCTCTGTCTTCCCCGCAGATGGCTTGATGGACTGCATGGACCCCGACTGCTGCCTCCAGCCCCTCTGTCAAGTCAACCCGCTGTGCCTGGGCTCCCCCGACCCTCTGAACATCATCCAGGAGACACCGGCCCCCGTGTCCCAGCAGAATCTGCACTCCTTCTACGAACGCATCAGGTTCCTTGTGGGCAGGGACAGCACACACATCATTCCCGGGGAGAACCCCTTTGACGGAGGGTGAGTCTGCAGGGCCCCATCTCCAGCCATGGCTGTCTGCGGGAGAACTGAATCACCTTGAGGGCCATGTTTGAGGGAGGAGGGGGATGGGAGGAAGCCAATAGGGTTCTTAATGGAATGTCAGGGGAAGCAGAGAAGCAGCCTCAGGTACCCACATTTAGAAAACTGCTATCCCAGGCATTTGGAATCTTAATGAGCAAAGTTTCATTGTTCCTGCTGGGTGATAGATGGAGAGAGTGAGAAATCAAAGGTCCCAGGGGAGTCTTGGATCAATACCCTCTTTGCAGTCAGCTCTTACTGATTCTGCGGCGTCCAGACCCGCGGAAGCACTTCACTGTTCAGCCTTGGAGCTGCCGTCCGGAAGACTGAGGGGGTGGGGGCGCCCCCGCTGGCATACCAGGCCGCCTGCCCATGCAGCCTTCCACACATTTTCACTTCTGTCCCCCACTGGACAGCTTTTTGCTGAGGTCCACTCTGTGCCAGGTCCCACGCTGGAATCAGGGAGGTGAACAGAGCACAGTCCCTGCTCATTGGTCACTCTCAGTCTGCTCAGGGGACAAAAAAGAACCCTGGTGTGATAGGCCAGAAAGAAGTGTGCCCTGGGGCGCCTGGGTGGCTTAGTCGGTTAAGCGTCCGACTTTCGCTTAGGTCATGATCTCGCGGTTCGTGGGTTCGAGCCCCCCGTCGGGCTCTGTGCTGACTGCCAGCTCGGAGCCTGGAGCCTGTTTCTGTCTGACTCCCTCTCTCTCTGACCCTCCCCTGCTCACGCTATCTCTCTCTCTCTCTCCTAGAAATAAATAAAAATTAAAATTAAAAATAAAAAAAAAAAGAAGTGTGCCCCTAGGGGACTCTGGGAACAGAGGAGGTACTCCTGGGTGGGGGAAAACCGCGACTTAAAAACTGAATCTTAAAGATGAAAAGTGGTTCTCTCGGCCAGGGAGGGAAGGGTGTTCCAGGGAGAGGGAATGGCTGTGCAGAGACCAGGGCCCTCAAAGTTCAGGGACAGGAGCCAGCAAAAGACAGCTCTCTGTTCTCTGCTCCCCAGACCAGAGTCTATGAACGAGGCCTAGTATCCAAGAAGGAGAGACTTATAATAATTTCTTTTGAACGCCTTCCCATGTAGAGGCGCCTCTTACGTGCAGTTTTCTCTAGGAGGTCAGCACAGTTCAATTCAGCAGTTACAGATCGTGTTCCTTCTGTGTCCGTGACTTCTTTGCCAGAGAGTGCTTCCCTGCAGGGACAATGGGGTTGTAATGAGGGGGTGGGAAGGGTGAAGGCCATCCTCAAGGTCTGTTTTAAGGGGGAGATCAGCAGTTGGGGAACCTGGGTGTTCAGTCGGTTGGGCATCCAGCTCTTGATTTCAGCTCTGGTCATGACCTCACGCACGGTTCATGAGTTTGAGCCCTGAGTCAGGCTCTGTGCTGACCGTGTGGAGCCTGCTTTGGATCCTCCTTTCTCTCTCCCTCTCTCTGCCCCTCCTCCACTCTCTGTCTCTCTTTCTCAAAATCAATAAATAAACTTAAAAATAATAATAATAAAGGGGATATCAGCTGGGCTTAGTCCTCAGTTGGGCCTGAGGAATGCTGGAGAAAGGAGCCTCTTACCCAGAGGCCTTGGGAGATGGATGGTGGTGTGTCACCAGGCTGGGGACCTAAGAGCAGCAGCAAGGTTGGGAGCAAGGTGATGACCCCCATCCTGAACACGCTAAGGGCAAGGGACAGACACACCTCAGGAGGACACCCCAGGGATGCTGGTGGTGCCTAAGCAGTTCTGGAGCTCACACGGAAGTTGGCGTTGTTCTCTGGGAGTCAGCAGGAAGCAGGAGTCGAGACCAGGAGCACCCAGCAGTTGGCTCCCGAGAATGAGTGAGGGGAAGAGGGCAGGGACCTGTGAAGGAATCCTGGGAAGCCGCCCTGGGAGGCGGCATTATCCTCCCTGGAGTGTAACTGGGAATGCAAGGAGGAGGCCTCGCTACTGGGACGGAAGGAGCCCGGGCTCGAGGCTTCACACTGCAGGCCCAGGGCGGGGCGGGAGGGAGGGTGTCCGGGGCATGTGCCTCCCACTGCCCAGCCCCCTCCCCACAAGCACAGGACAGGGGAAGGTGAGGTGGGGAGGGCGTTGGAGCCAGCAGGAGAGGCACCTAACAGGAGTGAGTAAAAGCATTCAGGGTGTAACCTTGTTAGGGATGAAAAGTACTTGCTAGTCCAGCAAATCTTTCACCTTACCGCCCAGATACTGCGAACCTCAGAGATCAAATGATCTTCCCAAATTCACAGGCTGGTCAAGCGACAGAGCCAGGAGCTGAGCTAGAGAAAGGAGAAACCTACTCACTGATCTTGGTCAGAAATGCTGCTTTTGTCCCTGGGTAGGAAGCTTCCTGCTCTTTTAGTCAATCGTGTGACTTTGTGTGTGTGCTTCTGGGCTCCTTTAATCAACCGGAAATTCGAATATGATTCCTTCCAAGGGGAACAGTCTGTGCTCAGCCTTTCTTTAGTGGACCGGTTATGGGATCTGATTAGGACTACGGCTGCTTGGCTCTTGTGCCTAAGGGGTACCCTTAGCATGCCATCCTGGTCGGTGCCAGCAGGGACCATGCCTCCTGCATGTGTTCTGGGGTCTCCCTTAGCCTGCTGCTTACATGCCACAGATCATGGCGGGTCTCGGTACTGTGGCTCCAGTGCATCTGACCTGCCCTAAGGTGCCTGTCAGGCAGGGAACTTGAGAAACCTGGACCGAGAGAAATGGAGCTCTTAGCAGAAGGGAAGAGTACAGACTCTGGAGTCACGCCGCCGACTTGTGTTTCTTCCACACCCTGCCTCTGCCACCACTGGATCCGTGGCTCTGGGCAAGTGGCTTAACATAACAAATATATGTTTAAACGCCCGTCAACCGTCTAAAACGAGTCCTCCAGGAAGGGACTGCATCTTTCTTGTTTTAGTGCTCAGGAGATGCCCAAAACTACATGTAAACGTACCGCCCTGAACAATGAAGAAATGGAAGAAAGGAAGGAGAGAGGGAGGGATGGACAGAGGAAGGATGGATGGATACGTTATCCATTTTACTTAATTTTGTACTGAGGATTCCGAGTCCAGGGAGGTTAAATCATCTGCCAGAAATCATATTACAGATGAGCAGCAGAGGCAGGAGAGAAGTCGGCTCCCAGATCATTGTTTATGGATCTGTCACCTTCAGTTAAACTACAGATGCTTTGAAAGCAGAGACCATTCATCTCTCCAAACCCATCATACTTAGGGCAAGGCCTGGAAGATGGGATTCCCTCTACAAATGAATGGGTAAATAGAAGCTTCTGAATGTTACTGTGAAAACTCCTTTTACCTGATATTTGTCAAATCGTTATGTCCGTGCTCTTCGCTGGTCTGGATTCAGAAGGAACAGCTATCTACCACCACAGGATATCTCCAGACAGATTTTTATGGAAAACAAGCCCAAGCGATCAGAAGCCTGAAAACATGAGGCATCAGATGCTTTTCTAGTTGGACTGTCCGCAGGATATTCTGTTATCTTGATCTGGGCCAGCAATTTAGTGCTTACAAGCATAATTGGGATAAAGTGAAATCTCATGCCAAGTTTGGATTGCTACTTACTTTCCTTACCTTCATATGAAGGAAGGTGGCTTAATAGAAAGTGCCCAGAGTTTGAATCTTGGCTTTCCCTCCCACCAGTCTGTGTGGCTTCGGAGGAAATGATTTAGTCTTTGTGCATGGGTCTCCAGTTATAAGTTGGCAATTACGGTGACTGTTTCGTGAACTCCATTGAAAGGGTTAACTGAAATAAAGCACCTGGCACAGAACTTGGTACTGAGGTGATCAGTAAATGGTAGCTTTTGTGGCAGCAGCATGGCCTGGTGAAAGTAACACAAGCTTTGGAATCAGACAACTGGATTTGAAGTCTGTTGCATCTACTTTCTGGCTGTATGACCTTGTGCAAATTCCTTAACCTTTCTGAGCTCCAGTCTCCTCATCTGTAAGAGTAGATAATAATGTCTACTTTGTAGAGTTGCCACAGGAATTAAATGAAAAAAAAAAAACAAAAAACAAAAAACAAAAAAAAACAAAAAGTACATATAGTTGTAACCTAATAATAGCCACACCAAAAATGCCTGCTAACTGGATGATGACAGTGATGACGATGATGACAGTGGTGGTGGTGATGGTGTTAAAAAGAGCTTTCAGCTCCGTTTTTTAATTGGAAGTACAACCTGGTAGTGACCTGCCCTCTATGGAAGTCCAGCAGCCTCAGAGAGAGGAACGAGGTGTTGAATCCTTATCTGAGGAAGGGAAAAGGCATCCGTCTGCCAGCCTACTGTCGGCTGGGGTCCTTGTTAGGGAGGAATCCAGTGGCACTTCTCCAGGAGTGGCGGGGGAGTGGGCAGGCAGCCCCGACTCGGTGACTGTGTGCAGCAGTAACGAGGCCCGTGCCTGACAAAAAGCCCACATGCTCCTGCACCCCATGCACCGTGGCACGTCCCGCCTGCATGCGGGTCCCTTCTGTGTACGAGTCCGTGGGACGGGCTTCATGGTGCAGCTGTCACCCAGAGACTGGCAGCGTCGCTGAGCCCAGCAACAACAGGCAGCCCAGGAGTCGCCGTTCTTCACGCCACAGCCTCCGAGCCGTGGGACAGGGAGCCCCACCTGGGAGCGGGCTGGTGCCCCAGGAGGGAGCGGATTCAAGGCCAGGTTGGACTGACTGGAGCGCCCCTCTGTGGCCGGGGCTCTCCCCAAAAGGCCTCTCTTCAGAGGCCTGGCCCCATGGCTGAGATGAAAACTCAGGAAGTTCTCTAGAGCCACGGCTGAGACCAGGACATACATGGCGGGGGAAGGGGGGGGGCAGAGGGACTTCGGTGCAGCACCCCTGCTGATGCCAGAGGCCTGGGGCAGGGGTCGCCCCCAGGGGAGGACAGGCAGCAGCACTTTGGCACGTGAGGGTCCCAGCCAGGAGGAGTAGGCTCTAGGCCGGGCCGGACTCCTTGGAGAAGAGCACGGAGCTTGACTAAGAACTGAAGCAGAAGCACTGCCAAGAGGACTTGGAGCAAGAAGGGCCCCCTCTGGCTCCTCTGTGCCCCAGAGCCCCGCCCGGTGCCTGGCCCAGAGCAGGGGTTTCATACAGGTGTGACGGGTACAGTAGCCCGACCTGACATTCTGCCCCTGTTCTCAACTCCACGTAAGCGGTAGGGATGTGAACGACTTCAGCCGATCTGATGCAGGTCTGAAGTAGGAAGGGACAGAGCAGACAGGGAACCACCGTCACCAGATTAGGTGGCGTGAAGACCGTCTTTCTTTCCCAGCCTGGAGGCCTACGGCCTATCCGTCAGTGGAACCCCTCACCTGGAGTCATGGGCGAAATAAAGTGTAGGGCACCTCCCGCATGCGAAGGAAGGGGCCACTCAGGTCTGCAGGTGAAAGACGGATCCTGGAAAGCTGACCATCCATAGATGGAGGACAGGTAACAGGACCCAGAGTGTGGAGCTTGGAACCAGATGGTTGGGAAAGGGAGGGAAGCATGAGACACTTCTCCCTCAGAGAACACTCGAGGCAGCTCTGTCCCTCTGACACAATTTAGATGCGTCTCCCCTTGGGAAGGACAGGCTGGACACAGGGCAGGCAGATGCCTTCAGCCAACAGCTGTGGATTGCTAATGCCGGACAGGCTAGCGGATTATAGGAAGCAGTTCTGACAAAAGAACCACTCCCGACTTATTTGAATATCAGTTCACAGTGTGTTTGAGAACGCTGTATTGATGAGAGAAATGTGATGTTGTCAAGTCTTTCTGGGCCCCTCTAAGTCTAATGGCTTATCAGCTCCTCAGGCAAGAAAGCAGGATATCGGCAGATTGCCGTGAATGTCAGCTTATGGGACACAATGAGCCCAGTGAGAAAAGACTTGAGGAGTCAGGGGACTCAGAAAAAGGAGGGATGGGTGACTAGATCATTTATCCCAGAGGAGGTCCAGGGTCATATGCTGTGGAGAGGGTCAGACCCTATGGAAAGGGGACACTGGGCAGGCTCAGAGGGGAACAGAGGTGCCACATGACACCTGTCTGGTAAATACTGCTCTGTGCAAGCCCTGCAAGAAAAAGGTTCACATCTATACCCTCTTACCGTGAGGGCTCTTCTTGTATCCCATACTCTTAGTGGTTGAACCCCAGGGCCAAGCAGAGAGTTGGCACAGACTAAATCACAAGGATCACAGAGTGAATCAGCGAGTCAGCCAGTGCTGAGTCCTGAAGAGAAGTAGAGACAGAGTGCCCCAAGAGTTCAAAAGCTTGGCCATCACTCCCGCCGCACACCTCAGGGCTGCGTCTGGGAATGAGTGGGCAAACCAGCAAGTGAACTAATGAATGAAGACTTCCGGCGGGATGTGGCCTTTGGCTGAAACAAAGGATTTTAGTGAGGATGGTTGGCCGTTAAAACATTATTTATCCCACTTCAGCTCACAACAACCCATTAGTGCATCATGAAATCAATGTAGTGAGTCGAAACTATTTTTTAAAAAGAAGTAAATTTAAACGGAAATGGGGTACAATGGAATGGAATGTGTCAACACCGTGAAAAAGATGTGCATCTCATGAAATGTGGTTGTTCCTATGTACGCACGTGTGTGCGTGTTACAGAATAACCTCCACTGCTTAATGTTGGTTTCAGCTGAACAAGACTTAAAAATGCATTCTAGACTGAGGAGCCAGCATGACTTTCCAGGATAATCAGAGAATTGAGAGACTGTTAATGTGGCTGGAACATAATAATAGTGATTCTACTTTCCAAATCCAAAGTCAAGAGACACGGTCTAACATTTGAAATCAAGATGGTCTTCGGAAGCCTGGGTTATATGATCCTGGAGTGCAAAGGGGGCACATGGGAGAGGGAAGAACATAGGGGACTATGCGGTGAGGCTGGCAATTTGGGGCAGAACTGAGAGAGATCAGCCCCGCACCTGTTCACTAACCAGAACCGAGTTTTTCTTCTCAGAACTTAAAACTGGCTGTAAAGAGATATGAAATAACCTTGATACTGTGTAAGTGGTCAGAATTTTCTTCAGATCCTTTATAAAGACACAGAGTTTCAGGGCACCGGGGTGGCTCAGTTGGTTAAGCATCCAACTCTGATTTCGGCTCAGGTCACGATCTCACGGTTCACGAGTTCAAACCCCACATTGGGCTCTGTGCTGACAGTGCAAAACCTGCATGGGATTCTCTCTCTCTCTCAAAGTAAATGAACATTAAAAAAAGAAAGAGACACAAAGTTTCCAGGAATTTTGAAAGCCAGGGTTTCCAAGAGGAAAAAAAAAATAATGGAAAGGAGGGAAAAAAGATCATGTCTTCACCATAATCATTTCCCAGTGCACTGCAGACAAAGCCACATGCAAGGACCAGGGGCTGCGTAGTTCCAGAAGAGCACTTGCATGCCACCCCACCCACATCCCCAAGCCCCAGGCCTTCGACAGCCCTCAGCCAGCCCTCAGAGAGGCTGAGCGGTAGAGACCATCTAATGGAGCTCAAATAAACACCAGCTTCCTGACAGCTGGCTTCTGAGTGAATTTATTATTGAATTATACTCCTGCGTTTCAGAACAAGCTGAGCTGACAGGCTACCCCATCAGTTTAAGAAGAGGGGGGCAGGGAGAAAGACAATGATAAATTACCCTGACGGAAGATGGAAGAAGGTAAAGATCCTGCTTCCTCCAAAATGTCAGCTATTATATATTATTCATGTTGGTTTTTAAAAAATCCCTCCCCACATTGAAATGAATGTTTATGATGATAAAGCAACTAGGTGAATTTAATTCAAGATGCAGGCAGCAACTTCTCACATCATCCTGATGAGCAGCTAACAACTCCTCCTCTGCCACTTGATCATCCCTTTATTGATTTCAAAACCGAATTACGATCTCCGTTTGCTCCGTAGCTTGCGCTTGTGCCTAGCTGTCCATCACAGGAGGCATTAGCAGAGGATGCTGTGTTGAAGCCAGAACCACTCGGGGTCTATGGGGAGAGAGCCCGCGTTCAAGTCCTTGGGCAAATGAGAGCAAACGACCTTGGGCAAGCGAGGCTCCATTTCCTCATCTGTAATGTGGGGCCACCAATCCCACCCCACAGGTTGTTTGGGAGATTAAATGAGATAAAAGACCTGAAAGCAAGTGGCTGGCATGTAGCGCGCATTCAGTGATGACACCTAACGTTTCCCAAGGATATTGTATATGTCAGCATTGTTGGAAATATTTTGTACGTTTCCTAAGTAGTAACACCTTTACATCTCCCTCCAAACCGGATGACACAGGGACTTCATCACCCTTCTTTTACATACGGGAAACGGAGGCATGGAGAATTGAATGAACTGGCCAAAGACACAGGGCTCATAAGTGGCAGGGCCAGCAAGAAGCCTAACCAAATGCCCCTGGAGCCAATGTGCCGAGCCTCCGTCCCCTGCCTGGTCCTTTCTATTCCCATTTCAGCATCTTCTGTTCAGAAATCTGTACAGCATGATGCTGCAACAATCCTACAACCCCGGCCGCTCCTGACTTTCAACCCAGTACCGTACAGCATGATGTAAAGCTGGTGTGCAGGAAGTCTGTGTGCTTCAGAGCACCAGCCTCAGAGGCACACCCTTCGCTAGCTGCTGTGACCTTGAACAAGCCTCCCTCTATGCCTCACTTTTTCCATCTGTCATATGAGGATAATAATCCATACCTCACGGGGATGTCTGAGGACTAAATGAGATGTAAAACCCTTATGTGTCAGGGCAGTACGCATTCAATAAGTGTTAGTGGCCCTTGTCCACTAATGGCAAGAGTGAGCATCAGCGTGAGCAAGGACATTAGTATCTGTATGGGTTTTAGTGTCACCATGAAAACTGAGAGGAAAAATGAGCATCTTAGCCAGAAGCGTATTAGTGTAGTCATAGAATTGATGCAAATGCCGTAGCACTGTGGCAGGCAGAGGTGAATGGACCTTGAGATCTTCAGCTCTGTGGTAGAAGAGGAAACTTTGCGGTCAGAGAAAGCTCTTGGCTAAGCAAGGTAGGAGCAGAGAACATTCCTAGGTCCTCAGGGAGGGCTCTCTCAGACAGTAATTCCAGAGTTTATAAATCGGGGACTTTAAGCAACCCTGATAAATTTCAAGCATTAAGAAGGAAAAATATTGGAAATCTGTGCATCCCATGACTTAGACTGGCCTCAGTGGTGTTCTTAGGGTCACTACTTACCAAATACCTCTGCAGTGAGTCTGACCAGCCCTCTAGTATGATGCTGGAGGCATCAAAAGTTGGCTGTCAGTGAGCCCCGCAGTGAGGGACTCTGATGTGGAGAGAAGCTTCTACCTCCGGACAGTGCTCTCTGGCAGGAGAGAGAGCTGCGCCTGCCAACAGCCCCCACCTCTGCCTCCCCCTCCTACCCTGTGAGACCCTGTGGATCCAACCTGCGGGCCTCTAGCACCAATCCCAATCTGAAGAGAAGGCTTAGAGCAGCCCCAGCTGCTCAATCTCTGGCATTGAAGGCAGTGGCTCTACTGTCTGAGCCTTGGCTTACCAGCTCTGCAAAATGGGCTTCTGCTCTGTCCCAGAATCCTAGCCTCACTTTCTATGCCCCAGTTCCTGAGACAAGCAACCCGGGACCCCTGCCACCCAAGGACTCAAGCCTTGCCTTCTCTTGCCAGGCTCCCACCCTTGCCTCATCTGGTCCTAGAGCTCCGGCCCCACTCTGCTGAGGAACCTGGGCACACACGGGACATTCACATCCACCCGCTGCTAGGAGCCACCTCGCTGTGGCTGCACCCCTGTCATACCCTCCTCCCCTGTCCCTTGAATGACTGCTGCCTTTACACACCACCTGTCAATTGCTACACGCCTCAGGCTCAGCCTGCTGGGTGGACATTCTGCACGCCCCTTTCTGCATCTCTGCCCACCGTTGTCCCCAGCCTAGGAAGTGGGTCTCATTGTGGTCCATCCGTGTCTCTGTTTTCTGGGTGGAACAACAGAAGTCTCCCTTTTCCGAGTGAAAGCAGGACCCGTCCTGAGCTCTGACAGGAAGACAGGACTCACAGTCCCTGAATGGACTTGTACACCGAGACTGTACTGGAACACACTGTAGCAGAGGTGCTGCAAGTTTTTCTGACAGCACAAACCATCTCCTGAGAATTCTTCTTAGCAGCAGGCCCCGGGATACATAGCACAGAGAACAGGCTTGGTGGACATGCGTCATAGCTTCCACGTCCATGTGCCCGCTCTTCCTAAGCACCAAACCAGGCAAGAGACTTGCTCCTCGAAAATGATCCCTACTGGCCGGTCTCCCTCAGTCCTGCTTCTCCTTTGCCACAGGCAATGGGTTCGTCTCTCTGACATACAGTGTTATGAATAGTCAAAGGCTCTGCACCTGTGTGCACCTTCGTCAGCCAGCAGAAAAATATTCCAGAGGGTTCCTGTGGGAGATGACTGAGCCAAAAGTATCAGCACTCAGCACTCAGGTTGCTTTCAGGCTCGGGTGATCTGAGCTGCAGCCTAGAAGCTCATGCCCCCTGAGAATCTGCAGGACTCAACAGCCACATGAAGCAAGGAGGTCACAGATGGGTGGCTTCTGGGCTCTGCCGAGGTACAGCCGGGGTGCTCAGGAGACGCTAGTAGTTGCAAGACCATGTTGTCACCAGATTCCCCCAGGTGGTGTCAGGGTACCGCAGCAGACCTGTCGGTGTCCCAGCCTTGATGTCTGATAGAGAAGGTCCCCGCCCTGCTCCAGACATCACGTGCCTCACCTATAAATGAGGGGCTTGGATCCAGTCACCGCAAGGACACTTCTAGCTTCAAAGTTACACTTCTGTTAATCTGAAGAAGATTGTGGGTTTCTCCTTCTGTCTCCCCAGACATGTACAAAGCAGTCTGAGAGAAGAAGCTTTTTCTGAATGAACTGGAGGACTTTCCTGGGATGTTTATTCCATATTCCCAGCAAGTGATCTGGCAGCCTCTGGTAGAGTCTGCACTGAGCCTAATTCCAAATGGAAGAACAAATATTAGGTTACCTGGGCAGAGCCTGGTGCTCGGTTCTAGCTGTGGGAATGTTGTATGTCGTGCTGGCATGGCATGGCTGGCAGCATCTGGTTTTACCCCATACTGGTTTTACTTCCAGATACAACTTTTTTTTTTTTAAGTCAGATGATGTTCATTCCAGACTTTGAGTTCCCCAGACATGAAGATTGTGTCTCATTTATTGTTCATTATGTATTTAACTGCTTAGCATGCAATAGGAAATGAAACAGAAACTACAGGTGCTGCCCTCCTGCAGTTTCCATAAGTAAATAAGAAAACGGATAAGTAAATACTACCCAGCACCGGCTATCTAGTACATAGTAGGTGCTCAATTAAAGGTCCAATAACAGAACCCTGCTCTTATTTACCAGGGCTCTGAGTTTCTCTTCTCTCAACCCAGATCTATCCTTTCCTTTGGGCTAATTGAAATAACTATATTCATTTTTTCTGCCTTCATCATTTTTTTCATTCATTCATGTGACATTGATTTCTTTCTCTCCTCAACATTTGCTGAATGTGTCATATAAGCCTAGTCCTGTGCTGAGCACTGAAGTTGCAAAGGTCAAAGAACTGGCAACCTAGAAAAGAAGATGAGACCTTTGAATTAACAAATATGCTTTAGTGGGATAGATACCTTATTCTTTGTTCACTAAAGGAAGGAGTGACTTCTTTGTACCAAGGAAATAAGGAAGAGCTTCACTGAAAGCCAGGCCTTAAAGGAGAGGTTAGTAGGAGTGAGAAAGACGTGTGAGGCAGATGAATTAGCATAGACAAAGGCAGAGAGGCATGGAAATACATGCCAGGACAAGGGTGTGAGACGTGATTTCACGTGGCAGTCACACGGGGTATGAGAATGGCAAAATGGGATGGAGCCTGCAGAGGCAAGTGGGGGCCACATCCTGAAGGGTCTTCCATGCCAAGCTGAAGACAATGGGCTTTGTCTGGAGGCATGGGATCCCGCAGGGGATGACTTGTATGGCACGGAGTTTCTGATTCTATGGTAAAAGGACAGTGCTAAAGTTTGGACAGTTGGGGAGCTTAGATGCCTCAAGAGAAGATCCCGTCCAGTTCCCTCCCCTCCAGTGAGTCAGAAACATTAAAAGTTAAGTGATTAGATCTCGTTCTGTCACTTTGGCCTAAGGTCATTGAAAGAAACCTAGGAAGAGCTTTGAAATTAGTTAAAAAGTATGAAGCACAACTAGAGGGTAACTTTTGAATATAATAATATGTAGCATGTTCACAATTATCTCATTCAAAGAAATCACAAACACACACCATTATAACTCTAGCGGAGTACCGCGATCCCAAGGTGGGTGCCCAATGTGATCCATGAGGTACAGGGAGGAAGTATTAGAGCACCTATCTATATTTACTTTTTATCTTAAAAAATAAGAGAGAATGAATGTTTAATCATATGGAACACTAGGTTTTCACCGATTTTCTCCCTTGGTTGCCAATGTTAGTTGGCAACAAGGTGTTCTTAGAGAGGCAGTGGACCTGTACGGGTTTATCCTGGTGTATCACAACATGATTGCAGTGTGTGTGCGTATGAAATCCAGTTTCAAATAAACTTCCACATAAAACGGTCCAGTGCCATAGAAAGTTCCTTGTAGAGTAGCTGCAGCTCAAAGACAATGTAATATAGCAGCATGAGTACAAGCCAACCAACACCAACAACAACAACAACAACAAAAAAAATGGCAGAGCTGGTACTTCTTGCACAAAGTCCTCCTCGGCTCCACTATGAAGTGAAAACCACTAATGTTCATTTTCATCACATCGAACAGAAAGGTAACCGAGGTTCAGAATTGTCAAGAATCTAAAAATCGTTAACCCAAAGATTCAGCATTATCAAGAAGACTATTTGAAATACAGTCTTGCCTCAGAGAGACTGGCGGTTCCATTCCAGACTCTGCAGTAAAGCAAGTACTGCAGTAAGGAAGGCAAGTGAACTTTTAGTTTCCCCGTGCATATAGCAGTTAGGTTTACGTTATATGATAGACTATTAAGTGTGAAATGCAATGATCTCTAAAAAAAAAAAAAAAAACAATGTATATACCTTAATTCAAAAATATTATTGCTAAAGAATGTTAAACCACCGTCAGAGTTTTCAGTGAATCATAATTTTTTTTTTTTGCTTGGTCAAGGGCCTTGCCTTGATGCTGATGGCTGCTGACTGATGAGGGTGGTGGTTGCTGAAGGTTGGTGGCTGTGGCAGCTTCTTAAAATAAGTCAACAATGGGGGCGCCTGGGTGGTTCGGGCAGTTGAGCATCTGACTCTTCATTTTGGCTCAGGTCATGATCCCAGGATCGTGGGATCAAGTCCTGCATCGGGTTCCACACTGGGAGTGGAGCCTGCTTAAGATTCTCTCTCCCTCTGCCCCCTCACCCGCTTGCACTCTCTCTCAAAAATAATAACAATAATAATAATAAGACAAAAATGAAGTTTGCCACATTGATTGACTCTTGCTTTCAAGAAAGGTTTCTCTGCAACGTGCAAATGATGTAGCATTTTGCCCACAGTGGAACTCCTTTCAAAATTGGAATCACTCCTTTCACACCAACCAGTGCTTTACAAACTAAGTTTATGTTATATTCTAAATCCTTTGTGTCATTTCAACAGTCTCACAGCATCTTCACCAGGAGTAGATTCTATCTCAAGAAGCAACTTTCTTTGCTCATCCGTGAAAAGGCCCTCCTCATCTGTTAAGTTTTATTATGAGATGCACTAATATAGTTATATCTTCAGGCTCCACCTGTAATTCTAGTTCTCTTGCTATTTCTACCACATCTGCACTTACTTCCTCCACTGAGGTCTTGAACCCTTCAAAGTCACCCATGAGGGTTAGAATTCACTTCTTCCAAACTCCTATTTATATTGTTATTTTGACCTCTTCTCATAAATCATAAATGTTCTTCATGGCATCTAGAATGGTGAATCCTTTCCAGCAGGCTTTCAATTTGCTCTGTCCAGACCCATGAGAGGAATTGCTATCTATGACATCTATAGCGTTCTGAAATGTATTTCTTAAATAATAAGACTTGAAAGTCAAAATGACTCCTTGATCCACGGGCTGCAGGATGGATGTTGCGTTAGCAAGCATGGAAACCACATTCATCTCGTACATCTCCATCAGCACTCTCAGGTGACCAGATGCATTGTCAGTGAACAGAAATATTTTGAAAGGAATCTGTTTTTCTGAGCAGTAGGTCCCAGTAGGAGGGTTTAAAATATTCAGTAAACCATGTTGTAAACAGATGTGCTGTCTTCCAGGCATTGCTATCCCATTTATAGAGCATAGGCAGAGTGATTCTTAAGGGCCCCAGGATTCTCAGAATGGTCAGTGAGCACTGGCTTCAACTTCAAGCCACCAGCTGCATCAGCCCCTAAGAAGAGGATCAGGCTGTCCTTTGAAGCTTTGCAGCCAGGCACTGACTTCTCCTCTCCAGCTATGGAGGGCCTAGATGGCACCTTCTTCCGATAGAAGACTCTTTGATCTCCATTGCAAATCTGTTGAGCGTAGCCACCTTCATGCATTCTCTCAGCTATGTCGTCTGGAGAACTTGCTGCAGCTTCTACACCAGCACTTGCTGCCTCACCTTGTCCTTTTGTGTTTATGGAGACAGCTTCTTTCCCTAAATCTCATGAACCAAGTCCTGCTCGCTTCCAACTTTTCTTCTGCAGCTTCCTCACCCTCTCTCAGCCTTCAGAGAAGTGAAGAGAGAGCCTTGCTCTGGAGAATTTGGCTTTGGCTCAAGAGACTGTTGTAGCTGGTTTGATCTTCTATCCAGTCCACTCATACTTTCTCCATTCCAGCAGTAAGGCTGTTTTGCTTTCTTATCATCGTGTGTTTACTGGAGTAACGCTTTTAATTTCCTTCATGAACTTCTCCTTTGCATTCACAATATGCCTTCCTTACTAAGCTTAATCATTTCGAGCTTTTGGTTTCAAGTGCTGGAACACTTAGGAGCCATTGTATGGTTATTATTTGGCCCGATTTCAATATTGTGTCTCTATGAACAGAGAAGCCTGAGAAAAGGGAGAAAAACAGGAAAGCAGCTGGTGGAGCGGTCAGAACATACCCAACAGTTATCCATGAAGCTCACCGCCTTACATGAGCATGGTTCACGATGCCCCGAAACAATTAACGGTAGTAATATCAAAGTTCACTGATCACAGATCACTAAAACAAATTAAGGTAATCATGGAAAAGTTTGACGTGTTGCCAAATTGCCAAAATGTGACACAGAGACATGAAGTAAACAAATGCTGCTGGAAAAATGGAACCAAATCACATACTGGTTACAAGGTTGCCACAAACTTAGATTTTGTAGAAATGGAGTATCTGTGAAGCACAGTGAGAGGAAGTATGCGTCTGTGCATTTTTATCCGTTAAGCCTTGCACCAACTGCATATGATTAGTATCGGCTAATGATGGCAGCACATGTGTGCGATTTATTAATAAATATGAAGACATCCAAAAAGCCTGCTCAAAAATGTTTACAAAAAAAGTGTATACTCAAAAACAGCCTTAAGAGCCCTTCTCTGGCGATGTGAACTCTGATTTTTGAGGCAGCTAAAACAAATTGAGATTCTCAATTACTTAGGTGTGTATCTGTGCCAGATGGTAAGTAGTCTGAGAGGTGAAGGGACTTGCCCAGAGCTCTCATGGACAATAAATGCTGAGGCCTTGGACTTTCTTTTCTCACCTCCCCAGTGAGAAGGTTAAACGTTTAGAAGGAAGGTCTCTTCTAACATATTGTGACCAGTGGGTTTGCAAGAATTTGTTTATAGGTGGAAGACATCAGGCTGGAAAAGCTGGTTAAGGAAACTGAGGCAGAGCCCTGAGATGGAAAGGCTCCATCTCAGAGAATGAGAGACAAGCACAATAGCTGGTATGTCCAGGCTAAGGTCTTAGAGGCTTGTTCCAAGGTGGACAGGGTCAGGCTTGGACAGAAACTCCCTTGCTGGGGGTGTTTCAAGAGCCCCATGAAGTGGGCTTCTCATTTGGGCCCAAGTGAGGTTCTTACAGGATGTTGAATAAAGTCTCAGAGATGTTGGTTAGATCCCCAGTCAATCAGCATGAGCAAGCAGAAAACATTTTAAGGGTTTGTATACTCAGGCATATAAATCTGTTTAAAGTATGTAATACAAAGGAGTGATTTGCATAAACAAGCGTGGCACAGAGTAGCAAATATTTTGACTCGGAGAAGAGCTAAAGTTACTTTTTGCCACCTAGATCCCAAATAATGATTTCATTCTCCTGAATAGCAGTTTCCTTAGCTGTTCTCATTTAATAACTAGGAAGTTAAAGCTGCAGCTTTTCTCCCTTCATCTTCCTTTTATCTGCTTGTATAATATGCATTGAAAAACAAATCTGACTTAATTGCCAGCATTTGTTTTTTTAAAGTTTTCTAAAAAGAGGTACAGATAGGAGGCCACAGACTCCAAGCCGAGGTGGGGTGGGTCCTCCAGGGGAAGGAACCAGCCTTGGGATGCAGGTTGGGCTGATAAGCTAGAAAGGCCCAGCCACTCCAGCCTCAGTTCCTTGGCGGTATCCCCATCAAGGTTGAGTAGCTCTAAGTTCTCAGGCGTCACCCCCACCTTTAGTGACAGAAGCGTATCAGTTCTTCATTCATTCAGTGAATAATTTATCAAGAGCTTACTCTGTGCGATGCATTCAGATTCCAGGCCAGATGCCTGTTTGCAGTGGAGGCTTTCTTCTGCCCACTTAGAAATGAGCATGAGTCATGCCCAATGCTAAGTATGTAGCAGTAAGGAAGATGTGGCCCCTGTCTTCAAGAAGCTTATGGTCTGCCAAGGGAGAAAGATTGCCCCAGGGGTACGGCACCACTGAGGTTTTACGGAAGTAGGCAGAGGGCTGGAAGTGTGAGGTACCACTTGGTGGATGCAGGTGGTTTTCAGATGAACGAACAGGATAGGTGGAAGTTTCCATAGAGAGGGAACAATTCAGAGGTAAGTATCAGAATTGTATGAAGTCCATGAAGATTCTAAAACTAGGTGTAATAGGGTTACTTGAGCTAGACTGGGCAGCACTATGTTAAAACCAGTATACATTCTTTTTTTAATATAATTTATTGTCACGTCAGCCAACATACAGTGTATGCAGCATGCTCTTGGCTTCAGGGGTAGATCCCCGTGATTCATCACTTACATAAGAACACCCAGTGCTCATCCCAACAAGTACCCTCCTCAATGCCCATCAGCCATTTTCCCCTCTTTCCCACACTACCCCGTCAGCCCTGATTTTCTCTGTATTAAAGAGTCTCTTACAGTCTGCCTCCCTCTCTGCTTGAAACTACTTTCTCCCCTTCCCCCATGGTCTTCTGTTAAGTTTCTCATTCTTAAGCATGCATTGGATTCTAATTTGACATCAGGATGGGAAAAATTTCAGCTGCATGGGCAGCTGGGAATGGATGTCCAGAGAGGTCAGATGATTCTCAAGGTCTTACAGTTAGTTACCAGAGTCAGAAGTAGGAACTGACTCCCTGCCCAGGATGCTTTCCAGCCCACCCCGTGCCCCCTCTCCCTGACTGACAGTTGAGGTTAGCTTCTTATTTGCTTGATTCTGTCTCGAGGTGTTTTTGTCTCTCCCAGCAGTTTCCCCTCTTGACCTGCAACCTGGCCACTGTACTCGGGAAGCAGTCAGGCAGATCTTCCTCCTCACTGGTGTCAGCAAGGGCACCTCAGTTGGGCCCTGAGTGTGTGATTGGACTAACGCCAGCTCATTTGATGCGCACCACCCCCCTTGGCCTGGCATGAGTGCTCCTTCCTGGCAGAGTTCACTCAACCTAATTGCCTGTTTTGTGCCCCAGCTGCCTGACATATGCCAAACCCATGTGTTGACTCACTTGTGTCAGAGACAGCTACACTCGAGCATTTCAGTTTGGCTCTGGTGAGCTCCAGCAAGCAACCGGGGACAGTAATTCATGCATTTACAACCCCCTCACCTGACACAGTGCCTAGCTTATTAAGTAGGTGCCCAGTTTTTTTAATTAGAGTGGATTTTAGTGACTGCCGATATCTAACATAGGAGTAAGTGTAAGGATCTAGAAGTCAGAAATCTTAGCTTTGAGCATCAGCTCAGCCAGTTCTTTGCCCTATGACCTGAGCAAGTCATTTCTCTCTGAACTTCAAGTACCTGATCATTTCTCCCCTAACAGACACTCAGAGCAATATCCCATGCTTGCCCTAGCCTCTAGAGATGTGGTCACAGGCCTCCTCTGGCTCGCACACAAGCCCATAAGACAGCTATGTAAATGTGAATGATACATTCTCTGACTGTCACGGTCATGGAGAGATCCTTGGAAGTATCTAGAGGAGCCTAGGGGAAGAGGTGATTCATTGTGCCCAGAAGAGTTGGTATCAACCTCACTGAGGTGATGACAGCTTAGATGGGTCTCTGAGGACAAGGGAAAAACATATCCCAAAACTCTGTTATGCCCAGATAGTGACCAAGGGAAAGCAAAACATGTCATATGTAGGACTGGTGAGAGGAGTGTCATATGAAGCAGCCGGGAAGCCAAATTTGTGACAGCGAATTGCACCCCATGATACCGACTTCTTGCCAAGATGCGGTCTTCCATTATAGAATTTCACAGTCTGAGCAATAACTGTCTCTCAGCCACATTGACCCTTAGTGTGGGGTCTGTTCCGATGGCATACGGAAGCAGGCCCGTGCCCACTCACAAGGACTGGTTATTAAATGTTCAGGAATTCTGCAGGCTATTTTTTGTGCACTACTCTTACTAAAAAATAAAGTATGTGAAATTAAAATTAAGTAAGTTATATTAAGAACAAAGATAAAAAATAATCAACACCCATCACTTCCTAATTATTTTACTGTATTCCACTCTTCTCATTGCTCTTAAGTTTATTAGGACCCTTATGTCTCTGTGGTGGGCAGATTCGGTAATGGGGTCCTACTCTGCATCTCTTCCTAAGTCTGGGGTCAGTGACATCTCATTAATAGTGTGAAATCGGCCAGGGTGGAAGTATTTACACCACAGAAATAGGCAAATGCTACAAATTAAAGCAATTTTTCTTTTGAAAGCCAAGTGTTAAATCCTCACCAGTACACCACGGGTGGTATCCATTAAATCAGTGGGATTAAGGGAGAAAGTATTTGGAAGCCCAGCACCCACATCTTTTTAAACCTCTCTGGACAAAAACACATGGCATGAGACACATTTCAGAGGCCTCCACAGAGCAGACTCCCCCCATCTCCTTTGTCCCAGAGAGGCCTTCGTGTTAAATGGGGTTTTCTTGACAACTGAAAATCATGGTCAAACAGAAAGAGGATGGAAGTGTTTTTCTCCAGGACCTAATTCCTGAGCCAAATGCCTGTTTTGGCAAGAGGCCTCTGTGGTGTACAGGGGTACAGGGAGTCGACTTAATCTTCTCCAGAACTCAAAGCAACCCGTGGGAGCCTGGGCTAAAATTACATCTGCTCTGGCTGGCCAGAGTGAAGGCTACATGATAGCCAAACGGTGCTGATTTCATGTTTCCCAATTATCAGGAAATCCCCGAAGAACGATCAGTCAGAGGAGGCTGGCCCGCAGGCATATGAGGGGGCAGCCAGCAGGGCAGCCCCCAAAAGGAAACCGTCCCAAGAGGGCTGGTGTCGTCCAAGCAGAATCTGAAGGCACATATGTCAGGACGAGGCTGGACAGTTGCCAGCACCAGGATGAGATCTGTTAGTAATTCTCTGGAAGGACAAAGTTCCAGCAATAAGAAATTCAATTTTCCTCCATTAAAGAAGGCATCTCTCAGTACCAGCTGAATACAATTGATGGAATAAATCTTTCCCATTAGTGGAGAGATAATTTCACATAAATGTATTGGGAGACCTTCAGAGCAGGACTGAGAGTCTTTGCTGAGCCTCACCGCTTAACTTGTTTGTCATGTAATTGCATTTAGACCAAGGGCCTCGGAAGGAAACCACTGACTGAATTAGCATTAACCAGATTGGGTGTAGTGAGGTGAGGTGGGGCGGCGTGGGGGAGGGGAGCTTGATGCATTGTGGGTAGTTGTTCTTGCCTTCCGAAAGGACAGGCTGACACCAGTGAGACCAGCTGCTTACAAGCCTGGTGTTAATTGCTTTTCTCATCAAACAGGGAAAAGTTTATCACTCTAGGAAGGTAGAGATGTAAGTACCCAATGAGGCAGAGGCTGAGTTTGAGATCTTTTTTTTTAATGAATGCCCATAGGTCTCATCAGTAGCTCTACTCCAAGCCAGAAAAAAAAAAAAAAAAAGAAAGTAAAGAAAGCCTTCTGAACCAAGGCAGATGGAAAAAGTTGTCTGGATACTCATACCTGAATATTTGCCTCAGATTTGTCTTGTCAACCAGGGCTGTCTCCCTAGTGCCCTGATGCCTTAGGATATTGACACCATTGAGCACCTCCTTTTTTACCCATTGCCAGTGGCAACCAGAATGGTCTAGAGCTGGACCCAAAATTGGGAGCCCTAGATTTGAGTTGTGAGCGCTGGACCCAGAGTCATGAGTGGTAAAGAGAATAGTCTAGAGTTTGACCCAGAATTATGAGCCCTGGACCCAGAGTCGTGAGTGGTAAACAGAATAGCCTAGAGTTGGACTCAGAGGCTGTGAGCCCTGGATTGGCTCTGTCACTACCCTGCTGTGTGACTTGTGGCAAATAACATAACCTCTCTGGACCCCAGTTTCCTCTTCTTCCACCAACTCAGTGATTTTCCAACAGGCTTTTCTCTGGCTTCTCCAGAGACTAAGACTCCAGAGTTGCCTTCAGGATCACCCCAAACCTCTTATTTCATCTAGAGAGATCTGGTTTTTGTTTTCCACGTTGGGGTCCTCATAAAATATCATCTGGTGAAAAGTTTCCATTTCTGATATATTTGAAAAACTGTCATTCTAGATGATATTTAATTGCCCCACTTATTTACTCAATCCACCATTTTTTTAAATGGTGACCTAGTACTCATTAGGCATTTCCAGGCACTGCAGAGACAAGGAAAGGAATAGTCCTTGACCCTGTCCTCAAGAAGCTCACGATCTAGTGGAGAGGAGGACCGTGTGCAGTGTGACAGGGTATCTGGGTGTTCGTGAAAGTGACCAGTCTGATTAGCGCCATCAAGACAGGCTTCAGGGAAGAGGTGTCATTTGACATAAAGGATGAGAGTGTTGGGGGAGGGGTACTGAAATGACACTGAGGCAGGTAGGAGAACACTGCACAGACACAAAGGCTTAGGCAACACCTGGCCAACAAGTTGGGGGGTGGGGGGAAACAGACGGTTTGCTGTGTGGGATATAGAGGGAAAGCAGGAGCGGGGATATTACTGGGAGATGTGACGGGTTCCAGAACCCTCTCCAGGGGGATGCTTAGCGTGTGCCCTTCTGCTGTTTCTGAAGCCAGACAAGAGGATGTACTCCCTGACCTGTTCACTTTCTCGTAAGTCTGCCTCCACTGTGTCCATTAGTGACAATAATAGCCACTGCCATTCATGGAGCTTGCTCTGTGCCGGGATGCAGAAACAGAGCTTCAAAGAGCTGTCACATACTTTTGCAACTTTAGAGAACTAGAAAGTGGCAGAGCCAAGAGTTGAACCCAAGTCAAGTGACTGGATTCTCATCAGTAACTCCGCTGCTGGCATAGCCCTCTTGTATCAGTTTATCCCCTTATTGCATAACATAGTGTCCTTAGAAAATGGCCTCTAGGAAGGTATCTAAAAACATCTCCCAGTAATAACCCTTTAAGGACCGTTTGATGCCTTAAATTGAGACAATATGAAAAAAAAAAAAAAGTATTACTCCTCTTGAGTAAATACAGTGCCCAGAGATGTCTAAGTGGCCTGTTTTCTGTCTTCTGACCTCCAGGGGTTCTCTGCCATCCAGGGATCTAAACATGAAAAGTAGATGACGTCATTCTCTCTTCTCTACCCACAGGCACGCTTGTGTCATTCGTGGTCAAGTGATGACATCAGATGGGACCCCACTGGTTGGTGTGAATATCAGCTTCGTCAATAACCCTCTCTTTGGATACACAATCAGCAGGCAAGATGGCAGGTAGGAGACCTTTTGTGGACCAGGGCTCGTGAAGGTCCTGCTTTCATGGTCTTGCCACAGGGCTGCCGCTGGAACGGCAGTGTGGGAAGAGAATGGGAGCTGAGTTCAGAGGCCTGGCTCTGCCACTCACTAGCTGTGAGGCCTTGCATCTGACTCTGGCCTTAGTCACTTTGGCTGTAAATTAAGCAGTCCCTTCTCGTTTGGTTCTCAGAGTAAGACCAGGGTACCTTATACATGTTATCCTGCTGCGTGGCTTATAATATAAAACACTGTCATGTGGACCACTTTCCCCAGACCAGACAACTCCAGAAATGTTAGTATTCTTGCTGCGTGCTTTCCATCTGCAACTGCCTACGTCTGTGCAAGCCACTGGGTGATGACAGAAGTCTGCCTTTTGGATCCCCGTGAAAACAACCGGTAGTAGGAAGTAGAGTTTCTTTACTCATTCTAAGTCTCCCGTTTTCGAGAACAATTAGACTGTTCTCCTCACCTCTCTGGGCCTCAACTTCTTCACCTATGAATGGTCCTAATTCTAGCATCTCACAATCTGGTTGTAAGTATGACATTCCATGACGTCTGAGGAAGCGCCTTGCACAGAGTAGGTGTTTAATAAATCTTCGTTCCCCTTCCCTACACTGATTCATTGCTGTATTGCCAGCATCTGGCACCCGATAAGGATATGGTAAATATTAGCTGTTTATTAAAATTACAAATTATTAAATGATGAGGAGGTGATGATTATGGTACAGGCCACTGGGAATATTTTGGAGAAAAGGGAAAGGGAAGGAAAAAAATGGAACATTTAGGCTGTCAGTGGTGACAGGTCCTCGATTTTTAATAAAATCAGGTGGTGGCAGTCCATCTGGCTAAGTGTGGACCCATAAGGTTGATTTTCACTCTGTGTTGGAAATTATGCTCCAGCCTGATTGATTTTAGCACCTCTTTAATCCAATATCAGACGTGAACATGTCCCGGCCGAGGTGATAATGAAGTAGAGGCTCATCTGTTTGTAGACATGTGTGCCTCTTAAACAGAGTGGCAAGCTTGGCGTGGGGAGCCCTCTCCCCCCTCCTCTCCCTGTGAATGGGAAGGGGCCCTGCTCGAAGGGGCTGGCAGCCAGTCCCAGGGGTAACCTCACCGGCCCAGACCACTGCCCCTTGCCGAGCACACCTTCCGTCCCAGGAAGCACATCAGTGCAGTCAGTCACTGCGGCATGGAGGACTGTCTTCTCATGCTCTGTCTCTGCTGCCTTCCAGCTCGGGGCTGCCTGCTAGATGGAAATGGCAGATGTGAGCACCCTAGGCAACAGGTGTTCTGGCTACATCCTTACCTGCTGTGAAACAGCCATCAAAAAGAAGCCATGGGGACTGCTTTTTTTTTTTTTTCTTTTTTTGGTCATGAAATGTGTCCATCATTCACATGAAATGGCATAGTGTCAGTCCTTTGCCCTGCTGTGTTTGGTCAGGGTGGGTCCAAAAAACACCCCAGAGTCAGGTGGGCTTGCTGGCCCTTGGGAAAAGCCCACTCCTTCCCCTCCAGGCTTTGATTTCCCCCTGTGTGTACTGCCCCTGTGATTTCTGTGGCCCCTTAACAGCACAGAAGGGCCTGGGAGGCAGTCGTCAGCCACATTTCCTGTGTCCATTTACTAAATCACATCAGAGGAACCAGAGTTGCAGAGGGCTTGAGTTTCAAAGCAATGCTTACCAGTGCTTTATGGGGCTTGAGTTTTCTTCCCTACTTAGACACTGTAGAATGTATAGGAGAGCCATTCCTTATTCTCCAGGCACCTGAAGATCCCTGTTTGTTATGTGCGAATGGGCAGCATCTTGCCTGTTTCCTTTCGGCCTCCTTGACTCACCTTCTTTCTTATCTCTCACTCCCTGGGAGAGCCCACAAGGCCAGAGACATAGTCTGGAGGTCACAGTGCATGCAAGTCTGTGGACGAAGTCTAACTGAGCTCTGTATCCCTCACTCCCAGGCAGGCACCATGCTACCCACGTCACCCAGCTCCTCAGTCCCCTTCACACACCCACCACCCTGAAATACCAGACATCGAGGCTTACCCAGAGCCAAAGAGATCATTAAAAAGATGTAAAATAGAAGTCATGATGAAATATTTTTAAAGAATAGCAGACAAGAGAAGCAGTTCAGGCTCGCTGACTTGAGAAATGGGGTTATACAGAGCATGATGCCCTGGGAGTGGGGCCTGGGCTTTTCCCATTCATTATCCCATCTGTCTAATTAAGAACTCTGCCAAGTGATTATGATCATCAGCTTCATTTTACATGAGGAGATTGCGGCTCAGACAGGTGACATAAGTCACCTATGGAGTGAGTAGCCGTGATTGGACAGGCCCGAAGCTGTCTGGGCTTCACCTGAGAACCAGGCTTTCCTTTTGAGGTCAGACAGGACCCCATATTCACATGGGGTTTCCCTCCAGATGAACAGGACTGGCTCTTGGCAAGATCCAGTCACACCCAGCTCTTGGCAGGGCCAGCTGCCCCCAGCCTGCTCCCTGCATTGAGAATACGTCTTTTCGGGTTCGTCTTCAGTTTCTCCCCACACCCACGCTCTCATGAAAGGAGCTTGTGAGCCAGGCCAAAATTCTGTTTGATGACTAAAAATGTTCTGTCAAAGTACAGATGCTCTTCAGCTCTGTGACAGGAAAGTTGTTCTCTGGGTATTTCCCCAAACCACGGGTATTCTCCTAGAGAGAATACTAAACTAAACCTTGGTTTGGAACAAACTCTGTCATTGTTTATTGAAGATGGTGCTGTCCTCCTTTCACTACCCAAGTGTGGGCCTCGAAAGGGCTGAGCGAGGAACAGGCAGAGTGGGTGAAAAATTTTAGCCAAGGACAAAAGAGTCAGGCTCCAGAGCCTAGAAACCCAAATAGGGGGACATCGTCTGTGAAGAGCAGGGTTTGGCACTAGGTCAGGGCAGTTCAGCGTAAAATCCCTGGGAGAGGGAAGAGCAAGCCAGAGCAGAGAACCCAGCCCTACAAGGTGTATTTATCAGGGATAAAGGTGAGGTCCTGTGTTATGGTCGCCATGAACCAACTGCAGGGCGAATGTTGGGTTGACTTACCATAACAGCCAAAGTAGGAACGAGCCCAGGGTGCCCAGTTCAGAAGATGGTCAGTTCAGAAGAAATTGACGGTGTCACTCGTGCATTCCTTCTATAAACTATAAGCGTCAAGCTAGGCTAGGTGAGGTTCTGGAAAGACTGAGGAATCAATGCGTGTGGGCTGACGCAATAAACGTGTGACTCCCGGGTGGTGTGTGATGGGTCAAGAGGAGGAGGGCACGTGGTGCCCCGAGAGGCAGGGAGCTAGAATCCTGACCGAGTAAGGAGTTTGCTCTCCAACCACAAGAACAAGATGAGGGCAGGCCTTGAGAACACATCCTCAAGTAGTGGCTTAAAAGGACCCTGTCCAGAGACATCACAGCAGTGAGGTGGCAGGTGGACTGGGCCCCTGTTTCTAATCCTGAAGGACTGTCAAAGGCAGGAGGAACACACTAGTTTGAAGTCACCCCAACAGGTAGAACAAGGTCCACTGGCTAAGTAACTCTAAGGAGAGGGACCCAGGCTCCGTTTCAAAAATAAGAAGTCGTAACAGTCAGAACTAACCGAAGATGGGACAGTCTGCCGTAGATGTAGCAAACTCCCCATCACTGGAAGCATGCAAGAAGGACCCAAATGGTCCCTTGGTGGTGATTCTGTAGAAGAAAAGCATCAGACTGGGAGAGGGCCGTGAACAAAGGGTGGCTGGCCGTCGGCTCTCCGGGACACCGCCAGAGGCCTCACATCAGCAGCGAGTTTGAGACTCAGTCTCCAGCTTCCCTTTTCCACCTTGCATGTCAGCTGTGCCCTTCTCTAAACTGTCTAGCTGTTTTGTAATTCTAGAGGCCTGCATCAAGTAATCTACCATAATCAGAGCTGAAATTGCTATGGGATCATAGGATCTTAGTGACTTAAGAATAATCCATTTGGAATTTAAGAAACAAAACAAATGAACAGACAAAGAAAAAGACAAACAAATACAGGAAGGAAGGAAGGAAGGAAGGAGAGAGAGAAAGAGAGAGAGAGAGAGAGAAAGGAAAGGAGAAGAAGGAAGGAAGGAAGGAAGGAGAGAGAAGAGAAAGAGAGAGAGAGAGAAAGGAAAGGAGGAAGGAAGGAAAGGAAGGGGAGAGAGAGAGAGAGAAAGAAAGAAAAGAAAAGAAAGAAAGAAAGAAGGAAGGAAAGGAAAGGAAAGGAAAGGAAAGAAGGAAGGAAGGAAGGAAGGAAGGAAGGAAGGAAGGAAGGAAGGAAGGAAGGAAGGAAGGAAGGAAGGAAGGAAGGAAGGAAGGAAGGAAGGAAGGAAGGAAAAAAGACTCTTAAAGACAGAGAACAAACTGGTAGGTGCCCAAAGGGGAGGTGGGAAGGGGGATGGGTGAAATAAAGTGGATCAAGAGTACGTTTATCTTGGTGAGCTCTGAGAAATGTATAGAATTTTGGGCGCATTATATTGTATACCTGTAATGAATATAACACTGTATGTTAAATATGCTTGAATAAAAAATCCATTTGAACCTTTTCATTTTATAGATGAGAAAGTTGAGGATCAGAGAGGCTGAGTGATGTGCTCAAGATCACACAGTAGTTCATGGCAGAGGCAGGACTAGGCTTAGGCTCCTAATACCAGGGCAGGATTTGTTCCACTTTGTTCTGCTGACTTTTCATTGGGCCTCAGCTCTAAGAGGCCCTCAGTACCGGAAGCAGCTGTCCTGTGTCCTGGCAAATGGCTCTCCATAGCAGTGATTATTAATGTTGGTTTTGGTAAAATCTCTGTAATGAATCACTTTCCCAAAAACCAATGCTTTCTGGAATCTGTGTTACTGTTTGTGGTTATAGTGAAGGCTGCAGGTTTTAGGGTTCCCTCAACAAGTGCTCAGACCCTTTGGTGTAATTTTTTTCTCCTTTATGTCTCTCCTCACCCACCCATCCCCCTTCCCCGCTCCTCTTCCTCCTCATCTCCTGTTCCCTGCTTTTCCTGCTGCCCCCTGTTTTCCACCCCTCCCCCCCTCAACAGCTTTGACTTGGTCACAAATGGCGGCATCTCCGTCGTCCTCCGGTTCGAGCGGGCACCTTTCATCACACAGGAGCACACTCTCTGGCTGCCTTGGGATCGCTTCTTCGTCATGGAAACCATCATCATGCGACACGAGGAGAACGAGATTCCCAGCTGTGACCTGAGCAACTTCGCGCGCCCCAACCCCGTCGTGTCTCCATCCCCACTGACGTCCTTCGCCAGCTCGTGTGCGGAGAAAGGCCCCATCGTTCCAGAAATTCAGGTACCCAGCTTTATTAACTGTATTTCTCCATGCTTTCATTTCACCTGGGGCGTGGGGAGGGTCTCAGGGACAGGGGAAGGGGAGATCCTATCAGCCCACCATGCAGAATCCAGCCGCCAGACCCTACAGCAGCCATGGCGTATGGTGGCCACCCCTCCTCCACACTCAGAACACAGGAGCGCTGGAAGCTTTCTGGCCCACCACTCGAGCGTATAATACATTCCCACGCCTTTTCCACTCTGCCATCCAGTTCACTTCCACTTCCTTTCCCCCAGCCTCCAATGTCCCCCGTCTCATTATTTCTGTGAAAAATATTTATGATGATAGGTTCCATCAAGGGCAGGGGACAAGCATCATAATACAGATCAAATGAGATAATATACACGAGGTGCTTTAGCACAAGGTGTAGCACTCAGTAAGCGCTCAATAAATGCTCGCCAGTATTATTCTTATTTAAGATTATTTTACACACACTGCCTTCATGCCAGAGGCATGCTCTGGCTCCAATCTGTACACACAAGTCCTTTACTTAATTATCATTAAAAGGAAGTAATCTGGAAAGATACATTCTAATCAAATGGAAATCAAGATAGATTCTTGGCCTCACAAAGTTGTGGAGAGTCACATGTCTTCTTCCATCTCAGCCCAATCTCCATTGGCAGAAACAAAGGCCAAGAGAAGAGAGACAGCAGGGAAAGGCCTCAGGCTCGCTCGTTCGCCCACCAAGAGCTCTGGCTATGTGCATGTTGATAGGTTCCCGGGGCCTGTGGAGCAGGGAGCGTATACACTTTGGTGTGTATGTTTCATGCCCGGCTGAGAAGACACATCTGTGTGTGTGTGTGTGTGTGTGTGTGTGTGTGTGTGTGTGTGTGTGTCCTGCTGATTGGCTTCAGGCACCAGCCCACAAGGAGGACACACAGCCATTTTGAAATGCTCACTGCACCCTCAGGTTGAAAACCTCACTCCTTTTAGAGATTCAGTGTGGTCTCCTGTCCCAACTACCAGGCTGACCTTTCTTTTGAAATGATTGTCAGCAGAGACAGAGCTTGCTGGAGAGAAGTAATTTGTTACTCAGCCCTGGTTCACCTTCAGCAGACATTTTCCCAGCAGCAAGGACTTCAGAACAAATGAGGTTAAAGGTCCCACCCTGTTCTCAGTGCTCCCTGAGCTGGGTGTCTGCAAGCCCAACTGGGTCACAAACCTCACTTATTATCAGACTCATGAAACATATGAAAACAAGCTCATGGGTTTTCCCAACCCTATCATTGGCTGACCTTCGCAAGCACTGGAAGATGTACACTGTACAAGGTATGTGGAAGATAAATATTTATGAGCATGTCAGGATGGTCCTTGAACCCTGCCTCTGGTTCACCAGGGTATAGAGCCTGCTTTGTCTAGAACCTACAAGCTGGTTTTTAGGAAGGTTGCTTTGCTTTAGGCCCCATCCCTCAAATTTTGTGTGTTCAGAGTGGGATAGGGAGAGTTTTCACACCACCCGTGATATATGATATGGACAGAAAGGAAAAGGCTTTCTTTGCGAAGGCCCAGTTTCTCCAGGAACACCAGAATAGAATAATCATTGTCCTTTTAATGGACATGTTAGCCTCAATAGATTTAATGTCCCCTTCTTGAAACAGAGCCCAGAGCATCAAGCCGATAAAAGTTCTCTGCTTTTGCCATGGGTCTGAGCATCCTGGCATTGATTCGAAGTTTCCATCTTGGAACTGAGCCCGATGCGCCTGGTAGATAAAATGCTGCCTTCCCCACCATTCTGTTCATCTGGCACAGCCCTGGGGCCTGGAAACTCCATGCCACCAGTCTGACCTCGTTCCGTGGGTGAGCTGGAGGGAGGTGTTGGCCACAGGCCCTTGGCAGGCCGTGCCATCAACTCTGCATAATTGTTTGGCCAACCTCTCACAGTCTCTGTTTACTTTCCTGAAGAGGAAAAGTATTTGTGGGTCTTATCTGAGAAGAGTTTTGTCCTTGTTGAGGCAGCTGTCACATTAGCCTGAGGGAAAGGTCTGTCTTCACAGTACCCCCGGCTGCAGCACCCGCGCCAGCACCATCGTCCTGCTGACTACCTGTTATGGGCTGGGCACTTTATCTGTGTGACCTTACTCGGTCCTCACACTACTCCGGAGTGGAGACGGGCTGTCGGCGGCTTGCATGCGTTTCTCGGATGACACAGCTAGTAGATGTGAGGCAACATGATGATAAATATTTTACACGCATTACCTCATGCGTCCCTCTCACTAATGCAGCAGGGTGAGCATCGTCATCCGCGCGGAACGGGACAGGGCTGTACCCCATGGAGTTGGTCCAGAACCAGGCCTCGTGACTCTCAGACCCTTCGTCTTCCCTCCCTTTTCCCCTGGCCCCCTCCTCCCCATCTCCTCCTGCTTCTCTTCACACTCTGCCCCCTCCACCTTCTTCTCTCCTTTCTAGCTCCTTCTTCTCCTCCCACCTTGTTCCCCATCTCTGCTTCCTCCTCCACCTCTTGAGTACATGGGGCTTGTCAGCTCCCCTCCTCCCACGCGTCCCTGACCGTCACTTGCCGTGTAATCTGTCTCTCTAGGCTTTGCGGGAGGAAATCGCTATCTCGGGCTGCAAGATGAGGCTGAGCTACCTGAGCAGCCGTACCCCTGGATACAAATCTGTCCTGAGGATCAGCCTCACCCACCCTACCATCCCCTTCAACCTCATGAAGGTGCACCTCATGGTGGCAGTGGAGGGCCGCCTCTTCAGGAAGTGGTTTACCGCGGCCCCGGACTTGTCCTATTATTTCATCTGGGACAAGACGGATGTCTACAACCAGAAGGTGTTTGGGCTCTCGGAAGCCTTCGGTAAGCCTCTCAGCCCCGGGACTCGAGGCCGTCCTCAGAGACCCAGTAACACTTGGGGACGTGGGACTCTTGCCACCTCCCTTGCTCCTTCTTACTCCCTTCCTCTTGTCAGAAATACCTATGGCTTGGGGCGTCTGGGTGGCTCAGTCAGTTAAGCATCCGACTTCGGCTCAGGTCACGATCTCATGATTCTTGGGTTCGAGCCCCGTGTCAGCCTCTGTGCGGACAGTTAGCTCGGAGCCTGGAGCCTACTTTGTATTCTGTGTCTCCCTCTCTCTCTGACCCTCCCCTGCTCACACTATCTCCCCCTCTCTCTCTCTCAGAAATAAATTTTAAAAGAAGAAAAAAAGAAAAAAAAGAAATACCTACGGCTTAGCTGGCCTTCAAGACTTTTTGGTGGCCATCCATGACCTAAATAAAAGAGTGTACTCAAAAACCTGAATGTGCAAAAGTTGACCTTTTTTTTTTTTTAAAGGGTGGGGGTACCAAAGCAGAAGAGCCCTTGAAAAATGCTGTGGTGGTGTGTGACTGCTAAAAGGGGCTTTGTGCCACGAAGGTGCAGCTGTGGCCCCCTCACAGACATCTGGCCTAAACTCACCCATGAAAAATGTGGAGTCTAGAGCTCCTGCGTTTCTTCAGAGTTATTTAGGTGCAGGAGCTAAGATTCTTTCTTCATCAGGAAGTCTGTTGGCGTTTTTACCTCATTTGCAGAGGTACCTCAGAGAGGTTCTCTCATCGTCGTCGTTGTTGCTGTCATTGTCATTGTTGTTGTTGTTTTTAAAGTTATTTGCTTTTGAGAGAGAGAAAGGGAGAGAGAGAATCCTAATCAGGTTCCACACTGTCAGCACAGAGCTCGACGCAGGGCTCGAACTCATGAACTGTGAGATCATGACCTGAGCCGAAATCAAGAGTCAGACACTTAACTGACAGAGCCACCCAGGTGCCCCCTTCCTAGTTGTTTCTTTCTGTTTTTAAGATGAAACAGAAGGTGACTGTGGCCTCACCTGGAGCCCCAACCCTGCTCAGACGCTAGGCCTCAGGGGCTGGCTGTGCTCATTCCAGCTTCCGTACATAGCAGCATCCCGGGAACGGTCCAGAGCTGGCCTGTTAGTAGACCTAACCCCCGCAGGGCTAATCCCCCAAGCATGTAGAGTATCAGCCCAGGAAATTCTGTCTCATCTTGAAACCTACTCCAATTTCATTCCCTTATTTGATTTAGCAAAGGCAGGGTGAGGAAGAAGAGAAATAATGTTGTAAAAGGAAAGAGAGGAAGGGAGGCAGGAAAGGCAGGCAGTCAATGAGAGAATGTCTGTTGAACACCTGCTCTGGACCGTGTGCCGCCCTGCACGTTAATATCCCACTTAATCCTCACAACCACCCTGTGAGTCAGAAATCATCCCCGGGTTCTGCAAGAGGAAGCGGAGGCCTGGAGAGACGAGGGCTTGGGCTCAAGCCTGGACTCATCTCAGTCCTGCCTGTAGTTTTGCATCCCACCTCACCACACAGGGGCATGCTGGGAGGGAAGGGCCTATCTCTTTCTGTTCACTCTCCCTTCTGTAACTCAGACTACTTCTGAGGTCTCATCAGAAGCAATAAAGCCTTGCAACCTCTTTTCAGGTGAAATGGGTATCCTTAGTGTCCACCAGCCAGGGACACAGGGAAGTGTCTGCACAGTGGGACTTCAGGGACATAGGCTCACTTTCCTGAGGTGGCCAATAGGAGGCATAGAGGCTGCTTAAGGGACTCATGGTCACAGGGAAGATGTCCCTCTTGCCATAGGTGGCTAACAATCTTTTACGGCACCTAAAGAAACCTTTAAGGGGCTGCCCACTTGTTAATTCCTGTCCTGAGCATGTGGTAGGATATTGCCCTCTTGACGGATAGTGTCTACACAGAAAGATGCTTGAAAGAAATGTATTCCTGTCTCCACGGGTTCCTTTCCACAGGGCAGGTACAGGGCTGTTTACGAATGCAGCTTCGGGACTGCTGCCACGGTTAGCCTGCATCCCGGTGCCCTTCCGAGGAGCTCTGGATTTATGAAACAGAAGTGAAACCAGGCGATTTTCAAGCTTGGAGACCTCAGAGTGACTTCCAGCCTTCAGAGTACCCTAACTGAGCTCTTTTTCCCAGGATTCATTATAAACAACTGATTTTTTTTCTTTAGTAAAGTAATACTATTATCATTCATAAAACTTTGATGAACGGACAAAAATATAAATAAGTCCATACCTGTTTCTATAAAACAACTACTTATTAACATTTACATTTCTTTTCTTTCCTCGTTTATAGTTGGTGTGTGTGTAGTTTTTTTAAGCCTAGATAAAATACTGTATTTACAACTTAGCATTATTCCATAAGCATTTTTCATGACACCCCACTATCCTCATAACCAAAGTATCCAGTGGCTGCATAATATTCCTCAAGTGGGTACACTTTGAAGACTGACTGACTGATTTATTTATTTACTTATTTACTTATTTATTTATTTATTGAATGTGCGAGCTAGAGAGGGGCAGAGGGAGAGAGAATTCCAAGCAGACTCCACGCTCAGCATGGAACCCTCCAATGTCGGGCTTAATATCACAACCCTGAGATCATGTCCTGAGCCAAAATCAAAAGTCGGACATGTAACCGACTGAGCCACCGAGGGGCCCCATTGAGTGAACTCACCCGGTTGCCCCTTTTAAACTTTTAGCTTACTTCCCATCTGTACTATAATAAATAATGCTACAGTGAAGAGTTTGTGCCTGAAGTATTTTCCATACTGAAGGGTTATTTTTTGGGAATTGATTCTCCTGGGTCCTTTTAAATTTATTTAATGCTTTTTTTAAAAAAAACCTTTCCTAATAATGCACAATTGTTCTTTTTAAAAAGGATATGAAGACTCGGTATCTCTGTGTTAGTACTACACTTAGAAATAGGACCTTTTTTCCTTTTCTACAAAAGGCAAGCCAGAGCCTTACATGCAGATCAAAGCCAAAGAGACTTTGCTCACCTGTGCACTTTACACCTTTTGTTTCCTACAGTTTCTGTGGGTTATGAGTACGAATCCTGCCCAGATCTGATCCTCTGGGAAAAAAGAACAGCAGTGCTGCAGGGCTATGAAATCGATGCTTCTAAGCTGGGAGGATGGAGCCTAGACAAACATCATGCCCTCAACATCCAAAGTGGTAAGTGCGTTCATAGAATTCCAGGAGCTGGGCCACGGGGTGACCCTTGTCTCATATCCTTCATGCCCTGCCAGGTAGAAAATAAAAAACAGACACTTCAAATTATACGGGCTCATGTGTGATCTGTGATCAGAAGGCTTAGTCAACAGATATTGCTCGGGAGCCTGCTCTGTGCTCGTCATAGCTAGGCAGTGGGGACGCAGAAATGAAAGGCCTCGAGAGTTGATGTTCTGGTCAGATGCAAATACTTCCCGGGCAATCTCCAGGCTGTGCCGTGGATAATGCCATCATGGACGATGCCATCACAAAAGCACAGGACACTGGGGCTTGGAGGACAGCACCTCAGCTTCCTGGTTCAGCAAGGTGTCTCTTTGGAGAGAGCCTCTGAACCGAGTCTCAAAAGGTCTGTAGAATTGGCCCTATGTATCAGGCGGGGAGAACATTCTAGGCAGAAGGCACATGCCAAAGCACAGAAGCCTGAAAGAGGAGTCATTAGAGAGATGGTTTGTTGTGGTTTGAGCAAAGGATGAATTGAGGGCAAGAGCTGAAGCAAAAGCCAAGGCTTGAGCTGCTGGAGCCCAGGGTGTGAAGATTGGGACTTTGAACTTCATCTGGAGGCACATGTCAAGCCTCTGGAAGGTTTCAAGCATGCAGGTGACACAATCAGCTCCGTATTTTAGATAGCCCACCTTGTCCGTGTTCTGGGACGGGACAACTATGCTTATGATGTCAGACATCTCCCGCCCAGTCTGGAGAGGCACTAAATGCCACTCAAAACCACCACATTGTATCTTTAATATACTTTGCATGTTCTTAATATTTGCAGAGAATTTTTGAATCTATGGATTTTTTTTCAATCTTACTTTACAAATTTCTTGGTTTTTTTAAACATTTCAGTTTTTTTTAATTTTTTAAAAATGTTTTTATTTATTTCTGAGAAAGACAGCATGAACAGGGGAAAGTCAGAGAGAGAGTGAGATACAGAATCTGAAGCAGGCTCCAGGCTCTGAGCTGTCAGCACAGAGCCCGACACAGGCTCGAACCCACGAACCATGAGTTCATGACCTGAGCTGAAGTTGGACGCTCAACCAACTGAGCCACCCAGGCGCCCCTACGGATTTCTGTTTTTACAAGTAGTAGAATACTGAAGACAGAGAAACTTAAGGCACTTTGCCATTTGGTACTGAAAGGAAGGGCAAAAGGTTTAGAAAAGTACCTGCACCCAAACCTATACTAGACCAAAAACATAAATTCGTGTCTAAACGTGTCCAGCGGTCAGAGTCAAAAACTTTGTACTGCTACTAACATTGCCAAATAATTTTAACAAAACTGGATTTGAATACAAACAAAAAGTTTTAAGGAAAAACTAACCAACTAATTCTAAAATGTATGATAGAATAAAGATTTGTAAATAGCGGAGACACCCTTTAAAAAAAAAAGAAAAAAGAGGCACCACCAGGTGCCAAATTATCTTAGAGAAACCACAGTCTCCAGAATTGTGCGGTGCAGGCACCAGAGCAGATAAGTAGATTCTATGGGGCAGAACACGGGGTTCACTGACCTGTAAGTAGTCATTAGGAATAGTTTGGGCCATGAGTGTAACAGAATTCCAAACAGGTTAAAAGTTTGTTTCTCATTCACCTTAAAGTCTGGAGGTGGGTGACCCAGGGCTGGCCTGGCACCCTGAAGGCTCAGAGACCCAAGCACCTCCCATCCCTCTGCTCTACTCAGGCCTCCATCCCCAAGGTTATGGTTCAAGGTGATGCTGAAGCTCCAGCCTCCATATCCACATCCCAGCCAGCAAGGAGGAGGAAAAGGGCTAAGGGCAAGCCCTGTCCTTTGCAAGGACACCTCCCAACAGCTGCCCACCCCACTTCTATTTCCATGCCACTGGCTGGAACTTAGTCACCTGCCAAGTGTAGGCAGTTCCAGAGAGTCACCTGCCCGGCCAAACATCGGGGGTTCTGTGACTGCAGAAAAAGGATGGGGGACAGGATGGCTGCGGTTTCTGCTACACTCCAGACACACATAGAAACTGGCACATGACACAGGTAACATCAGATATCGGTGGAGATGGATAGTTATTTTAGAAATTGTGTTGGAAAAACTGGCTTAATGGGTAGAGAATAGTAAAATTAAGGTCACACTACATACAAAATAAATAAGATTAATTAAAGATCTAAATTTAAAAGATAACACTTTAATAGAAGAAAACACAAGAAAATATCTTTATGATCTCAAGGAAGGATTCCCTAGAACCAAAAAAAAGCACAAACATTAGAGTAGGAAAGTGATTTGATTAGACTATATAAAAATGAAAGATGCCTATTTAATGAAAGACAGAGCTGATAAGTGACAGCCTGGGAGAAGATTCATGTGACCAGAAACCCAAAATTCATTCAGGTTTCAATATGGAAGGAGTGAGGTCAGAGGCAGCGTCCATTTGGGGGACTGTGGCAGTAATATGGGAGATTAAGGATGATCTGGGCCCCAAATAAACAGTGTGGATATAGGATGAAGCCTACAAGTCACTGAGGTCAGTCCCTTCATTTTGCTGGTGAGGAAATGGAGATCCAAGGGCAGTTAAAGCAGTGGGGAAGCCTGTACAACATCTGGGATCAGCCCATTAGGAGCAAAACCAGGTAAAAACCCAGGTCTCTTGTCTATACCCTGGTGAGAAGAGACTGAACTTCACTCATGCATTTCTATAAGCCCTTATTGAGATCTACTCTGTGTCACCTTCTGCACTAGGCACTGGGGATATAGAGAGGGAGATAACATGGTTTCAGTCTAAAGAGAGAAAAGCATGCCAGAGTAATAAGAAAAAAAAAATCCACGCCGTAGTAGAGATGGGGACTAGGTATATGAGATGTGTACTGGCTGTTTGAGAAGGAGTGGAGCTGAATGATTAAGGGCCTGGACTGAAGAGCGCTTTGACTTCTCTGTGTGAGCTCAGGTAAGCCACTAGTCTGTTCCCCCCGTTCATCCAGTGGGGACAGTCATACCTGTCATACAGAGTTGTTGAGAGCGTTCAATCAGGAAGGCAGCAGAGTCTGTTCAGGACACTCTGGGTTTCATGATGGGAGTGTGGCAGCCTTATGGGGGGGCGAGTCTTGGAAGTGGTAGGCAGAGATCTTGCATTCGTTGCAAAATCAAGGCAAATCTGTGGTCGGCCACAGAAGAGAGCCATTTCCTGCTCCGCAGGTGATTGATTCTGTTCTTCTGTCCTTGTCCCAGGCATCTTACACAAAGGGAATGGCGAGAACCAGTTTGTGTCTCAGCAGCCACCTGTCATCGGGAGCATCATGGGCAATGGGCGCCGGAGAAGCATCTCCTGCCCCAGCTGCAATGGCCTTGCTGACGGCAACAAACTCCTGGCCCCTGTGGCCCTGACGTGCGGCTCCGATGGGAGCCTCTACGTGGGAGATTTCAACTACATCCGAAGGATCTTCCCCTCTGGGAATGTCACCAACATCCTGGAATTGAGGTATGTCACATTTGCTAACACTGTCCCTTGGCTATCCCGTGGGGCCCACCTAGCATTACCCACGACACCCAGAGGAGCCTCAGCCGTCAGAGTCCAGTCCAAGACTTCTCACTCTCCAGCTCAGTGCTAAACGATAAGCTGAGGGCCCCAGGGAAGCAGGCGTTGGTCTCCAGGGAGGCACCAAAAGGAAGACCAACGGCTGGTGGGGCCAGAGGGTATCCTTGGCGCCCAGGAGATGTAGAAGGCTGCTGACCACCAGGAATTAGACTCTTTGAGGCCCTTGAGCTTCTTTCTGTTTCCTGGCACCAAACAGATTGGAATTAGTCTCAGGAGTCCTCTTGCGAGAACAAAGATGGCTGAATGGACAAGGCCAGTGTTAGCAGGTTTGGCCCTGGTACTAAACGCTGATCCAAGTGAGAACAGCCCTCCTCAGCTGCCGGGTCCTGAGATAAAGGCCCATGGGCTGAAATCGGGCAGTGCCTCTGTGCTCCTAGCGCGGTGCAGAGCCCGCTGACTCTGCCTTTTCTTTCTCCCCATCCCAGCGGTGGCGGGGGAGCACAGCCACACTTGGAGCTCAGGGAAGGGCCTGGTGGGTTGTGTTTTCTCTAGACTCCCTAAAGCGGGTCGTTTTAGAACTAGAGCACTGCCACAGGTTAGGTTCTAGGGTCACAGAGAAGCTGTGGTTAGAGACAGGGCTGCCCTTTCAGGAGGAATTGCAGCAAGTTCCTCAGAACTGCTTTAGAGAGTCACATCTGCCCGTGTCCTGGGCAGGGGTTCATGTAAACAGGACAGGCCTGAGAGCTGGAAAGCCTTTCTCCAAACTGGCCAGGGAAAAGGAAACTCACTTCTGTGAAGTCCCAGCTATTTGGCTAGTATAACCATCCTGCAAGATACGTGTCACTGTTGCCCTTAACAAACAACACAAAGGAGAAGTGGGCAATCTAAAGAATCTTCCCAAGGTCCAGCTTCTAGAGTGGCAGATCCAAACCCGGAAGTCCATCACACAGCTCTGCGTGGCCAAAGAACTGTCACCTGACCCAAAGAGGGCCACTTTGGCTTTAATGCCTTGCTAAGTTATTCCCGGGAGGTAATTGCCTGCTGAAAATGCCTGCTGAGAATGCCTCTGCAGTGCGCATGTAATGGGAAGGGAGGGCTTCCTCACTGACCACAGTCATGGCGGCCCTCGAAAGGGTTCATCGTCACACCCACACACAGGCACAAATGAAGCAGAAGGCCTTTGGCCATGACAAGAATCAGAAGCTTGAACTCTGTGGACTCATAGGAAATGAGATATCAGGCTTAGTGAGAATCACCAATGGAATATTCTCTGCCTTTCTTCTTTGTTTTATGAGTTTCACTGCCACAGACATCTGTCAGGGAAAAAGGAACCCATAAGCCTGTCTGCTCTAGTCAGCTGCTCACACTGTCTTCCCATCTCCTGTAGTGTGATAGGAAGAAAGAGCCACAGACTAGGGGGTCAGCCCACCTTGCAGAGAAGCTGAACAGCTGTGGGCAAGATGCTTACCCACTCTGGGCCCCCATTGTCACATCTTCAAATAGGACACCCCATTTTCCTGCTTCCCTCCCACATTTTAGGGGAGATCATGGAAACCAAATAAGTAAAGAAGGGAGGAGGAAATGAAATTTGGAAAGAAAAATAAATTTATCAGTATGTTATCATCATAATGTATTTTCCTCCCGGCCTGTCTCCCTGTTCCACCCCCTCCGTTCTAATTATGGTACATCTCCAGTTCTATATTCTGTCATGAGGAGGAGCATGGTGGGCTACGCAGGTTTTGAATACCCTCTGTAGGGCAGTGTGCACACCGACAGAGACGCAGCAGTGAGCACGCGTATCTCTGAGAATGTGTCTCTGTACAGGGGAGGGATCAGCTGCTGTATCCTCTGTCTTAGCTCCGGTGAGAGCAGCCACATGTGTCAGCCTCAAACCCTTCCCCGAAGTTGGCGGTAGTGGTGCAGGTGAAACCATGCCTCTTCTGTGATATGTAGCTGCTTGTAAGTGAGCTCACTGACAAGTAATATCCAATATAAAATAAATCAGTGTCATAGCTGCTAAGTCTTTATTTATTATAGTATTGTACAGTACCATTGCTGTCAAGTTCTCAGGCTGCTAATAATGCTTCTAACCCCGCTGCTAACACCTCATTCTTTCTTCTATTCCCTGCTCTCCTGTCTTCTGTCAGAAATAAAGATTTCAGACATAGGTAAGCCAACCAGTGGAGAATTTCCTGTCTCTCCTCTGCCTTGTTGCATGTTGTGTGGTAAGCTGCCCGTGTCAAATTCAGATGGCTGAATAGCAAATGAATCCTGTGTGACTGGAACTGATTGGGGGTAATCAGTTACAATGAGAGGAAGTCATTAATAATGGGGTGGGGTGGGGGGACAAGAGCCCAAACTCCTTTAATCTCTAGCAAACTGTAGCAGTTACTGTCAGCCTGTGGACACAACAGACTGAAACTGTAGGGGAAACAGGTTTAACCTTGGCATAGTAATTTGAACACTGGTCCGTTTATCCTTGGAGTAAATGAGGACATCATCCTAACTGTGTTGAGTGGCTTCGATGGTCACAATGGGACGTCTTGAGAACATCTCGATCAGGTGAGGAACTTGGGCCAAGACAGGTTTCGGATTTGTACCTTCTGTGGGCATTCCATATGCCTTGGCTTTGGTGGTTGGGATGCTAGGTGACCTCACCAGAAACTTTGCCCTCAAGGGCAGACTGGGGAGGAATGTTTAGACCATATGAACCACCCAAAATAGCAGCCCTCAAATAGCAGCTTGGTCACAGATTGGGCTTGTCACATAGGCTCACAGTGACGCTGCAGCAGGCAGAAGTGACACCTCTCATCAGACACGCCAAGAGAAATGTCTGCTCATCAGCAGTCTTTGTGGCACTTTCCTGAGTCCTGGGTAACAGTCACTTCAGAGTCCCCTGCCTCGCACACATCTGGGTGACATGAGGCAGCCATGGGCAGATGGAGCTGGGGTGGCTACAGAGGTGGCTCTCATGGGCTACATGCTGCGTTGGAATAAAAGAAAATCTTACGATGGTGCAAAGAGGGAGACCCAAACTCTAATAACGATTAAATCTGTATCTATGTAATTAGATATATAGTATCAATGTAACAATCATATGTATTATTTTAAGATAATAATTATAAGTAACATGGATAGAACATTTAGTGTGAGGCAGAGAGAGGGTTCATGGATTTACTTGGACTATAGCAGTTCATCCCAAAGCATCCTGTGAACTAAGTACTCACAACACATCCACTTTACAGGCAAGAAAATTGAAGCCCTCCTCCCTCCCCCTGCCTATTGTGCGACCTTGAAAAAAAACATCATTTCATCTTTCTGAGCTTTAGTTTTTGACTTGAGGTTAACAAAATCTCTCTTGGAGGCCATTTTAAGAGTTACAGAGGATACTTGTGGAATACCTAGCATTGTGCCAGGCACAGAAGGGAGCTCCAGACATGGCTGCTTTTATTATTATTTTTCATCATCATCATCATCATAACAATTATATGATGATGATGGTGTCAGCTTTCCCAAAAAGGAATTCAGTCCTCCTACAATCAAAGATACGTGACTTAAAGTAAATTAAGTAGAAGTTGGGAACCAAAAAAAAAGGAAGAAACACATATGTGTGATTGTATGTCAGGTCAGACCCTAGACTTCCTGACAGCCAGAGTAAACAGGGAAACGTAACTATTCTCATGGTTTGTATTATCAGAAATGGGAAATTTTGCTCACTTCTCATTCTTTTTCCTGACATGGAAATCTGAAAGAATTTTTAGTGAGCTTTATATGGCTGATACTGAACTGTACACCGATACATCCCTTCAAGTTCAGTTTTAGAGGAAACATAGAAGTACGTTTCACATGAAGATCTTGGATGAAAACTGAGCGTTTCACATTGAAACCTTCAGTGAGTGGTGGTCACTGCCTGGGACACAATCGGGCCACAGGGGACCGAGCTGGGAAGACTCAGGAAGTCAGGGTTCTTGTCTACTTTGGTGTCACTTGTCCTGTGGCACTGGGTTGGGCACCTGGCTTTTCTGGCTTCCAGTCTCCTCATCTGTCAACCGTGGGAGCTGTGGTTTGGTGCCTTTATTTTCTGTCTAGTGATCTTTCGATACATCCATGGCATGATTTCAAAGCCAGTTTCCCACCCTCCCTCATTCATCATTTTCTCAGGTGCTAAAAACTATTTCTAAAGTAAGACTAAGTGGAAGGAAAAAAGGAATTTCTTTCTGCCTTCTCCAGTTTCTTTTTTTTTTTATTTTTTATTTTTTTCTGAGAGAGAGAGTGAGACAGTGTGAACAGGGGAGGGTCAGAGAGAGAGAGGGAGACACAGAATCCAAAACGGGCTCCAGGCTCTGAGCTAGCTGTCAGCACAGAGCCCGATGCAGGGCTCGAATCCACGAACCGTGAGATCATGACCTGAGCCGAAGTGGGACGCTTAACCGACTGAGCCACCCAGGCACCCCTGCCTTCTCCAGTTTTTTAAAGAAAACCTAGAGTGAAAAGACCTAGGTCTGAGCTCTGATTTTAACTGGCACCTGGATATTGGTAAATCCCTTCCCCTTGCCAGGCCTTGGTGTCCCCATTCATAAATGTCACAAATAGATTAAAAATTCTCAAATCGTATCCTCTCTGTTCATGAGCATGTACCATCTCAGCTGTTCCCAGGAATGGCAGTCTGTGTAATGCTCCCCAGGGCAGCCTTGCCTGCCTCCAGCTCTTCAGCCTCCATGCCATCCCACCACATAGGGCATGCTCCGTGCAGGGATCCCTGAGCCTTTGGGCATCTTCTTCTGTGGACCCCTTCAAGGAACAAGGATCCTCATTTCCTCCTAGATCTCTTCCCCAGGGTGATGGAGGATGCTTGATGCCTCTTGTTCAGAAGCACATTTGAACTCAGGTCGCCATCAATCTCCATCAACGTATTAAGTTAGCTCCAACAGAAAGCTCTTAACCTCCCCCAGGAAATAGGTTGGGCAGGACAGTATTAAGTCTGACGTACTTGGCTCTTCCATTATGCAGTAACATAAATACTCTGAAGGTTTCTCCAGGTGACCAGCTGCCATTTATTGAGCATTTTTATTTCTTTAAAAAAAATTTTTTTTTAATCTTTATTTTTGAGAGAGAAAGAGAGGGAAATTGTAAGCGGGGAAGGAGCACAGAGAGAGGGAGACACAGAATCTCAAGCAGGCTCCAGGCTCCAAGCTGTCATAATAGAGCCTGATGCAGGGCTGAAACTCACAAACTGCAAGATCATGACCTGAACAGAAGTCAGATGTTTGACCACCTGAGCCACCCAGACACCCCCGGGCATTTTTATTTCTTAATGGCACTGGCACTCTGCACAGAGATTTATCGTCTTTATACAGTTTTGTCCTCAGAGTAGCCCTTTAATATAGTTGATTTGCCCCATTTCTTAGGTGAGAAAACTAAGGCTCAGAGTAATGAAGTGATTTGCCCAACATCGCCTACCAAGTAGGTGGTAGAACTAGTATTTGAACTCCTGTCTTTGCAGCTCTCTCCACTGGTTCTAAAAACCAGTAAATCAGGTTCTACCTGGGCCGCCACAAATGTGGTCGAAGGATGCTGGTTACTCTGAGACAAAGGGAGAATTTTCTCAGAAGCAGGGAATGGATTGCCTCTAGTTCCTATCAGGAAATTCTCTACACCATCCAGAAAGAGAGCAGTGTGAGGCTTGATTGGACCTCATGAACTTCAGGAATGATACCCTTATAGCCTCCAAGTGTATACACAGCTTCCAGAGGTGCCAAGTTCATGTTTATGGAAGTAAAAAAGAGTGAGGGTCTCACAGTGGACTCAGGAAACAAAGCTGTGACCCTGCTCTCTGCCCATCGGGGCTCCAGATACTAGGAATCAAAAGTGACTCAGACACGGTTCCTGCTGCCAAGCTGAGCCTGAGCTTTCTGCTGGAGGCCACCTTCCGTGGTTTTGAGAGTACTCTAAGGCCTTGGTGCTCGAAGCAAGCAGACAGACCACACTGGGATCTTCTAAGAACTTACTAGAAATATAGGCTCTCAGGCCACAATTCAGAACTGCTGAACTGGAATCTGCATTTTAACACAACCTCCAGGTGATTCATCTGCATATTAAAATTGGAAGAGCCTGGCTCTAAGGCCTCAGTTTCCAAATCTGGCTGTGCCTCAGAGTTGCCTGTAGAGATCTTAAAGGGACAGATGCTCAGGCTCTTCAGATATTGTGGATGAGGCCTTTCTTTTTGAGGCTTTTCTGGTGCATCTGATGTGTGACCATGTTTGAGAACCATCACCGTAAGATCCGTCACATTATTATTTCCTCTGTAGGCTCCCAGCAAGGGGGAGAGCCATTCATTCACTGAGGGATGAGAGCGTAGACCTCTCTGGAGCACTTCCTTGGCACCAGCCCAGGGCCAAGCAGCAGGGACTCGAAGCTGGTCCCTGCCCTTGGAGAGTTCAAGATGTTACTGAGGAGACAAACAACTAAGTAGAACAGGGTCCTAAAGCCCTACAGGTAGGAAAAGTATATTGGCTAAGGGCCTGGTGACACAACAAGGCAAGTGGTCAGCTCTCCAGGGGAGGAATGAGGGGCCTGGGGATCCTGGGACGGCATTTCAGACAAAATGATGCTGGAACTGGATCTCAGGACATGGACGTGATCAGATGCTGCCCGTGGGTAAGGGCAGTGGCATCTCCTAGTCCTGGAGAGGCAGCAGGGGGAAGTAGGAAGAACGCAGCCTTTGGGTCAAGAAGACTGGAGTCAGAAACCCATCGTGCCACTGAGCAGTCTCTAGCCCTGGTCAAGGCATGTCACCTCTGGTGGTCTTTGTTTTCTGAAATACTTAAAAAAAAAAAAAAAAAAAAAAGCACGTGCCTTACATGGCAGTTGTGAGGAAGGTCAGGCTGTGCATGCAAAGCTCAAGGATGGTGTCTGCTACAGGACACACACCCAGAGGTAGTAGCAGATGCCTTCGTAGCAGTGACAGTCATCTCTCCAAGCTCTGTTCCACCCAGTGGTGGCCCTGCCCCCAGCGGGAGTCCACGTCCTGCTCCCACTGCATGTGGCATGAGGAAGGACGGTGTTGAAGACTGTCCAAAATGCTCTACCAACTGGAAAGGGCTGTTGAGATGTGTAATTTCATCTGATCCTGATGACAAGCCCGTGAGCAATGCAGAGCAGGGACTTCATCATTTGACAGCCAAGTGACCTACAGTATGAGCGATTTAGGGGACTTCCTCCAATGAGAACCCACATCTTCTAAGTTCAAAGCTAGTGTTCTTTCCCCTACATGAACCTGACCACCAGCCTTCAAAGGTGTCTTTGAGCACAGAAGATGGGCCACAGTTCTTCCAGACTCCCTGAGACAGTCCTGCCGGTACCACCTTCTGGAATTCACTGAGCTGAGAAACTGTACATGAATGGCACTTCTCTGGGTCAATGCAAGAAGACATGAGCCAGAAACTCAGGGGGCTAATCTAAGTGGACAGGGCCCCTACCACTCTCCCACAGGGACACACTTCCTGCCAAGGTGGATAGCACTGGTTTATCATGAGTGATGCACAGAGAAATGAAATGATCTCCGTCCCCCCTTACCTCGCAGCTGTCATCACGAAAGCAGAGAGATCAGGGCTGCTCCGATTTGCAGAGTGGGATCTAAGGTCACTGCATTTTATGTAGCCAGAATCAGTGTCATCTGGGAAGATCAAATCTGTGCTGCATTAGAGGGTAAGTCACAGGGGACATTCCAACATAAAGAGCACGTCTATCCCGTTACCCGTTTCCCCCAAAAGAGAAGTAAAAGAAACACCCAAGTAATTTGAATGAAAATGGCATTTAAATAAACTCAAAATGCAGATACCATCCATTTAAAACAAGTGACAGCTGTGCCCTAGAAGGCATCAAGCTGAACATTGGAAATACAAATATGGATAAAATCCCATCTCTTCCCTTCAAGTATTGACTGTCAGATTTGGGAGAAAGCCGCATAAATAAACAGCCATGGCATTATGTGAAGTGTCTTGTAACCCGGTTATGAGCAGATACGAATCTCCACACACAAGGGTTAGGGAAGGTTTTGCCAGAAAAGGTGACACTGAGCTGACGCCTGAAGAATAAGTAGGAGTTCAGCAAGCTGGAAAGGGAAAGGGACAGGACACTGCACAGAGCGGGAACGGCAGGTACAGGGAGGTGCAGAGGCGTGTGTATGGGACCAGGGGCCAGTACAGATGGACCGCAGGGCGTCCCGGAGGAGACGAGGCAGCAGCAGAGTGTGTTGCTAGGCTGGGGAGTCTAAAGTCAGCCTATAAACCATGGGGCGTCCTGAAAGGGAGGGCATTGGGGTGACGTGACAATGTCTGGGTTAGAACAAGGAATAATGGCCTGTGGAGGACCCAGGCTGCAGGCAGAGAGACCTGCCTTTTTTTTTTTTGAAAAGGATGGTGTGAGGGGACAAGCGTGTTAGGGCCAGAGAAGAAGGAAGTTGGAGAAAATCACGTCACCATAGTCTCATTGAGAGAGAGAAAACCAACAGGGAAATCTTAGGTCTGGGAATCTGGCCCCGTTAAGAAGCAGCCAGTCCCCAAGACAGCACCCAGAGCAAGGGGTGGTGAGGATGACCGACGGTTGGTGCCAGATTAAGACCTTCAGGGACCTTGACACTGAAAAGATTATGATGCCCTAGTCTTCATATGTAATTCAACAGACACCAAGTTGTAAAACAAAATTTTGTTTTTCAAAAGGACCTAAAACTTACATGCCCAATAAAACAGAAGATAGCTTCCTTCTAGACTCTTCTGATTGTCCTCCTTGCATCTTGAAGGACTGTACAGTGTGTCTGCCCTGCCGGTGCTCTAGGCGCTGCTCCGTCTGCCCTCTGAATCCCCAGCATGGTTCACATCCCACCATCCAGTGGAAATGGCCAGTGCTGGGCCATCCAACCTGAATGGAGGCAGAGTCCCTTGAATCAGAAGACATGCTGGAGACTTGGAAGGGGCTACCAGTAGTAAGATGCACTTTGAGGCTGGCCGTGCACAGGAACTGAAAATTAGTTTCCAGGAGTTAGGATTCCAGCTCTGACTTGGCCTAGATGTGGAAGAAGTTGTAAATTCATACCATGTGACAGGAAAATTCAGGCTTAATAAGGGACACCTAGTCTGTCGTCCTCTCCAGCTGCAAAAAACAGACATAATGACTAGGACTTAAAAGAACAGTTACAATTATTGAGTATCTACCATGTGCCATGTACTACGCTAAATATCTTTCGCATACAATTTTCCATAATTGTCTCAGTACACCGACAGGGTGGCTGTTAATACCCCATTTTGCAGATGAAGAAAAATTGAGACCCAGAAGGCCAGGTAACGTGCCCAAGTTTCAGAACCTGGAAATGGCAGAGCCAGACGGGGAACCCAGACCGATCTGATGCCTAAGCTTGTGACTCTTTGCCACCATGTGCCGAGGGGTAGCCCCCTGTCTCTGCAGCCCTCCAGACAGCCGCGGCTGCCTTTGCTTTCCTCTGTCAGCATAGCCTTGTCGTGATGACTGATTTCCAGAAATGGAACTATCATCAGAACTACTCTCTTGGTTTATTTATTTTTCCTTGGGTGTTGCTGCAAATTATAAACTAATCCTGCAGTTCATTACCTCTGACTGCAGAAGGGAGACTGCTGGGCCACTGAGAAGTATAACGTGAGGGTTGACAGAAGACTCCATGGCCACTGACTAGGAGTCCCATGTGGCCAGGGCCTTATCAGTCAGTCCTGAGGAGGGGGTGGGGCTGCTACAGAAACTTGCAGGAGAAGGTCTTGTGTTTTAAACTCTTGAAGTGTTTTTTTAAAGTCAGGCCCTCTCTTGTTTCTGGCTTGGATTTACAAGCCACCTGTGGTAAGCCTCATTGATAATCCTTTTAAGAAAACGTGTAGTAAGTACCTATTGTGGACAGGGCACTGGGCTGGGCATCACAGTCATTGGCAAGAGCTTTTTGTATTAGTAGTTAGGTAAGAGGGATAGTGAAGGTAACCGCTGGGGTCCGAAAAATTGGGGAACGATCACCCAAAAGAGGGGCACCATCCCCACATGACTTGTTGCGTGGGGTCAAGCCGTACATCTCTGGCTAGCCGCTGGGAAGGAAGATAGCACTCACCAGTTAGCATGTCCTTATTTTCCAGTCACAGCCCGGCACATAAGTACTACCTGACCACAGACCCCATGAGCGGGGCTGTCTTCCTCTCGGACACCAACAGCCGGCGGGTGTTTAAGATCAAGTCCACCGTGGTGGTGAAGGACCTTGTCAAGAACTCCGAGGTGGTCGCCGGAACAGGTGACCAGTGCCTCCCCTTTGATGACACTCGCTGCGGAGATGGTGGCAAGGCCACCGAAGCCACACTTACCAACCCTAGGGGTGAGTAAGGCCTTTTCAAACACAAGCGGTAATGCTGATTGAGGTCCTAATAATTAACTTCACAGGAATTGTGAGTCTGACACCACAATCAGCCTTAGAATTGGAAAAAACTGTAAATCCATGCCCTGTGATAGCAAAATTCAGGCTTAATGCCCACCCATTTTTCAAAAGAAATACCAGTTTATCATTGTGAATACATTTTGGAAAATACCAGGATGTCTGCAGAGAAAAGTTAAAATTGTCATAATTCCACTTGCCCAGAGATACTCCCAGTTAACATTTCTTGCCTTTCCTTCTATTCTTTTTTCCACGTGTTTGCACGCAGATGTTCATGTGCTCACCAAAAACAAAATGAGGTTACATTAAACAAACTGTTTTTAACTACTTTTTTTTACTCTAACTGACAAATCATGACCATTTCTCCATATTATCCGCCATCTTTTTACTCCTTTTTTATGGCTGTATGGTATTCCATCAGATGGGTGTCTCATCACTTATCAACTCCCTACTTTTGGACTTTTATGCTCTCTCTCCTGTTACTGTTTTATAAGAACATTGCAGCGTATCATCTTTGTAGATGTCCACATGCTGTGGGACGGGTTAACTGTAAGTTCCAATTCTCAGTCCTTCAGAAAGACCTCTTAAGACCCACAATCACAATTTTTCATTCGCTCATTCAGCAAGTATTTACTGAGTGTGTGGTGTGCTGTGTTTGCATAGATAACTTTAATGTAACAGAATAAATAAGACTTGAGTGTGAATCCCTGATGTGGGAGAGAGGAAGAAGTGCTCCCTGAGAAGGCAGGACATAGAACTGAGCAAGGGCCTTCAGAGAGAGAGAGGCCCCTTGTGCCTAGAAGACAAGGGAAGGCTTTTTGGAGGAGAATCCATCATTGTCGACATTCATCAGCAAAATGCCCACCATGTGCTGGCCATAGGCTGGTGACCTATATATAGTGTCTAAACCTCGGCATCCCCATTAATAAAATAGGGGTAACAGTACCTTCTGTGTCCACCTCCTAAGTTTGTTCTGAGGTTGCAATTCATATATTCCATATGCTATCCCACAAAAATATCATATGTGATTGTATTAGTAAATAGACTGCCAGGTTTCAGGCCTCTCCTAGACCCAGCTGTGCCCCTATTGAATGAATTAATGTCTGTGAAAGTGGTTGGTAAAATGCAGCTGGTACATGCACTTCTAAGTCAAAGCATTAGAGTCTAGTGAAATCAGGCAGACATTGCCACCTAATAGCTGTGTGAGTGTAGGAGAGTTGCTTAACCTCTCTGAGCCACATTTTCCTCACCTATGAAATAGAGATACACTGTACAGTTGCAGTACAGATTAAACATTATCAGGAATGAAAATGCTTGGTGCATTGGTTTCCCATACCTGATAAACATTGTCATAGTGACTCCTATTATAATTGTTATATTACACTACCTTATGTTATGTTATCACACCATATCATATATCCTATTATGTCACCTCTTTTAGATGCCTGACCGGTCAGGTGGTAACCTTGGGAAAAGTATTGTAACATCTATGGTCCTAACTATGATATCTTCCTAATTATGATTTCCTAACACTGAGCAAGTAGCCTGCAGCAGAAAGAACAGGGTTGCACTTAGGGGTCCTGCAGTATGGTTCAATCCTACGGCTCCCTGGCCTCTAACCTCCTCCTTTGGGCCTTACCTTTCCCACTGGTAAATGAGTGGATTGGGCTAAATGACCCCCCCCCCCCCGAAACCACATTCAGTTGCGATATTCTATTCTCTTAGAATTAAAAGCTTTTTCTGAAAGTGTTATTCTCTCCAGGTCTTTCTCAGTTGCTTCACACACATATGTGTTCTCCGCCCTCCCTCCCCCCACACACACAGAGACACACGCATGCGTGCACACAGATGTAGTGGCAGTGAAATTGCCCAAAAGCCTGTAATTAACCCAGATAGAAATGACAAGGGTGCCACAATATGCAGACACTTCGCAGCAGGGAGGAGAAAAGATGTCCATCTAGTTAGCACAACAAAAGGAGAAAAACTGAAGTAATTAATCAGGGGCAGGTCGCTTCTATTAGCCTGTGCAGCCAACTTTGTAAACAAGAACGCTGATTGTTCCTGGAGCACTCATCAGTCCTAGCAGACGCAAGAGGAAGACAGAGCAAGGCCAGGCAGACAAGAAAACTCCTGCCTTGGTACTTAAAGACTGTAGTTAATTTACATTCTAGGCAGGGACCGAGGAAAGGCTTCCCTGCCTGAAGGCTGCCTTGTCCTCCGTGTGAAATCGCTCCCCAGCCCTGAGCAGCCTTAAGGAGGGGTTGGAAAGAGCATTCCTCCAGGGGGTCTTCATCACTCAGAGCCCATTGGGTGTCTGAAACCGGCCCAGTTACAGACACCCGGAGCCAGAGCAAAGGGTCTTCACAAAGTGTTGGTCGAATTCTCAAAATTATCAGTCACTAATAATTATTGAGAGGTAACTAGTTCACGTCAGATGTTATTATCCCCACTCTGTGGATGAGGAAGCTGGACTTAGTGAAATGACATGGCCAAGCTGATACCACTGGAAAGCTTTCTCTAGCAAGTGTCTCTACCTCTGTGAAGCTTTCTCCGATCTCTTCTTCCATTTTGTTGCCCAGAGAAAGCTGAGCAGAGCGAAACTGACTAGAATCTCCTTTTCTTCATCACATCCCTCCCTGGGGCACTCCACCTGGTGCTGACTCATCCCCGTCCTCCCCATCTAGAACTTCTGCTCCCAGGGGGCACATCTCATCCCCCAGCACCCCTGAGCAGTTCTCAGTTTGGTAGGGCTATTTCTAAACTCTTGGGATTTTGCACCTAGGGTAGAAATCAGTCTCACCCACAGTAAATTGTATCGGTCTCAGCCACTCCCAGAATGAGTATTTCTGGGAGGGAGTCAAGCAGGGATGTGTTGGGCGAGAAATAAACTCTTCAGGTGGTTCTGATACACATCACTGGCTAAGAGGTACTGATTTACTAGAGTGGTTCTCAAACTTTGTTTTATGTCATTATCACCCAAGGTGCTTGTCAAAAATACGGATAAATATTCAGGCTCCACTTGAGATTTTCTGAACCAGCTATCTGAAGAATACATGATAGAAGGCTTTCAGGTGACTCACAAACACAGCCAGGAGTGAAAAGTACAAATTTAAAACAATTTCTGTATATTAGAGATGAGAATATGAATGCAGAGTCATCCAGTGACTTGCCCAAGGCCACAGAGGTGGTCACGGAGAAAGTGAATGGTGAATTCAGACTGCCCTCTAATGTGTGCCTTCTTAGACATTTATTTCACCCATATTTTCGACACAAATCCAAAGGATTCATGTTTAGGCTCTATACATCTATAATTACCAATGACCATAAACTAAGAATAGAAAAAGACATGGAAGATGATTATCTTGGAAGAAAGGAAAAATTGTTACCAAAATGGGGATGGATTTCATTATTAGAATTACAAGGCTTCCGAAGTAGGTTAACTTAAAGAAACTCACAGTTTTGACTTGAAAAGGGTTCTCCTTACTGCTACATTTAGTGCTTGACAAGCCCCCAGAAGTAGGAGTCCAGCTTTGATGACTTCCGAAGCTGATAGGTGAAAATTTCGGCAGTAAGGCTGAAGGACCAGAGCCCTGCAGAGTTGGAAGACTCGGGTTCTAATCTCTGCTTTGAGCAAGTCACTCTAAGCCTCTGGGCATCTGTCTTCTGGCCTTTAGACGGGGAAGGAATCCCGTGGGGAGGATGCAGTCAGATCACGGAGGGGAGGTTCTTCATCAGCCCATAAGACTCCATGAGCACGTAGGCTGTTACCACCTCTAACCCTGGCTTCTCTTTCCCAGGCATCACAGTGGACAAGTCTGGGCTGATTTACTTTGTGGATGGCACCATGATCAGACGTGTTGATCAGAATGGGGTCATCTCCACCCTGCTGGGCTCCAATGACCTTACCTCAGCCCGGCCCCTCAGCTGTGACTCCGTCATGGATATTTCTCAGGTAAAGAGAAACCTCCTGCTAGAGCCCTGTGGCTGCAGGCTCATCCTCTCACCGGTTCCTGGCCCTCCCACGGGCCCCCATCTTTATGCTGCACTAGCCTTACAAGAGCACATTCTTGGCGCTGGGCCTGGGGAAGCATAAGGACACAGAGATGAGTAGGGCATAGCTCGGTGCTCTGGGAGTTCACCAGAAGGGTGACAGGAGATCATCACAGTGAAGAAATCTGGCCAAGGAAGCTTCGAAGGCTCCACAGAGTCACGTGGTATGAACTTAAATCCGTAGTTCCTGTGAGTTCCCTCTTTGGAAACACAGGTACTTGCACACTGTCTTTTCTCTTTCTATACTGTAAATGGCGTGAGGACAGGAATTCTGTTCATCTTTTCCTCTGCTCTAACCAGAGTACCTAGTATACCATAGGAGGACAACCAGTATTTGGTGATTAATTAATTGATTGGCTGGCTGACTTCCAGCTTTGCCGTTCACTAGCTGAGTAACTTTAGACAAATCCTAAAGTCCTTTGAACTTCTCATTTCATTTATTTTTATTTTTTTAACGTTTGTTCATTTTTGAGAGACACAGAGCATGCGTGGGGGAGGGGCAAAGAGAGACGGAGACAGAATCTGAAGCAGGCTCCAGGCTCGAAGCTGCGGCACAGAGCCCGATGCGGGGCTCAAACTCACAGAACGGGAGATCATGACGTGAGCTGCAGTCAGACGCTTAACCGACTGAGCCACCCAGGTGCCCCTGTTTTATATTTTTAAAATGGAAATAGCTGACTTCGGTCTGGCAAGATTGCTTTGAGAAAACACGAACAGTGCATACTAGGCTCCTGGCACTGCTTGGCACTCTCAAGGTGGTCAATCAAAAGAAGTCCTAGTGCCCACTTTCACAAAGGAAGTGCAACCTGTGCCAGGTTTTGAAGGCTATGTTGAGGTTGCTGGTTGGCAAGGAAGAACAGACATTTCACACAAAGGGAACAGTGTGTGCAAAGGTACAAAGATGTTCATGGGCCCAGTACATTCAAGGCCCATTGGAAGATTGAATGCCTGAGCGCAGGGTTCCCAGAAAGAAGCAGGAGTTGAAACTGGAATGTTATTCAGGGCCAGTTAGGGAAGGACCTTCCCGTACCTTGCCAGACAGTTTGGACCATAGTAGTGAACACCGGGAATCCAGTATAGACCCGGCGACTGGCAGTTCAACATGTCCTTAGTTTGTCCTGCAATGTCTTGGCAAGGAAAGTGTCCTTTATTGCTAGATCCTTCAGCAGGGCCTGGCCAGAGCTGAATCAGTGGCCACCTTTCTTGCCAGCATTAGCAAAACCGGGGAAAAAGGAAGGCACAAGTTACAGTAACTTGCAGTGTCAGCAGTAACCACGCTTAGCTTTTTAAACCCCCTCGCTTTGAAACCCCCTTTCCCACTGACTGCTCACCTGCTCCCTGGACTCAGGGGGCAGCAGAGGCCAGGAAGCCCACCTGTTGGTGGCGTGTCTCGTGGAGCGCCATCCCCAGAGCCTCCCTCTCGGTTGCTGGTATGGTTTTCCTCCTCACCAGCTCATGTGATTGTTCCACTCCAGAATGGAATCTGTTCTCTGCCACTCGTCTTTCCAATTTGGCAGGCTTCCCCTTGCTGGCTCGAGAATTTCCCTCTCCAGTCTGCGAGCAAGCTTGAATTACCCGTCAGGAAGCTGCCGCGGCCTGAGGATGTGCACGCGAGTATTTTCAGTTCTCCAAATGGGCCCCGCACCAGCCAGCACAGGGCACTGAAAATTTTCAATCCACACGTTGGGAAGTTGTTTTAGTTTAGTGAGCGGTGCTGCCAAGCAGCCAGATCCAAAGCTTAGAGGACAGCTGGCGCGTAGTCGAGCAGGGAAAAAACCTGCACTTAGCTCCAGAAACCCTGAGCTGAAATCCCTTCGCCCCTGGTCCTTGCTACTCTCATCTGAATCTAAGCATGGAATTCTTTTTACTAAACTCTCCAGACACAGGCTTATATTTTTATATACACATATAGGCGGGGGTACTGGCTTTCATTCTGAGAGCTTCCTCTGTACAAACACTCAGAGCTATTTTACTGCCCCACGGGGAGCAGGGAGTAAGCCAGAGAGTTAGGAACACAGCTCAGAGGCAAGAGTGCAAAGCAGGGAACCAAGGAACTTGGCCAGCTCCCCTGGGTGGAGATAGGCCCAGGCCCAAGGAGAAACTAGAGAGAGGAATGGAGAAGAGAAAGAACAGAAGATGTTGCAACTTATTCAAAAGATGGGATTCATTCCCTGCTCAGCAGGCTATAGGGATGATTGTCCATCAGGTTCAAAAGGCTTCTTGAGAATTTACCATGTGCCAAGCACTGTTAGAAAGAAGAATACAGAGATGAGTAGGGCTTCATTTTTCTTATCTAGCTGTCATAGTAATCCCAAGAGGTGATGTTATCTACCCGTTTTACAGATAAGAAAACTGAGGCTCGGTGGGAAAAAAAATGCAGTCATAAGTGCAGAGCGCTATGCTAGTTTCCATCAGGGATGTGGAAATGAATTTTTTAATGAAATTCTGTACATAAATTGCTTAGCACAGTGCTTGGCAGCTAGTAATAGGCTGTAAGTATTCATTCCTTTTATAACTTACAAAGCAATTCCTTGTACATTGTCTTGTTGATCCTCACAATTACTCTATGTAATATTTATTACCTCCATTTGCATACGAGGAAAGAAGTTCAAAGTGTTTAAGTAGCACGCACCTGTACTAATTGTGGAACTGAGATAAGAGGTGAGAAGTGCTGGCCCCGAATCCCTCGATCTCTCTGTGCCATTCACCAGTCATGTAGTCATTCATCCATCTGGCAATCCTGTTTTTGAGAACAAATAACTCTGCCATAAGGCAGTCATCTCAGAGTGCTTTGATAAAGGCACAGAATGTTCTGGAGGACAGGAGAGAGGGGGCTCCCTCCCCTCTCAGGACCACAGAACATGGGAGCTAGAGGGACCACAGCAATTCTAAAGTCTAGTTTCTCCATTTTAGCAATGGGATATTAAGCCTTAGCACCCTTATTCCTAACAGGAGGGGAAATCAGAGAAGCTTGTATATCTGGTCTGCTTCAGAGCCATCACAGAGGCTCCGTGACAGAGCCAAGACAGACTCTAAGAGCACTGTTCCTTCTTTTCCAGGTGCCTCTGTGCACAGGACAGGAAGGAGAGAACAGGAAAGCACTTTCTCTTCCTTCCTTCCCCTCTTTCCTCTCCCCCTTCCCCCTCCCCACCCACCCATCGAGCCATCTTTTTGTCATAATGACTGGCAGAAAGGTCTGGGCCAGCAGGTCCCCAAGGTGCCAGAGGACCAGAAGGCATAAAATATTTAGCAGCCAGTGTTGACAAGAAATGGGTTTTAGGAAATTGAAAATTCCGCTGTCACATTAGAGTAAACTGCTCTGATGCACCCAAGGGCTGCCGTGATGCTGTGCTCCAGAGAGCTCCGGGAAGTGTGAAAGCAGTGGCTCTGCCAGCCAGTGGCTCTGGCATGCCTCAGGCTCCCTGGCTCTGAGGGGGCAGAGGGGCCCAGGCTCCCAGTGAGGGAACAAAAAGACTAGAAAGCAGAGCCCGAGGATGGCCCTGAGCCAAAGGGTCAGATGGAGGTGGCCATATCTCATAGGTGTGTCGTTTACTGGAGTTTTTCTCTGTATTAGTTAACTACCACACGGACATTGTAGAAAGTATAAAAAGTTAAAAAGTACAAAGAAGAACGTTAAAATTACCCCTCATCCGAGTACCATTAGCATTTTGGTTTTCATCCCTCAAGTTCTTCATCTCCCCTCTATCCGAAATCTATCTAATTTATTGTTACATTTTCCCCCAATTGGGATCACACTGTGCTTACAATTCTGTAACCTACTCTTTTCAACTAGTACATAGCAAACAGTACCCCCTGTCATTAAATATCCATCTATAACATCACTTTTAAGGGCTACGCAGAGTATTCTAACTCCTGGGTGAACTAAATACCATCGTTGATTTAGTGAATTCCCTCTTGTTGGGCACTTGAGGTGGTTACGTTTTTCACCATTATTTTTTTATGTTTATTTATTTTTGAGAGAGACAGAGCACAAGCAGAGGAGAGGCAGAGAGAGAGGAAGACATGGAATCTGAAGGTTCCAGGCCCTGAGCTGTCAGCACAGAGCCCGACACGGGTCTCAAAACTCATTGACAAGATCATAATCTGAGCCACAGTCGGATGCTCAACCGAATGAGCCACCCAGGCACCCCAGTTTTTCACCATTGTTAAACATTGCTGAGGTGTACACCCTTGTAAACAAGGGTCTATAAGAGTAAATTCCTGGGAGAGAAATTTCTTCCCTAAAGTAACATGGGTGTTTAAATAAGCCCCACGTTGGACATAGTGTCGAGGGTTTGTCTGTAGGGGTCTCAGGAACCAAAGGTGGTGAGTCCTCAGAGGTGGAGTAAACAAATCAGAGGGACGCAATGCTTCCGGCCCATGTGCCGTGTGGCTGGATGACCTCCGGGGGACAGAGGTGGCAAACGGCTTCCTGTAGTTCCAGCACCTCCCAGTGTGCTGTGTCCCACCGTCCAGCCTCCTCCTTGGCCACCAGCAAAGCATCCTTCACCTCACACTTGCCAGCTGCAGTCCTGTGCTTGGCCACCTGCAAGCTCACCATCATCTCGGCCAGCTTCCCAGCCCGGCTCCGAGGAGGCTCGGGCATGGGCCCCAGGACCTCTGAACCTCATTCCCATCGCCACCTTCCTTAATCTCCTCTGGGAGGACTCGTTCTCTGGGGTACTCGAAACCATTTTTGTTTTAACTTTCTTTTTTTTCTTTGCTTTTTAAAAATTTAAATCCAAGTTAGTTAACGTATAGAATAATAATGATTTCAGGAATAAAGTTTAGTGATTCATCACTTACATATAACACCCAGTACTCATCCCAACAAGTGGCCTCCTCAATGCCCATCAGCCATTTAGCCCATCCCCCCACCCAGCACTCTGTCAGCAACCCTCAGTTTGTTGTCTGTAAGAGAACATAAGAGTCTCTAATGGTTTGTCTCCCTCTCTGTTTTTATCTTATCTTTGCTTCCCTTCCCTTCTCCTATGTTCATTTGTTTTGTTTTTTGAATTTCGCATATGAGTGAAATCATATGATATGTGTCTCTCTCTGACTAATTTCACTTAGCATAATACCCTCTAGCTTCATCCACATTGTTGCACATGGCAAGCTTTCATCCTTTTTTTGATTGCTGAGTAATACTCCATTATATATTTATACCACACCTTCTTTATCCATTTGTCAGTCGATGGACACCTGGGCTCTTCCCATACTTCGGCTATTGTTGATAGTCCTGCTGTAAACACTGGAGTGCACGTGCCCCTTCGAATCAGCATTTTTGTATCCTTTGGGTAAATACCTAGTAGTGCAATTCCTGGGTCGTAGGGTGGTTCTGTTTCTAATTTTTTGAGGAACCTCCACACTGTTTTCCAGAGTGGCCGCCCCAGTTTGTATTCCCACCAGGAGTGCAAAAGAGATCCCCTTTCTCCACATCCTTGCCAACATCTGTTGTTGCCAGAATTGTTCATTTGAGCCATTCTGACAGGCGTGAGGTGATATCTCATGGCAGTTTTGATTTGTATAGAAACCATTTTCTAGAGCTGGGATTCACAAACTTCAGTGTGCACATGAGTTATCCAGGGATTTTATTTAAATGCAGATTCTGATTCTGTAGGTTTGGTGAGACCTGCCCTTCTACATTTCCGACCAGCCCCCGGGCGATGTCAGTTCTGCATGTCAAGGGAAGGCTTGTTCTTCCTGATAAACCGAATTCGGATATTCATGTCAATCCATGAGTTTAATGGGTCGAGATATCATCTTTCATACAGGTATCATTTTAGCAGTTCACATAGAAGCTCTCTGAGACATCTGAACAAGTCCTGCTTCAGCCTCCAGACCCCATCTGCCGCCTTCTCCCACCTCCATGACATTAGCTGTCATTATCTGAGCACTTCTGGTGGGTTGAGCACTCTGCAGTATTGTCGGTCCCATTTTACAGATGTGAATATTGAGGCTCAGAGAGGCAAAGTCATTTGCCAAAGGTCATAATGGTGAGGCTAGGATCCGAACCGAGGCCTGTCTGGCTCTTGTTTACTTTTTATGTTTCTTTCCTCCCCCACCACTTTATCTTCCCTTCTTCATATTTTGTGAGTCTTATGGAGACCATCAGGTGTCTTGGGGGCAGCTCTTGCATGGTTTCACTCATATCAAGGGGCTGACATCCGTTGCTGATGACAAGCCACTGTGGGATCAGGCAGGACTGCGTGTGAAGGTACTTGGGACATTATGATGAGCTATACGGGTTGTGGGACAATTAGTGGTGAGGACCTTGCCAGGTGTCTGAGTATCGGTATCTCCATTGTCAGGTTCGCCTGGAGTGGCCCACAGACTTAGCCATCAACCCAATGGACAACTCTCTCTACGTCCTTGACAACAACGTGGTCCTGCAAATCTCTGAAAACCACCAGGTGCGCATTGTCGCTGGGAGGCCCATGCACTGCCAGGTCCCCGGCATCGACCACTTCCTGCTGAGCAAGGTGGCCATCCACGCAACCCTGGAGTCCGCCACAGCCTTGGCCGTCTCGCACAATGGGGTCCTGTACATTGCAGAGACTGATGAGAAGAAGACCAACCGCATCAGGCAGGTCACCACTAGTGGAGAAATCTCACTGGTTGCCGGGGCCCCCAGTGGCTGTGATTGTAAAAATGATGCCAACTGTGACTGTTTCTCTGGAGATGATGGCTACGCCAAGGATGCAAAGCTGAATACCCCATCTTCCTTGGCTGTGTGTGCCGACGGGGAACTCTACGTGGCTGACCTGGGGAATATCCGAATTCGGTTTATCAGAAAGAACAAGCCATTCCTCAACACCCAGAACATGTATGAGCTATCCTCACCAATTGACCAGGAGCTCTACCTGTTTGATACCAGTGGAAAGCATCTGTACACCCAGAGTCTGCCGACAGGAGACTACCTGTACAACTTTACCTACACTGGGGATGGTGATGTCACACTCATCACCGACAACAATGGCAACATGGTGAATGTCCGCCGAGACTCTACCGGGATGCCCCTCTGGCTGGTGGTCCCAGATGGCCAGGTGTACTGGGTGACCATGGGCACCAACAGTGCACTCAAAAGTGTGACCACGCAAGGGCATGAGTTGGCCATGATGACATACCATGGCAACTCTGGCCTTCTGGCAACCAAAAGCAATGAAAATGGATGGACAACATTTTATGAGTAAGTATCACAATAAGGCCATTTGACGGTTTTGTTTCAGGAGATGTATTGTACGATTAGAGGTGAGTTGATGGAATGAAAATTTGGAGATATATTTCATCTTGACTCAAAATTTGGGATGCAAACCATTACGTACAATATGTTCTGCATGTTCATATTCCAGACGATTGCTCCTAGACAGTAACATGATGTAGTGGAAAAGGCGTGAACTTTGGCCTTAGAAGGCATGGACTTTGGGCTTGCATCTCTCTAGGCCTCAGTTGCCACATCTGTACAATGGGAAGTACTTGCCCAACACACCACAGGGAAGTAATGTAGATGAAAACCACAGAGTGCTAGCTTCTTTGTATGATCACTGTCCAGAAGTAATGACAATGGGAGAAAAAACAGTTCCATGTAGATGAATTTTCCACATAATCGAAGCTCACATCTTCAAGTTTCAAAAAAATATTTTTTTCATTTTAACCATTTGGGGTGGAACTTAACAAATGTTTTCCATGCCTCCCTTCTCAAACCCATTATATGAACATAATGAAACCTTTCTCTTTATGAGTCAAGATCCTTAATGAGGAACAACCACCATTGCATATTACGCAGAAAGTGAGGCCAGAAACCTTTGCCCCTGCCCAAAGTGATTGTAAACCGTTCTTTGATCAGCTCCTGTCTCTTGGTATAATTTTACTGCCTGCCCCCTCAGAGTGGCGCTATTGCATCACTAGTTGTTAAACTGTGGCACCCACCTCTGGGGGCTCACTTCCCTTCCCGTCATCCAGTGTAGGGCTTCTTAAGTGGTGTGGCCAGATAAGCAGAAGTTCAGCTTATTCCATTCCTAGCCAAATCAAATACATATGTATCTGAGGTCTTCCTCTCTGAGCTATTTTAATGAAGGGACTTTGTATCTTCTCCTTTTGCTACAAGCTAAGACCTTGGGCCTGGGGTAGGGGAGGGGGGTTGCGAGACGCTTTTTAAAAATCTAAGTAGCACCAGATACGAGCTAGAAACCACATTATTGCACTTAATCCTCATGACAGCTCTGGAAAATGAACAATAGTATCTGTTTTATAGAAGCAGAAACTGAGGCTCAGAGAGGCTGACGTTACACAGTGAGAATGTGGGAGAACACGGGTCTGTCTGATGCCAGGGCTCCTGCGCTTTCCGCCCTGTCCTGCTGCCCCCTGCTGAGTTTGTTAATCCCAAATGAGCTTAAACCCTTGAACTGTAAATTTTTCTCAAGTTTGTTCAAGCATCAGTTGCTCACAGTCCTAGAATCCAGAGGAAAAGGATTTATAATAGATTTTTCAATACAATTTGCACCAAAAAAAATGTCACAGCAATTTGTACAAAGTTCACTGGCTAAATTCCTGTCTCCAAACCCGGGCCTTGTTAATTACAAAGAAAGACAAAGTTCCAGGAAAACAGCAATTATCTTGATTAACTCATTGAAATGGAAATACACTAAATAATTCAATTTCCCCTCCATTGCCCAATGGAAGTCTCTTATACAGTATTTATCCCATGAAGGAGTTGCTTTGTCAGAACAAGTTGGAGCACTCAGTTCCTGAGGTCACTCCTTTAGATCCCAGACTGAATGCTAACACATCACTGCAACCGTTAATCTCCACCCAACCTGAAATCTAAAACCATTTCCTACACCTCCACCAGAAAAGATCCCATTCCCTGCTCCCTGTCTTCCTAGATGAAATATGTAGCCATAGTTTCTTTACACAGAAGAAAAAGGTCGTATAATCACTTTTTATAAAATGGCATTTGGAATTCCAAGGAATCCCTTGTGAATTGAAGATAAAAGCCCTAAAATTAAAAGAGAAGCATCTTGACATCCTTACTGTGTGCCAGGATCTTTCCAATTTCATCCTCACAGCACCCTCACACCAGAGAAATTAATCATCCACATGTTTTCACGGATGAACAAACTGAGGGATTAGGAACACAGAGAGATTAGGGAGCAGTCTAAAATTACACAGTGAGTACACAGCAGAGCCAGCACACAAATCCATGTTCTTTCATCTACACTGAGTAGGTTCACTTAAGTTCTTTGTGACTTATCTGTACATACAGTAGGGATAAAAATAGTACTATTTCACAGGGATGGTCTGAGATCCAAAACTTCAATGTGATAAAATATGGAAAATGCAATGTCTTACTCACCATAAGTAATCAACTAAGAGCTGCTGCTGCTGTCATCATCATCGTCGTCATCATCATCATCATCATCACTTCAAGCAATACAAGTAGATGTACCAGTAATTGCAGAAATATTATTTGGGCATGAAAAATATTACCCGGGAATGGCAGCAAGTAAACTGGTCAAGGGAGCAAACAAGAGTGGTAGTTAAAGTAGGTAGGAATTAGAAATCATACCAGAGGAGCAGAATCAAGGGTCAAGTCTGAAAGATCAAGGTAAGAACTAGGAAAGGGGTCAGGTCCATAAGCATATCCAAAATGGGCTGAAAACAGGGATGCAGAGTGGGTCAGGAAAAAATGGTTCCGCTCAGATTGTGAACAAAGCCAGGGTGCCAGGTAGCTACTTTCACTGCACATTAGCCCTGTGACTCAGGGGCTGGCTGGCCAGTTTCTAGACCTAGGTTTCAACCGGACAGAAATCATGCCTCCCTTACCCCATTTTGGGGCCATCATTGTGATCAAAAAACTAAATAAACACTAAAGGTGAAAAATACTTGTAAACCGTGAAGCACTCAAGAAGTAAGGATGCAGTAGTATCATTATTGTGGTGTTTCCTAACATACCTTTTGACAGATTTTGCCAATGCACCATTGCTCTAGTGAATTTTCTGCCTTTAGCTCCATGAAGCAGCATAGTGGATTCCAACCCAAATGCTCTAATATTAAAAAAAAAAAAAATCAACCCAGGCTTGCCTGTAGCACAGGCTATTGCTGAAACAAGCTTTAAGTTGGCTTTATTGATCCTTTCAACAGACTAAATAATCCATCTATCATAAACATAACAGATTTCAGAGCAACTTAGGAGTTCACAGTTCTGGGGGATGAAGGTTCCTTTCCTCTCATCAGCCCACAGGTCTGCTGGCAGAAAACCTCAAAGAACTCTGTAATGCAATCCTCATCTCCAATGTAGGGTGTCATTAATTTCAGATTTGGGCTCCTGGCCAGATGGCATTTGGTGGCTAAGAGAATGGCCTCATGAGCATGAGACAGGTTCCAAACTCTTGCTGGGTGGGCATGAGCAGCCAGCTTCCCTAAGTTTAACAGGAGTAAGTGGCTCTAGTATCCCATGGTGCCCTGTGACAGCTGTCGTAGTTATGCTCACACTAAATACTAATTTATCTCTGTATCCAGCTTAGGGCTTGCCACCTAGTAGGTCTCAGTAAATATTTTATGAACGAAATGTGAATACCGAGAAGGGAAATAAAGAAGGGAGGAAACTAGGCTGCAGTGAGAAGAGTATTAAACCCCAGCTCCTGCATCATCAGCGCACCCAGCAGGACATAGAATTCAACTCAGTGGTTCAAGTAATGACACTTGGCTTTGGGGTTTCTCTGGAGGATGTAAGAGCTAGAAAGTGCATCATTCCTGAACTTACAATAAGAATAGGTTAAACAAATGGCAAATTCATGAGTTTTTCTTAAACTTCTCTAAGGTCACAGGGCAACCTCCTCACCAAATCTGAGGGGAGAGACTCCTGAAGAGAAAACTGAGATGTGCGCACTGGCTTACCTGGGGTAAATGCAGCTGGTCAAAAGAGTTCAGGTAGGGTGCTTGGTGAATTGATGAAGGCTAAGTGTAAACTGGAAAGTGAGCTTGCAGCCCTTAGAGGCTGCGGAAAATGGGTGAGAGAGTCCACATCCTCCCCGTAAGTTCTCTCCAGAGCCTGACCAGGTAACTCTAAGAAAAGAGTAGAGAAAGATGTAAGTCTGCTGTGGCAGACTTGGTAAGGTCCACCTTCTGTTCCCAGACCCGACTCACCTTATTTCCCATATGGAACAAAAGCCTTAATCTGTGGAGAGAAGAACAACTACCACTGTCCTTCATAGGCTCAGGTAGAGACCCACTGCTGCTGAATAAAGGAAGGAAAAAGTTTTTAACTTCTGTCAGGAGGGGAGAGGGATATGCAGTGGGTCCAGAATTGCAGCCTGAAGAGGGGCAGGAACACGCACTGAAGAGGCTACACTCTTGAGACTCAGGGGCACATGGTTACATAAGACTGAGGCTTACTCAGGGGCTCCTGGGTGGCTTAGTCGGTTAAGCGTCCGACTTTCGCTTAGGTCATGATCTTGTGGTTCGTGGGTTCGAGCCCTGTGTCGGGCTCTGTGCTGACTGCCAGCTCAGAGCCTGGAGCCTATTTCAGACTCTGTGTCTCCCTCTCTCTCTGACCCTCCCCTGCTCATGCTGTCTCTCTCTCTCTCCCCCCTAGAAAGAAATAAAAATATTTTTTAAAAATATTTAAAAAAAAAAGACTGAGGCTTACTCAGAACAAGAGAGAACTCTCACGCTCACCCCCCCCCCCCCCAGTTTAGCTAAAAAGCTAAACACAATAATGGAAAGCAGAATAGTACTGTGAATGAGGTAAGAGAGGGATAAGGGCCTGGAAAGAGACCCTCAGGGGACCTAACGCTTAAGATGTATTTGACCCTGAGAAAAAAAAAGTCATCCAACAAACAAGGTTCGCTCCCTAAACACAAGGTATCACTAGAGGAACTTAAAGCCAATATTGTACTAAGGTTAGCCAGAGAAACATCAAACCTCAACCCAAATCCTAACTAAATTAACTCAAACCCCTTCACTAGAGTCCTAAGAGAAGGAAGCTCCTACCCATTTCCAGGCGTAAAACTTGTTACCTCATTTTCTAATGTGCTCCACAAGATGTCACACTTTCAATTGAATGTACAAAAAGGCTAGAGAAAGCAACACACTCCCAAGAGACAAAGGAATCAAAGGAACTACACTTAGATATGACACAGATGTTGAAGCTGTCTTTCAGGGAATTTAAAATAATAGTAATTCTGTTAAAAGATCTAATGGAAAAGGTGAGTACTATGAAAGATCAGATGGATATTTTCAGCAGAGAAATGGAAACGATAAGAAAAAATCAAATGGAAATCTAGAAATGAAAATAAGTTACAGAGATGAAAAATGCCTTTTTTTAAATTTTTTTTTGGGGTTTATTCATTTTGAGACAGAGAGAGACAGAGCACAAGTAGGGAAGGGGCAGAGAGAGAGGGAGACACAATCTGAAACAGGCTCCAGGCTCTGAGCTGTCAGCACAGAGCCTGACACAGAGCTCGAACCCACAAACCGTGTGATCATGACCTGAGCCGAAGTCAGACCCTCAAACGACTGAGCCACCCAGGCGCCCTGAAGAATGCCTTTGATGGGCTTATCAGTCGATAGACATAGCTGAAGAAAGAAAATGGGTCAATGAAAACTACCCAAACTGAAATACAAAGAGAAAAAAATAGTGGAAAAATAAAAAGATACAGAACCCAGGCATCCAAAAGCTAGGAGGCAATATCAGCTTGTCTAATGTGCATATAGAGATCTTCCTCGACTTACAATGGGATCACTTCCTGACAAACCTACCATAAGTTGAAAATATTCGAAGTCAATGCATTTAATACACCTAACCTTTCAAACATTATAGCTTAGCCTAGCCTACCTTAGATGTGCTCAGAACATTTCTAATAATCTACAATTGGGCAAAAGCATCTAATACAAAGTCTATTTTATAGTAAAGTGTTGAATATCTCATGTAATTTATTACATACTGTACTGAAAGTGAAAAACAGGATGGCTGTTGGGTGCAGAAGGGTTGTCAATGTATGGGTTTGTTTACCCTCATGATTCAGGTGGCTGACTGGGAGCTGTGGCTCACTGCTGCCCAGCATCACAAGAGAGTGTCATATCACTAGCCTGGGAGATCAAAATTCATAATTTGAAGTATAGTTTCTCCTGAGTTTATATCACTTTTGAACCATCATAAAGTCAAAATATGGGGGTGCCTGAGTGTCTTAGTCAGTTAAGAGTCTGTCTTCAGCACAGGTCATGATCTTATGGCTCATGAGTTCAAGCCCTCTGCTGGGCTCTGTGCTAACAGCTCGGAGCCTCGAGCCTGCTTTGGATTCTTTGTCTCCCTCTCTCTCTACCCCTCCCCAGCTCACACTCTGTCTCTCTCTCTCAAAAATAAAAATATTTTTTAATTTAATAAAAAACAAAGTAAAAAATCACAACTCAAACCATCATAAGTCAGGAACCACCTACAATTGAAATTTGAGGAGAAGAGAAAAAGAGCAAGGCAGAAGAAATATTTGGAGAAATAATGGTCAAGAATTATCCATAAGTAATTATAGATACCAAACCACAGGCCTCAGAAGCTCAGAAAACACCAAGCAAAGTTCACTCACACACACACACACACACACACACACACACACACACACACACACACACACATATCTTAGGCATATACTCAAAATACAAAAAAAAAGAAAAAAAGAAAATCTTAAAAGCAGATGGAGAGGGAGGTGTTTTATATAGAGGAACAAGGATAAGAATTACAGCAGACTTCTCATCAAAAACCATGCAAGTGAGAAGACAGAAATGCTGGGAGTGTGAGGGGGAGGCACCCAGGCACTAAAAACAGTGAACAACCATGATCAACCCTGAAGCTTAAGGCAAGGCAGAGCAAGAATAGGATATTGTTAGTGAAGCCCAGGGGGAGCTATATAATGTGAATAAGAAGCTCTTGCATAAAATTATAATCATGGACAGACGAAGCCGCTATCAGAACTATGGCTCTGAAGTAGATAAAGAATAAGGAAGACCCCTCTTAACATCCAGTCTCTTGCCAGTGCCTACCGTTGACTGAATCCAACCAGAAACCAGACAGAAAGCCAGAGGGTTGAGGTGGGCAGTGATGTAGTCAGCTCCTCTGGGCACAGAGGAAAGCAGAGAATGGATATGAGGGGGGAGAGGATAACCAGCACAGGTCTCGACTGGCTCTGTGACACTATATACCCAAGTGGCAGAGCCAGGATTCAATCACAGATCTCCCTGAATCCTTTCCAACAGATGCACTGCTTCAGGTAAAACATCAGTAAGAGATAAGACCTACCATGGGTAGGGCGTACCAGATGTTGGAAATCCTAAAGCCTGCAATGCATTGGTGGAGCTTAATTCCATAGGAAATCAGCAGCAAGTATAAGTTTTAATTGCAGAATCCCAAAAGTACCCTGGCTCTGGTACAGTTATGAAGAAGATAATGATGTAGCAATGCCATCTATTATAGTGACCTGAGGCCAAAGGGACTATTGGTGTGCATGGGCTGTTAATTCTAACTATTCACAAAGGATATGGCATCCAATTCCTCTCATTGACAATGGTGGCATTTGAAACAATCATCGATGAAACTCCTAAAAGTCCAATCTTTATTTTCCAACTAAAAAATCCAAGTCAGCAAAAGTTAGTATCAGAGAAGCAATTTGGCATTTTCCTCACCAGCTGCAACATAGTATGTGGTTTGAGATGTGAAATATTGAGTGTGAAGAAGAAAGCCTTGCAGTGTGTGTGAAGATACCCTTTAACGGTCCTCTTCTGAGAGCCAAGTTCACAGCAACTATATGAATTTTTTATGTGTTTTCTTTCCCCATTCTCCAAAGATGCTCTGGGAAAATGGAGTGAAGAAAAGTCAGTGGAAAAAAATAATGAAAAGCCAATCATCTGGCCATCTCCATCATACCCCCTGAACAGGGGATTGGCATCACTGCAAACTCAATTGCAGTGGTATCAAAGCAAAGCTCCTTGAAGAGAAAACCATCAGTCTTCTTGACCCACTTGAGATTTCCAAACGCAGTGTTTTCTATAACATAGTGAGGAACACAAAGATATTTCCCTGAAACAGCATCACTTAAGGGAAGCTTGATGAAAGAACAGACTTTAAGGTCACACAGACTTGACTTTGAATCTATATACCTCAAGTAGCTGTGTGGTCTTAGGCAAGTTACTTATTCTTCCTGAGCCTCAGCTTCACCAATTGTGAAATGACAACAACGATGCCCACCTCCAAGATGGTTATGAGCATAGTGCTCGGTACCTAAAAGGTAATCAATCTCTATGGATATCAGCAAACTCTCCCTTCCTCATATGGAAAGGGAGAGGTAGAAGGGGAGAAATTCTTGTTTTTCTCAATCCACGTCTTGAAAAGCCAATAATAATATTTACCCTTTATTACTCATCCATTCATTCATTCATTCATTTAAGAAATAAGTATTGAGTGCCTTTTATATTCTGCATGCTCTCCTAGGCATGAGACTACAAGGTCCCTGTCCTCGTAGAGCTTAGTAGGAAGAGACAGATAACTGATCAATAAACACATAAATAAGATAATACATAATGAAGACAATAAAATAAGATAATGTGACCAACATGGAAGGACCTATCTGTTTCAAAGGAAGGCCTCACTGAAGTGATACCATTTGAACTGAAATATGAGTAATGAAAGGGAGTAGCCACACCAGGATTGGAGGGAAGAGCATTCTCCGCAGAAGGAACAGTAAGTGTGAACACCCCGAGCCTGGCTTGAACTTGGCACGCTTGGAGAACAGAGGCAGATACAGTGGAACACAGGAAGGATGGAAAGTAGAGTTCAAAGTGACATCAGAAAGAGAAGCAGGGAAGAGCAGGTCCTTTGGTCAACATTCATTTACATTACTGAACCCCAACTATGTGTCAAGCACTCCTCTAAGTTCTGGGATGCGTCAGCAACCAAAGTCCCTTCTCTCATCAGGGAGTCTACATGGCGGGGAAGACTGTCTCCTGGGGTCCTGCATACCCTGTCGAAAAATGTGCATTTCATTTCAAGCATGTTACCTTGTTTGAACTTCACAGTATCTTCCTGAGACAGGTGTTACTGTCTTCATTTTATAGAGGAGAAAACAGAGGCTACCAAAGGCTGTGTTATAATCCTGCCTGAAATCATGTCATCTGTGACAGGGGGTTGATGGTTCACAGGAACTCAGAACTGGGTGCCCACCCTCTAGGTTTGTATTGCTGGCCAGCGTAGAGCCTGTATTCAGAGCCTAGAACGTCTGACTCTGAGGGTGTGTCCATATCAACATGTTCCTTCCTTTTGGTTAGAAAGAAAGAAATTGGCCAATTCTTTAAAGCCAGAACAGACAGCACTGAGCCATTGTCCCAAAGTCACCCAGTCACAGGACCAGGGTCTGAAACAGCCACTTGGAATCCAGAGAGTGGGGAAAACTGTCCCACCTTGTCGGGTGGCGCTGGCCATCTTTCTGTCAGCAGCTCGGTAACAGGAAAAGAAGGGTTCCAACAGAGGGGACGTGGGGCAAAGGTGTTTGAGGTTCCCCAGATAGGCAGCTCCAGTTCTTTCCTGCAGAGCCAGAAACAGCGGTGTGCTGATGGGCTAATCACAGGTATTGATCAGGCCGCAGGGAGATCCACTGGCATTTCCCAGGCTCTGGAAGGCACTGAAATGAATGAATAAGAGACAAGAAAATTCTATAAATTGGCTGTTCTATTTGATGTTCATTTAATTAAGACATTCAGTCCCTCTAATGGAAAATGTGAGGAGTCGAAATTACTGTTTTTCGGCCATCTCGTATAAAATGAAAACCAGATCTTGAAGGCATGAGACTTTTCATTGTATCTTCTTCAAGCTCAATTTAATTATGTATTACAGGCTACCTTCAATAATAATTACAATTGTCTGCCTTCATGCAAAAGCTCTTCCTGTCTTGGAGACCAGAGCTCTGGGGAGATGCCTGTGGAGATTGCTGAAGTATCATTTAGTGAGAGTAGCTGTTTCCGTCTTTGTGCATGTCAGCAGATGCTTGTCAGGTACCTACTGTGTGTCAGGCCTCTGTCAAGTCCTGTGGGAGACAATGTGTGTGTAAATGAATCATGGTCTCCCCTTTCCCACAGAGCAGCAAAGGGGCCTCATGTATCCAATTGTGCATTCATTTATTTGTTTAATCAACATGCCCAACCTCTCTGGCACCACAGTCCTGTCCTGATTCAAGCATCCTCAGGCCAAAGCAGGTGACAGCTCGTACGTGAGCTGTTACAGGACAGGGGACCCATTCTGTGATGCAGCTGTGTTAGTGTATCACTGGGAGAAGGGACCAGAGAGAAACCAGGGAAAGCTTTCTGTGGTGTCATTGGAGCAAGGCCATACTAAAGTAGTATTGTAGGGACATGTGACCCCCTATTTCATAATCTCCCTTTCAAGTCTTATTTGTAAGACTCAAAAACTCCTTAAAAAATTTTTTTTAACATTTATTCATTTTTGAGACACAAGGAGACAGAGCATGAGCAGGGGAGGGGCAGAGAGCGAGGGAGACACAGAATCCGAAACAGGCTTCAGGCTCCCAAGCTGTCAGCACAGAGCCTGACACGGGACTCAAACTCACAAACCATGAGATCGTAACCTGAGCCAAAGCCAGATGCTTAACCAATTAAGCCACCAAGCTGCCCCAAATGCCAGTAAATTTAAAGGGCCCCCTCCCCCAAGATAGCCATGTTCATGACATCTCTGTACATGGCAGTATTTGGGTTGTCACAGCACTTTTCTGATTATAAGAATAATACACATTCATTATTTTAAGATCTTTGAGATATAAAATACCACCAGTAATTCTACCTCCCAGAGATAAACACTCTAAACATTTGTGTATAATTCCTTCCTATTCAAATTTCCAGCAGCTGTAAAGAGTTGAAAGAATACCATCTCCCCTAGGTCCATGTACCTGTGACCCTCCAGTCAGGGTTTTAAGCCACATGGTCACCCTTCCCAAAGCCAGACTGACATTTTCTTACAAGACTCTGACTCCATACAGAGGAAGGAAAATGAGAAGTCGTGAGAAGAAACAGTTTTCCAAAGCCCTGAAGGTGCCTATAGGAGAGCCCGAAGGACTGATCCAGCCCACAAGCTTGCCCGGCTAAGCCCAAGCCTGAGGTGTGTGTTAGACATCTGTGCTGTTTGCCATCCTGGAAAGGGCTTACATCCTCCCTCCTTGGGCCTCAGCAACAGAGATCCTGTCTCCCCCAGAGTTGGTCTTGGATCAAGAACTCCTGTAACCAGCACCTCTGTCTGTGACAGACTGTCCCTGCCAGGGACTGTTGGCATTCAGCGTAAAGAGTGCCGTGGTCACTACCAGGCACAGGACAAAAGTTGGCAGAAGACAGAATCCATGCAGCACCTATATCTGACCTTGGGCAAAAAATTGCTCAGCAAATGCCTGTCTAGTCTCACCTCCCAATTCTCACCTAAAGCAGTAGAAGCTGCAGCACCCCGGGGGGGAGGGGGGGTACCCCCAGCAGGAAGCCAGGTGCAGCTGGAGGATCATGGGAAGAGCCAGGATGGAGCTGAACTCTGGAGCCTGTCATTTCATCAACATTAAAGCCCTTGGGGCCCAGGCCCGCTTCATCACAATAGTGAGAACAAGGCGGGGGGTGAGTCCACTAGGGAGACACACAACTGAACCTATGTGTGAGCTTCAACATGACTAGAAGTCAGAAACACTGACATCTGGATGAAGAACATTTTTCCCATTTGCACACAGGTGCAAAAAGGCTATTATCCTAGCTTTTTACACTTCAGCTTTTCCCGCAATTAAAAATGATAACTGAAGTGTCAACAGACTACCCCCTGCCGTCTCCCGACCACTTTGTTGCAAGTAGAACATCCCAGCAGACGTTTGCAAATGGACGCTACAGAAACGCTTGTTGAAGGCCGAGAAGCAAGTGGGACCCTGGAAGCAGATAGATCTGAGTTTGAATTTTGACTCCACCATACTAATTAGCTGTGTGACCCTGAGCAAGTGACGCCACTTTTCTGAACCTCCTCCAAAAGGAGATCGTTTATACCTTTTAGACTAGTTGCAAGGATTAAGTGAAAGGATGTATGAAAAGCATTATGCCTTATACATTGTAGGTGTTCGGTAACGGTAGGCACTTCTTTTATTATTATCAGAGATGGAAAAGGGAATTAAGATTCAATTGTGATGCCTCAGAAAGACCCCAGCAGAGCAAAGCTGTGAGTGCTGACAACTGCCTATATGTGCATAGCCATTTGGTGCTGGATGTGAAAGCTAGATGGGAAGAGGTTGCAAGAGTTCACCTGTTTAGCCTCCTTATATGGGAGCAGAGTCCTGGTTTGAATCCAGAACCCCCTTTCTCCAGGGCCTGTAGCTTTGTAGGAAGCCCCATCTCTTGTGTTGCTCAGGAAAAGACTGTATAACCAGTTCTCCAGATTTTGAGAGGGTATTCAAGGGTCAAGTTTGACCCCATCACCTCTGGATGTGTCCTGGCTCTAAGACTCTGGGGTCAGCAGCCTCAGATGGCTGCCATCTTGTCACCCTGCATGGATGGGTGTGTTTGTAGCTACAGGCTTCCTTGCCATAATCCTGGGAGGCAGCCATGGCAGGAGCTATCATCTCCACTTTATGGAACTGGCAGAGGAAGACTCAGAGAGGTAAGTCATCTGCCTGCAGTCAGGTGTCAGCCGGTGAGTCCCTTCCTGGAAACTATGTGCAAGGGGATGTAGGAGACACGGCCATGTATCTAACCAGAGAAAAAAGCAGAATGTGCAAAACTGTGGCACAAGGTGGAACACACCAGGTTCCAGCGATAGCACTGTTGTATTTCTGTGACTCAGAGCCACCCTTGATTTTCAGGTACGACAGCTTTGGCCGCCTGACAAATGTGACCTTCCCCACTGGCCAGGTGAGCAGTTTCCGAAGTGATACAGACAGCTCAGTGCATGTCCAGGTAGAGACCTCCAGCAAGGACGATGTCACCATAACCACCAACCTGTCTGCTTCCGGTGCCTTCTATACACTGCTGCAAGGTAAGCCCGGTGGGGCACTTGGGGACTCTGAGGCAGGGGGGTGAAGAGACCCCTTTGGAAAAGGATGGTACCAGAAACAAGCTGCTACTAGAGCTACCCAGCCCTGGTACCAGAGCATTCCAACTGGTTTCTCTCTGTGTTGCCATCGAATGTGCAAAACGCACCATCCTGAGTCTGTATATTCTCTCCTAGAAGCTTCAGAGTATAGTCCCTTGTCTCATTCCATTATCAGGAGAGCAAAGGATAAACAGTCCACTAGCTGCTAATCCAGGAGACCTCACTCTCTGCCATTCTAATGGCTCCCAGATTAAAGACTTACTCTCACACTGGTGTGGGTGAGGACAAAGGACAATAATGATTACGCTTCATTGTGAAAGGGACCTAGGTATAGAAAGGTCTTTCCTGAAGCTCAGGTGAGAGCAGGCTGTGCCTTCTCTAGGATTCCACAGAGAAGAGACCCTTCTTCTCCGCATCCATCAAGTGATCCCTGGTATGAGTTGATCTTTGAGCTGTAGGGAAATCACAGTGATGAAACCTGGCTGCGAATTGTCTACCCAGGTGTCCTCATGGGAGGTGGGGACCCAGAGTGGCAATTGCAGCTTCGTTGGATCTAGTAAGCATGAAACAAGAAGCAGCAGCAGCTATCACTATGGAGAGCCTTGCCTGATTTTTTCCACCACCCTCCTGATGGCTTTTTGTACTCCCAAAAGCTTCGACACAAGTAATAAAAAGAGCCTTGAGCTGGGAGTCAGATGCCCAAATTCTAGTCCCGACTCTGCCACCACATCATGGGGCCCCTCGATTTTCTCCTCGAGGAAACAAAAGCAAGTTGAAGCCATGATGAATGTAAGGAGCAGAAAGAAGTTCTGGGGTAGGCAGGCTGGGGTCTGTGTGCCTACGGGGTCAGTTGCTACGTGTATGAATTGGGTGGAGTCATTCTTCTCTGAGCCTCAGTCTCTGGGGCTGGGAAATGGGGCCGAATTACAATACCTGCCTCATAAGCGTTGCTCAAACAGTCTCTTTGCACAGTGTGCACAGAGTGAGCAACATGGGCAAGGCCCATAGTACGACTCAGTAAGTACTTGTTGGATTAATTAACTAAGTATCTAATAACTGACACTTGGATTTACCATAAGAAAATAACTATATTTTCACAACCTCTTTTACTCCCAGTGTAATCCAGTGCCTTTAAAGAAGCTCAAAGAACAATAGCGGTTCTCAGGTCAGAAGAAAGAGGAGCGATACCTTGCAGTTCCTTCCCCACCAGCAGTGGGTTGGGACACACTCAAGGTGTTTATGCTCTGAAGGTACCAATTCCGAGCTGGCCAGGCTGGCTTGCTATATTTTTCTCAAAAGTTAATGTCGCCTTTCTTATCCTTAGGCAACGTTTGGTTGTTTTTTTTGTTTTTTTTGTTTTTTCATTCAAAAGTGCCACATTTCCTCACTTTTAAAATGTACCATCAATTCAATAGCAACTTTTCAGCTTAGGGAGGCAGTGAGACACACGGCTCAAAATCCATGCAAGGACTTAAGTCCCATTCCGATTTCAGAAACACTGAAGTGGGAAAAGGAAACATTCGTCAGGGAATCCAGGAAATGCATTGCCTGTTTTTCCTCTTTGGTGCCTCTGCCAGGCGCTCTCTCCTTCCCTCACACCAGGCTTACATGCTCCGTTTTGCAGCCACCTCTGTAGAGTCTTTGTAAAAAGCGCTTTCAGCTTCATCTTACATCTGAACTACGGGAAGAAATAAGGAGGAACTGCTAATGAGGAGCAGGCTTGGGAAGTCACAGCTCACATTAAACGGGGCTCGTTGGAGATGGGCCTCTACAAACACCATTCCATCCAAAGTCACCATTAAGAGACATATGTGCATTCAGCAAGAAGTGGCTTTAAGAGATAAATGACACAGGCCTTTTCACTGTTCAAAGGAAGGAAAATACAGATTGCCAGTGAATAATGCATAGCAAGTTTAAGGCAGATCTTAGGATTCTACGCATGTGAGAAAGAAAAGGAGAAGGATGGAGGGGGAGGGAGGGACCAGAGAAGGGCTGATCTGATGCCATTCTATCAGGGAGGACTCAGCGAGGGTTTCCTACAAAACTACATCCATTTTCGTTTTTGATTCTGTATCTAGTTCAATCCAGCAAGTGTTTACTGAGCACATTCTCTAATGACAAGGATAGCTAGCGTTTTGGAACACCTATAAAGTAGATGGCTAGTGTTTTACATTCATGGTCCTATTTCCTCCTCGCAACAACCCTGTGAGGTGTTACTGACATCTCCATTTTCCAAATGAAGACAGTTTAAGTCACTGAGAGGTTAAGCCGCTTGTCCAAAGACACATACCTGGTAGGGTATTTGGACTCAGACAAATAGGCCCCAGAACCCATTCTCTTAAGCACTGATCTAAAGGCACTGGGGAGCTATTGAAGACCCGTGATCAGTACTAGAAGAGTTCTCTATGACAGATACGTGAAACGGGGTGGTGGAGACTGACAAGAGATCTGTGTGACAGAGACTAGTGAGATGCCAGGCACATAAAACTGGTAATAGCTGACTTTTACACTATATGCCAGGTACCATCCTCAGCTCTTCGTATTCATTATCCCGCCTAATCCTACGAGGTAAGAGTACAGTTATCATCCTCAAGGTACAGATGAAGAACCAGAAGCTTGGGAGATTAAGGAATTTGCCCAAGGTCTTGGCGGAGCTGGGACTTGAACCTGGTAGCGTGGCTTCGAAGGCCACACATGCTCTTAGTCTCTGTGCAGCAGGACAGAGTGTAAACCCTGCACCCCTCAGCTGCAGGACCACTAATGAGGCCTCCAAAGAGGCTAAGGGAAGGGGAGGCGTTTGTTCTGACCAAGGAACTGTGGAAGCTTCTGGGAAGAGATGACAGCTAAGCAGAGCTTTGAAGGGAGGACCTGGGCTAGCGTTTATTGAAGAGGGGCAGGTGCAGATAGAAGCAGCAGCAGAGGAAGGGCAAGAGGGGAAGGCTGCAGGACTGTGTTTCCAATGCTAGAAAAGAATTGTGTGCATTTTACAGCTGAAATTCACTCTTCTCCAGAAGTTTCTTTGAGCTAAAGATCCTAACTAAAATATTTTAATCAGGTCTAAAATTTCAAAATCAGACATATTTTTAAACCATTGGCTGGTCTTTGCACATATATATGTACATATATGAAAATGGCTTAAGACGTATATATATTTGGAATTTTGCCAGCGATTTAAGTATCAGAGTTATTTTCACCTTGATGTAAAGAATAGTTACCCTGATGTGTATCAAGGCATTTAAAGATATTCAGTCCTTTCTTCTAGTAATCCCAACAACCCAAAACGAAAACACTGATTTATCCAAAAATATATTTTTAATAGAGATATAATTCACATATTGTAAAATTCACCCTTTTAAAGTGTACAATTCAAGGGGGTTTAGTATATTTACCAATTACTATTTATCACTACCCAAAAGAAAGCTCATACCCATAAGTGCTCACTCCCCATTCTGCCTTTCCCTCACTACTCTACTTTCCATCTCTATCAATTGGCCTGTTCTGGACATTTCATATAAATGAAGTCGTTGATACATTATGTGGTCTTTTGTGTCTGACTTCTTTCACTTAGCATAATATTTAAAATGAGTTTGTTTGCAGTGTTATTTTGTAATTACGAATAACTGGAAAGAATATCTACTTGAGCATTGGTTAGATAAATTATAGTATTTCCATACAATGGAATACCATACAGTCACTAAGAGAAATAGTTAGGAGAGGCACATGGGTGGCTCAGTTGGTTGAGCATACAGCTTCAGCTCAGGTCATGATCTCATGGTTCGTGAGTTCAAGCCCCACGTCGGGCTCTGTGCTGACCACTTATAGCCTGGAGCCTGCTTCAGATTCTGTGTCTCCCTTTCTCTCTGCCCCTCCCCCGTGCTTGCTCTCTTTCTTTCTCTTTTTTTCTCTCTCTCTCTCAAAAATAACAAACATTAAAATTTCTTTTTAAAAAAGAGAGTAACGCTTAGGAAAAATATTCAAGGATGTAATACAATGATCAGTGGAACACTATAAACAATTTAAACTATAAATGTTTTTTCTTTTTTATATTTAAATGTTTAATGTTTAAATGTTTAAATTCTTTTTTGATGTTTATTTCAGAGAGAGGGACAGACAGACAGAGCATGAGTGGGGAAGGGGCAGAGAGAGAGAGGGAGACACAGAATCCGAAGCAGTCTCTGAGCTGTCAGCACAGACCCTGATGCGGGGCTTGAACTCAAACCGTAAGATCATGACCTGAGCTGAAGTCAGACGCTTAACCAACTGAGCCACCCAGGAGCCCCAGAAATATTCTAAAGTCGAGGAATATACAAAAGATTTACAATGATTTTTCTTTTGGTATTGCAATCATGGACAATCTCCCTGTAGTGTCCTAGTTTTCTTCAGTGATAATGTTTCATTTGCATAATCAGAAAAATAAACCCATTTAGAAGCCACACCACCGCCTCTGCTGTGCACACACCTCCCTCCATCCTCAACCCTTCCGAGCCGCTATGGTCCCTCTCCTCTGCTCTCCCTCAGACCAGGTCCGGAACAGCTACTACATCGGGGCGGACGGCTCCCTGCGGCTGCTGCTGGCCAACGGCATGGAGGTGGCGCTGCAGACGGAGCCCCACCTGCTGGCCGGCACCGTCAACCCCACCGTGGGCAAGCGGAACGTCACACTGCCCATCGACAATGGCCTCAACCTGGTGGAGTGGCGGCAGCGCAAGGAGCAGGCGCGGGGCCAGGTCACCGTGTTCGGGCGCCGGCTGCGGGTGAGCCAGGCCAGCTCCAGCAGAGCTCCGGCCCGGGGAGGGGGGGGGCGGGGGGGCCAGCCGGGGGCCTGGGGCCCTGGTGGGATCGAATACCGACCCATCCGAAGAGCTGGATTCCGCTCCTGAAACTGGCCCTGGGGGAGAAAGTGTGCCCGGGCCCTCTGCTAAAGGAGGGAAGTAAAATAGGCAAACCCCGCTGAATACGAAATTTCGACCATCTTTTCTGTTGTGGCAACGCCACAGGCTCTGGTGTTGGACCTGAGTTGGGTTTCCAGCTTCTGTAATGCTGGGACTGAATTTCGGCGCATCCGTGATGCCATTTCATTCACCCAGAGCCTCTGCCCCATCCTCCAAAACAATGGAAAGGACAAAATCAATTTTACAAGTTGCCACAAGAATTGGAAATAATATATAAAGTGCCCCATCCAGAGCCTCGCACGCAGAACGTGGTCAGTAATCACCTCTCCTGCTCTCGTTCCTGCTATTCCTCCTACGACTGTATTAATATCTACCAGAATTAAGCTTAGCTCTTTGGAAGCTAAGCCGCAGTCCCCTTACTAAATGAGCAAAACGACCCCCCACCCCAGCTGTCCCTGGTGCCGGTGGGTCGGCATCTGTGGTCTGGCGTTTCGGAGTGCTTTTCAGTATGTGGATTCCCCGAACCAGCCCCTTCCCTGCCTCACTTCCCATGTTTGTTACTCCTGGCCCACCCATTGCCCCGCTTCTTTCCCTCCAGCTTTAGAAAGGAAGGTGACCGGGAGAGTGAAAGGGAAGAAACTAGCCCTGGCTCTGAGCACAGCTCCGTGCACACCCCTGGTGCTCTATAGGCTCTTGCCGGGCTGAAGGAATGCAGAGACCTGAGCAAGACGCTCCTGAGTGCTAAAAGCTATGGCAGTGTCTTCCTGCCACGCAGCCAGGGCTGTCTTGACGTAGCCGATAGCACACAACCCAGAAAACCAGCCTTCCTGTGCCTCCTCAACAACCTAGAACTCTAGCAGCAATCCAGTGTGGGAAAGAGCCTTCCACTAGTTCCCTGAGGAAGGCCTTAGGTGTCTTTGTTCTCTGTGGCCCGCCACCATCTGCAGCCTCACCAGACCCCCTGACTGAGTTCTCCCGGAGCCCCCACGTCCGCGGCAGTGTGCTAAATGGAAAGTTTGACCCTGGTTTGATTCCTGCCTGGTGTGTAGCCCTGAGCAACACCTCTGAGTCTCAGGCTCCTCTGCAGAAACAAGATAATATATTCTAAGTACCTAGCCCAGTGCTGGTAGACCCCAGGTGCTCAATAAATGGCAGCGATTAGTGCTATTGGGATTTCCTCTCTGTGGTATGAACTGGAGCAAAAGTTTCCCAGGCTTTAATTGGTCCCTCTCCCCACCTGAGATTAATGGTGCTCCAGTCAGGTGGCCACATCTCTGTGTCCTCCCAAAATAAATGGCCACCCACAGTGGCAGCATGTGGAATTAGAATGTTATCCGGGTGCACCTGCCCATAATGGAGCTCATTTTTTATACAACTGGGAACTTTTTTAATAAAGAAAGATGTAAAATAATCTCATTGCTGCCAGTGCCAAGCACAGGAAGCATTAGGCAGTTCCCCAGTGAGCTGCTTAATTCAATTTTATTAATTTTGCCACAGAGGTATAGCTCGCCTTTCCCGGGGGTCCTCCAGAGGTTGCGGGGGGCAGCTGGCTGGGTGGCAGCTCCTTAGGAGAGTCGCAGGGGACCCTGCAAACGATGCCTTAAAATGGCTTCCATCATTGTTGATGGTGCAGACCCTGAATCTTCTTTGCGCTCCTGGCAAAGAACACAGCTCCAGTCTCCAGCACCTCCGATTTTTCACAGGAATTGTCTGCCACACTGCTTTTGCTCTGCAATTGTATTTGATTACTCCTGGAAAGGCAACCTTATTATAACCAGGCCATTCACAGCTAAAGTTGTCCCAGCATCATCATTATAAATCCTTATTTTCAAGGTTTGAGAATTTGTTTGGAGAAAAAGGGAGACACACATGTCTCTACTTTCTCTGAGAACAAGATCATGTGCCGCCATTTAACGGAAATACCTGCATTCATTAACTCAGTATCTTCTGCATGCCCAGAACTCCATGTGGTAATTTACTTAGGCTTCTTCAGACCTCACAGTAGCCCTGTTGGTTCACAGAGGAAGAAATCGAGACTCAGAGAGGGAATGGCACTTGCCCAAGATCACACAGAAAAGTTGGTCATGGAATTGACGCTGGAATCCTGGCCTTTATTCCTAGACCTGAGCCCTTTTTACTACCCGGGGTCCCTAGAGGGCTTTTCATTACCTCAGTCCACATGTGACAGGTTTTGTATCACGTGACCTACATTGTCTACTTTTCTCTTGTGTTTTCCATACTACTTGTCACACTTAACCAGTGACCAATGGGAGAGTCAGAAAATGTGCCCAAATGCCCCGTAAGGCCATGTGCCAACTAGAAGGGACACAGCATTTTAGCTTCCGAGTACCTGGTAGTGTTTCAGAGGCAATTGATGCCTAAGGGGTGGATCCAAATACAGAAGTAGGCCTCCAAGTATATTCTTTTTTTTTTTTTAAATATTTTTATTTATTTCTAGGAGAGAGAGAGAGACAGCATGAGCAGGGGAGGGTCAGAGAGAGAGGGAGATACAGACTCCGAAATAGGCTCTAGGCTCCGAGCTGGCAGTCAGCACAGAGCCCGACGCGGGGCTCAAACCCACGAACCGCGAGATCATGACCTAAGTGAAAGTCGAACGCTTAACCGACTAAGCCACCCAGGCGCCCCCCCAAGTATATTCTTTATTAAACTGTGAGAAACCCTAACTTACCTCTACCCTTGCAGGAGCCCTGTATTCCTGGCTCTGGAAGGAAATTGAATTGTGTGCTGACCCAAGCTGCTAGTATAGCTCACCTTTCCCAGGGGTCCTAGCAAGGGGATCTAGGCCCACTTGGCCTCTCCCTTTCTATGAGAGAGTCAAGAAGGAGCTGCTTTTTTGTCCTCATTAGTAGTATGATGTTAGGATATCACACAGATCGTCTTCAGGACCAGCTAGTAATTTGCTCAGTACCTGCACTGTCTGTATTCTCACAACAGCCCTATGTAATTGGCATTCTCATTATACAGATGAAGAAGCTTCACAGAACTGGCAGGTGGCAGAGCCAGGACCCAAACCCTGTCTGTTGACACCCGTGACCTGTGCTGCCTTCTCTACTCGGGACCTTCTCACACTGAAGTTTTCAATGTCCAGATTAACTCTGTCTTTCCTCCTACTCCAGGTTCACAACCGGAACCTCCTGTCCCTGGACTTTGACCGCGTGACCCGCACAGAGAAGATCTATGATGACCACCGCAAGTTCACCCTCCGGATCCTGTACGACCAGGCAGGGCGGCCCAGCCTCTGGTCACCCAGCAGCAGGCTGAATGGTGTCAATGTGACATACTCCCCGGGGGGCCATATCGCCGGCGTCCAGAGAGGCATCATGTCCGAGAGGATGGAATACGACCAGGCAGGTCGCATCACATCCAGGATCTTCGCTGATGGGAAGACATGGAGCTACACATACTTAGAGAAGGCAGGTGTCCGTCTCCCCCATCACTGGCCTTGCCATTTAGAAGGCCACTGTGTCATGGCTCAACCCATGGCCAGGCCCAGCCTGCTGCCCTCAGTGGGATAGATTGGACCCACATGGTCTCCTAAAGAAAATGTTCAGAAAAATCTGTAGTAGAGGGCTGAGGAGCCCGAGAGGCATCTGGGTGGATCGTGCTGATGGCATGGGAGGGGGTCCTGGGGCAGGAGAATGTAAAGCCCCACATGAGAGACTGGAGCTGGGGTCAAGCCCAACACTGACTGGTCCTACAGAGCAGGACTGAGGGTCTGGACCCAGGCAGGGGTCTGCTTCCAGGTCTGGGGCACACAGTGTGACCTCATCACAGAGAATAGGGCAGAAGCCTAGGGATCAGTACTTAGGCAGGAAGTGATTAATCCTGAGCTGACAATGGTGGGCATGACCTTCATAAATCCCTTCTGCTTCAGGTCAGGATTTATTTCATCCCAGGAGCTTGGAATCAAAAAAGCCCTGAAAGTAAAAGTTGGTCCCCAGTTGGAGAAAATGGTAGCTTTGCTGCCTAGATGTCTCTAGGTCTGTTATCTGCTGACTTATTCCTGGAAACGAGCCTGCATTTCATGCTCTGGTTCTGGTACCCACATCTTTACTTTGTTTCTTGCTTGGGGTCACCTGTCCAGGGCCCAGGCTGTGCTTGCCCTGTGCTCAGTCTTCCCCACCCTATGCTGGGCGAGCATCTCCAGGCGCGGTGTTCTGTTCCTGGACACCTTGGGGGTTGTTCAACATAGTGGAGAACCCAACCCAAGGGGGAAAGAACTTTCCTGAGGCCGCACAATAAGCCCATTGTTAGGAATCAGGTTTCCCTGTGGCCATCATAGCCCGCCCCAGCTCAGGGTGGGCGCATGACCTGTTCCTGCATAGAGCCTTAAATGCTCTCCTCAGATGCAGTCTGGATCCTGTGGGGCCACAGGGAGCCAAGAGAAGTTGTTCTGCAGGCAATAGACACTGTCAGGCTGTTTTAGGAAAGTCATTCCTGCTTGACTAGGAATATGGATTTGAGAAGGAATCTAAAGCAAGGAAGCCAGGAGAGACCCTGTTGCAAATACTTGTAGCCAGTGCTCCCAACCTTTCTCACATAACCATCACCCACCAAAGTCATCATTTTTGTACCACACAAAGGGACAAACAGACAAGGCTGCTCACCATAGGAAGACAGATGGCCTGGATGCCAGGGCCAAGGGCTAAGAGAAATCCTTATCTTAGCCCATCTGTACCCCATGGCAGTATCCTATGGCACATTGCTTAGAAGGCTGTGGTTGGAGCCTAACTTAGGAGAACCACCAGTTTCCTGGCTTCCCATTCCTCTCCTTAAGTCTTCAGGAGTCTTCAGGGCACAGACTTCCCCTGGGTGCACTCCCCTGCTCTTATGTCTTTGTTCCATTCCCTCCAGTCCATGGTGCTGCTCCTCCATAGCCAGAGGCAGTACATCTTTGAGTTCGACAAGAACGACCGCCTCTCTTCCGTGACAATGCCCAATGTGGCCCGGCAGACACTAGAGACCATTCGCTCAGTGGGCTACTACAGGAACATCTACCAGCCCCCTGAGGGCAATGCCTCAGTCATCCAGGACTTCACTGAGGACGGGCATCTCCTCCACACCTTCTACCTGGGCACCGGCCGCAGGGTCATTTACAAGTATGGCAAGCTGTCAAAACTAGCCGAGATGCTGTATGACACCACCAGGGTGAGCTTCACCTATGACGAGACGGCAGGCATGCTGAAGACCATCAACCTACAGAATGAGGGCTTCACCTGCACCATCCGCTACCGTCAAATTGGGCCTCTGATCGACCGCCAGATCTTCCGCTTCACCGAGGAAGGCATGGTCAATGCTCGTTTTGACTACAACTATGACAACAGTTTCCGGGTGACTAGCATGCAGGCCGTGATCAATGAGACCCCGCTGCCCATTGATCTCTATCGCTATGACGATGTGTCAGGCAAGACAGAGCAGTTTGGGAAGTTTGGTGTCATCTACTATGACATTAACCAGATCATCACTACGGCGGTCATGACCCACACCAAACACTTTGATGCGTATGGCCGGATGAAGGAAGTGCAATATGAGATTTTCCGCTCACTCATGTACTGGATGACCGTCCAGTATGATAACATGGGGCGAGTTGTGAAGAAGGAGCTGAAGGTGGGGCCCTATGCCAATACCACTCGCTACTCCTATGAGTACGATGCTGATGGCCAGCTACAGACGGTCTCCATCAATGACAAGCCGCTCTGGCGCTACAGCTATGACCTCAATGGGAACCTGCACTTACTGAGCCCTGGGAACAGTGCACGGCTCACCCCGCTAAGGTACGACCTCCGTGACCGCATCACTAGGCTGGGTGATGTGCAGTACAAGATGGATGAGGATGGCTTCCTGAGGCAGCGGGGCGGGGACGTCTTTGAGTACAACTCAGCTGGCCTGCTCATCAAGGCCTACAACCGAGCAGGTGGCTGGAGCGTCAGGTACCGCTACGACGGCCTAGGTCGGCGGGTGTCCAGCAAGAGTAGCCACAGCCACCACCTGCAGTTCTTCTATGCAGACCTGACCAACCCCACCAAGGTCACCCACCTTTATAACCACTCCAGCTCCGAGATCACATCCCTCTACTATGATCTGCAAGGGCACCTCTTTGCCATGGAGCTGAGCAGCGGTGATGAATTCTACATAGCTTGTGACAACATTGGGACCCCTCTTGCCGTCTTCAGTGGAACAGGTTTGATGATCAAGCAGATTCTGTACACGGCCTACGGAGAGATTTACATGGACACCAACCCCAACTTCCAGATCATCATCGGCTACCATGGTGGCCTCTATGATCCACTCACCAAGCTCATCCACATGGGCCGGCGGGATTACGATGTTCTGGCTGGTCGCTGGACGAGCCCAGACCACGAGTTGTGGAAGCACCTTACTAGCAGCAACATCATGCCTTTCAATCTCTACATGTTTAAAAACAACAACCCCATCAGCAACTCTCAGGACATCAAGTGCTTCATGACAGGTGAGGATTGGGGCTCATTCAGAGGACAAGACCCATGGTTGCTCTGGTCATCTGACCAGCTAGTCTTCCTTGAGAAGCTGATAGTCGGGTCACGGGAAACACAGGCTTTCCCTTAGCACAGCATTTTCCAAAGTGTATTTTAAGAAACACTAGTTGAGAGAAGTGCCCTGGAAAAACTGGTACTGGCATCAAACTGATTTGACAGGGTAACTACCATTCTTAAATTTTCATAATACATTGCAGCTTATGAAAGGCTCTGAGAAGTCCTCTTGTAAAGAGAACTGTTTAACACAGTTACCCACCATTTCTCGAACATCTGACCATGAAAGCCTTCTACCTACCATTTCTCAAACATTTGAGCATGAAACCCCTTTTTTTCACCATGAAATCCTCGTGTTTCACTGGATGCATCCTTGAGAATGCACTTTGGAAGTTTCTGACCCAGAGATCAGGCTGGCTATGTGTCCCCAATAAGGTGGGTGAAGGTAGAGCTAAAGAAAACAGAATCAGTTTTCTTATTCAGGATGATGTAATGGAAATTTCAGAATTTGGGCACAACTGGTAAAGGATCCACCATTTGTAAGTTATGGACAGTCACAGAAATTACTTAACTTCCCTGAATTCCAGTTTCCTGACCTGAAAATTAAAGTTAGAGGGGGGGTGCCTGGGTGGCTCACTCAGTCAGTTAAGTGTCAAATTCTTGATCTCAATTCAGGTCTTGATCTCAGGGTTCTGAGTTCAAGCCCTGCCCTGGTCTCCACTCTGGGCATGAAACCTACATAAGTAAGTAAGTAAGTAAGTAAATAAGTAAGTAAATAAATAAATAAACGTTAGAATATCTACTGACCCTGATAAGTTTGCATATTGTAAATCCTAAAGCAACCACTAGAAAAGAAAACAGAGACATAGCTGATTAGTCAGTAGTGGGAATAAAATGTAGACTAAAAAAATAATCCAAAGAGGGTAGTAAGAGGGGAGAAAGGGAGACAGATGGACAAGTAGGGAAAAAAAAAAACCTATCATGGGTCCCAGGGTGAAATGAGATACATTCTATAGCCTGCCTAGCACAGTGCCTACCTCATGTAAGTTTCCCTCACCTCCACCCTGACTTAAAAAGTGGGCTTTGTTTCCCACTACTATGAAACCAACCGGAATATAAATGGTCACACATGCCAGAAACGTCCAGCAGCCACAGTTCACCCAGCACAGCAGCCACTCCCAAGCGAGCCACAGAAGACCTCAGGGGTCAGGGCAGCTGTGGGGATTCAGGTCTAGGTAAAACCAGCGCTCTTTTTAAAAGAGAGTTTGGCGTGAGCAAACATTGGGCACGCCCCAACTTGCAAACCTTCTCTTTCTCCTGTGACACTGTTTTAAGGCAGTTTCATTTTCCTTCAACAAGTGCCTCCTGGGTGCAGCCACTGTTTTTAGCCCCCAGGGGGAAAGGTAATCTCTGCCTTCCAGGAATTTATACTGCAAGGGGGGAGACAGAAAGCTGTGAGGGGCCCAGGATGAAGGTTTGCACCGATGGCTGTTGACGCAGGATGCACAGCCAGCTGTGCCCAGGGAGTAGCCCATCCTTGAGGCCCACTTCAGAGTGGACGTTCCTCAGGTAATAGGGAGACAGGCAACCCATGCAGAGGGGACTGCATTTATGGAAGTGCAGAGAGGGCAACAGGTACAGCTCACATGAGTGCCCTGTAGGGACATGGCTTCCTGGCCCCCAAACCCGGTGACCGGGTCTGACCCCACCACTGCTGACACCCACTGGAAGATTCTTTCAGGGAAGAACTCCAGGTGGTCATTCAAGAGCAGGCGTCCCACGTGTGAGGAAGAAGAGTGGGCACGGTGGTGGGCGGGTGCGATGAAAGTAGACTCCAGGCCTGTGGTGAACAGGAATAGCCCAGCAAGGTCTCACTACACTCATCTTGCTGGCAATCCGAGAAAACTTAACAGATGTAGAGGACATTTCCAATAGGTCTGTCTGCATTAAGCACACCTCTGCCTCATCTTGCACTAAGTTTCTTTGAGGTATCTTGGCAGGTTACTATAGCTGGAAAAAAAAAAGAAAAAGAAAAACGGTGCAGAAAAACATTTTGCTACTACAAACCAAGATCCCACTGATTCTCACTAAACCTTTCAGCTTCCATGCCAGCTACGTCCAACTTCACTCACATCCAGCAACAACACCAATAAAAAGAGCATATACTCGGGGCGCCTGGGTGGCTCAGTCAGTTGAGCATCCAACTACAGCTCAGGTCGTGATATTGCGGTTTGTGAGTTTGAGTCCTGCATCAGGCTCTGTACTGACAGCTCAGAGCCTGGAGTCTGCTTCAGATTCTGTGTCTCCCTCTCTGTCTGCCTCTCCCCAGCTCATACTCTGTCTCTGTCTGCATCTCAGTGATAAATAAATGTTAAAAAAGTTTAAAAATAAAGAGCATTCACTCCAACTGGGTGGGCTTAGGTCACATGGCAACCCTTGAACCAAGCACTGTGGCTGGGAGGGAAAGTGTACTGACTGGCTTTGCCAGGGTCACATGTTCCATTGCTGAACCTTGAGGTGGAGTTAGCCTCCCTAAAACTCCACAGGGACCCCAAAAGGAAAGAGTGAGAAGGCAGAATGGGATGTTAGGAAGGCAACCAAAAAATGTCCACCATGGCTACGTCCCAAACACTATTCCACTAACCCTTGTCTGAAGCCTGTGAGATGGGGTCACTGACCCCATTCTCCGAGGAGAAAAGTGAAGGTCAGAGCCGTAAAGTAAGTGACCCACTGAGAGGCGGCAGGTCTGGGGGTAGAACTCTGCTCTGACTCCAGAATCCTCATTCTTGGAACGAAATTCACTCTGTAATGTGCCCACATAAAAAAGGATTATTATTCATCACTGTCCCAGGTGGCCATACCAACACCTGGGGCAGATGGATAAAGAGGGCTTTTTATTTATTTTTTTAATTATAATTTATTGTCAAGTTGGTTTCCATATAACACCTACTGCTGATCCCAGCAAGTGCCCTCCTCCATGCCCGTCACTCATTTTAAGAGGAGCTTTTTAATTTGAGGGAAATGTCCAGCTCTGGTGTCATAAAAAGGAAGAATAAAATTCCCAACTCTTCCTAGAAGTGCCGTAGGAAAAAAAGACAGTGAATAAATCAACTTTCAGCATTTTCCCTAAAGGCATGATGAGAAAGGCTCCTACCTTCCATCACTTATAATTAAGGCCCAGCCCTCTTTACAGCCCCCTACTTTTCTGGGAATCTGCAGTATTCCTGATAGAAGTTTTTCTTTCCAACTACAAATTCAGATGCAAGTTCTCAGCCTTGGGCAAAATGGCTTCGTAGGGGATTTCCCCCCTGTTCTGTTTGTTTTAATTTCCTAAAAAACCATCTGCCATGATGCATAGAATCAGAGATTCTCAAAAACTCAGTGAAGAAAGGGACTTTAGAGGATGCTAGCCCAAGTGCCTCATGCTCCAGATAAGGAAATGGAGGTCCAGGGATATGGGGCCCTAGGTTTGAAGAAGCACAGAAAACCTTCTATGAGCCAGAAACCAAGCTAGACACTTTAGACTGTAGGAAACCCAGTCATTCGTGTAACAAGCTTAGAACGGTAGCTCTTCTATGATGCCTGTGTAAAGTGGTCACACCATTAGTGTTCTTCTCCGTGACCTGGTGAAAACCACTTCTACCAGCAGTTTGTAGACAGGGAAACTAAACCTCAGAGAGGGTAAGGAAATGGTCCAAGTTCACACAGTCCGCAAGTTGGGGAGCCTGAATCTGAACCTGGGTTTCCTCTTGCCTCACCATGTTCTTTCCCTTCCACGACCTTTCTAGAGGTAGAACCTGGGTTTCTATATTGTCCTTCCTCCCTTCTTCCACCCCAGTGCCTCCAGGTTTCACACCCAAGAGAGAGGCTCCGGGGCATCCAAAAAACAAAAACATACAGAAAACAAGGGCAAACTTGTGGTTCTTGAATGGGAAGACAGCACAGGATGCAGCGGTGGCAGGGACATAGCTGTCAACCCCCAAAGGACATCCCCATCACTGGGATGGCCTCAGCGGCTGGTAGGGGAAGACAGTGCCACCAATGCCGGTGTCTCCCTGACCAGAGATGTGTCTCCTTTGGAGGAACCCAAAAGCAGGCCTTGATGCCCCTAGCCTGGAACTGCCAGCTTGAGGATCACCTCCGAACCCCACCCTCCCCAGACTTTGGATTCTGAGTCTCTGCTCAACAAATACTTTAGCATCTTCCACTTCCCCTTCTCAAGGAAGGCCGAGCCACGCTGGGACACAGGCTGGCTGTCAGTCTCCGTGGGCTCCCGGCCAACTCCTGTCTGCCATCCCAGGCTTTTCCTGTGCTAGCCACAGCTTCTCTCTCCGGCTCTCTTTCTGCCTGGCTGAACTGCTCTCTGCTTACCCGACCACTCCCTGCACTCCCCTCCCCTCTCCAGGCCTTGCCTTGCACAATGGTCTTTGCCTGAAATGCCCCCTTCATCTCTGCTGAAGCCTGACAAAATGTACACAGCTTCCAGTGTCTGCCTTAAAGGCCACCTTCTTCGTGAAGACTTGTCAGCCTGTCCAACTGAAAGACTCCTGCCCTCCTCTCATCTTTTCTCTGGTGCCAAAGTTTTGCATGCCTGTGTGTCCCCTTCGGGGTCCTGAGTGTGCAGAGTGAGCATCAGTATAACACAGTCCTGGGCACCTGAAAGGCTCTCAGCAACACTGGGCCGAGTGTTAGCACGTAATCCATCCTCTTTCTTTACCTTAGTCTTGGCTTCCTGATTCTGTCCTCAGTGAGCCAAAGGCTCATGGAAAAGTCCTGCCTGCCCCTATACCTAACATTCTATAATCAGTAACCCCCCTAGGAATGTTATAAAAATCAATGAAACCAATGCCTATGAGGCTAGATCCTCAAGCCCACTATTTTTTTTTTTTTAATATTTATTTATTTTGAGAGAGCATGCCTGTGAGTAGAGGAAGGGCAGAGAGAGAGAGAAACAGAGGATCCAAAGCGGGCTCTGAGAAGATAGCAGAGAACCTGATGCAGGGGCTCAAACTCATGAATGATGAGATCATGACCTGAGCCAAAGTCAGATGCTTAACCAACTGAGCCACCCAGGTGTTCCCTCAAGGCCAGTACTGCAGATTGGAAAATGAAGGTACAGGGAGGTTAAATGATTTCCTTAGCATCACTTCCCAGAGTAAATGAAAGGTAGGCTGGGAGGAGGGGGACCTCTGATGTTTGGTGGAGGCCACCTCACCACTTAGGAGAGGAGGGAGGGCTTGTTTTTAAATGAATTTTTTTTTTTTTTTTGAAAATCATTCATTTAAATCTTTCCTTTGGGCGGGGTTGTTCTCTGCAAGTATTTCCTTCTAATGCTGGGTGTAGGTGTGCAGGGCGGAGCGGCTTCATCCGCCCATCTCTGTCCCAGGCTGTGAAGCCAAAGGCCCCAGGGGTTAAGTGACAGAAAGGGGAATCTGGAAACAGGTTCTACTGAAGTCACAGCTCTCTTAGGTACATATCCAGGAGGGGACACTGGGTCCAGAGAGTACGTGAGGCTTTAATAACCATGAAACAGTTTTCTAAAGTGTTTGTAGCAGCTAATGCCCCACCTGCGACGCTCCACACCCTCACTCCCCACGGGTGCCTCACTCTAGGCCACTTTATGAAAAGTCATGAAGTGGCCATATGTCCCCTCTGAGATCCACTCACTCCACGAGGACATTTCTGCCTCTCTCCTACCCAGATGTCAACAGCTGGCTCCTCACCTTTGGATTCCAGCTGCACAATGTGATTCCTGGCTACCCCAAGCCAGACATGGACGCCATGGAGCCATCCTACGAGCTGGTCCACACACAGATGAAGACTCAGGAATGGGACAACAGCAAGGTAATCTGCGCCCGCCCGGCCGCCCACCCTCAGGCGAGGCAGATGTTACAGGAGCGGCTCCCACAGAGCTTTGCAGGAAAGTGTGGGCCCCTGATGGAAACTGATGGGGTGCAGCCACCAGAAACCATCCAGCAAATCCGTAGTCACCGCTGCAGGCCACTGTGGGCCCAGCTGTAGCAGCGCACGGACCCCCACTAGCTCTGTTAAGTTTCCTCTGTTTCACGGAGTTTGGAGTTCCACAAAAACAGTGAGCCTTTGTCACCGCCCAGAGCAAAAGGGCAAGGAGGGAAGGTGTGTTCGATTATAAGTGTGACATTTTTTGAGCACCTCCGTGCACCTGCACTCACCAGAGGTGTTCTACACAAGCTAACTCACACGTATCCCCTGGCATTACTGTTGGCATTTTACACATTTAATGCCTGAGGCTTCGCAGTGTCACACAGGCAAGGAAGGGCTAGCCTGGGATTCAAACCCAGATCTGTCTGTAGGCATTCGAAAAATGTCACCTTGTCTTGTGTGCCTCTTATGACCCAGTTTTAAAGACTCACAGATTTAAACAGCTGTTAAAGCCCTTAAAAACCGTTGTATCCCACCCCTCACTTCAGGTGTCCTCTTCCCACCCCCCTCCCCCACTTCATAATACACGCACTAGGAGCTGGCTCTTCCGGGCCCCACAATGCACCCTATGAATGCCGGTGTGCATCAGGTGGAGACCAGGCCTAGGCATCCCAGTCCGGAGGGAAAGCAGGGTTATTAGCACACTGCTGACATCCAGAAACTTGCATGTCCGTGTGTCTCACTCCATGTGTCTTACTCCAGCCTGATTCCCTTTGCCCTCAGCTCAGCTGCCTCCATCCTCTAGACTCTGGAGAACATGATTCTGCACCCCTAGGCCCCGGTGGTAGCCTCTAGTCTCCTCTCTCAGAGCACTCATCATACCTGTGTCCTCACTGCACTGTGACCCCCAAGAAGGCAAATATATCCTGAGTCTTCTTTGGTACCCAGTATACTGCCCTTTTGTTGAATGAGCAAATGGTTGAAAGAAGTGGACAACCCTGTGGGAATTAGGCATTTTTCCTCATTTTACCGATGAGGAGACCAGAGCTCAGAGAGAAACTTGCTCAAGGTCACTGAGCAGGAAAGGCAATGAGAACCTGGGGTCTGACCACAAACACTGGCCCCTTTCTGCTGTTCTCTAGCCATAACCCTGCTCTCTGCCTGACTCCAATCCCCACGGTCACCCCCCCTTCACCCCCCCTCCAGGCCAACCTGGCTGTGCCCCGGGCTGATTCCACAGCAGCCCCGCCCCCACACCCCCCAACTCCCACCAGCTTCCCTTCTCCCGATGCAGAGCCCCGGTCTCTGGCCTGTTTGCCAACCTCGCCTGTCAATGAATTATTGATTTCTGCCCTTGGCAAGCATCGGAGATCTTTGTTGTTGAGCACTCCAGCTTTTGTGAAACTCTAGGAAATAATTGTTCACAGACGGGGTTCTATTAATTATAAAGAGGACTTAATTTCATTGAGAAGCCGATGGGCCTGTTTCTAAAGCCATTTCCCTGAGTTGCTGGTTAGGCCCTGGAGCCTGCCCGAACCTGGCTTTACCAAGCTCCCATGCCCTGGGAGGGACTGGTAGGTGGTATGACACAGATACCAGGCCCAATCTGTCCCTCAAAGCAGCCAAGAGCAGCGGCATCTGAGGAGCCCCCGGGAAGCACTGTGGAGGCAGAGGCCCTCCTTGAAAATCATCCATAAACATGACAGAGAACGATAAGGCAGGGTAAGGGGGGCTATAGAAATCACCACTTTTCATCTTACTAAGCCTTCTTGCCAAGAACACATTTCTTACCATTCATTCCTCCATCTTACATCGTCCCCTTCCTTGTCCTCCACGTTCCAACTCAAGCATGAGTCTGCACTTGAACCCCACCTTCTCCACCTCATTCCTTCACCGTCAGGCTGAGATGTTCTGAGCCTTGTTCACTGCTCCCTGATCTAGAGCCCTTGAAGCTGAGCCTCTGCAATCAGACAGACCTGAGTTCTGTAAATATTAGGCTTAAATATTTACCAGTTGTACCAATGTGGGCTCATTACAACCTCTTAGAGACTTAGTTTTCTTGGATGTAAAATCAATAATAACAGTACCTACTATAGAAAGTTATTGTGGAAACCAAATGAGATACTGAATGTGACGTATTTAGCTCAAAGACCAAGATCTGGGGGCGCCTGGGTGGCTCAGTCAGTTAAGTGCCTGACTTCGGCTCAGGTCATGATCTCACAGTTCATGGGCTTGAGCCCCATGTGAGGCTCTGTGCTGACAGCTAGCTCAGAGCCTGGAGTCTGCTTCAGATTCTGTATCTCCCTCTCTCTCTCTGACCCTCCCCTGCTCACACTCTCTCTTTCTCTCTCTCAGAAATAAATAAAAAACATTAAGAAAAATTTTAATAAAAAAAGACCAAGATCTGTTAGCTAGTTATTACTACTGCTTCTCTTAGACCATCAGTTATGACATTTGGTGATAGTTACCTGCTGTCACATCTCTTTCTGTCCTAAATGACAGGTTCCTCAAGAGCAGGAATGATGTCTGATTCTTTGGTGTCTCTCCAATGCCCAGAAAAAGACCTGGCACAGAGTAGATGCTTGCTGAAGAGTTTCTTAATGGAAGGATGGGTGAATGCATAGATAAAGGACAGCAGAATGTTCTGGTGGTCAGCAGTAGAGCTAGATGCTACAGGTTAATAAATGTGTATGATTCGACTTAGTTATGGGGGCTGACTCTTCAGGCTCTTAGGGGAGAGGTTCCCCCCTTTGTCTCATTGCTTCCTTCTCTCTCTCCTCCCCCATCAGTCTATCCTCGGGGTACAGTGTGAGGTGCAGAAGCAGCTCAAGGCCTTTGTCACCCTAGAACGTTTTGACCAGCTCTACGGCTCCACAATCACCAGCTGCCAACAGGCCCCAGAGACAAAGAAGTTTGCATCCAGTGGCTCAGTCTTTGGCAAGGGGGTCAAGTTTGCCTTGAAGGATGGCCGAGTGACCACAGACATTATCAGTGTGGCCAATGAGGACGGGCGGAGGGTTGCCGCCATCTTGAACAATGCCCACTACCTGGAGAACCTGCACTTCACCATTGATGGGGTGGACACGCACTACTTTGTGAAACCAGGTCCCTCCGAAGGCGACCTGGCCATCCTGGGCCTCAGTGGGGGGCGGCGAACCCTGGAGAACGGGGTCAACGTCACCGTGTCCCAGATCAACACAATGATCAATGGCAGGACTAGACGCTACACAGACATCCAGCTCCAATACGGGCCACTGTGCTTGAGCACTCGCTACGGGACCACATTGGATGAGGAGAAGGCGCGGGTGCTGGAGCTGGCCCGGCAGAGAGCCGTGAGCCAGGCGTGGGCCCGCGAGCAGCAGCGACTCCGGGAAGGGGAGGAAGGCCTGCGGGCCTGGACAGAGGGGGAAAAGCAGCAGGCGCTGAACACAGGGCGGGTTCAAGGCTACGACGGCTTCTTCGTGATCTCCGTGGAGCAGTACCCGGAACTGTCAGACAGCGCCAACAACATCCACTTCATGAGACAGAGCGAGATGGGCCGGAGGTGACAGAGAGGACCACGGCCTGCACTTCTTGCCAAAGACAGCTACTCTTTCGTGGCCACGCACCTGACTGTGTTGTACTTTAAAAAAAATCCTTTTTTTAACAAGTGCAGAAAACACACACACACACACACACACACACACACACACACACACACACACGATACTGGTTGCATTGTAACTCATGCAACATCCTTTTTTTTAAGAAAAGAAAAACACAGATTTGGCCTTCACACATTTTTTGCAAAGAACAGAAGGTATTTTTTTCTGTAGTGTGATCACAATGAAAACTTTATTGTCCTTTGTTCCCTTTCTCCCTGAGGAGCTGTCCTTGTTGTTGGGGTACATTTCTCCTCACTGAGACACCTCTCCTGAGGTGTGTCCTTGTCTGTCCCTAGGTACCCGGTGTGATGTGAGACACAACTGTCTGTGCTGACTTGTCTCATGTGCAACCCTTTCTTCCATGGGGGTCGGGCAGGAGTGAGGGGTGCAGAGAGTAATGGGCTAGTACCGAACTTCCAAGGGGGCCTGAAAGGAGGGTCTGCAGGGCCTGAGGACTTTTGGCTCAGCTCCCACAGACGAGTGGTGGCTTGTGACTCACCATGTTCTGTGCCTCTGGAGGACCACAGATGTCTTCATCTTGTGCTGGGGAATTGCGTGATACCATCTAGCACCTTTTCCTAGCTGCCCCAAACTCCTGTCCGAGCTTTATATCTTGATGCTAAATGAAACCCCTACCCCTTTTGCAAATCCTATGTGGTTGTTGGTTCCACTCCCATGCTGGGATGGAGAAAGTGTCCCCCAAGTCCCTTCCCCCAGTCTGGTGACATAACATCCTGGGGCTGAGCCTCACCCTCCCGTAGGGCCAGAGGCACCCAGGATGTCCGTGGTTGGTGGGTCTTCCCGTGATGTTCCTTATTATTCATCTCCTCTCTCTCCCAGAGGCAGATGCGAGAACCGGCAAGCCTTCCACGGGAGCACAAGGCCCAGGGAGGGGCAGGCCACCCATGGCCAAAGGATGGCAGTGGCGGCAAGGGTGAACCAGCCTGCCTTCCTGGGTAAACCTCTCTCCCCATGACTGTGGGTATCTTCCCTCCACTGCTCAGCTCCACCGCTGAGAGACAGGAGTGTGGAGAGGGGTGCCTGGTGGCCTCCGATTCTGGAAAGATGCTTATGAAGAAGTCAGCCAAAGAAAGGAAGGCGTAAGCCAAGCGGCTTCTAACCAGCTCCTGAAGGTTCCTCTGCCTCCCATACACGAGCCAGTAAGCACAGCTGGGAGGCAGCTGGGTAGGCGTTCAGGAAACTCCTTCTGTGAAGTTCTTCTAAAACAGCTTCCCCTCTGGAGGAGTCCATCCAGTGTTTTAAAGAGAGACTGAGGAGAAAGGAGGAAAGAGCTAATCTGGTGTGGCCTGGCAGGGTCATCCGACCCCCTCCCCCACCCCCACCCTGCCGCCCCAGGATTGGGACCCGTTCCTGAGGCCGATACCCACAGATCAGAGTGGCCAGGCTACAGCTGTCCCTGTGAAGACCATGCCTGAGGTCACTAGGAAGAGGCATACGCCCTCTCACCCTCTCGGGAGTGGGCACCACCCTCCCCTGGAGGGCAGGCCCACGGTGAGGTGGCAGCTAACAGGCTAGGGAAGCATTGAGGTGAGGGGACATTTGCAGCCAGAGCAAGGAGCTCCTTGCTCCTGGTTCATCTGCCTAATTACCATCGTCATTACCACTCACTGGAGGTTCTGGGAGACCAGGAGGAGAAGCCAAATGCTTCCTTTTGAGCTGGGCTTCTTAGAAAATGGGACTTTTATGGGTTACATTTACATTAAGTGTGGAAAATGAATTCGGAGTCTGAGCTATCCCCCGTGGAAACCTCGTTGGACTGATAAGCTCATGGCACCTTTATAGCCTTACACACAGAGTCTTCAGAATATTACATGAGTTAATGAAACCAAGAAGGTCTTTGCTGCGTGAGAACCGGAGCAGCGTGTGGCCCGGGTTCTGCCTGGCAGAGGGAGGTGCCCACTGCTTCTCGGGAGAGGAGGTTTCGCCTTACGTCATCCCACTGGGATGAGAGGATGTTTCGCTAAGTGCTCTTCCTGTTTCCAAAAAAAGTCACAGTGCTGCGACCGCGCACCTTGGCCCGTTTGTCCATTGGTTGCCCAGTGCCTCTGAGTGCAGAGCTCCACCGAGTCAGATGCAGTATTCCTCGGGCCCGCCGTGCGTGCTCCCTGGGAGCTGGTGGTGGACTCCCATCTGGCAGGATCATTCTTGGGTGGGATGGAAAGCAGTTTGGCCTGAAGAACACATGTTTGTTTGTTTGTTTTTTAATCCAAAGTAGACTTATGCCTCTCAAAACGTACTCTTGATACAAGGAGCCCGTTGGTGAAGCTCTCCTGCCCATTAGCCTAGCTGAGCAGTTCTATCTTGGCTGCCTGACATCAGTCAAGACCTGCTGGGGACATCTACTTGAAGGTCAGAGCCAACACGAGAGCCAAGGGAATCATCTCCCTACACCGTCCCCACCCTCTGAACCCTCCACCACCACCTCCCACCAAAGTAATAGGATGGACTTTTAAAGATCAAAAACACAGAATTACTGCATATTCCTTAACGTTTTGCCTTTCCTGGGCTACACACCACCAAGGAGGCCCGGCGTCTGTGCCGGGAGAAAGTGAAGCATTCTTTCTTTAGAGGAAAGATCTCAGGTGTTGGTGTAGGCAGCACCATGCACTGCGGTTTCACACTGATACTGTTGCTCCAGAACATGGCGCTTCTGGCCTTGGCCTTTCAGAGTGGGCTTCCAGTAGGGCTGGCAGGTGACATGGTACCTGCCGTCTCAGTTTGTCCTTCTGCTGAGACCAGCAGCCCCAATCTTGCAGCAAGAGTGAGTCTGAAGGCATAAACCAGAGTTGCCCGTGCTCACTGAGTGGCCTCCAAACCTCAAATCCCACCCTCAATGGCACCTGCCCTTTTAGCACTAAATCACTCAAATGTGTCCATTCCTTGAAGGAACCAGCCTTGCCTCACTGGCCCAAGTTCATGGTCCTTCAGGATCTCGCCTTCTGTGCCCTAGCAAAGGGTTTGTTTTGGAAGAGTTCCTGCCTTCTCCCCTGCCTTCCACAGGTACCATCGGCCCCTGATCCTCAGCCCCTCTGCCATTGCTTTAAACAGGACTTATTCCTCAGCTCTATTTTTCATAGGATGAGATTCCCTTTTTTTTTTTTTTCTTTTTACCCACTGTCCAGACAGACATCATCAGAGGGCGGAGCTATGACAAGGGGATGAAAGGAAAGAAATGCTGTGGTAAATTACACCTGTATCAGCCCCTGGTGCTTGACTCTCAGAATTGTTGGCTGAGAGCCCAAAGAACAGCCCAGTGCCTGATTTCTACCTAGGGATAGAAAATTTGAAACAGTCCCTAGGAGACTGACCAGAAGTTGAGGATGGTTCCAATAATCAGGATGGGGTGGGGCAGAAACAGAAGATGATGGCGAGGAAAAGGAAGGTAATGCTGGGCAGTGTTTTCATAGACCCATAACAAGGAATCACATTTGCATGAAAAAAAGTTATTAAGGACCTTTTCAGCTGTGACTTGTAAGTACCACCTTTATAGGTGGCAATTTCCATTATGCAAAGAGCAGGCTTTTGATGTGAAATCTTAGAATGCATTTTCACATCTGTAGCCTCGTGTTCCTGGTTGCCACAAGGTGAGGGCAGGGCGTTGAGCTTGGGACCCAGGAGGAAGAGCTCACCAGGCCTCAGCAGGATCCTGGGCTTTGGGGTTTGACATCCCTGGTGCTCAAAGTCATATCAATTCTCCATTCCTCGTAGCAGCCACTAAGCCCAGTCCATGCCTTCTGGTCCTGAGTTGGGCCTGCTTCCTGAGAGGTCCCAGAGAGAACCCAGTCTCTTCTTTCTGTTGGGATCCTCTTAAGGATTATCATTCTGTTGGGAGCCCTCCACTTAAGGCTCCTAATTCCCAGCTAGGTTTATACACTTGTCTATATTTTATTGGAAGGGAGGGGATTAAAAGAAAGAACTCTAGTTCAAGACCCTTTCATTTAACCTTCAAAAAACAGCAAACTCATTTTAAAGACTCATTGCTCAGGTGATAGAAACTTTATCCTCTCCAACCTTTACATTCTCAAAAACCAGCCCTGTGTACTTGACCGCCCCAGACAGCGGTGAGCTCTTAGGTTTTATCATGAATGTGGAAGATCAGAGTGGAGGGAGGCCTGAGGGGGCCTCATGTTGGGTTTCTTACCCCTTCTGGAATGCCAAAGGCATGACACTGGGTGACTTCTCGGTCCCCAAGAACATGTGATTGATTTTGAGGGCCAACTGCCAATGGAGAACCACCCCTCAGGCAGGCTCAGCCATCCTGGCAGGAGCTGGGTCACAGATGTCTGGTGGGGCCCGGCAACCCTGGATTCACCCAGCACCAGAATCCCACTTTGCTAAACCCGCCTGTTCTTGAACACTTCTGAACCCGCAGCTTTGGCAAAAGGACTGTCCCAAGCTGCCTTTGGACGACCAACACTGGAGACTCTGGCCTTACCGTGTGGAAATAGTTTTCCTGAAGTCTGGAACTAATTTTGAAAAGTTTTTTTCTCAACACTTTTGTGTTTCTAACACTGTATTCTTGACTGTGTAAATACCGACAAGGCTGTAAATAAATGCAGATGTAGATACCTTCTAGAAAAAGAAAAAAAAAGGCATAAAAACAAAACCAGAAGTGATTCCGTGTAGCCTTCGTTGACAAATAAAAGAATATTTTGTGTTTAAGGTGTCTGGTGGCCTTTGTTCAGAGAGTAGTGACTGCCTGAGCTGGTCCCCTGAGTTTGCACTTCTCGATACTGCCCATCTCAGGATGACCTGAAAACTCGGGTCCTTGGCCCCAGAGTGCCTTGTAAGCCGCCATCGACGTGGCAGATGTCTTAGGCATTTCCTGAGGCCACACAACCCTGGGGCTTAGCCTCACAAATGTCAAAGCACCCCTGACATCGGGCCATGTCCCCCCTCCCCCCTCCCAAGCTGATGTCTTCACTGGCCTCAGGGACAGAATCCAAGGGGCCAGACAACCCAACACTGCAATGAAGAAAGAACCACTGGGCACAGAGTCATCTCCTATGCCACAAGCTGTACTTTGTTTTTTAATGTTTACCTATTTTTGAGAGAGAGCATAAGCAGGGGAGAGGCAGGGAGAGAGGGTGGAGAAGATCCAAAGCAGGCTCTGTGCTGACAGCAGAGAGCCCGATGTGGAGCTTGAACTCAGGAACCATGAGATCATGACTCTAGCTGAAGTCAGATGCCTAACTGACTGAGCCACTCAGGCGCCCCATACTTTTGAAAATAAATGAATGCATAGTCCTCTTGCAAACTCTTGGGGTGGGGGAAATTCTTTTAGCATTTTCCCATTTCCCTTGTGTGTTCTTAATGTATCTTTAAAAATTAAAAATTAAGGTAGCCATAATCACAGCATACAGGTAGTTTCTCACCTTGTTTTCTCACTTAACCTCACATTTAACCTCTCAGCTCTAGAAGTCCAAGATGACAGCTGGTCACTTCAGAAAGGACATGTGCTAAGCCCAGCTCCCCGGTGTGAATGGCAGACCTTATGAAAATTCAAGTAATGGAGCAGAGGAATAAGAGCAAGCCCCCCCTGCCCTTGCTGGTACCCACAGCACTGGCTCAGCACCAGGCCCTCTGGGAAGCTCCAGGCCCCTCCCTTCCCCCCAGACAACTGCTGGCTCTCCAGGACTGCCCCCCAGACCATCACTCTGCTGAAGTCCCAGAAGGCACCTGAAGGGGTAGGGAAAACCCTACTCCACTTTGGGAGTCAGGCCAACCTGGGTGCAGAACTTGGTTCCATCACTTACTGAGGGACCTCAGCAAATCTTTTAATCCTTGTAAGCCTTGGTCTTCCATCTCTAATGCAGGTATTGATGATGCATACACCTCAGAGGACAGGGTGTGCAATGAGGTACAATACTCACAGTGCAACGCACTTTCTCCCAGGTAAGTTTTCTACCGCACACTCCTCCCTCCCCAGCCCCCGCCCCCACGCCCACCTACCTAATGAAGTCCGCTATTCTTGCCACTACACTAGTGCTTCTCAACCTTGGGCCTGCATCAGATTCACCTGCAGGGCTCATCAAAACAGACGGCTCCTCCCTGCCGCCTCCCAGCCGTAATTTCTGAATCAGTGTGGGGCACGTGAGTGGCTCCGTCGGTTAAGCATCAGATTTCAGCTCAAGGCATGAACTTAGTTTGTGGGTTCAAGCCCCGCATCGGGCTCTGTGCTGACAGCCCAGAGCCTGGAGCCTGCTTGGGATTCTATGTCTCTCTCTCTCCCCCTCCTCAACTCACGCTCTATGTCTCTCTCAAAAATGAATAAACGATATTTTTTTTTTTTAATTCTGAATCAGTGGGTCTGAGACGGGGCCCATTAATTTCTATTTCTCACACCTTCCCAGGGGACAGTGATATCCCTTCATGCTTTGAGAACCAGGGCTGACTGCACAGTCCAGAGACCTGCCTCAGACACAGTACAGCAGGTGTATGAGCATACCCTCCCCGCCCCCACGTCGTTCTCCGTCAGCTGCATGGGAACCACCACCCTTCCCAAACATACCCATGGATTTTCACACCTGAGGGCCATTCACCGCTTCTTCAGGCCCAGCTGAAATGTACTCCTGAAGCCCTCTTGCCGCGCATTCCCCTTCTAGAAGGCACTCACTGAGCACCTGCCGCGTGCCAGGCACTTTCAATTACCCTTACATGGGAACCCCTCCCTCTAGCTAATGGTCTGCGCATGCCCCGTGTCCAAAGCAGGTGCTGCGCCATGGAAGCCCCAAGGTTCAGCTTTCCCTTTGCCTTAGGGGCTCACTCTCTCTGGTGTATTTGAGAAACAGCGGGGCTGTCTCCTGTCCCCGTCTGAAGGGAAGCCACCTCCACTCTGAACTGGTGGCCGGCTCCTCCACTGAATTCCCCTTCCCGCTCCTGTCCAGGCCTCTGGAACTGAGAGCAGAGAGGGTCTTCTCCCCAGCGCCCCGCCCCCCGCCCTCTGTAACCCCGCCCCAATCAGGCTGAGGCTGATTTCCAGATCCGCCCGGAGGCCACGGAGAAAGCCGGGACCTACAAGGAAAAAGACTTTAAAAGTGAGTACTAATATGCCTTTTCCCATATTGAAAAGAGAAGGGTCTAAGATTTGAATCTTTTAGGTTCAACCTCTTAGTTAAACCTACAGGGGCTCTCACTTGGTCTCATCCCACCCTGACCTTGTTCTCGGTCCTCACTCTGGCATACCTGTGGGTATCTCTTCCTCCAGACTCACACTGGAGATCTCTCTCCCCGCCTTAGGGAGCCCTTTCTTACTGGAGAGCCCACCTCTACCCCCATCAGGCAGTCTAGCATTTTTTTTTTCAGATTATTTATTTTTGAGAGAGAGTGTGTGTGCACGAGCACACATGGGAGTGGCTGAGAGAGGAAGAGAGAGCATCTCAAGCAGACTCCATGCTGGCACCACAAAGCCCCACCCGGGGCTTCATCTCACAACCCGTGAGATCATGACCTGAGCCAAAATCAAGAGCCTCACACCTAACCAACTGAGCTATCCAGGCGCCCCCAGCATTTCTTTCTCAAGTCCGAATTCATCCATCTGGAATAAACCCAGAGTCAGCTCCAACTACCATCCCCAGGCTGGTCCCCTTTCACAAACGTATCAGGGGCGGTAGGAGTTACATACCACTTCTTTTTCCTTCAAGATTTATTCAAAGCATATTTGTGGAGACATACGTTGCAAAGATAGATATCAATTCTTAGGGCTGTAGAATTTTAAGCCCATCAGGAAGAATAGAAGCATTTTCCTTCCTGCCCTATAACCTTCAAGCCCACTCCTGTCTGGTGGAAGTCAGTAGGTGACAATGTATGCAGAACAGGTGGGCTTTTAATTTGTCATTCCCTCTCTCAGCTTCAGTAAATGTCCATTCCACTATCCCAGGACTAACTTCTTAGGGTACAAGTCTCTTCCCCAATCTGTGAGATGGGAACAGAGACAATGGAGTCATTCTTTCAGATAGAGATATTATATCACTGGATGGGCGGATGGATGGATGGAAAGATAATGGATGACATGAATGAGTGCTATAGCCAGGCCCTGGAGGAAGCATAGAAGAGAAATTGCAATTAATCAGCAAATGTGTAATGAGCACTTCACATATGTTAAGATATTACCCCAAGCAGCCTAAAAGGGACTTTAAGATGGAAAACAGTACCCTTTGGTTTAAAAATCAGGGGGTGTAGAAAGATTCAGAAAAAAGAGTATGTGCTCTCTGTCACTACTCCAGAAAGAAACCTCTGCACCCAGGCTTGCTAGAACTCCAAAGACTGTTGAAGGACCAGACGCTTTCTAGGTTTTGCCCCAGGAACGGTGGCCAGGGGCCCAGTCTCTGGAACAAAGTGGCACCAGCAGCTTGAGCTTCATGTAGGGGGTACGGAGTTGCCAGTTTTAGAACAGAAGCATGGCAAGGCAGGGAGGGGGTCCAGGCACTACAGTGTGTAGGGCTATTGGGAGCAGAACCCTATCAATATCCGAGGGGCATGTCCAGACCCTGAGGGCAGGTGTTTCTCGGTCTAGGCAGGTGGGCTGGGCGGGCAAATAAGGCAAGGCTTCACACCTGGTAGGTGGGCTTGCAGATGCCATGGCATCCGTGCTTTACCAACATACCTTTGTTAGGAAGCAACAAGCTCTGGGGACTTGAGCTCATCCTCTGCCCGTGGCTGTGATTCTGTAATAGCAGGGCCGGCCCCACCCCCCACTTCCTGCCATGGCTAAGGCCTCTGATATGCTCCTTGCCGGATCAGCCTGTGATTTCCCCTTAGAAATTCAGAGACTCCAGCTAACTTGAGAGAAGGGATGGGACTGAGCCAAGTGCTAAGAAAGTGGTTCCAACAAAAACCACTTTCCCCGGTGCCAAAAAAAGGGGAGCTCAGCCAAAAAAAGGGGAGCTCAGCATAGGCTGGTTGTTGGGGGGGGGAGGGGAGGAATCTGAGAAAATTTCCTGGAAGAGGTGGGTTTGGTGAGAAAGGATTAGGTGAGAGTGGAAGACATTTCTGGTAGGAGGAAGGGGCACTGTCTACCTGGGTCAAGGAAATCATGGGCCTGTAAGCTCTACTCCTGTGAACGCAGTCCATGGGAGCATAAAGCCAGAAATCCCCAGGGACCCGACCCAGCATGGTTCAACTGTTTTCACACAGCAAAATGCACAATGGTTGCTTTTTTTTTTTTTTTAATGTTTATTGTTTTTGAGAGAGAGCAAGAGAGAGACAGCATGAGCTGGAGAGGGGCAGAGAGAGAGGGAGACGCAGAATCCAAAGTGGGCTCCAGGCTCTGAGCTATCAGCACAGAGCCTGATGCAGGGCTTAAACCCACAAGCACTGAGATCATAACCTGAGCCGAAGTTGGACACTTACCTGACTGAGCCACCCAGGCGCCCCACCATGGGTGATGTTTACATGCAGGAGCCACTCTCATGGGTGTATCTAAATTTGCTAAAAGAAAGGTGTAGGTTATGTACAAATCCCACCCAGCAGGCAAGAGTTTTTCCCCACTCAGAAAGTATATCAGAATGTAAATGAGGGAGACTGATTGTATCACAGGGATAATTTTGGATGCACTCTATAACAAAAGGAATTATTTTGCAAAGCTGTACTTTATTCATAATAATTTACTTCTGACATATGGCATCACTCTTCATAGTAACATGAAGATTGGGAACAACCACACCTCTTTTTTCTTCTTTTCTATCTTGAGAGGGGGAGTTCCCCATAAATAGATCCTGAACAAAGATTTGTCTGAAAGTTCTTAGGAAGTGGGCCCAGGAAACACAGGTGGACAAATGAAAAGGAGGGACAAGAAAAACCTGTCACAGATGTGAGCTCAAGCAAAGTCCCAAGAGAGTAACTTTGGCTCAGTCCAGTGGGCGACTTGTGGAAACTAGCCAAGTCATGCCTGAGAGCTGTCCCCAGCTTGGCTGGCAGCAGGAGTATTGACACTTCTGCACCTGTCAATCATGTTAAGGGCTGCCCCTGAGGATGCCATTTCCCAGTCACTTCTGGCTCTCAGTGCACTTGGCAAACGGGGCTCCCACAGCATGAGGACAGCCTGCCTATGAAAAGTCGCAGGTGTTGGCTTTTGGGAATGAAAGAACACAGCTTTCATTCATTTCGATCTGAGGAGGTTAGTGGGGTTTCATAGCACCTGCTGTGGTCTCATTTTCTGCCACGTAGCGTGCACCTAGTAAATGCTGCTTGAGTGCTGGCTAGTGACAGATGCATCAAAGAGAACAGGGCACAGTAATCACACACATTAAGCAAACCGAGGTCAGGGCCCCAACTGTTAGGCTTACCACTGTATCCTTGGCGCCTGGCATAGGAAACATTAATATGCATTTGCTGGAAAAATTATGAATGAATCTCCCCCCCACACACACACACACCATGGTAATTCTTGATTTAAGAGTTTCTCCAGGGTCTCCCTAGTTCTTTCATTGCTTGCTTGACTATGGGACACTCAGGAGGAGCTCCTTGGGATCCTACCGCAGGTGACCCTCCTCACTGGGCAAAAGCATTCCCCAGAGAACCGTCTGCTCCTGTTCTCTCCTGGTCAGATGTTTCTGAGGACACACAGTGAGGCTCACTGGGGAGAGCTCAGCGAGATGCGGTAGATGGGCTCTAGACCCAGTGCCACCTACCTAAAATCTCGTTTGAATATTCATGGTAGATATTACTACCTCCCATTTTGCATACGAGGCCCGGAGTTGTTCATGATTTGTGCTATTAAGCAATGAAATCAGAATTTGAATCCATATTTGCTTAACTCTAAATTCTAGGCTATTTCTCTTAGGTCTTCTAGCTGGGGAGTAAGGAAATGTCTGATGTGGAGGGTTTCATACACTCAATGGTCTGTTGATGGCCAACCACCCTGCAAGCCGCCAGCGGGTCACCTGATGGCTGTGCAACAGACATGAGGGCCACCTGAGACTTGGCTCAACCCCAGACTCAGGGTTGCACTCACACGGGCCCCTGTGGTCAGAAGGGCCCTGCTCTCTGTTTACTGCTCTGCTGTCTTCATCTTGAAATTCATCATAGTTTTGAATAAGGGGTCCAGTATTTTGATTTTGCACTGGAGTTTGCAATTTATATAGCCATTCAGCCCCCTCCCCCACCCACACACACACTGCTAACCCACTATGGACAATCTTAGCATGCTAGGTCATCCTGAGGACTTGAGGCAGAGGGTGGGCCCTGAAACCCAAAGGGATACTGTGGGCAAGAAAACTGCTAGACATTTTGAAGGGTCGGGGAGACTGAGTAGAGCCATTCTTATGGCTTCTCACCCCCATCAACACTAAGCCAGGAAATCTCTACTCAACGGTAACCCTCTAAGTCCACTAAAGCCTCTAAGTCCACTAAAGTGGCAAAGACCTGGGAAAGAAGGAGGTGTAGGGACAGTGGGGCACAAAGAAGCTACTAGCCTAATCAGGGGAGGCTTCTGGGGGGCGGGGCAACACCCTAAAAAGAGAATGAAGAAGGGTATGGCTGGTGGAGGGCATGGTGAGGTAAAGGCACCGAGGTGTCTCGGGGGTACTTGGGCACATCTCCTGGGCCAGGCAGAGGAGGGACCTCAGGAATCAGGACTGGACTGGTGGGGTGGGGCCGATCAGGTGGGTTTGACTTTGCCTCCTTGACCCCAGCTTTCTTGTGTATATTCCCCTGGGCCTGTCCCCCTTCCCACCCTGAATCTTGCCAGGATGGCTGACATTGATTGAGATAGAGGGTTTGATCTTCTCCAGATAGATGTTTAGCTGCTGTTCATCCACTCTATCGTATAGAACAGGTGAGGAGTTTACAGCTAATTAATGATTTCTTTGCATTGATAATGCCACCTAGTGGTCGCCTGTCATACACTTTGCCGTTTTGCAGACAGGCAGAAAAAATTGGAGAGATTATATAGGACCAGAATAATCCCCTGTCCTGCCCCTGTGTCTTGTGTAATTCAGATGACCTTCATACAGGACTCCTTTGGCCTACACAACAGCCCCAAAGTTGAGCAATGACTCTTGGAAGATGCTCCCAAAATCACACACACACACACACACACAAAGAAAGGGGACAGAGGAGAAAAACTTCAGCTCTGGAGGTCCTTTCCCCAGTGCCTTCTGATCCTTGGGCTACTGTGACAGGGTCTTTGAATCCTAGATGTGCTATCTCAACACCATGAGGACAACTGCAGAGGCCGCGTCTGTGGCTGGAAGATGGTCAAAACCGCACTCCTGGCTTGTGGGCCTTTAGAAACTCACCTTAGGTCTCTTCAGACGCTCAGTAATGATCACATCAATAACAAGAAGCAGGAGGAAAGGAGGAGCTAGAGGGGAAGGTGCTGTTTCTTGAGAGCCGTCCCCCTTTAGGCATCCTCCGTGAATGCATTTTTGCAAGCGCATTAAATCTTTGCTTCAGAGAGTAAGGCAGGGTTCAGAAGGCAGTTAATATACACTGGGTGCCTACTAAGTGCCAGGCACTCTTCTGAGCCCTTTAAATGCATTTGCTCATTAAGTCCTTCCCATAGTACAACGGGAGAGGTGCTCTTGCAGTCTCCATTGTGCAGGGAGGGAAATGGAGGCACCTGTCTGAGGCTGTGGAGCTAGTACATGGAGGAACTGAGGTCTGAAACTAAACAATCCATTCCAGGGCATGTACTACGAAACCACTACTCAGGGTACCTAGCAGGCTGAGAGACCAAAAGAAAATGTATCTCCTCAGTCCCGGAGACTCCTGGAGAAGGAAGATATGTGATTGAATATCCATGATGCATTTACTTATTCACTCGACAAACTTTTCCTGAAGGACACCTTCTTACACCAGATCTGAGTGGGCACGTAGGTGTAAATTACCCCCACTCTGATGGGGAACAGAGGCTGAACCAGGTTGGACCTGCACACCAGCGATTCAGGATGGAGCAGAAGGCATTGGGACAAGAAGCAAGGTCAGGGCACAGCTAGGCAGGCAGTTCTTGACATCTGAACTAACTGGGTCTAAGGAATGCCACTCAGCTTAGCAAATAATGATTCCTCAGCAAAAGGCTGCTAGAATCCTCATTATATCTATGAAACACCACTGATTCCCTTAGCTTTATGTCACCTACGCTGGAAGAGAAGGGGAACACTGGAGATGAGACAAGATTCTCCTTTTTACAGCTAAGACTAGCTCTGGCTGGGGTCGGGGTTCCAGATAGACTGGCCTGAACTGCCATCTACTGGCCAACTGTACACACTGCGCTTGAAAGTAACGGTCCAGATGCAGAGGGAAAGGGGCTGAAGGTAGCTGAATCCTTTGAACCCTCAGTAGCCTTGAGAGGGAGGTTGCCATCTCCCGTGTTTTAGAACTAAAGAGGAGACTGAGTCTCTTAGAGGTGACAAGAGGTAGTAATAGCTTTCATTTACCATTTGCCGGATGCTGTGCTAAGCATTTCACATTCATTTTTACCTTGAATCTTCTCAAGAATCCTGAGATTTAAACCCCCCGCCTTTACTTGTTAGGTCTCTGAAGTCCCTTTATTCAATCATAGTTCCACATTCTTCTGAAAGCCGTGTGTGTGTGAAGACACAGGAATTCTCACAACCGGGTTTGGTGATGGGTTTTCAGTGTCACTCTACTCTTAAGCCTCCATGCCTCCTATAAGCTGCCATGTGGCTCCAAAAGCTTAATTAAATTCAGGTGAATTGTTTCCAGCAGGAATAATTCATATGTACCTTTTATTGTATCCCATCAAGAGGCACATAATGTGAGGTTGTCCAACTTCTAGTGATGTTAAGATTTAGTTTTGTTAAAGCAATGTTAAAGCATCCAGGGTACCTGAATGGCTCAGTTGGTTAAGTGTCCCACACTTGATTTTGGCTCAGATCATGTTCTTGCAGTTTGTGGGTTCAAGTCCCCTGCTTGGGACTCTCTCTCTCCCTCTCCCTACCCCTCCTAATTCATGCTTCCTCTCTCTCTCTCTCTCTCTCAAAATAAACAAATTAACATTAAAAATATTTTTAAAAAATTTTTAAAAGCAATGTTAAGTGGGACCCTTATTTAAAGAAGAACTTTCAGGGTGCCTCAGTGGCTCAGTTGGTTAAGCATCCAACTTGGGCTCAGGTCATGTTCTTGTGTTTTGTGAGTTCAAGCCCCACATCAGGCTCTGTGCTGACAGCTCAAAACCTGGATCCTGCTTCAGATTCTGTGTCTCCCTCTCTCTCTACCCCTCCTCCATTCATGCGCTCTCTCTCTCTCTCTCTCTCTCTCTCTCTCTCTCTCTCTCTCTCTCTCTCTCTCTCAAAAATAAAAATAAACATTAAAAGTTTTAAAAAAGGAAGAAGAACTTTCAGGTTCTGGCTACAGGTGAAATGGAGCAGCTATAGAACCTGAACAGAATGCACAGAGGAGCTATAAGAACTCTAAAAAGTGAACAGCAACAGGTAGGTTGGGAAGGAAGACCAGAATTCTGAGTGTCACTGAATTGGCTGTGAGATTGTCTTTTTTTATTCCCCTCTGGAATCCCCACACCTTGATTCAAAAACCCAGAAATGGGCATAAATGCAGACAGAACTCCAGGGGAAATCCTGTTGCAGGCTTGAACAAAGAGGAAGGGATCTCCGAACATGGCGGCAGACCCACAAACACTTACGGGAGATGAGTGAACCCCTGCTTTCTCTATCACCCTTCTGGATTGCCCCAGATGCAACTGTTGTAGTTGCAGAAAGTGCATGTCAGAAGGGGGATAAATAAAGCCCCAGATTTCTGGCTAGAAAACCAAAAAGGGAGCTTCAGGGAAATACAAAATACTAGGATGGCTGTAGAGTGGGAAGAGCTCAGGACAGTGGAATTGTAAGTTGTTTGCGAACTCCTGGACCCACTCCTAGCTACACTTGCATAGATCTGGCCCTAAGTAATATACATGAACTTTGAGAGCTAAACTGAGAAATAGACTATGGCCCAGGTCCCAGACTGGCCGTTGGGTGGAACACATATCCGGAACAGATCTGGATAGCCTGACAAAGTCTTTGAGAACTGAACAGCCAAACCATAATCCATAGAAGGTGGTCAGAACTTGTAGACTGACTGAACCAACCTAGCCAAATACTTGCTTTTTAATTTTTTAATTATCTATAAAATTTAAATAAGATCCAAAGACTGATAACATAACATTCAAAATATCAAGGATATGTGGCATATGAAGAACCAGGAAAATCTCAACTGGGCCAATGTCGAAATGACACAATTGTTGAGATTATATAACAGAGACTTTAAAGTAGCTGTTACAGGGGCGCCTGGGTGGCTCAGTCTGTTAAGCATCTGACTTCATCTCAGGTCATGAGATCACAGTTTGTGAGTTTGAGCCCCACATCGGGTTCTGTGCTGATAGCTCAGAGCCTGGAGCCTGCTTCAAATTCTGTGTCTCCCTCTATTTCTCTGCTCCTCCCGCACTTGCATTCTCTCTCACTCTCTCTCAAAAATAATAAACATTTTTTTAAAAGTTTAGAATAAAAATGTATTAGTTTTTGATGACCTTTGAAAAAAATCCTGTTTTGCGGGACACCTGGGTGGCTCAGTCAGTTAAGTGTCCAACTTCAGCTCAGGTCATGATCTCATGGTTCGTAAGTTCGAGCCCTGTGTCAGGCTCTCTGCTGACAACTCAAAGCCCGAAACCTACTTTGGATTCTGTGTTTCCCTCTCTCTCTGCCCCTCACCTGCTCATGCTCACTCTCGCTTGCTTGCTCTCTCCCAAAAATAAATAGTAAAAAATATATATCTTTTTTAAACTCTTTGTGTATACATACATATATATGTGTGTATGTATACACATACTAGGGTACCAATGAATTGATTTGAAAACTGGTCAACAAACGGCAGAATCAAGAATGTGTTCTACCTTTTTTTCTTCTTTTTTTTTGAGAGAGAGAGCGAGCGAGCTCACAGACAGAGAGCAGGAGAGAGTGCACCAGCAGGGAGAGAGGCAGAGAGAGATAAAGAATCCTAAGCAGGCTCCATGCTCAGAGTGGAACCTGACCCGGGTCTCTATCCCATGACCCAGAGATCATGACCTGAGCTGAAACCAAGAGTCTGATGCTCAACTGATGGAGCCACCCAGGCGCCCTAAACAAATGAATTTTTATGATGTGATGTGCTTCAGTCAATTGCCTTTTCATACATAAATTGTCTTTTATTAGGATGGTTGGTTTCTATTCTCTTCTTGACATGATCCCAGTTACTTTCTAACAGTAAAATATCCCAAACTCACTTTGTACATTTCATACCCCAGAATTAGAATCAATCATTTCTCAAAGGATCTCTGGTTCCTTTTGTTGAAAAAATGTATTTAGATACCACAATCTAGAAGATAAGGGTGCTCACTGTTACAGGGATTTTGTGGCATCTAGGCCTTTTCAGTGATCAAAGCTAGAAGAATTATATTAAGGTGGAAGAAAATCATAACTTCTTATTTGTGATTCTAATCTATAATTACATGGTTTTTGCTTCTTTGATTTTATACCTCATTACCTTTCCTCTTAAGTTGAAAATTTTGATTTCAAAACACATTGACATAACTACTTTTTTGACTCATCCCACAATAAACCTTTAATAGTTTCGACATGATAATAAGGCAGCTGAACACAGCTTAAGATTCCTTTGCAAAATTTCTTGGGTTTTGTTTTTGTTGTAGTTTTACATCATTTGAAGAATTTTTTTTTTCCTCAGTGTGCTTACGCTATGACCTTGGAATAGTTGGGCTTATTTGTTTCAATGTGTTTTTTATTGTTACTCTTTCTTCATATAACTTTATCTTTTTACCTATTTAAAACATTAACATCATTCCAAGTCAAAACTATTTAACAACCCGAATTTATAGAATATCATTTATATGCCTATCTTCTCCCCTCTATCTTTCCTCCCCTCATACTAGCAACTAGAATTAGTTTAGCCTTTCCTTCTTTTCCTTTTTTCTTTCTTATTTTTTTAGCAAAATTAGCACACTTGGCCCTATTCTCTACCTTGCCTTTTTTTTTTCCACTTAGCAATATATCATAGAAATCATTTTATATCAGTATTTAATGATCTTTTCATATACTCTTGGAGCCTCATTATACTTCATTGTGTGGATATACCATTATTTCTTCAACTAGCTCCCTATCAGTGGACATTCTCCAATGATTTGTTACTATAAATTACAGTGCAGTGCTTAGGTCATATTTTATTTCTGTTGGTGTATCTTTGGACTCCTATTCCTACAAGTGGGATTGCTGAGCCAAAAGATAAATGAATATATAACTTTGCTAAAATGTCACCAAATTCCCTTCTGAAGTTGTATCATTTGGACTTTTGCCAGAAAGGCGCCAGGGTGCCAGAGTGCCTGTTACCCTCATATCCTTCTCAACATTTTCTCAAAATTTGGAATCTTTGCCAATCTGATAGATGAACATTGATAAATATCCCTACTTTTATTTTTTCTATCTTATTATAATTGAGGTTGAGCATCTTTCCATATGTGTAAGAGCTTTTTTGTTTGGTTCTCTTTCTGTGAAATGTATATTCCTACCTTTTATCCTTTGTTTTGTCCTGAAGAATTGTTGGTCTTTTTTCCCCCTCAATTTTTCAAATGTTTATGCCTTTATTTGGGATTTGAGCAGCAGATCTTCTTCTAATTGTTACTTGTCTTTTAGCCTTGCTTCTGATGTTTTTCTCTGAAAAAAAAATTATAGCCTAATGTATCAAATTTTCTTTTATTGCTTCTAGATTTTGAAACATAAGAAAATTTTCCTTCCTTTGGGTTATTAAAGTAGTAGGAACATTTAAACTGTAATTGAAAAAAATGTTGGTGGCTCAGTGTGGACTAGTTTGAGAGTTTAAAACTTTGGGTGCCCCCGGGGTACCTGGGTGGCTTAGTCGGTTAAGCGTCCGACTTTCGCTTGGGTCATGATCTCGTGGTTCGTGGGTTCGAGCCCCGCGTCGGGCTCTGTGCTAACTGCCAGCTCAGAGCCTGGAGCCTGTTTCAGTCTGTGACTCCCTCTCTCTCTGACCCTCCCCTGCTCACGCTGTCTCTCTCTCTCTCTCTCTCTCTCTCTCTCTCTCTCTCTCTCCTAGAAATAAATAAAACATTTTAAAAAATAAATAAAATAAAATAAAATAAATAAATATAAGGTCACAGATTAAAAATAAAGGGATAAAGACACACAAGGTGATACTAATCAGAAGAAAGCTGAGGCAGCTGTATTAACTTAGGACAAAGATGACTTCAGAGCAAGGGAAATTATCAGGGATAAAAGGGAGCGTTACATAGTGAATAAATCTGAGCTTTTCAAAGCAGTGTCTATTTGGTTGTGAGCACATGATGGGGTGGTAACAGAAAATGACATGAGAGGAATTAATGATAGAAGATCATGAGGAAATTCTTAGGGACATTGAGTCACTACCTTGACTGTGGTGAAGTTTTTATCGGTGGACAGATGTGTCAAAACCTGAAAAGTTGTACATTTAAAATATATGTAGTTTATTGTGAGTCAGTTATAACCCAATAAAGCCCTTCAAAAAAAAATTTTTTTTAATCTACGCCATCATCATTCTGCTCTAACTGAAAGCCGTTATTTCTTTTTCACAGGTAAGGTATTTGAGGCACAGACAAGTTACTTGCCCAAGATCGCACAGCTAATAAATAGCAGTGTGAGGATTTGAAGTTAATTGGACTCCAGAGTCCATGCTTTTAAGCACTTTGCCTCAGTGAGTTAAAGGAGGCCTACGTTTCCATTGCCAGTTTGGGAGCTGGCCCAGAGGCCGTTTGCTATTGTTGAAATGATACTTGAGTACAGGGACATCCAAACAATGCAGACAGAGAAGTTCTAGAAAAGGCCTGAGTTCTCCCAATGTCAAGAAAGCAACTTACAGCTCTGCAAGTGCAGTGGGGAAGTGATGGGGATGATATGTGTGTATCGCGTTTGAGTCTTTGGGATCTGAAATTGGACTCTTCCCTCATCGCCTTCCTCCTTCCTGGGCCATGCCCACTCACACTACCCAGCAGCTGGCGTCTACTTTGAGAGCCCCCATTCACATACTCTGGATAGGATAATCAGGGAGTACACTGGGGAGATGAACTGACTATACCTACTGCAAATAAGAAGGAATAAGTGTGGTGAGGTGGAAACCTGCCTTCTGGTTAGACTACCCTGGAACTGAATATCTGCCACCAACTAGATTTGTGACCTTGGGCAAGCCGCTTCTTGATCCTCAGTTTTCTCAAAGATAAATTAGGAGCAATGTACTTACCTCACAGAATTAGGAGTTTTTGTTGAGATGACATAGGAGTGTCTTTTTTTAATGTTTAATGCACACGTGCACATAAGCTGGGGAGGAGCAGAGAGGTGGGGAAGAGGATCCAAAGAAGGCTCTGCACTGATAGCCAAGAGCCTGATCCAGGGCTTGAACTTACAAACCGCGAGATCATGACCTGAGCCAAAGTCCATGACCTGAGCTGAAGTCAGGCACTCAACTGACTGAGCCACTAAGAGGCCCCAGATGAGAGTCTCTCACAGGAACTGCTACAAACCACATGCACAGTAAATAATGGTTACTATTACTATTGCATGAACTTCCTTATTTTGTGGAAGGAATGTCACACTGACTTGTGAGTAGATCACACAGGGAATTCACTGTCACTTTAGGAGAGCTTTGGAAAGGAGGGTATGCCCCATCATTTAGTTTGGGTTTAGAGTGTCCTGCCAAAAGCAGAGTGATAAAGAAAATGATCTCAGTGGTTTCGTATGATGTTGATATTCTGTGGTCTCAGATTTTGAAACCCATGTATGAACTAAGAAAGGGAGTGTCAAAATGGGCAGCTGGAAGTCATAACTGTGGGCTTCCTTGTCTATGAATTCCTTGGAAGTAGAGACGAAGATGTTTTTGTGTCCCTACTACCTAAGACAAGTTCTGATGGCAATAACTGTTTAGTAAACATTTATTAAATCCGTCAACCACCACACCTGGGCTTTGGGTTGGTGGCGGCAGGTCACCAGTTGTCCCTGTTTAGGTTAGCTTCAGATGAGAGAAGTAAGATTGCATCCTATGAGCCCCAAATAATATTAATCTTTCTGTGTAAGATAGTCTCATCATCCACTTCCAGCTTAATCCAATTCAACATTACTTGAACACCTACTTATGCAAGTAACTTATTAAAAACTTACCATGAAAGTTAAGTATTAAAAGAAAATGTGTCTACTAAATACAAATTAAATACTCTCATCAATAATAGATATGATCGAGGCATGCTTATCCAGCTCTTGTCCTTCACACACTGTCCAGGTCCCTCTGGAGGTCCCCAGGGTCTATTGATTTGCTAACACCTTCCTGTTACTCTGACAATACTCCTAATTGTTCCAAGCTTCAGCTCCCTGGATACCATCTGAGCTCTTGATCTTTGCCTATTTTCTTTTTGTCATCATGTTCTGAACTGAGGCCACAAAGTAGAAGAGGCTATTTGCTCTGATTTTGTAGCTCTAGTTTTCCTCTCGCCTGATGCTTACTTTTCATTTGACTTTTTACAAAAAGAGAAGGGAAAGAGCTCTAGATTTCTTGAAGGGATCAGACCCTTTTGCCTTTGGAACTCCCTTCATCATGTCAATGTTTTAAAACCATCAAACTAAACAAGGCAGATTTTTAGCAAACTTACAAATTAGGATCTTTGCAGCTAAATGTTGCAGCTAAATGTCAGACTGGATAATGTCAACATAAATCAAAATGGCCACCAAGAATTGAAATATTGTAGGAACTACTTGGGTCCCTAACATTCAGGAGGTAACATGGCATTAGTAGATGTCAAAGTTAACAATGTTAGGCAACTAAATGTGGAACTTCCTGAGCATATGTTGGACATTAGCTGATCAGCATTGATATTAATCATGCTTTGGACAGTAGACAGACAATATATAAATTCCCAGTTGGCATCAAGGAAGAAAACTAATTTTATTTTCTTCTCTTGCTGCTGAAGCCCTGACCATATTTCTTATTATACTTGAAGTAAGTTCATTGACGGCTCCGTCTACACCTTGTACATACTTCTGTATTTGGGATTTACTGCCATCTATTCTAATTATTTATTTATCTCTCTCCTACACTAGCCTGTGAGATCCTTGAAGACAGAGATTGTGGTTTACTAATACCTGACAAGCCTGCAATGGGATAAGTAGGGGTTTGAGAATTAAAAGGATTTGAATTTAAATCCTGGCTCCAGAACTTACTGTGTCATCATGGGAAAGTTTAACTTCTCCAAGTATAATAATGCTGATCTATAAAACAGGGATTTTAATACCTACTTAGAAGAGTTTATTAGGATTAAATTATATAACTGACTACATTATAACGATTCTTTGGTTGTAAACAACAGGAAGAAACTGTATCATTAACCCTGCTTATAAGCAACAGAAATAAACTCTGGCTAATTTGAGAAAAAAAGAACATGATAACTAAATGCAATGTGTAATCTGGAATTGGATCCTGAGTCAGAGAGGGAAATTGATATAAATGACATTTTGGGGACAATTAGTATAATCTGAAAAGTGGATTATATGTTATAAAATAGTATTAAATCTTACATTTCCTGAGTTTGATTCTTATAGTGGTTACATAAGAGAAGATCTTTGTTCTTTGGAAGTAAACAATGTAGGATCTGGAGTAAAGGAGTACGGGTCTGTAACTTTGAAACAGCTCAGGAAAATATCATACATATATACTATATATCCTGTATATAATATATATAACACACACCTAAATACACATACCACGTATATAATACGTCTGTAACATACAGAGTGAAATAAAGTATGGCAAAATGTTAACAATGCCTAAGTAAAGGGCATGGGAGTTATTTGAACTGTTCTGTCATCCTATATTACTCTGACATAATTTGTAAATTCAGAACACTTTTGAAAGAAAAAAGGAGGGACTTATTGAAATAATCCTGGAACTCTCAAAATTAATAGAAAGGCTGAAGAACCAGTGAGGAAATTCAGCAGGAGCCCGGACAAGGACTACCAGAGTACACTGGAGAACAGGACGTTCTTCCTTTTCATCAGTTGGCACAGGACTCACCGTCCTAGGACAGAGCCCTGTTGGGTGAATCAGCACAGGGAGAAGGGATAGGATCTGGCCGAACGAGTTTCCAGATGGATTTGCCATTGTGTTGCTCAAAACCCAGGACGTTGCCTGGCTCAGCACGTGGTGGGTGCGCAGAAAGTAATTTTTAATGCACGTTTGTCTTCTAACACATGACAGGCACATAAAAAAAAAAAAACCTACACAGGAGTGATAGTTGTCTTCCTTTCCCTTTTGTACCTCTTAGTTATGTTCGAGTACACAGTATAGTATTGTTAACTATAGTCACCGTGCTGGTGCTGTACATTACATCCCCAGCACTTCCTTATCTTATAACAGAAGGGATTAGCATTTAAATCGGTGGACTAAGAAAAGCAAATTGCTCTCTCCAGTGTGGGTGGGCCTCATCCAATCCATTCAGGGATTGAATAGAACAAAAAGGCAGAAGACTGCTGAAATCCTCTCTGAAGGATTTCTCCTGACTGGATGAGCTGGGACATCGGTCTTCTGTCCTCTAAGCTCTTGGTTCTTAGACCTTCAGACTTGGACTGGTAGCTACACCATAGGCTGTCTGGCTGTTACAGCTTTCAAACTACACCAGTGACCTTCCTTGGTCTCCAACTTGCAGGGGACATATTGTGGGACTTCTCAGGCTCCATAGTCACATGAGCCAATACCATTAAATATATACATACATGTAATACATAATAACTCACTAATTAATTCACTAACTCAGAGTTCTCTAGAGAAACAACAAATAGAAAATGACCATCCCATACAGTAATACAGTAACTATTGGCAAGAGGTCTCAGTTCCTCAGCCTGTGGGCATCTTTGTAGGGCTAGTTGAGTATCCTTATGACATGGTACCTGGCAATCCCCAGAGAAATTGATCCAAGAGAAGAAGCTGGAAGGGACAGTTTTTTTTTTTATGACTTGTCCTCAGAAGTCACACACTACAACATCTGCTATATTCTTTTGTTATATGGACTAATCTTGTGTGACTAATGTGGAAAGGACTCTATAAAGGAAGCAAGGATCATTGGGGCCATTGTAGAGACTGGCAGCTACAACCAGTCACTAGGAAATGTAAACCAAACTACATAATTTTACTGGGCTCCAGCCAAATTGATAAATATATATATATGTATATATAAATATGTATATACATAAATATGTATACATATATATGTATATATGTACACATATATACATATATACATACATGTTTTGTAGAAATATATATACATATATATCTCATACTCCTTTATGATATCTACTATACTCTAGTAAGGAATGTTAAGTTGCTTAATCTAATATATTGGAAATTAAAACTTTACATTTTTCGGTCTGTCAATGTACATGTTCTGACTGTAAAGCCTGAAAAAAGGAGGGTAAATCAGGTTTGGGAAATTTACATTATCAGTCAGTCTTCTTACCACTGTCCACAGACAATGGTGGAGCTCAAGGAAGTTCTGCTGAAAACCTAGGAAAAGAAATATCCAGGTCCCTGAATGTTTAGGCATGAATATTCTTTAGGTATCTAGATCCCATCCTTGTTTTAATATTTCTTTCACAAGCCCCTTCTATAAGAAGCTCAAAACAGTTTACCAAGTCATCAATATGTTTTCCTGTTTGAAAAACCAGGGCATAAGCACATCTCTTTTTGGTGTCTTTTAGTGCTTATGGACTTGTCTGTTTATGTTAGATAGCTGGTGAGTGCTAGTGTTCCTGGGGGTTCCAGAACGTCTCTTCCAAACTCTGGCATAAGGAAAAAATTCTCTTCAGTTAGAATTTGCATATTTTTAAGCAGAGGCTATTCTGTTCCAAACATAAGGCTCATTATTTATGACATTATGTACCTATATCTCTCTGACTATATATACTGGGGTGAGAGGGTAGTAATCCCTCAGAAGCAGTAGGGAACTTCCTTATATGAAAAAAATATTTGTCAAAAGTCTGCAGAAAATCTCGTGCTTAATAGTGGTGGCAAACCAAGGTTGGGGCCGTGGCAGTGGTCTGTCCAAGTTGCAAGCAATAAGAGGGTGTACAACTCTAGAAAATTTTAAAACATGGGGCTCTTGCATGGTGCAGTTGGTTAAGCATCTGACTCTTGATCTTGGCTCAGATCATGATCTCACCATTTGTGAGGTGGAGCCCCACATCGGGTTCTGCACTGATGGTGATTCTGTCTCTCCTTCTCTCTGCCCCTCCCCTGCTTGTGTGCTCTCTCTCTCCCCCTCCCTCTCCCCCCCTCCAAATAAATAAAGGTTTAAATTAAAAAAAAAAAAAACAATAATAAAATGTTTTATTTTTTGCTTTTTATTTATGGTTATAACCCAAACTCTGATAAGGCACTCCCCCATGAAAAAAATACCTAGGGGTGCCTGGGTGGCTCAGTCAGTTAGGCATCTTGACTTGGGCTCAGCTCATGATCCCACGGCTCTGAGTTTGAGCCCTGTGTAGGGTTCTATTCTGACAGCTTAAAGCCTGGAGCCTGCTTTGGATTCTGTGTCTCCCTCTCTCTCTGCCTATCCACTACATGTACTCTGTCTCTCTCTCTCTAAAAAATTAATAAATCATTTTTTTTTATATTTTTATTTATTTCTAGGAGAGAGAGAGAGAGAGAGACAGCGTGAGCGGGAGGGGTCAGAGAGAGAGGGAGTCACAGACTGAAACAGGCTCCAGGCTCTGAGCTGGCAGTCAGCACAGAGCCCGACGCGGGGCTCGAACCCACGAACCGCGAGATCATGACCTAAGCGAAAGTCAGACGCTTAACCGACTAAGCCACCCAGGCGCCCCTAATAAATCATTTTTTAAAAATACCTAAACATTTGTGGAGTTTTACTATTTGGAAACATTTCTTCATACATAACATTTTTGGAAGCTTTGGGGGGGAAGTATCTGTTCTTTTCACTTTTACTTCATCAGTGGGAAATGCTGCAAAAATATAGGCATGACTGTAGGTATAGGCTGTGAAAAGATTTTCTCAGACAAGATGGACTGACTGTTCATTATGAAGCTATGTGTGCATTAAAGAAATTGTGAAAGGCTAACTTCATTCTTTGAAGTTCTGTGTGAATGAAAAGAAAATACGATTATACAAGGATGACTCAGATTGTATTGTCTCTTACATGTGATTTTTCTTTGAGTTACCTCATTTTCTGCTATGAAATTCTAGAGGCTGATTATACACAGAAATATTTGCAAACAGGCAGAATCAGCTTCAGACAATTTCAAGTGAAATTCCAAGCCTCAAGATTAATTCCAAGCCTCTAGATTATTCCCTGAAGATTGGCACACAGAGATATGTAGAAAGGGCCATTAACCATGCAAACAAAAAAAAAGGGGGGTGGGGGAAGGTGGTAAAAAAGTAAACCTTTGAATAGGAAAAAATCCATTTTTAAAGGAAAACAAAAAGAAATGTCCAAATAAATGATAATTTTGGGCATCCATAGTTTTGATCAAGAACTGGACACTATTTCTAAAGCAGAGCATCAAATAATGTCAAGGTTTACTGTCATTTGGCATTTCCTCACAATACACTTTGGTAAAGGCAACCCACAGAGTGGGAGAAGGTATTTGCAATGCTTATAACTGAGAAGAACTTATGTCTAAATTATGGGTTGTAATGGGGCACCTGGCTTGCTTGGTCGTTGGAACAAGTGACTCTTGATTTTGGGGTTGTGGGTTCAAGCCCTATGTTGGATGTAGAGATTACTTAAAATAAATTTTTAGGGGCACATGGGTGGCTCAGTCGGTTAAGCATCCGACTTTTGCTCAGGTCACGATCTCACGGTTTGTGGATTTGAGCCCTGCGTCGGACTCTGTGCTGACAGCCAGCTCAGAGCCTGGAGCCTGCTTCAGATTCTGTATCTCCCTCTCTCTCTGACCCTCCCTGCTCATGCTGTCTCTCTCTCTCCCTCTCTCTCTCTCTCCCTACTCTCATTCTGAGAGAAGGGAGAGAGAGAGAGAAATTCCAAAGCAGGCTCTAGCTCCATGCTGTTAGCACAAAGCCCAATGTGGGGCTTGAACTCATGAACTGTGAGATCATGACCTGAGCTGAAATCAAGAGTTAGTCAACCAAATGAGCCACCCAGGCACCCCTTGAAAATAAACATCTTTTTAAAAAATAATTACATATGTAAGAACTTGTGTAGATTAATTACAAAATAAGTTACATAAAAAGACTACTCAGTGGAAAAAATGGGCAAAAGATTTAGTGAATTCACTAAGGCAGAAAACCTAGTGACAATAATCATTGCACGACGCTCAACAAGATAATAATCAGGGAGATGCAAACTAAAACTGCAATAAGAGATTAGCACACCTCCACCAATATGGCTAAAGCTGAAATTTGTATATCTTGTGATACAGAAATTTTACTCCTAGATATTATTCCCAGCTTAAATACATACACATGTACAATAAATTATGTATAAAAATATCCATAATCCCAAACTGGAAACAACCCAAACATCCATCAACAGAATGGATAAATAAACTGTTTTATAATCATAAAATGGGATGCCATACAGCACTGAAAATGAACACACTTTAGCAATAGGCAATAACATGGTTAATTCTCACAAAAATAATATTGAGCAAAAGAAATCATACACAAAATAACACATACAGTATTACTCTATATAAATAAAGTTCAAAAACAGAGAAAATGAAATTATAATGTCTAGACTATATACTGAAGTGGTAAAACTGTAAAGGAAAGCAAAGAGCACCAAGAAGTTCAGGAGAGTAGCGAGGCTTTGCTTGTCAGGGGGAAGGGCCTGGGCTGGAAGAGTCCTGGGAAAGTTCTTTTCCCTGACCTGGATGGTGGTTACCCACATGTTCATTTTATAAGCATTCAGTAATTACACATTTATATTTTATATATTTTTCTGTTATTTGCATGATAACAAAAACAATTTTTAAATATCCTTTTATCCTCAGCAGTGAAAACTCAGGCTATTACTACAGGCCAAATTATCCCAAATTATAAGGTATAAAAATTTGCATGCTTTCCACACCAACCTATTTGCAGAGGATGTTATAATGTACTTTCAACCCCAGTTTTAGATGTGCAAACATTTACCAATGAGCTCACCAGTTAACAAGTATCAGACTCCAGGAGTAATTGTACAAAATCAAAATTTGTGGTAACCTGTCTAGTAGCAGAGTGTGTCCTATCTCTGATGAACCTAAATTTTAAAGGGTGATAAAAACCTTCACTACTCCTGGGAGTAAGTATGTTTCCTTTCATCTGCGGTGTAGTCACAGAGCATTATAGAAATCTGTTTTCTAAATTGATTTCCTGGTCTTAAAAACTAAGTAAGATGAAATAAAATAAAATTTTCCAGGTCTCTGCCACACGTATAGACACGAAAACCACAGTGGGCAAGATCAGTATCTCAAAATGGGGATGAAGAGAGCAACTGGATACATAAAACAACCGTAAAGATATTTTTGAGACACATTTTTGGTCTTATTTCTAGGAGTTTATCCTGCAGATATGCAAGCTGTGCATGCATCCATATGAACAAAATACTCAGTGTAGATTACACTATGGCTTCAGGAGAGCCAGGTGAGGGAGAAAGTCCTGCTGTGCTCCCCCCACACACAAAAATGAATAAACATTTTTTTAAAAAAAATTAGAGAAGTTACAAGAAATTTCTAGAACTTTGAAAATTCATGCCCCTCTGAGTTCCTTTAGAAATGCTTCCTAATTGCTCCCCCTCTTGCTTTACAACTCCCATCAGCTCCCAGCACTTGACGGGTAGAGGGGGGTTGCTAAGGGGTTCATACCTTTATGAATTTCATACACTTCGCACTGCTGAACGCAAATAAGGAGCTCTGAGGTTACCCTTCATTAGCTTCATGATAAATCCACCTCTGTTTGTAATAGAAAAACACTGAAAGCAGCCCAGATAACTATCAGACTGAGAATTAATTGTGGTATTTTCATATAACAGGATATTAAAAAGAATGAGCTGGAGCTACATGGTTATATATAAAAAACTAAATTTGAGTTGCAGAATAATTTATACAGCAAGTTACCATTAATTTAAAGTTTAAAAATATGTAAAACAGGGGCGCCTGGGTGGCTTAGTCAGTTAAGCGTCCGACTTTCGCTTAGGTCATGATCTCACGGTTTGTGGGTTCAAGCCCCGTGTCGGTCTCTGTGCTGACTGCCAGCTCAGAGCCTGGAGCCTGTTTCAGTCTGTGACTCCCTCTCTCTCTGACCCTCCCCTGCTCACGCGCTCTCTCTCTCTTTCTCTCCTAGAAATAAATTAAAAAACATTAAATATGTAAAATAATACAAGAGACTATAGATAAATGCATATATACATAAATGTATATATACCCAGATATGTATATTATTACATAATTATTTGTGTGTATGTATATAATCAAAATATAAAAACATGGAAGGAAATGATAAACACTGAATTCTGGGTAGTGGTTACCTCTATCCAGGAGGAAAAGGGGGACATAGAATGCAGAGGTATACAAAGGAGATCCATTTCCTGGAGAGAAAGATCTCAAGGAGAAAGGACAAGATATTAGGATTTTATATGACAAATCTAGGTGGTAGCTACCAGGTTTTATTGCATTACTTGGAAACTCTTCCATATGCAGGAAATAGTTTACATGTTTACAAAAAAAAAAGCCTCTTGCACTAATCAGGAAAAGAAGATGCTTTCCTTCTATCAACAAACCTGATTCCTCTATTTTTTTAAGTTTATTTATTTATCTTGAGAGAGAGAGAGAGAGGAAACAGAATCCCAAGCAGGCTCCACACTGTCAGCACAGAGCCTGACGCAGGGCTCAAAATCATGAAGCGTGAGATCATGACCTGAGCAGAAATCAAGAGTCGGGTGGTAAACCAACTGACCTACCCAGGCTCCCCTGATTCTCCTATTTTTAATATTTAATGTCTATTTTTATTGAGGTATATATAAGTAAAATGCACAAATCTTAAGCTTACAGCTCAAGGAATGTTTACATATGTGATCTCCCCAGATCACTATATAGAACGTTGTCACCTCTCTTCAGCACATACAATTCCCCGTTTCCTTGCTGTTACTTATCCTTTGGCTTCAGCTTAGATGTCACTTCCTCTAGGAAAACTTCCTTGCTCCCCCAACACTTGGTTACTACTGTGCCTTTTCCTTTCATTGACCACTTGCTTGTCAGCTTCTCTTTCTAATCATGAGCTGCTTTTCCCAAGGTTCCAAACTACAAATGTGTCTTCTTGATCTGCTTTGTGCCTGTGCCTTTACATTTTTCAAGTTAAATTGTATTCTCCCTTGTTAGCTTCTTCTGAGAAACTCAGGATCCCTTATAATATTCATCCATTCCGGCGCGCCTGGGTGGCTTAGTCGGTTAAGCGTCCGACTTTCGCTTAGGTCATGATCTCGCGGTTCGTGGGTTCGAGCCCCGCGTCGGGCTCTGTGCTGACTGCCAGCTCAGAGCCTGGAGCCTGTTTCAGTCTGTGACTCCCTCTCTCTCTGACCCTCCCCTGCTCACGCTGTCTCTCTCTCTCTCTCCTAGAAATTAAAAAAAAAAAAAAATTCATCCATTCCATGTCTACACCTAATGTCTCAGGAGTTTCTGCATCAAATACTATGTTTCTCTATGTTTTGAGGTCATGACCTTGAAATCAAATTTTGGGTGTTGAGAATTTCATGAGTGGATTCAAGCATAATGAAAACCCTGAATACGGAGTTGTATTTTATGACTACACTGGGTATCAGAGTAATGCCTGCCTTTTAGAAGTCCTGAAGCTTTGCAAGTTGAGCTAAAACCTGTCATTCTGAGCCTGATTAAAACCTTCTCTAAAGCTGACAGGTAATGCTGACAGTGTTCATTGCCCAGACCTGAGTTATCAAAAGGCAACAGTAACACTTTTCACTTCGGTTCCTCACTCCGGGCACCTCAGGGAACTCCTGGATCATAGACAACCTCGTAGGCATGCTAAAGAAGACAAGTCCTCTTTAAGTTGTAGGGGGAGCACCTGAAGAGCGCTTTAACCCCTGGGTAACGAGTGGGGAAGACAGTGGACTCTGGTGCCAGACTACGGGTGTAACTGGGTAGAAGCTCAAAACCTCTCCAAGCTTCAGTTTCTCCTTTAGAAACTGGGGTTGATGATGCTAACCCTACTTCAGAGGGATATTGTGAGGCGTAAGTGAGTTAATATGTGAAAACTTCCTGACACATAGTAAGCATTCTATAGCAGTATTATTATCAGCATAATAATATGTTAATTTTGGAAAGATCACTCTAGCTACCGTCTAAAAGGTGATGAATCTAAAAGAGGCAGTGTCATTCTAACACCGAAAGCAAAAATAAAAAAACACGATTTGACATAGCACAAGATAAAGGGAGTGGTTTGAACTTAGCACCAGACACATGACTGCTATAGTCAACTTTCAGTTATATACATTTTCAATTAACTACTGCTGATTTTCAGTTTCACCCACTGGCTTTCCTTGTCTTCATCATACTAGTAGACCTTGTTCTCCTGCTTAGAAATTAACTAACACTTTGGCTTAAATAGGCAGTAGGTAAGAGGGTAAAGGAAATCAGGATCCTCACTTTCTGAGAGACCACAGTTCTTACAAGGTCTGTTGAGGGAGAAAGGGTGGAGAAAGAAGGCAAGACAGAAAAACAGCCTAGGTAGGAAGTGAGCCGATTGGTCAGTACTTTCAACTCCTAGACAAGGTAGGCATAGTCAAAGAGGAGATTTGAATTGAAAAACATGTCATTGCTGTAATTGCGTTCTTCCCAGATTTTGTAGCCAATACACCAAAACCATGCTTACTTTTTTATTAAACGTCCAAAGCTACATAATTCTGAAGGTATTTGGACATTTCCATATTTTTAAAAATTTTATGTAAACAATCTCTGTGCCAAATGTTGGGCTCGAACTCATGACCCCAGGATCAAGAGTCGCATCCTCTCCCAACTGAGCCAGCCAGGTGCCTCTCAATATTTCTTTTTGCAAGGTTCAGGAAGTCTCCAAGAACCATGGTATTTTTGTGGAAGAAAATTTTCAGTCTTTCTTGAGAACAGTTCTGCAATTCTTCCAGGCTATTTGCTCTTCTGGCAATCTTTCCTGCTCATCTTTTGGCAGGAAATACTCTTTTTTACATTCCAACATTACAAAATTGTAATCCTCCTCAAAAACCCACCTTATTTCGTTCTCTAGACTACCACTACATGTGGTTCATGTATTTATGTGTACTTACTTGTTTTTATTGAAGTAATTTGTTCGTTGCCATTTCCTAGGTCCAGACCATGAGCTTCTTGGTGGAAGAGACCATGATTTTATTTTCCATCTTAAGACCGTGTATATAGTACAGTAGTTTAGAGCATGGAGCTGGAGTTTCTGAGTTTAAATCTCACACTTACAGGATATATATTGAGTAAGTCATTTCACTTTCCTGTGCCCAAGATCCTCTATCTGTAAAATTCCTTTTAGTTAGATAGAAACCTTTTCATGATTGTCACTGAATTACAGGCTTTATTTTTTAAATGCTTATTTATTTTGAGGACGGGGGAGAGGGAGCATAGAGAGAGGGAGACACAGAATTCAAAACCGGTTCCAGGCTCTGAGCTGTCAGCACGGAGCCCGACGGAGGAGGTGGGGGCTCGAACCCACGAATCGAGAGATCATGACGTGATCCAAAGCATGACTCTCAATCGACTGAGCCACCCAGGCACCCCCACAAAAAAAAAATTTTTTTTAATTGGTGGTGGTGGTGGGTAGATAAATTTAAAAGGGTCATTGTTTCCTGGTCAAACAAATGCAGATAAACTGTGCTGGAAAAAAAAAAAAGATGTGAAGATTCTGGCAGGCAAATGCCTCTAGCCTCTCCCCAACATTTTCACACTGTCGTGAATTATGTCTGAATCGCATAAACAAAGTCTCTTCAGGGACTCTCAGAGGGCTACCTTCTCCAACAAGCCATCTCTGGCGTCCCATCACTCTTTTATGCACTTGTCTGTTTAGATGTCTGATACCAAACAACTGTGACTTGAGCAAGGGTCTGTGTCTTCTGGTCTTTGTGCTCAGGACTCAGGAACGACCGATATCCTCAGGCTCATCCTCTCAACAACTAAGTCTCCTGGAGGCTTTCGCTCGACATCAGTCACTCCTGGCCTCTCAGTGTCCCTCGGCATCAACTGGAAGCTTTAGAAATGAAGACCTCTCAGACCTCCCCCCAGCAGTGCTCCTCAGTTGCTCAGGCAACACCGACAGCCAGAATGCTTTAGCTCCTGGCCCCGCCTCCCACTGCTCAGCCAGCACCTGCCTCCGGCCCGCCCCCTCCGAAAACTGGAGTCTCGAGTGCGCACGCTCCTTCTTGGCCCCCTTGTAGCGTGATGACGTTGACGTCGGCGTGTGGCGTAGTGGCGGCGGCCGCGCGTGTTTCAGCTGGGGGAGGCGGTGTGGGTGCTGGGTTTGGAAAAGACGCGGGTCTCTGCAGTGTCGCGGCCGGCTTCGGCGTGTGGTTTTTTTAGTAGCTGGCTGTGTTGTGTCCGCTCCTCCCTGTCCGCGGAGAGGGAAGCGGCCGAGTTGTCTGGGGACATAGCTGGAGCCCCTGAAGGGGAAGGGAGCAGCCGGGAGTAGGGGGTAGGGGGTGTGGAGAGCGTGAGTGCAGGGCTGCGGTCTAGGACTGAGGAGCAGTCGAGAGGGGAGGGTCGCTGTAGGCAGAGGGCGCACCAGCCGGGATCCGGGCTGGTCCCGAGGAGGGCCCGGGGCAGCCGCGCGATGTTCGGGGCCCGGTGCCTGCTCCGAGCCCTGCGCTCCTGCTCCTCCGCTCCCTGCCCGAGACACAAACCTTCGGCCAGACTGAGCGTTCGGGACGCGCTAGGGGCCCGGAGCACGAATGGGGAGCGCGTTAAGGTCCAGGTTGGTGTATGGGAAGGGGATGGTTTTTTTCATTTTAGTGACTTGCACGCCACCTCCTCGTCTAGACTTGCCCTGTCCGGTCAGACAAAACGACAGGCAGAGAAAGGAGGAAATGTAGACAGTCGTGCGCATTCACTCCTTTCTCCTTTCCTTATCGTTACTTTGCGCACAACTGTTGGGATTGCCTATGAAGTGCTGGAACTTTGCTTTCACGGTACGAGTGCATTGCCTGTAAACTTGTTAGTTACACGGCAGAATAAATTTACGAGCTGCTTTTTCCTTTATCCCTCATAGTGAACAACCAGTTACAAAGTGGCTGCCTTGAGCTATCTCCTTGAGAGCGGACATCGTGTCTTCCCGTTTTTGGTATTCCCATGTCTGACAGTAAATATTTGTTCAACTAAACAATGGCTTTTATTCAACCTTCAGGCACCCCGAAGCCTAAAAATAGGGGTTCGCATATAACGTATGTTTAATACATAAAGAGAACGAATAGAATGTAGCAGTTTGAAACAGCCCTGGGGTCAGGCTGCCTGGGTTCAAATCTGTGCCACTTAGTGGCTCATTAGTTATGGGTCTCTTCTATAATTATTAAGTATGGTATCTTCTGTGCTCTAAACCTTTTTGCTGCTTAGAGCAGTGAAGCTAATGATAGCCTTAACCTCATAGTATCGTGAAGATTAGGTGAGATGATAGATATTAAGAAATTTAGAACAGTGGCCCACACTCAATCAGTGTTAGCTGCTATTATTTCTCTTGCTAATATTTGCAACTTCTCCACCTAGAAGATTTCCCTTTAACGGAGGTAGACCAAGCAAGGTGATTTGACCCCCTTTAGGTTGCTGAAATAACTGATGCAGTTAATTTTGTTGTCCTTGAATATCCTTGATTTTTAGCAGTATGACCCCTCTGCCTTTTTTTCGGTTTCATATTTTTCCATGATCCAAATCAAGCCCTTTTTTCATATTCATCTATTACTTTGACGTGTACATCAATGATCCCTTCTGAGTGGTAGTCAAGAAAGAATGCAAAGATAAAAAAAACAAAAGCTACTGCCTAGGTTAGAGGCTCTCGTTTTAGTGCCATGTGGTCTAAGATAGTAGCTACCGGCCATTTGTGGCGCTGAGCTCTTGAAATGTGGCTAGTCCACACTGGAGGGTAACTAAATGTAAAATACACACCAATTTTGGAGAACAAAAAAGAATATAAAATGCCTCAATATATGCTTATATTGATTACATGTTGATAATATTGGCATAACGGGTTAAAATATTAAAATTAAATTTACAGGTCAACTTTTAATGTGACCGCTAAAACAAGCAAAATTACATACATGGCTCACATTATATTTTTGTGGGATAGCCCTGGTCTAATGGCTAAGACAAGTAATTGGGGGTAATGTGATAAGTATTGGTGGAATAAAGAACTTTGAGAAAAGAGACAGGGACGACCTTAACTTTGTGAGGTCAAGGAAGACTTCCTTTGTGACATTTCACTGGTGTTCTGAAGGATATGTTCCTTAGGCAGAGAAACTGGGGATGGGGTGGAGATCTCATTCCGGAAAAATTTAATAATAACATGAACTTTGAACTGAGAACTGTATTTGAATGCTAGCTCTACTCCTCAGGAGCTGTGATTTTAATTAGAGAGGTTGTCCTAACTTGTCCTAATATGTTCTTCATCTCTAAAATGAGAATATTCACTTCATTAAGTTCTTGTAAGGATTAAATGTAAAATATTCACAAAGAGCTTAGAGCAGAAGCACATTAAACAGTGTTCCACATATGTTAAGTTTTACTAACAAGTGAAAAGCAAGACAGTGGTTCTTTAGGAATTACTATTGATTACACATAACCAAAGATCATCTGTCTTCAGGGAAATGTGGGGGGGTGAAACCAGAAAGATGGGTACACTCAGTTGTGAAAGACCGAGGCAATTTATGCACTCTTTTTCAGTGTAGCCCTAGAAAAAGACCAAGGGCTTTCTGGTAGACCTATGTCCAAATTCAGGCTCTGTTTACCCGCAGTGTGACCTTTGGCAAGTTGTTTGACTTCTCAGGGCCCAGGCTCTTCACTTGTGAGACGAGTTATGATGATAGTCCACAGAGATGTGAGGAAAAGATGAGATGGTATGTGAAGAAGGTAGTAAAACATTTGTCACATAGATTTTTAGTGCGTGGTAGACCTCCTTCCACTGAAAAACATTAACGGACTTTCTACTGTGTCCCTGACAATGGCCTTCAAAGCAACGAAAGCATGGTTCTTAACCCTTCACAATGTGATGGACATGCAAATAAGGAATGGAAGAGCATTGTCTGTAGTGTGAGATGGGAACACAAAGTAAGGGTCAATACAGTTTTTCTAAGTAGAATCCTCTCGCTTTTCCCAAGCATGTCTGATAGCTAATCAAACACCATCAGTTTCACAATTGTTCAGTGTCTGCTAGAATATTCTCTCTTCTGTGCTAGTTAAATATAAATTGGACGTGATCTGTGAGAGCTGTTTTTAGTGTTACTGGTCTACTAGAAGACCTCATTTGTACTCACACATGCCTGTCATTTTAAATTCAGAGTGTCTTTGAAAAAGCTTATGTACTAAATATATGTCACAGTGAAAAGCTTCTTGAGAAGTCTGTGTGGTATTTTGTAAAAGGAAAAGAAAAATCCCATTAAGGTGTTTCTGGCCTATAACTACATAATCTCCCTCCTGAGAGTTCAATATGAAAGAAGACAGGGACCCAAATAACATGCCTTGTTATTATTACCTGGAATAAATACCTGGAATAGCCAATATTGGGAAAATTGATGATATAAGTTAGGTTCATCAGCCTAATGGAATGTTAGGCATGTATTCATAATGATGAGGTATGTTTTGTTTTGTTTTAATTAAGTTTAGTTATTCATTTTGAGGGAGAGACAGAATGAGCAGAGGAGGGGCAGAGCAAGAGCGCATGGAGCCTGATGTGGGGCTCGAACTTGTGAACCGTGAGATCATGACCTGAGCTGAAACCAACCTAAACGCTCAACCAACTGAGCCACCCAGGCGCTCCTGAGAAATTTTATTAACAAAACAAAAAGGTGGAATGCCAAAGCTGTATCTCCGTGGGATCAGAATCCTGTTGAATTATATATGCATATCGGTGAGGTAAAAGCAATCAATTTGTTAAGGCAGGACTAAGAACATTTTTTTCATTTAGTCTTGTGTGTGCATGTGTAATGAAAATGTAAAATGTTTACATGTTTCAAACTCCCATTTAGAAATTTTTCTTCCTTAGGGATGGATTCGTTCAGTCCGATCCCAGAAGGAAGTCTTGTTCCTGCATGTAAATGATGGATCGTCTTTGGAAAGCCTTCAAGTTGTAGCTGATTCAAGCTTTGATAATAGGCGAGTTTTTTTAAACAAAAGAATCTTTTTTTTTTATCTCCTCTGTTCCCCTTTTCCCTAATCCAGTGTTCATATATATTTTTTTTAATGTTTGTATTAGAGAGAGCATGAGCAGGATGGGGCAGAGAGAGGGAGACAAAGGATCTGAAGTGGGCTCTATACTGACAGTAAGCCCGATGTGGGACTTGAACTCATGAATCATGAGATCATGACCTGAGCCATAGTCAGATGCTCAACCAAATGAGCCCCCCAGGCGCCCCAGAGTGATCTTTCTAAAAAAAAAACAAAACCTGCTTTTCAAAGCTGAGGCCAAGTCCACATACTTGGAATCAAGATCCTTCAAGCTTAGGCCTTTCTATTTTTTTTTTTTTTTGAGTTTATTTTTTTATTTTGAGAGAAAGACAGTGCAAGTGGGGGAGGGGCAGAGAGAGGGGAAGAGAGAATCCCAAGCAGACTTCGAGGTAGTAGCATGGAGCCCAAGGCTGGGCTCGATCCCACACACTGAGAGATCATGACCTAAGCTGAAATCAAGGGTCAGATGCTGAACTAACTGAGCCACTCAGGCCCTCCCAGGCCTTTCTTTTTTTAACATCTTCACATAATAACATCCCCTACTTATCCTTTGCTTCAGTCTCTCTTAATTATTTGCTGCACATTTAAGGGTGAAACCTCTATCATTAAATACTGTAATGTTCTGATAGCAAGTTTTATATTAAAATAAGGGTTCTGTATAATGATATCTTGTTTATGCTGGTTTGTTGTTACTACAGAGAACTGGCTTTTGGGAGTTCTGTGGAAGTTCAAGGGCAGCTGGTGAAAAGTCCATCCAAAAAGCAGAATGTGGAACTGAAGGCAGAAAAAATTGAAATTGTTGGGAATTGTGATACCAAGGTATGCTTTGTGATACTTTCATGGAGACTATTTGGGCTTAATTTAAAACATTAGCAATCTGTTTTAAGTGTGATTATTGGGAAGGTGGCACTTAGAACATGTTTCAATTGTGACTTCCCAGATAATTGAAACAGGCCATGGAGCCAGAGGAATGTAGAGAACATAGCAAAAAGTGTGTAGATGGCTGAATTTATGACTGAAAGCAAAGTATTAATCGGTGCATCTCTTTGGACACCTGTCACAGTTAAACTGCCACTTTTAGAGTCATGCCCAGTTAACTTCAGTACAAGGGCAGACTGTGTTCTGAGGAAAGCCCTGCCTAGAAATGACTTTTATAGGATCTAGAGCTATATTGTCCCAATACAGTAGCCACTAGCCACCTGTAGCTGTGTTAACTAGTATTTAGTATTAATTAAGTTAATATTAAATCAGGTAATAAAATCAGTTCCTCAGTGACCTTAGATACAGTTCACATGCAGCTGCTGGCTACTGGGCGTGGGTACGGAACCCTTCCATTTATCACAGAAAATTCTGTTGGACAGTACTTATGCTCTGGCTGAGCAAGGGTAAGAAATCCTACTTTAAGACCTGCTCATGCCTGTTTTGCAAGACTCTTTGTTAGTAGCTTTTATTCATCACCTGATAAAGAGGTTAGAGGGAATAAAATGAAAGGCTGTTAATCCATCCTCTGAAATTGGAGAAAATGAGGCCCAGGCAGGTGACATGACTTGCCCAAGGTTATATCACTGACTAGCGCCACTGCTGGAATGTATGTACTAGCCATTTGACTCCTCTGTAGTTGTGCTGTACTTACTTGTCTTCCAAGCATTTGATGAACAAAACATAAGGAAATATAGGGAAATTGCATCAATTTAATTCACTTTTGTTTTTTTGGATAATTGGAAGAAAATAAAGGCAAGGAAATAAGAAAATGGGCACCTTTTTAAAAAAATGTCCTTCTGAATAGTTTTCCTAGAATTACTAATTAAAACACTAATAAATAATTGACATGTGAAATCAGGAATCAGGTTCTAAGATTTCTGAAAAGTGGAGTGTGAAAGATAATCTGGAATCCTGAGAAGAACAGAGATGTAACCAGTTTTGTTTTTGCTTTTTTTTTTTAGAGGGGTATATGATTATTAAAATGTGCCATGTGTTTTACCCTTTTTAAGCTGTTCTCTCTTGGGTTCTGTGGTTGTCATTCACCTATTCGTCCCCTTAATTTCATTGTCATTTTGTGAGTCATTAGGGAATTCTAATCCCCCAGGCAGTCCCCAAACCTCTAGTAATGTGGTCATATTTTGACTTCAGTAGGTATGGTGCTTATTTCTATTACGAAATAAATTAGCATGTGCACTAAAAGAAATAGGAAAGACTAAATGTAATAAGCTACCAGTTTGGCTTTTTTTTTTTCATTTCTCTGCTGTCTTTCTTATTGAAACTTCGCTTTTGGTCTAGAAGTTTGTTTTTGTCTTCTAAATCTCTTAACACAAATATGTACAGGGTGGAATATTTCTACGTAGAGTCATAATTTGACATTTTTGTAAATATACAGTGCTCTGCCAATGACAGAAAACTGTTGACCCTCCCTCATGTTCTTAGAAATGTTGATAAACAGTGAAAAACAGTGCCAATTGATTATAAATGATTGTGGGCTTTCAAGACATTTGGGTGATTTTAAAATTGAACGCCAGCTGTGTATACACAGCTGTAGAAAACATAATCTTTAACATCTACAATATTCTGAACTCCTATGTGCCAAACAGTGGATTGTTTTGCATAATTATATCCTAATCTCTCTATTTGTAAGTGGTGACTGATATAAGCTAATGGATAGAAATGTGATAAATAACAGATTCGCCTCCGTAATTCTAACTTTGCCCAAGGTTCCACGCCCAAGAAGTAGTAGAACTAGATTCAAACGCACGTCTCTGATTCCCACCCCACCATTCTGTTAACTTAGAATTAACAGGACCATGTTCACTTATGTTAAGAAATTGAGACAGAAAGCATTTTAATTTTGTTACAAAGCATCACTGTTTAACAAATGCTCTGGGAACTGATTTTATAGAATGTTATGTCTTAGCTTTTAATTTGTTTTTTCCATTTATTGGCAGGCTTTTCCTTTTAAATATAAAGAGAGGCCTCCTCTGGAGTATGTGAGGCAGTATCCTCACCTCAGGTGCAGGACTAATGCTCTGGGTTCTATACTGAGGATTCGCAGTGAAGCCACAGCTGCTATTCATTCTTTCTTTAAGGTGAGGTGCTCCCTGTGCTTCTAGCTGCTCTTTTTCTTTTTCTTCCTAGCTGTTCTTTCTTGTGAAGAAATTGAGTAATTGTAACCCTGGAGTATTATCTTGAAAGTTCTGTTAGTTACAATATTTATTCCGAGCACCCTTTATTTGTATGGTACTTTTTTTTTTTTTTTTTTTTTGGCTGATTTAAAATTTCCTCTTTATTACTGGTTTTACGCAATTAGATTATGATGTGCCTTGGCCCAGTTTTCTTTGTTCCTTGTGTTTAGACTTTGTTTAATTTCTTGGATCTTTTTTTTTTAATTTTTTTTAATGTTTTTATTTACTTCTGAAAGAGAGAGGGAGAGGGAGAGGGAGACAGTGTGAGCAGGGGAGTGTCAGAGAGAGAGGGAGATACAGAATGTGAAGCAGGCTCCAGGCTCTGAGCTAGCTGTCAGCCTAGAGTCCGACGCGAGGCTTGAACCCATGAACGGTGAGATCATGACCTGAGCTGAAGTCGGATGCTTAACTGATTGAGCCACCCAGGTGCCCCTGAATTTCTTGGATCTATGTGTTTTAATTTGCATAAGTTTTTCATCCATTATTTCTTCAAATATTTTTTATGTTACCTCCTGCCTTTGGGGACTTCAGTTGCCCAGGTACATCCATAGTTCAGTGACATTCTTTTCTTTTTTAAAATTACTTTTTCCCCTGTGTGTTTTTTTGGGAGGTAGTTTCTACACTTGTAGCTCACTGATCTTTTTCTTCTACAGTGACTGATTTGTTGTTACCTCTATCCAGTGCCTTTTTCATCTCACATTGTAGGTTTCATGTCTAGATGTTTGATTTGGGCCTTTTTGAAAAAATACCTTCCATGTCTTTACTTAACTTCTTAAACATATACAAAGTGCAGTTTTATTTATTTTTAAAAACATATATTTTTATTTTACATTTACTTTCTTTTTTTAATTTATTTTTTATTTTTGAGGTAGAGATAGAGTGCAAGCAGGGGAGAGAAGCAGAGGGAGAGAGAAAGAGAATCTTAAGCAGGCTCCACACTCATCACAGAGCCCAGCACAGGGCTCTATCCCATGATCCTGGGATCATGACCTGAGCTGAAGTCAAGAATCAGACTCTCAGCTGACTGGGCCACCTAGGTGCCCCTATAATATGGTTTTAATTAAAACTGTTTATGTTTTTAGTAGCTATTCAATAACTATTTTATGTCCTTCTTATTCAAACATGTCTGTCAGTTATGAGTCAGCTTGATTTGATTGATTCATTCATTCATTAGTCTCCTCATTACAAGTTAAGATTTCTTGCCTCTTTGCATACCTGCTAATCTTTGGTTAGATGCCAGATATTGTGAATTTTACCATGTTGAATATTTATAAAGCTTCTTAAGCTTCGTTCTGGTGTGTGGTTAAGCTACTTGAAAACTTTGATCCCTTTGGGTCTTGCTTATGATTTGGTAAATGGATCTGGAGCAGTACTCAGTCTGGGGCTAATTACCCAGCCACACGTGAGCACTAAGTACTATCTCCTCTAATCTTTCTGGATGGTTCTTGCCTTGGCCTTTGACAGTTTCCCCACACGCATGTGTTCATCATTCCTCTATCTGACACTCTCGAGTGACCGTCTGTACATTTCGGGAGTTTGTGCACTTTCTCGTCTCTGATACTCTATCCTATGAATTCTAGCCACTTTTGTCCCCTCAGACTCTCAGCTCTGTCTCCGCAACTCAAGAGGTCTTCTGGGCTCCTTTTTTCCCCCCCCTTCTGCTGTGGCCTGGATAATCTCAAGGTGATAAGCAGGGCTACTGATAGGGTTCACTAAGTTTGTTTTCTACCTCAGGGATCTTTTGTTGTCTGATATGCATCATCTTAAAAACCAGCCTTCCATGTGGTTTGCTTATGGGGACTTCGTTTTTGTTTTTATGGTTGTTTAAAGGGATAGGGTAAATCTGATCCCTGTTTTTCCATCTTGGTCATAGGCATATTTTATATGTAGTAAACACTGATTTTAAATAGTTATTGGTGTTAATCAAGTAGATTGATGTCATACACCTAAAGGCATTTTGTCATATTTAGCTTTGCTTGTCAGCCATTCCCCCCTACCCGGGAAAGCCACCGTGGAATACAGTTGGTAAGTTAATGAGGTGAAGGGATCCTCCCCCACCCATCCCTATGGATGAGAGGACCCCAAAGGCCAGGAGCAGCCCAGCAGGTGAGGTTCTTTGTTACTTCAAGAGGTTCTGGAGCTCCTCCTGTGCCACTTCTCTGGATCCAGTTTTTTGGCAGAGAGTGTCTGACATCATGCCCCTCCCTTGGACTACGTCCAGATTCATTTAGGCCCAGCCTTCCTTTGGTTTACCGAAAGATCTCTTGCTCTTTGAAAAGTTCCTTCAGACTTAATTTCTGGTGAAACAGTTAAAGAGCATCATGGCTTTAAAACATGGTTTTGAATAAACAAAGAAAAATAATCACATTACACTATGTCATCCCATTATAGTTTGAAAGGGTGCATTTCCATATGCTCTCATAAACTTTCTTATGCTGCTTCCATATGGCTTTTTAGTAGTACTTGAAACACACAAACAGAAAATTTGTTTAGATCTAAAAATGCTCTTCCCCCCTCATATGGCTTTAAACAGTGGATAAAGCCACCCTGCAATACTGAAAGTTTTATAGACTCCTGGCCACTAGGTGGTAGTATTAGCAGTGCATTGACCAGTGAGCTTTACCTACTTTCTGTATACACTTCCTACTTGAGGCTTCTATAAATATGTAAACAATTTAAAAACAAAGTGGGAAATTTTGAAATTAAAAAAAAAAACAAGCAAAATAACATTCTAATTGGTTGAAAATAATGAATTTTAGCACTATTGGTTATAGTTATATAAATGTAGGTAATTTCAAGTGCGGTAAATTCACTTTTTAATTATGAAGCCCTGGAAAATATAATTCTGATAATTCTATGATGTTACCCACTTGTATGTGTAACAATGAGATTGGAATGAAATTACAGAGTACTGTAAGGCATATTAAATAATAGTTATATGTTACTTAGTACTTCGGGCTATAACTCATTACTTTAGACTCCCTAAAAGATGTTAAGACTTGAACTCTAAGTAAAAGTTTCTTAACTTAAAGTATCTTAAATTAAAAGGTGCTATTTGAGTTTCTGTTTTTTCCTAATATTTCTAGATTAAAAGGTCTTTTTTTTTTAAGTTTATTTATTTATTTCAAGAGCACATGTGTACAGGAGAGGAGCAGAGAGAGAGGGAGAATCCCAAGCAGGCTCCATGCTGCCAGTGCAGAGCTGGATGCAGGGCTTGAACTCACCAACCATGGGATCATGACCCAGGGTGAAACCAAGAGTCGAGCGCTTAACTGACTAAAACACCCAGGTGCCCTAAAAATTCAGTTTTTGGTTTGAGGATCAAAAAGATTTTGTGTATGACTTGGCTTGTGCGTAAAATAGACACATTTATTATGTACTAAAACTTGGATGTCTGGAAACCTCAAGGAATGAGTTCTATAGAAGAGCTGAGTTTCTCAACAGAATTATCTCTTTAGGCACTATTTTCTTCCAGTTTCCAGTGGAGGTTATCCTAAAGTATATGACATATTTCCCTGCTTCCTAAATTGAGCCAATAAAAGAGTTTGCCCTTGTGGAAACTAATTTGACAATAAACTATTTGTATAAAAAAAAAAAAAAGAGTTTGCCCTTTCTTGATGAGTCAGGGTTCTTCCTTTGAGTATCAGATTTTTCTCTCTTTGTACAGAAATGCCTTAACAGCCTGTCAGGGTATATTCTTTGCCCCTATGTTGAATGACCCCAGACTACTGTGTCTTTGAGTTCTTGTGACTGTTTTTTATGGAAATTTTTTGTTGTTGTCTTGCTGTCATTTTTGGTTGCCAGTGATCAACAATTTTTGTCATTTTTTATTGTTGTTTCTGATTATAATTAAATAATGATACTTTGTGTGAATGTGAAAGATAAACATAGTCAGTCTGTGAGTCTTTGAGTGATACACATGGGCTTTAGTATGTGAATTCTGTAATTTTTAGATATTCAGTGCCATATAAAATATCTGGTTCTAGAATGTGTATCTATCAAAAGTATTTAGATATTTAGAGGTGATGGGTGGAATCAGAAAAATGGGGTAAGTGCGTGCGTTTTTTTGGCCCCTTCTCTGGCCCTTCTGTCTCTAATTAGGAGCCCCGTTGTGCAGGATGGGGTAAATACCTGACACTGTTATCCTGGTGAAGGCAGACAGTACTCCTTTAAGTCCTTACTATTTCTCTTCCTTTTTATTTTTCTACTTCCCTATCCAACTTTCTCTGTTTTGGATTTTGTTCTCAGTGCTTTATTATTTTTCCATTGGACTCTCTTCTTCATAGCTTTTGGTGATAATGTTACACACTTTGATATAAGCCTTCAAGCAGTATTAGGCTTAAAAAGCTGGTGACACCTTTTGAAAGGTTTAGCGTTAATTGAGTAGTAAGAATAATTCCCACTACTTGAGTGATTTAAAAAAAACCAAACATATAGTTAGTTATTTTCATAAGATTTGCAGTTTTGTTTCTTGTGGCAATTGACCAGTTCTAACTTTGGCAATTACATTTAGCCGTTAAATTTTCTCCTCCCTCCCCCCCTTGCCTCTCACCACCCTCGTTTCCTTTGGATTTTTCACTTCCTTTCTTTGTTTACTGCACTCCTGCTCATAGTTGCCTGCATTCATGTGGAATAAATGATTCATGTCCATAATTCTTGGTCCCTAGGAGATAAAAATTTTATGCAGTAATGTTATTGATTATGTTTCCTTCATTGTCTATAATGTGCTCTGTGTGGCACCTCTAGGCACATAGCTCCCAGGTTAAGTACATATTTGAATATTTTCTGAGACTCCTAATTTATAGTGTGAATATTTAATCAGTCTACATCCTAAGACAAGTTGTTAACTGGGCACTTTGTATATAGCAAGAACACTTGAATTTAACCTTTTTTAGGAAGGAAGGGACAAATTTGGGAGACCCCTAGTGTAATGAATTTTACATTCCACCAGTGATACACAAAATTTGGCAGAGATTAAATATGTATGTGTGATTTTATTGTATTGATTTCAAGACCACAATTTTTGTGTGAAACACATGGTATTCTGCCTCTGCAGCACACGCCCCCAGCGCTACCTTCACGCCCACCTGCAGCATTTACACGGAATGTAACCTTTTGCCTACATCCATAGTCAAAATGAAAGAAGCATAACCTTGAAGTTGCTGGGTTATTTCAATCCTCCTAGCAAACAGCTTTTGTGGTTCACTAATGGAAATAGCTCAGACTTTGGAGCGGAAGAATTGCAGTTGGGCGCCTCAGTAATGGATGGATTTGCTGCTTAGAATCTTCCTTGAGGGAAAGGAAGTGCACTGCCTGTGCCATGTGCAGTGTACTGTGCCATCAATTTAATGACAGACTTCCTAAAAATCATTTGGGCCTTTTTTGCTATGTATTTCTTTAGTCCCTGTTGGTCAACTTTAATTTTTCTCCTTTGTGGTAGTTTGTGACAGTTAATGGTCTCATTCCAAACTAACTGAACTTCGTATTGATCACTTTGTAGTCCCTTTGCAGTGCAGGCAACATCATGATGCATTAGCCTGAGTGAGCGTGTGTATGTAACATCACTACTAGTGTGTTAGAAATGGGAAGAAAAAACACCAGAAAGACCCTAAAGACCTAGGTTCCACTCCTGGCTCTCTCTGCCACTGACCTGACTAGATAACGTGAATTTTTCATTAAATCTTTCTGGGCCTTAGTTTTCGATGCTATCTTTGAAATGATATTGGATTAGATAATGTCTAAGTCAGGTCTTGATTTAAAATTCTTTGCCCTTCTGTGTACAGTAAAACACTCAGCTTAACATCTCAGTAGTTATATTTGGGGAGTTAAAGGGAACTTGATTTGGCATTCTCTTAGTGCTCTTTTAATAGTAGAATTGTTTCATGTACAAATATCCTGAAAAAAGTGGGTTTTCTTTTTTTTCCAGGACAGTGGCTTTGTCCATATTCATACTCCAATAATCACATCCAATGACTGTGAGGGGGCTGGAGAACTGTTCCAAGTTGAAGTAAGTTGTGCTTCCCATCTTGAAGGATAGGCTGCTCTTCAAAATTGTTCTTTTGCGGGTTTGCTTTAAATTTAATAAGAGTTGTATGGATAGACCATGACTAGAATCTGAAGTTTTGTCAGTAGTAATCCTTAAAAAAATATAGAAACCTCTATAGAAAATTCAAACCTCTCTGATTTCCTGTCCTACTGGCTATCTTACTTGCATTGTGACTCAAAGGAATGGTCTTTAATTTAGTACTCCATCGGCTTTCCTTCTACAGCTATGAATTGGTGAACTAGAGAAATCTGAAGAGATTCATAAAAATTTTAATATCTCTTGTGCACGTTAAGCCCTAGTTAATATTTTTGGATGTAAGTCATATCTTAAAATAAAATAAGAAAGTATGCATTGGATATTTTCTTTTCCAAAGTCTTTAAAGAACACACATTTTCATAAGAAAGTATACCTCATGTCTACCTCATGAAGCCTCTGATTTTATTTTTTTATCTTTTAAAGTTTATTAATTTGTTTTGAGAGATAGAGAAAGCATGATTCGGTGAGGAACAGAAAGGAGGAATCCCAGGTAGGCTCTGAGCTGTCAGCACGGGAATCCCAGGTAGGCTCTGAGCTGTCAGCACGGAGCCTGATGCAGGGCTCAAACCCACAAACTGTGAGATTATGACCTGAGCCAAAGTTGGACACTTAAATAACTAAACCATGCAGGCCCCCCATGAAGGCTCTGATTTTAATTCTTTGTTCAGCAATAATTCTTTGAGCTTCTGGTATATGCCAGGCATTGTCAGCTTGCCCTTGTTGCACGTTATTTGAAAGTTACCAGGTTTTTGGGGCGCCTGGGTGGCTTAGTCGGTTAAGCGTCTGACTTTCGCTTAGGTCATGATCTCGCAGTTTGTGGGTTCGAGCCCCGCGTCAGGCTCTGTGCTGGCTGCCAGCTCAGAGCCTGGAGCCTGTTTCAGTCTGTGACTCCCTCTCTCTCTGACCCTCCCCTGCTCATGCTGTCTCTCTCTCTCTCTAAAAATAAATTAAAAAAATAAATAAATAAAAAAATAAAAAAAAATAAAAAAAAAAAAAGAAAGTTACCAGGTTTTTTTTGTTGTTTTTTTTTTTTTACTTTTAGGCAGTTGAAAACCATTCATTTATCAATTTCACAGCCTGTTTAAAATCATTAGCCAGTAATACAATGATGGACAAAAGGAAATGTATATTGATAAATGGTGCTTTTTGTATTTCTTTCATTTATTCCGTGATTTCTTTATCTCTGAGAAGTCAGGATTCTTATTTATACATCTTGGTGATTCCATCAAATGGCAAGACCTGTATATAATTGCTGTGCTCTGGTTCAGTACATCCTGACTCTTGATAATGGTGCTTTCTCATATTATTGAACAAAGTATTCACTGGGAGAAGCTGTCTTGATGTGTTGAGGTCATTATTCAAAATGATAATCAAATGCTCTCTGTATTCATACATAGTTTGAGGAAATCTTGATAGTTGTCCTTTTGCAAAAAAGCAGAATAAAAATGCTTCGTTGAACATTGAAACTGGGAGTGTTAGAGTCTATAAATGTGAGTTCAAAAAAGGCAGCATATGATAAAAGAACAATACATACCTTGTGAAAAACATTCTCTTCTAGGCATTTATGTTGTTTATTTTCTCTTTGCGCCTTAACAGTCTTCTGAATATTGAAGTGATGAATTACCCACCTTAACTACATTGCATAGTCCCTTAATCTAAACCACTGAATATTATTTTTAAAATGACAGGGAAGGAAAGGTATAATTTAAAGGGGTTTTTACAAATAAGAAGGTAATTATTAAAGAGACCCAAATTAAACAAGTAAAAAAAAAATCTGTAACAAACTGAAATAATGATAAATTTGGAGGTAACTGCTTTGCTACTGGGGAAATCCCATAAGCAAGTCTGAATGATTATAGTTTGTGTATTTTGGCTTTTAAACAACATAAGGCAAGTTACCAGATAAGTATAAATACAGAGGAAGGGGAAAATAGAGATTTCTGAAGCTCAACAAATGAGAAGTGTTCACTGTCTGTAGCATTTCAGGGCCAGGTTAAAGAATTTCATACAGTGGAATTAGACTTGCCTGTACAGGATAGCAGAAAGAAATGCTCTTAAATTCGTTGATCCTAGACCCCTGTAGTCAGGCTTTAGATCGGGTTTGAGCAATTGGTGCCTTTTGTGCTATGACCTGCGGTCTTTGTTGCTTCCAGAAGTTTGGTGTTTTAAGGCTTGTCTTCTGCTCCTGCTGCCCCTCTATCCTTTGAAAACAGTACTCCTTATTCCCACCTCACACACCTGTGTTCAGTACTGATTCCTTTTTTTTTTTAAATTTTTTTAATGTTTTATTTATTTCTAGGAGAGAGAGAGAGAGAGAGAGAGACAGCGTGAGCAGGGGAGGGTCAGAGAGAGAGGGAGTCACAGACTGAAACAGGCTCCAGGCTCTGAGCTGGCAGTCAGCACAGAGCCCGACGGGGCTCGAACCCATGAACCGCGAGATCATGACCTAAGCGAAAGTCGGACGCTCAACCGACTAAGCCACCCAGGCGCCCCAGTACTGATTCCAAGTGTCCTTTGTTAATTTCCTTCTGACTGCATGTAAAGTCACTGGGGTTTGAGTCTTGGCACCCTACTGTTAGGAGGAAGTAGAGTTTCATATTTAAATTCTTCTCTTAATAGCGCTCTCTTTTGCTGTGATAACAATGAGGTGTTTCCAACTATTTAAAGTTAAGGATGCCTAGTCCACACCCAAGTTTGAGGACAGCAGTAAATGGCTACCTTGAAATGCACCGCAGAAGCACAGGCTTCTCTTATATACTCTTGAGAGGTGATAGCGTGTCCCAGCATTTTCGTTCCCTTTTTCTTCACTTCTGTTTCCTGCTTTAAGACTTTGGATATTTGTTAAGGTTTTGGTACTGCTGAACACATATGGAAGAAGTTGCATTAGGGTTGTGTATGTTATTCAGCAGACATTTGTACCACCTGTGTTCAAGATGCTAGCTTGTCTCTGAGAACATAGAAGAGATTAAAGCCAAGAATTAGAGATTATGACAAAAATTAGCTGTTTGTTTTGTAAGGTGAAACTGCTTTATGTATGTATTTGAGGTTACAGTGTCACCAAGTACAGGTGGCATGGAATCTAGAGGAAAATTATGTCCATGAGGATCAACTTGGTCAGGAAAATCTTCAGAATGAATTTGTGACTTGAGCGTAACCTAGGGAGTATATTTCTTGTAGGGGAACACTGTGAATTGAGTCAAGTAATTGAAATGAGTGTGGGGTTTTCCTTGGATTCTGGATGAACAAATTAGAAGGTGTATATTGGTACATGATAGAAGATAAAGTTGGGTAGCTATAGGAATGAAAAGATAGAGCAGGTTTTTATAAAACAACTTTATTGAGATATAGTTTACATACCATAAAATTTACCCACTTAAAACATATACTTCCATGGTTAGTATATTCATAAGATTGTGCAGCCATCAGTTACTGCAAACTAATTTTAGGCCTTTTCATCACCCCAGAATGAAACCTGGTATCCATTCGCGGGCCCTTCCCATTCCCGCCCCCAGCTTTAGGTAACCACTAAACTACCTTCTATAGATTTGACTTTTGGGGAGCATTTCATATAAACGGAATCATACAGCATTTCTTGCCTTTTTTTTCACTTAGCACAAAGTTTCTGAGGTTCATTCATGTTTTAGCATTTATCAGTACTTCATTCCCTTTCATATTCAACTAGTATACTCTGGTGTAGATCTACACATTATGTTTATCCATTTGGCAGTTGATTAGTATTTGGGTTGTTTCTACCTTCTGGCTGTTATGAATAATGCTACTATGAACATCTGTGAAAACATTTCGATGAACATATGATTTCATGTCTCTTGGGTGGAATTGCTGAGTCATATGGTAATACTGTATTTAATATTTTGAGAAGCTGCCAAACCACTTTCCAAAGTGCCTGTACCATTTTAGTTTACCACCAGCAGTGCATGAGGGTTCCAGTTGCTCTACATCTTTGCCAACCCTTATTATTGCCCTTTATTGTTGGTTTTTTTTAGTATAGCTATACTCAGGGTATGAAGTTGTATTTCATTGTGATTTGCTTTTTGCCTTTCACCATTTGCAATTTATATGTAAATGTCTAATTCACATTTAAGTTTTTAAAATTACAATTCTGTTCTGCCAAAATGTGATAGATAAATGGTTTACACATTATGAAATTAAATTAGGCTGAGAAAATCTAAGAGTAATACTTCATATAATAGGAATATTATTCAAGCCTAGAAATTATACATTTAAGTACTGTTTAAAGCTAAGAATGAACTGAAAGTGTAAGCCTATTAAATGGAACCCAAGAAGATGTGTAATTTCAAATCTGAATCTCATACTGTGAGGAGTCTCATACTAAGATTCTCATGCTGAATCTTGCACTGTATATTGAAGTTTGGCATTAGATTGGTTTGCTTTTGTGTTTGTGTGTTTGGTAATACATGTAACGTAAAATTTACCATTTTAACCATCTTTAAGTGTACAATTCAGTACCATTAATTCTATTTACAGTGCTATACAACCATTACTACTTAAAACTTCTTCATCACTCCAACAGAAACTCTGCAGCAGAAGCTCTTCATTCCCCTCTCCCCCTAGTAACCTCTAATCTGCGTTTTCACTCTATGGATTTCTTGTTCTGGATATTTCATATAAATGGAATCATACAGTATGTGGCTGTTTGTGTCTGGCTTCTGTTGTAGCATGTGTTGAATTTCATTTCTTTTTATTACTAAATCATATTATACTGTGTGGATATACCATATTCTATTCAACCATTTATTCATTGATGGACGTTAGGTTGTTTCTACCTTTGGCTCTTATGGATAATGCTGCTCTGAATATTTGTGTACAAGTTTTTGTTTGAACACTTGTTTTTGGCCCGTTTGAGTATATACCTCGGAGTGGAATTGCTGGGTCATATGGTTCTTCAACATTTAACTCTTGGAGAAACTGCCAAATTAATTTTCCACATTGGTTGTACTATATTATATTCCCAGCAGCAGTGTGTGAGGGTTTCACTTGCACTGCGTCATCGCCAATGCTTGTGATTTTCAGTTTCTGATTATAGCCATTCTAATGGGTGCAGTATCTCATTGTGGATTTGATTTGCACTTCCTTAATGATAAAGAATGTTGAGCATCTTTTCATGTTCCTGTTGGTCATTTGTGTATCTTTGGAGAAATGTCAGCTTAAGTCCTTTGTCAATTTTTATGGCTTATTTGTCTTTTTGTTTTGAGTTATAGTAGTTCTTTTTCTTTTCTAGAAACAAGTGTATCCCCTCCATCTCTCCAGCAATGTGAAGCTTCTGATGTTGCTCTTGGGTAGCACACCCTTGGTATGCCCATAATTGCTCAGAGATGGCATTAATTCTGACTGGGCTCTCTGGCAGCCTCTTTCCCAGAGCACACCCAGCTCTTAAACTTCACCAATTCCAGGGTGATTGCACCATTGTTTTCAACAGTATTCTGGAGCATAAATTGCTTCACACACTGATCCAGTCAAATTCAGACTCCTTTAAAAGTGTACTTCTCAAAGTCAATGTTAGAATATATCCTGAGTCCAAAAGGTTTCCTCCTTGCCATCTCTCAGTTTCTCTCCAGCAAACAAGCAGGTCTGCACTTTTGCCTTTGTCTCCAGTGAATCTGTCCATAGCTCTCACTTGCCTTTTAGCACGAGCATTTTTTTAAGAGTACCTTAGGTTTGAACTTCTCTGTACTCTGTTGCAAATGAAGTTGGCTTCTTTAAAGGAGACATGAAAGTGTTTTTATAGCCTGCTTCTATCCCTGGGCAGAATCTCTGAACCAGGCTGTGGTGCTGGAGGCAGGAACAATGGATACTTCTCTCTAAATGACATTCCGATATAGGAACAGAGCACAGTGCAGTGGGTGGCAGCCCCAGTAGGCTTGTTTCTCCCAACCCGAAACCCACACACCATGAGCCTGGGCAAGAGAATCAGGGCCTGGTATTCTTAGTGCCTTCCCCAAGGCCGAGCCTCCTGCTGACCTGCAGGGACTGGGCAGAAGAAGGGAGTCCCCACCTCTTGGCCACACTCACCCGAACTTAGCTTCAGCAGCAGGTGGCTGTGGGGAAGGTGAGAAATGCTGGCATGCTGCCCTTCCTACTAAGGTAGTCTTCCAGCTGGCAGCTGAGGGTTAAAAGAACCTTCTTTCCTTGGCTTTTTTATCTGTCTGGACTGGAGTTTCTCTTGTGCTGAGCTGTGATGGGGAAGGGAGAGGGAGTGGGTTATCATTCAAACACCACTTGTCCTTACCAAGTTTTAGTAGATTTTCTTGAATACATGTTTCTTCATTTGCCATATGTCCTTAGGACCATTCCTAGAGACTTTGAATGGCCAGGGTGAGGGTAAGGTTTGTTTTTTTTTATTTTTTTTTATTTTCTAGCTTTCATCAGTTTCCCTGAGGAGTGGATCTGCAGAATCCCCCCTCTGTCTTGCCAAAGGTGAGAGTTAAAAAGGGAGGAAAAGGCTACTTGCTTTGAACTATTTTTTGCCACCACGATCCTTAGTTTTCTCACTTGTAAAATGTGATTGAAGCTATGCATGTAAGTTGTAAGGATCAAGTGAGATGACACATATGAAAACTTGAAACTGCTTTTCAAAAATAAAGAAAACAATATGCAGTAGCAGACTGCTGTAAGCACCAAAACTCCTCTTTTCTAAACTCTTGTGCATTCTAGAAATGATAACAGGAAGTTACTGGACCTGGAGAATTTTACTGCTTGTATGTGTTTATGGCCAAGTCATTCATGACACACATCATTTTGGTTCTGCTTGATGTTTGCACTTTTTAAATACTCTTACCTGTTTCTTTTAAATCTTTTAAATGGAATGAGGGCTAAGCCAGGTCAAACTTCTTAGAACAACTTTTTCATCTACCATGAAGCTTTTCTTTCTTCTAAGTCCTGCCTTCCAAGTACTTGTGTTCAGTTGCTATAGCCTATTTTAACATTCAGTTCTTTACTGTTTTGTTTTACCTCTGTTTTGTTTCCTCATCTAGATTGTAAGCTCCTTGTGGGGAAGAACTGTGACCTCCACACTACTTGACAGTGGTGGGACGTTTGGATACTTGGGCCTTTTTTTTTTTTTTAAGTTTTATTTATTTATTTTGAGAGAGAGAGAGTTGGGAAGGGGTAGGGGGGAGAGAGAGAGAGAAGGAAAAAAAGAATGAATGAATGAATGAATTCAAGCAGGCTTCACACTGTCAGTGCAGAGTTCAATGCGAGGCTCAAATTCACGAATCATGAGATCATGACCTGAGCCAAGATCAAAAGTTAGACGCTTAACCCACTCAGCCACCCAGGGGCCCAGGATACTTACTGATTAATATTTTCTATGGGTGATTTTAGCTTTGCAGAACTTTCAGCTTTAAGATTAATCCTTTTCTTCTCTGTGAGAATGTTTATTTCTGCTAAGGGCATCCGGTTTCTGCATGTGAAAAATGCCTAGGACACGTATCTAGGAAAATAGATAAGAGACACACTGGTGTTTGCCCCAGGCCTGGGGCCTACTGTTTTATGTGCTTTGAATTTTTAATCATCTGCTTGTATTACTTAAAAACAAAACAAAACAAAAATGGGAAAGTTACACTGTTCACAAGTCACAAACGGTGTGAGGTAAAAAATTAGTTTCCCTTCCACCCCTGACTCTGAGCTACCCAATTCTCCTTGCCCCAGGCAGTCACTATGCTCCTTTTCTCCTGAGAGTTTGTATCAGCCTTTATTTCTGTCAGCAATATGCGTGGGTGCTGTGTCTGATGAATCATCTGTCAGTTTATTACCAGATTTTTTTTTAACTTTTCTTTTCCAATTTTAACCAGTATATTACTTTTTCAATTAAACTAATTAAAGAGAAGAAAGAAAATATCGCACTAGATTAAGAGAAGCAAACCTGCTTTCTGGGGCATTGAGAAGAGAACTGACTTGATATTGTGCTTTTGATGCTTCCACTGGGAAGTGAGGATTTTGTGAATCAACACATGGTTTAAAAAAAAGAAAAACCTCTCAGACTGTGAGCACATACGGCCTGTTGCTACTAGACCTTATTCAGAAGACTGAGCTATTTCTTCTGTCCTCTGGCATCCACCAAGTAGAGTACATTCTTAAAATGATCTAATCCCATCAGCAACACAACTGGACTAAAATTGCACTGTTTGATTCATCCTGTAAATATTTGTTAATCCTCCTTTCTTGTGAAAACTACTGTGCTAGTTAGTACTGTTTGACTTACAAAGTTATTTCCGTTTTGCTTCTCAGCAAATGAATTTGCAAGACATTTTTAAATGGGAAAAACAAAATCCAAAATAATAAATGCCACCAAAATAATGTGACTTTGAAAGCCAGACATATTAAAAGAAAATTGCAGATATTACAAGGATTTTAAGTGAAATCATTAAGAATGTAAAAGCACTGTGAAATCTGAATCCAATTATGCTTGGGTTCATAATTTTAAAATAGTTTTACTTTGATTCAGATGCCAGGATTTTAACCTGATGATAGACTAATAACATCTAATGTTTGTACAGTATGTTCAGTCAGCTAATACTTTTGTATTACTTGACCGTATATATGTTATTTCATTGGTGTTTTTTGTAATGTTAGACCACTAGACAGGCTTTTTAAAAGGACTAATCCCATTTTATTAGCTTTAAGTAATCCAAGCAGAAAAAGAAAGAGAAATAACATTTATTGAATACAAAGTATTCAAAGTATACAAAGTATTTCAGGCACCATGTCAAGGTCCTTTATATTATATAATCTTTTCAGCAACCCTTTGAAGGAGGAATTAGTTTGCTTTGGGAGAGCAGAAACCATGTGTGTCTTGTACATTGTTGTATCGTACCTGGCACATTCTCTGGCACATGGTAGGTGCTCCATAAATATTTGTTGAGTAAGTTATCATTCTTTTTTACATGAGGACCCCAGGCTCAGATTGAAAAAAAACAAAAGCAACTTACCAGAGGTCACACACTTAAGGGACAGAGTTGTAGTTTAAACAAGAACTGTTTGCCTGTAAAGGAAATGCTGTTTGTACACATCACATTGACTCCTGAAGTTGGCTTTTGAGAAAGATAACAAAATTTTAAGGCTCTTTGGTTAAAGATTCTTCATGAGGTAGCAGACTGCTGTTAAAGGCTGAGCACCACACTAAAATAAGTATCCTTGGTTTTTCTTTTTGGCCACTCTTCCCAGACAACCTTTTATTTTCCTTGGGGAAAGAGAATAACATTTATTGATACCCTGCTGTTGACAAGAACTTTAAGTACTATTCTTTTATAAGTAACCTATTGTAATTCTTAATTCATTTTATTAAATATGTAGATATAAAATAATGCAAGCTATGTAGACAGTGTAAAGCATATACCTCTACCCACTACTAATCTTAAGAAATAGAACATTATTAATGTCTTTGATCCCTCACTTTGTGCCTTCTCCATTCCATTTCCCTCTGTTTTCCTACTGTGCCAGTTTTATGTTTATTTTCCTGTGCTTAAAAAAAAAAAGTTTTAGGGGTGCCTGGGTGGTTCAGTCAGTTAAGCATCTGCTTTGGCTCAGGTTACCACCTCATCATGGTTTGTGAGTTCAAGCCCCGCATTGGGCTCCCTGCTGTCAGTGCTAAGCCCACTTCAGATCCTCTATCTCCCCCTTTTTCTGCCCCTCCCCCACTCTTTCATGTTCTCTCTCTTTCTCTCTCAAAAATAAACATCAAAATAGTTTTAGGGGTGCCTGGCTGGCCCAGTGGGATAAGCATCTGACTCTTGATTTCAGCTCAGGTCATGATCTCACAGTTAGTGAGATTAAGCCCCACATTGGGCACTGATAACTGGAGCCTGCTTGAGATCCGTTCCCTCTCTCTCTCTCTCAGCTTCCCCCGTGCTCATGCAGTTTCTCTCACTCAAAATAAATAAACTTTAAAAATTAATAAATAAAAAATAATTTTACCAAATGGGTGTGCTTGTAGGAAAAATATTGTTTTCTTTTTGCATGGTTTTCAGTTTCATACAAATGGAATCATACTATGATTCCTTGTTGAGCTGGTTTTTTTGTTGTTGGTGTGTTGTTTTATTCCTCCATCTGTGTTATGTTCCAATTCAATCCAAATCTCTGGGAAATAAGATTTAAGCATTAGTATTTTTTTTTAAGACTCTCTGGGTGTTTCTAATATGCCTTCAAGAGTATTTATGAAATAGTGAAAATGCATGTTTATACCTTCAGTTTTGCTACATAAATCCAGATTTTTACCCAAAGAGAAGAATGTCTTCAAACTCCCACCAGTAGGGTGTGCTGTTCCACATCTCCTTGCCCACACCTGATATTTTTAGTCTTCTAAAATTTTACCAATCTCATGGATATAAAATGGGATTTTGATGTCATTTTCTCTGGTAAATATTGAGATTGGGAATGTTTTATGGTTATTGGCCACTCGTTTCTTTTTCTATAATATTTTCTATTGTGTTGTCTTTTCATTTCAGTTGTTTTATATTATGGATAATATTTACCCTTTGTTGAGTGTATTGCTGTAGATATTTTATCTCAGTTTTTGCCTTCCCTTTTCTCTAAGATACTATAGGTATCTTTTGATAGACAGTTCTTAATTTAAATTTAGTCAAGCTTCAGTCATTTCCTTTCTGGTTTGTGCTTTGGTATCTTGTTTAAGAAATCAGGTCATGATCTCTCAATTTGTGAGTTCGAGCACCTGTGTCAGGCTCTGTGATGACAGCTTGGAGCCTGGAACCTGCTTCACATTCTGTGTCTCCCTCTTTCTCTGACCCTCCCCCACTCGCACTGTCTCTCTCAAAAATAAACAAAAAAATTTTTTTAAAGAAATGTTTTATTGTCTCCTAAAAATTGTATAGTATGTGCATTATACATATATGTCTTTAATCTACCTGGAATTGAGTTTTGAATGTGATGTAAGGGTCCCAGTTTTTTTAAATAGATAACAATTTCAGTACCATTTATGGAATAGTTCATTTCTCTTCCTGTGATCACAGTTGCCAACTCTCATAAATCAAGTTTCCATTTATGTGTGTGTTCCTGTATGTTATATTCAGTGGTTTATCAGAATATTCCTATGCCAATACCTCACTCTCTCAATTGCTGTAGCTATTTGAGAAATCTTAACATGTAGTAAGACAAATCCTTTTACCATTTTTTAGGAGTTTCTTGGCTATTCTGCATCTTTTTCTCTTCCATAGAAACCAATCATGTTGACAGACTCCGAAGAACTCTATTTGGCTTTTACTTGGAATAATACTGATTCTTTAGTTCACTTTGGAAAAACTGGTATCTTAATGGCATCAAATTCCCATACCATGTCCAGGTATGGTATCCCTGGACATGGTATATCACTCTATTTTAAATCCTTTTCAATAAAATTTAATCATTTTCTTTATAAAGATTGTGAATACCTTTTTATATTTATTCCTAGGCACTTTATATTTTTTGTAGTATTAAATGTTTTGTTTATCTTTGTAAAGTATATTTTTCATTTATTGGATACAGTGTTCAATATATATGTTTTAGAACAAGATTTTTGTATTTGTGGTTATGTAATATGTTTCTTGATATTTAGTGTACTTTATCTGCCATTTACTGGTATGTTAAAATCCTCTTGGTATTGTTTCCATTTTTTCTCATAGTTTTTGCTCTATGTGTTTTTTAGGCTATGTTATTTGATATATTCGATTGAGAACCAGTTTTGTATTGGGTATATACATATTTAAAATCAATGTATGGTTTTGTAGTGGGTCTCTTTCATTCTAGCACTGTTTTTTGCCTTATTGTCTATTTTGTTTGATATTGACTTAACTGGACCAACTTGGTTTTGATCAGAATTTTGCATGATTTTTACTGTCACTCATCCTTTTACTGTTAACCTTTTTTTTTTTCTTTTGGTCTTATATTTAAAGTGTAATCTTCGAAATAGCATATAGTTTAGATTTTTAAAAACATTAGGGGGCGCCTGGGTGGTTCAGTTGGTTAGGCGTCCAACTTCAGCTCAGGTCATGATCTCATGGTTTGTGGGTTCGAGCCCCACGTCAGGCTCTGTTAGCTCGGAGTCTGGAGCCTGCTTTGGATTCTGTATCTCCCTCTCTCTCTGACCGTCTCCTGCTCACGCTGTCTTTCTCTCAAAAATAAATAAAACATTAAAAAAAAATTTAAAAACATGAAATCACTTAGTCTTTGCCCTTTTCCTGTTTTAGTCCCCTAATGTTTATTGTGATTGCTGATGCATTTTGGAGTTTTTTAAAACATCTTTCTTTGTGCCTATGTCCCTTTTTTTTCTTTAAAAAAATCCTACCTTCTTTTCCTTCTTTTGAAAAAAATTAAAATCTTTTACCCTTTTTTTCATGCTACTTGTTTAGAAGAGACTAATAGGGGTAAAGGAGAGAATTTAAGGCAGTGATTCTCATCTTGACTGTAAGTTTAATTCACCTAAAAATAGTAAAAAGTATGAATGCCTGGGCTCTGCCCCCAGAAATTCAGATTAATTGGTTTGAGATGTAATCTGCCATGGGAAATTTTTCAAGCTTACCAGGTACAGTTAATATTAAAAGCCACTGCTTCTGGAGAAGCCCTTAAGTATATGACATCAAATGTAGAAACAGGCTTAAATAGTTGGGTGATTATGGTAAGCATCCTTTTCTCCTCTATACCTATAGCTCTTTTGCCTCTACCAGCTAGGAGAATTCACTTGCTAGTTCCGTTTTTTTTTTTTTTGTTTTGTTTTGTTTTGTTTTTTCCTGTTGTGTACTAGTAAGCACAGCTTCATATTGTGTCATGTTGAGAATTTTTATTAAAAATTGTTTTTTAAATTAAAATGAGCAGAGGAGCACCTGACTAGTTCAGTGGGATATGTGACTCTTGCTTGAGGTGAGATTGTGATTGTGGGATTTGGGGATTGTGAGTATAAGCCCCACATTGGATGTAGAGATTTCTTAAAAATAAAAAAAACTTAAAAAAAAAATAAAATGAGATGGTCCTCAAATCTTTCTTACGGAGTAATTTGTACAGAATTATTAAATGTCAAATATAGGTCAGATTTTGTTTGGTGAGTCTGCTAGAACTTTCTGATGGGGAGAGGTTTGGTGTCAGTGTGATCAGCAATGTCCACAGGGCAGAGTAGGCAGTTGATGACCCTTTTTGATATTTCTGTCTTTAATTTTTGCTCCTAATTTTATCTTTCACTTTCTGCTTATAAACAGGTCCCTTTCCAGAAAGTTAAATTGGTAGGAGTTTGGAGAAGGGAGAGGCCCATAGTGAGAAATAAACATATAAGGTAAATATAGGGTGATGTATATCACTTATTTAATGCAGCAGTTAATTCTTTTCTCAACAAATATTGAGTACATATGTGCTGGGAATATGGTGGTGAAAAAGTACACATGTTTTTTTCCTCAAGAATATATAGAATTGTGGAAAGAGAAGCACAATAAGTAAAATAAATGGTTATTAGGTATTGTAGTAACTGTCTCAAAAGACAACTCCCTAGTGTACTCTGCTTCCCAGTGTTAAAACCCTTCTCTTGTCACCTCCTACAGTTCATTTGAGCTGTTTCTGTGTAACCAGTAAAGCAAGATAGAAATGAAGCTTCCTTGGCTAGGCCAAAACCTAGTTTCTGCCTTTGGTCTTTTGGAATGTTAGCTCTAGGGGAAGCCAGCATCTGTATGAGAAGTCTCACTGCCACAAGACCGTCATGCTTTGAGCTAGCCCACACTAGTCATGTGGAAAAGCTAAAGACAAAGATTCCTGGCCAATACCCAGCTGTTTGAGCCCTCCCAGCTAAGGTACCAGACTTGTGGTCGAAGAAACCATCTTGGATGTCTAGCCCATTTGAGCCTTCAGATGACTTCAGTCCCAGCAGCCATTTGGCTGTAACCACGAGACACCCTGAGCAAGAACCACCCAGATGAGCCTAAGCAACCCACAGAATCATGAAAGATAGCAGTAGATGTTTGTTTTAAGCAAAACATCTGAGGTTTAGAGTGCCGGGTCACTTGGCAATAGATAATCACAAGAGATGGTGATTCGTACTGTGGAGTAAATTAAAGTCGGGGGAAAGAGGTTAGTAAGCTGTTGAAGGGGCATTCAGGTTTAAACTGGGTGGTCAGAAAAAGACTCAGAAGATATTCAGACAAAAAGATGATGGATCTGAGGGAGTGAGTGAGTAATGTTGATGCCTGGGGGAAGAAAAATTCTTCAGTCATAAGGAGCATCAAATAAATACTAAGGCCCTGTGCCTGAAGCTGCGTAAAGTTTTTTAAGAAATAACTGTGAAGGCCAGTGTAGATGTAGTGAATGAGGGGCAGAATAGCAGGAGTTGAGGTCTGACTGGTGTAACAGGTTGGGAATAGGTGCGGATGATACAAGGCTGTGATGTTTAACTTCATAAAATACAACACTCTTCTTTATAACAAATGTATTGTAATAACCCCTTTTTCTCCTGAAACAAAGTGTAGATAATAGAAGCTTTTAAGCACTTTATTTTAAAAAGAAAATAATACAGTGTTGCCAACTTCCTTATAAAGAAGACATTAGGTGAAAGTAATATAATTTGCGTATTTCATTGTATGAATGCTTTGGTATGACACGTCTAAAATGACAAGCCATTATATAGAGTTGCTCAGACTTTGAGAGCTGTAAATTAGGACTTACACAAATGTGTTGTATTAGTGACTCTAAAGCCATGAAATGTGTTGCTAATGATGATGGGATTTGGGGATATACTGAATAATACTTGGTGTAGAGTTCTACACCAAAGTGCAAGCTTCCCATAATTAACATGGAAGATGCATTCTGGAAAATTCAGAGTATATTTAAAGAACAAAATTCACATAATTCACATTCCGTGTTCCATGGAATGTTTGAAACTGGTAGTACACACTAAACACCAATACCTGTCCCTAATTATTGTGATGCTCAGAAGGATTCCTACTAGAAATCTCAGAGGGCTTTGCAGGTCATTGTAAGAAATTTAACTTGTAGTGAGATGCAAAGTCATCGGGGAGTTCAAAGGAGTAATGTAAATCACTTCTGTTTTAATAAATTCACTCTGCTCTATGGAGAATAAATCATAGGTAGGTAAGTACAGAAGAAAAACAGTTAAGAATCTAATGCAGTAATCCAGGTGGACAGATGATAGGGGTTTAGACCAGAGTTGAAATGGTAGATCCTAAAATGTGGTTGGATTCTGGATATATTTAGAAACTGGTTTATGCATGTCAGCACCAGGGCACATTTTCTTTTTGTTTTTGTCATCTCTACTCCTGGCCTATATTTTCCCAGTAGTTATGTTGGCTAGTCCACATCTGTTAAAACTTTTAAACTTTTGATATGGAGGAGATTGTTTTTTTCTAAAAATGGTTGTTTCCATGGCTGACTTTTTATCATTTTATTTTTTTTTAATTTTTTCATTATGATAAGTGTACTCTTTAATACGCATCCTATATTTCCCCCATCTCCTTACCTACCTCGCCTCTGGTAACCATCAGTTTGTTCTCTGTAGTTAAGAGTCAGTTTCTTGGTTTGTCTCTATTTCTTCTTTGCTCATTTGTTTTGTTTCTTAAATCCACATGTGAGTGAAATCATATGGTATTTGTCTTTGACTTAATTCACTTAGCATAATACTCTAGCTCCATCCATTTTGTTGCAAATTAAATAATTAAATTAGAATAAATTGAATAATTAAAGTATAAAGTTGATTATTTTCCTTTTTTTGTTGTTGTTAACATGAACTTTAATGTTTCTAGTCCAGACATTAGAATTTAACTAAGTGCTCAAATGAAAAGAAAAGGTCAGCTTCATAAACACTAGAAAACTCTTTTGAGCTTATTCTTTTTAAGGTCAATGCGATATAATTGTCTTGAAGAATGAGTTTTTGTGGAAAGTCACTTATTTTATGGATGCCATCCTTGAGGGAAGCATTCTGTGGCATTGTTGACTTAAGAAGATATTTTGATCTCCAAAAATGATATAAATCTTCTTTTTGATAATGTTTGAGGAGCACCAAAATGATGACATTTATATTAATATGCCTTATCATAGTTCATTCTTAAGTATCACAGCCAGAGGTGAAGGATGACCAAGCCCTTCTGTTCCAAGTATCATTATCTTGTTTTGTTTCACACAGCAGCTGCAAGAAAATGTTTTTAAATTGTTGATTGGATTCAATTTTTATAGTGGGAGAAGGTATGGGACATAAGTGGCTTTCTTAGAAAGAAATTTGATAAGGATTCAAGATGCTTGGTGCGATTTTGTTTTATAAAGATTAGAATGCCTGTTATGTCTAATGGTAGCCAAGTCCTTTAGGAAAGATAAAAGAAATATAAAATAGTCCTCTTAGGAAGGAGCTGAGGAGGAGATGAGTGCATGTAAAGTTGAATAACATTATAAAGCAGTAAATGATTAAGTGGAAAAGATTGGTGAAGCATTCTGTCTCAGGGAACAGCATAAGCAAATACTCAGGGTAAGAATGACTAAGCAAATGGAGGAAACAAGATCAGTTAGGTTTGAAGAATATTTTCAATATGTTTTTCTGTTTTTGAATGGTTTTAATTGAAAATAATAGAAAGAAGCCTAAAAAGGTAGAGGAGCTTAGATCAGAGTAGAGGACACACTGCAAAACCAATGAAGATTTATAAGCTTGATGAAAGCGTCAAGAATAGGTTAGATAGGAGAGAAGTAGGTAGTAGATCATTGGCATAAAATTTAGGTATGAAGTGATAACACACCAGGCTTTGGTAGCAATGGTAAACACGGAAAGGAGGGAGCGCAAGAAAAGTTTTAAAGTGTTGAAGAAAAGGTTTGGAACCAGTGCTTTTATGATCAGAAAGAGCTAAAGGGGAATTTTTGTGATAAGTTGCTTTCCAAATTTACCTTTATTGCTTGAATATTTCACTCTCACCGCTGCCTCTAAGGTTCTCACCTTTTCCTTTATCTCAGTAAGTGGGAGGAGATGTTCATTTAGTTGATATGTACAAGTGCTTTGGAGACTAAACTCTGGACAGATTTCCCTTCTCATGAAAAGGGGCTAGAAAATGGGATGGGAGGGTAGTTAAGGAGCGAGAAGCACGTCATATCCGTCTTTATAGCCCCAGTCTGATAACTAATATGGCAAAATTAATATTTTTTTAATGATAATGAAGAAAATGGTTGCTACATTTTCCCTTACCCCTTCATATTTGGGAGCAAATCTTACTTTTGGCAATTAGCATTGTTTCTCTCCTAGAAGAAAAAAGAGGTAAGGCAGTGTTGTTTATCCACCTTTTGTTTTGCCTCAGCCTCACCCTCTGATCTTACAGACAACCAGCACCGTTTTCTTGGTTTTTTTCTTTGTTCTTTCTCTCTTTCTCGACTGCTCAGCAGGAAAGCAGACTGTTTACAAACAGTCTGAGCTGACAACTTCCTTTTCTGCCTGAAACCTTTCTCAGGGCTGAGGGTGGGTGTCCTAGTTAGTGGGTGTTCTGGAATGTAAATGGGTCTTTATTTTAAGAAAGATTATTTTTATATAAGAAGTTCAGTGTACACCAAGACACACACATTTGTAGCGATTGGAAAGTATGGAAACATGAACTGGACTTGCAGGAGATTATTAGATCACTGAAAGACCTACTTATATGGCTTGTTAATAGGAGGCTCGCAAAACTATCATAACCAGCAAAGGAGAATGCCGCTTATTGTGCCTGTTTTCCTTGGCTTTAGTTTTTAGAGGTGTGGGATGCGGTCTGTGGCACCGCAGGGCAATTCCTATGCCAGGGTTCCAGCCCCTTTGGAGACACAGTTTGACAGGGGACATAAAACTATCAAGCCACCAATCTTTGGGGGACTGTGTGACAGATCTAGTTTCCGTGTTTTGTTTCATGTAATCAGAATTCTATACTCAGGAGAGACTAATACACTTTTTTTTTTTAAAGCTTTTTGACTCGTATTGTTTCTACTGCACAGGAAAAAAAAACAGGGGAGCAGCCTGGTATATTAGAAAGATAATTGTTCCAGAAGTTGAGAAATCTGGATCTTACTACTAGTCTTGCCGAAAACTGTTTCAATATTTTTATTAAAACACAATATTTTTAAGCTTTAGAGTCTTTTTTTTTAATGGAAGTTATATTAAGATCTCATCTAACTTGAAGATTCTTTGATTCTTTATTATCTGTATCATGAAAGGCATAGGCTCTCAATAAACTCTTAACTGGAGTAAAGAAAGAACATAGGATATTCACTGGTTATGTGGAGCTTACAGCTGGTAAGTATTCTCCCTTTCCTTCATGCTCTTTAAAGGAAATTGCGGATTAGGGTAAACAAGGCAATGGCATACTGTTTTGATTTTAGAGCTTTTAGATTTCTGTGCCATGCTTCATCTTTATACATTCTGGTCTTGAATTTTCCTCCCTGGGATTATAAATAAATGAAATGGGAAAAAATGTAGGTGGGGGGACAAAGTAGCAGATAGAAAAGGGTAAAAGGGGGTAAAATAGGATGTGGTGGCGTCAATAACTTTGGAGGTCAAATAAGTTTTCCATTGTTGATTGTATTCTTTTCTGCTATTCGGTTTACTGCTCCTTACCCCTCTCCTTGCTCTGTGTTTCACGTGGAGGCAGAGTCAGATTTGTGTGGGCTTTTCTACTCTGTTCCCTTGAGATTTTGAAACTATTCAGCTATATTTGTTCTGCTATGAGAACAGATAAAAAAGACAGCAATTCTAAATGCTTACTTAATATTTTCTTGGAAATCCTCAAAGAAACAGGGAGAAATTTAGACCCCAATGATATGAAACTCCCTGGGATACACATATTTAAGAATTTTTGGTAGTTCTTGGTCTCTTTTTTCTTCAGTTTGTATTTTCTGTCTTCCAATGGCAGAATAACCTAGCAAAAGAAAATTTTCTGTTGTGCATGATAGAGCAAGGCTGGGTTAAATTGCATTGTACCAATAAACTTTATGTGACCAGGGCCAAATTAGTTGAATCAAAGTCCATTCAAGTGGGAGGAACTTTAAAATCACCCATTGTGGGGGCACCTGGATGGCTTAGTCGGTTAAGCGTCTGACTTTCACTTAGGTCATGATCTCGCGGTTCGTGGGTTCGAGCCCCGCGTCGGGCTCTGTGCTGACTGCCAGCTCAGAGCCTGGAGCCTCTTTCAGAGTCTGTGTCTCCCTCTCTCTCTGACCCTCCCCTGCTCACGCTGTCTCTCTCTATCCTAGAAATAAATAAAAATATTTAAAAATTTAAAAAAAAAATCACCCATTGTGATTTTCATATGTTTTTGCTCAGAAGTCATTTCCAAATAAAACCTTAACCTGTGACCCAGTATATAAACTAGATAAAAGTAATTGTTTCCTCAGGCAGCTCAAATCTGCATTGTTTGGTCATTTTATGCTGATCACTCATATTAATACATCAAGTAGAAAGTTGGGAGATTGCCAGAAAAATCTGAGTTATGTAGGACTCTGTACATATTGCAGGAGAACCTTGACTCCTGTCCACTAAATCCCTTTCCCAATTTCTAAAATATTTGCTAGGAAACATTATCATCACTATTGAGAGGCACGAATCTGTGATCTCTCCTGCAGTAATCTTACCCAGTTCCAAGGTTTTGTGTTCCCTCTGCATACTGATGACTATAAACCATTATCTTCATCCCCACCCTCTCTTTCTGAGCTCCAGATTTGTAAAGGCAACTGTCTACTTGATATTTTTTCTTTGATGTCTAGTATACATTCAGACATAATATGTCTCAACTCTCAATTTCTTCTCTCCATAGCTTCCTCTTCTTCCAGTCTTTACCATCTCAGTGAACGTTACTGCTACCCATTCAGTTGTTTAAGTAAACAACCTAGAAATGAAACTTATCTTGCTTCTCCTGTCTTCTTCAACCTCACATCCAATGTATGAGTAAATTCTGTTGATTTACCTCAGTGTAAATCCTCATTATCTCTCTGTTTCCAGTTTTACCTGTGTAATCTAAGCCACTGTCTTTTCTTGCCTCTGATTAATCTCCCCATTTACACTCTTGTTCTCCTATTATCTGTTCTTCTCCCAGACACGAGTGTAATCTTAATATACATCATGCCAAAATGCTGCTTAAAATATTTCAATGCTTACTCTGTGTTCTTAAAATAAAATTGAAACTTACAATGATTTATGAAGGTACTACAGTGATCTCACTCCTGCCTGCCTCTCTTACTGAGTCTTTTAACACACACTCTCTCTCTAATCCTAATCTCCTCAAGCTATAGTAACTTGACTTCTACTTCTCAAATATATGAAGCCCCTTTCTCCTTTTTGGACTCTCCACTGGCTGTTCTTTGTGCCTGGAATATTCTTTCCTAGCAGAACAAACCCACTATCATCCTTGAGGTCCCTGCTGACATGTTGCTGCTTCAGAGTTCTGCCCTCCCCACTCCCCCCTTATCCTTGACTCATCACAACTTGCAGTTATCTTGAAAATTTATTAGTTTACATGTTAACTTTCTTTCTTCCCCATTAAGCAATATAAGCTCTCAAAGAGCTTTCATTCGTTGCTTTGTCTTTTTGTCTAGCACAGTGCCTGGATAAAGGGATGACTAGTATACAGGTTATTATGGAAGTACATTAGGAGGGTTCTCTTCCTAGCCTAGGCTCAGAGTAGGTGTTAGGGGTGGCTGTTACTAGTAAGAAGCCTTCATGTATAATTGATTTTTAACAGTTGAATATTGAAGGACAAGTGAGTTAGCCCAGTCAGGACTTCTGGGTAGAGGGAGCAATGTCTGTGTACAAAGACCCAGAGATTAGCAAGGCATTTGCAATAAAACTTGAGTAGGGTGCACAAAGTAAGTATGAATTAGAGCAAGAAAGCTTTAGAAGGTTAATGCCAGAGGAGGAAGTTTCTTTTATGCAAGTTCAAGGGAGGCTTTAGGGAACCATCAAAGGATTTTTGTATTGTTTTCAGGGTAATCAAAATTTCAGTTTTATAAGGATTTTATTCTGGCAAGATGCTTGAAGTTTGATTGGAGGTTTTCAGTATTGAAGATGGTGAGACTTCTACCTATAATTCTGTTTGGACATCTTCTATTTATTAAGGCTTTCTTTTAGGCCTTGATTGTGTTAAGTGACCTACTTTGTTTCCTCTTGAGGGAGACAGATTGTTTTGGTACAGCATTCCCTAAACCCTGCTACACTAAAAAGTTTTGGAGGCCCCTGACAAGCTTTTGTTTATATGAGTTATATTCTATTGATATTTGTCATATTAGAAATTAAAGCTGAGAATTAAAATTTTATTACTTCATTTTAAGTTATTGATAATAGACTCATTATTTTAGCATAAATAAAATATCCATGAAAAATAAATATATTTTCAAAACAAAAAGAATTCAGAAAAGTATTTTCTGTATTTGTACATCTCATTAAAGTCTGACTAATATAGGACATCTGGATTCTCTTGTGTCTGCATCCAGTCTGTTGCAATGCGTTGTTTTAGTTGAAGGGGATTAAGATCTAACCTTATATAGATATGCAGTTGGAAAAGGAGTATTCTAGTAGTCTTTTCAGATTATTGTGGCTGTTCTTTGGTATCACAATTCAACAAATGGTAGTGTTTTAAAGATCACTTATATTGTAGAATCTGTACTGCTATTATAACGTACTGATCTCTTCCTTGGCTCTTGCTTGTGCCTGGACTCCCGTTCCCAGTTTGCACTACAGGCATATCTAAGAGAGACTGCAGGTTCAGTTCCAGACCACTGCAGTGAAGTGAATAGCTTAATAAAGCAAGTCAAATGAGCTTTCTGGTTTCCTGTGCATATAAAAATTAGGTTTACGCTATACACTAGTCTCTTAAGTGTGCATTAATAATATGTCTAAAATAACACCTTAATTTAAAAATACTTTATTGCTAAAAAATGCTAACCATTATCTGAGCTTTCAGTGAATTGTAATCTTTTTTTTGCTGGTGAGGGGTCTTGCCTTGATGTTGTTGGCAACTGCTGACTGAACAGAGTGGTGGTTGCTGAAGGCGAGGGTGGCAATGGCAGTTTCTTAAACTGCCCCCATCAGTTGACTCTTTGTTTCTTGGACAATTTCTGTGTAGCATGCGGTGCTGTTTGTTAGCATTTTACCCTCACAATTCTTGCAGAATTGGAGTCAGTCCTCCCAAACCCTACTGCCATTTTATCAAGTAAGTATATGCAATTTTCTGAATCCTTTGTGGTCATTTCAACAGTCTGTATAGTATCTTCGGCAGGAGTAGTTTCCATCTAAAAAACTACTTTCTTTGCTTATCCATGAGAAGCCACTCCTTATCTGTTCAAGTTTTATCATGAGATTGCAGCACTTGAGTTCCATCTTCAAGATCCACTTGTGATTCTGGTTCTCTTGCTATGTCTGCCACATCTGCAGTTACTTCCTCCACTGAAGTCTTAAACCCCCTGAACTCATCCTTGAGGGTTGAAATCCACTTCTTCCAACTCCTGTTCATGTTGATCTTTTTACCTTTTTCCATGAATCACTAATATTTTTCGTGACATCTAGAATAGTGAATATTTTCCAGGTCTTCGGTTTACTTGGCCCAGGTCCTCCTGAGGAATCACTATCTAGGGCAGCTATAGTCTTGCCAGATATATTCCTCACAGAAAGAGATTTGAAAACCAAAGTGACTCCTGACCATGAGCCGCCGAATGGATGTTATATTAGCAGGCATGAAAACAACATTCATTCCGTTGTACATCTCCATCAGAGCTCTTGGGTGACCAGGTGCGTTGTCAATGAGCAGTAATATTTTAAAAAGAATCTGTTTTTCTGAGCAGTAGATTTCAACAGTGGGCTTAAAATACTCAGGAAGCCATGTTGTAAACAGATGTGCTGTCGTCTAGGCTTTGTTGTTCCATTTATAGCGCACAGGCAGAATAGACTTAGCATCATTCTTAAGGCCCCTAGGATTTTAGGAATGGTAAATGAACACTGGCTTCAACTTAAAGTCACAGCTGCATTAGCACCTAACAAGAGAGTCAGCCTGTCCTTTGAAGCTGCGAAGCCAAGCATTCATTTCTCTAGCTGTGAAAGTCCTTGATGGCATCTTCTTCCAACAGAAGGCTTATTTTATCTGCATTGAAAATCTACTGTTTATTGTAGCCACTTTCATGAATTATCTCAGCTAGATCTTCTGGATAAATTGCTGTAGCTTTTACATCAGCACTTGGTGCTTCACCTTGCATTTTTATGTTGTGAAGGTGGCTTCTTTCCTTAACCCTCATGAACCAGCCTCTGCTAGCTTCATACTTGTCTTCTTTCTGTAGCTTTCTCAACCTTCATAGAATCAAAGAGAGTTAGGGCTTTCCTCTGGATTAGACTTTGGCTTGAGGGAATGTGGTAGCTGGTTTGATTTTCTATCCAGACTGCTTTCTTATTATTTATGTGTTCGCTGGAGTAGTACTTTTAATTTCCTTCAAGAACTTTTCCTATGCAGGCAGAGGTGTATACAAGGTGGCTAACTAGTGCAAGAGACCTGCCTTTCCACCTGCCTTGACTTTCAGTATCTCTACCTTACTAAGCTTGATCATTTCTAGATTTTTATTTAAAGTGAGAGATGTGACACTCTTCCTTCCACTGGAATACTTAGAGGCTATTGTAGGGTTATTAATTGGCTTAATCTCAGCATTGTTTTGTCTCAGGGAACAGGGAGGCCTGAGGAGAGGGAGAGAAATGGAACAGCCAGTCAGTGGGACAATCAGATAAACACACACATTTATCAATTAAATTCACCATCTTATATGGGTGGTTTCTGGTATCCCACAGCAAGTACAATAGTAACATCAAAGACCACTGATTACAGATTCCATAACAAGTCTAATAATAGTGAAAATATTTGAAATAGTATGCGAATTCCCAAATATGGCAGAGACACTAAGTGAACAAATACTGTTGGAAAAATGGCATCGATACAGTTGCTCATTGCATGGTTGCCACAAACCTCCAATTTGTAAAAACAAACCAAAAAACCCATAATATCTGTGAAGCACAATAAACCAAGGTAGGCCTGTATAACCAATATATTTTTATCCTTTCATACTCTGTTACATTGAAATCCTTTGATCTAGATTATAATTTGAGTAAAATACATGGGATCTTTTACCCATGTATAATTTTGTAACATATCTATTTGTTATTTGGACAATATTATCTGAGTTATACAGTTGTTTTCAAACATTGACACACATAATTTCGTTAATATTCACTCTCAATCTCATCAAAATAGTCTTTAAATGTAAGGAAGCCATCAAGCTCACAGTGGCAGACTCACATTTTCCAAAATCCTAATTTTTGCTTGAAAGCTCAAATTTTATCATTGGAAGAAAAATACCGTTGCTTGGTTTTTTTGCAACTATAGCTTCCCTTCATTCATTTTTGAGAAAATGTCAGCCAGATATCCAAGACTGAATAACCATGTTAATCACTCTTTCAAGTAAAATTGGTGTTCCATGAAATAAAGCAGCTTGTTCAACTCTCAGCTCAGTCACACAGCACTTTTGTCCAAGACAGCATTTGTACTTCAGTAGGCCCCACTTCAGTGTCTTATGTCTACTTCTTGATTTGTCACCCCAATTATTAAAAAGACTTGTACTAAGGAACAAAGTTTAACAAAATTAACAAATAAAACAGCTTTATCAAAGACATTCTTTTTTAAAATTTTTTAAAAGTTTATTTACTTTGATTTTATTTTTCAGGATTACTTGAGCATGGAATGTGGGGGGGAGGAGGGGTGGGCATGGAGGAGGGCACTTGTGGGGATGAGCACTGGGTGTTATGTGGAAACTAATTTGACAATAAACTATTTGTAAAAAAAAAAAAAAAGTTTATTTACTTTGAGAAAGAAAGAGAGCAAGCTGGGGAGGTGCAGAGAGAGGGAGAGAGAGAGAAAATCCCAAGTAGACTCCACTTTGCCAGCTCAGAGCCTGATTTGGGGCTCAAACTCACGAACCGTGAGATCGTCACCTGAGCCAAAATCTAGAGTCGGATGCTTCATCAACTGAGCCACCCAGGCACCCCCATCAAAGACATTCTTAAATAAAACTAGGTTTTGCTTTGTTTTTTTCATTGTGAATGCAGGTGGTGAAGAATACAAGGACTACTATTATAGTTTGGTGCCCTCACCATGATTTGAATGAGATACCAGTGGTATTATCCAATTACTATACCATCAGTGCAAATATCAACAGAGTGGCAAAGACAAAAAAGTCATTACCATTATCATGGCAATAGTTTTGATCTCATGAGCTTTCTGAAAGGATCTTGAGAAACCCCACATAACCACATTCTACCCATTGAGAATCATCACTATGATACAGTACAGTGTGAAATCTCATCCTCAGCTGGTGGCAAAGGGCTTTGGTATAACCACTTGGAAAACAGTTTGGCGTAATCTACTAATGTCAAAGATAGGCATTCTCAACAATTCTCTATACATATAAATGCGTATCACTAGATATTAAAAAATGTACATAACAACATTACTCATATTACCTTCAAGTGGGAACAGTTCAAATGTCTATCAACAGCAGAATAGATAAATTGTCAAAAATTAGAGACTGGCATACCCTACAACAATAAAAGTTAATGAATTTCAGCAAAACACACAACAACATGGATAAGTCTCTTAAGTACACTTCTGAGTGAATGAAATCAAATATACTATATGATTGCCTTTATAGTAAGTCAGAAACAGGAAAATGATATAAAGTTTTTTTCTCAGCTTTACTGAAGTATAATTGACAACTAAAATTGCAAGATATTATAAAGTGCAAATGATGATTTGATAAAGTTATTCACTGGGAAAGGATTCCCCCCATAAAGTTTATTAGCACATGTATTGCTTTACCTGTTTACCTTTTTTGGTGGGGAGGACATTTAAATTCTTTTCTCTCTGCAAATTTCAGTTATATAATACAGTGTTATCAACTGTAGTCATCATATCAGACATTAGATCCTCAGACCTTTATTTACCTTATAACTGAAAATTTGTACCCTTTTACCATCCTTTCCCTATTTTCTCACTGGCTAACCAACACTTCCGTACTCTCTGTTTCTATGAGTTTGGTTTTTTGTGGTTTTGTTGTTGTTGATGTTGTTGTCTTTAAGATTCCACATTTAAGGGATGCCATGAAGTATTTGTCTTTGTCTGGTTTTCTCTTAACATGTTACCTTCCAGTTTCGTCCATGTTTTTGTAAATCATGGGATTTCCTTCTTTTTCTTTTTTTAAGACTCAATAATATTCCTTTGTATGTGTGTGCATGAGTATGTATATATGTGTATAAATAAACACATCTCACAAATTTCTGACATCTCACATCTATACATCTTACAACCATCCATCTGTTGACAGACACTTATTTCCAGACCTTGGCTATTGTGAGTAATGCTGTTATGAACATGGGGATACTCTTTGAGATAATGATTTCATATTCTTTGGATATAGACTCAGAAGCAGGATAGTTGTATCATATGGTAGTTCTATTTTAAATTTCTTGAGGAACCTCCATACTGTTTTGTGTAGTGGCTTTGCCAGTTGACATTCTGACCAGCAAACACAGAGTTTCCTTTTTTCCACATTTTCCGTGGCATTTGTTATCCCTTATCTTTTTGATAATAGTCACAAAAGGTATTTCATTGTGGTTTTGGTGTGTATTTCTCTGATGCTTAATGATGTTGAACACCTTTTCTTGTACTTGTTGGCCATTTCTATGTCTTCTCTAGAACAATGTACACTTAGATCCTTTGCCCATTTTTTAATTGGGTTATTTTATTTATTTTGATGTTGAGTTATATTGAGTTCTTTGTATATTTTGGATATTAACCCCTTATCAGATAGGTGATTTGCAAATATTTTCTCCCATTCCATAGGTTTCCTTTTCATCCTGATGATGGTTTCCTTTGCTGTACAGAAGCATTGTAGTTTGATACAGTCTTACTTGGGTTTCTTTACTCTTGATGCCAAATCCAAACAATCATTATCATGAGCGGTGTCAAGGAGTTTACCCTCTGTGTTGAAGTTCTAGGAGTTTTATGGTTTCAGGTCTAATGTTCAAGTCTTTAATCCATTTTGAGTTAATTTTTGTGGAAGAAAGTGGTCTAGTTTCATTATTTTGTGTGTAGCTGTCCAGTTTTCCATGTGCAATTTATTGGAGAGACTACCCTTTTCCCATTGTATGTTTTTGGTTCCTTTGTTATAAATTAATTGACCATTTATTTCTGGACTCTATTCTGTTCCATTTATGCATCTGTTTTTATGCCAATAGCACGCTGTTTTGATAGCTTTGTAATATAGTTGGAAATCAAGAAGTGTGATCCCTCCAGCTTTGCTTTTCTTTCTCAAGTTTGCTTTGGCTGTTCAGAGTCTTCTGTGGTTCTGTACAAATGTTGGGATTATTTTTTCTATTTCTGTAAAAAATGCCATTGGAATTTTGATAGAGATTGCATTGAATCTGTAGATCACTTTAGGGAGTATGGACATTTTAACAATGTTAATTCTTCTGATTCATAAGCATGGAATATCTTTTATCTGTGTCTTCTTCAGCTTCTTTCATCAGTGTCTTAGTTTTCCTGGGTATTTGTTGTTGTAACTGTAAATGGGATTATTTTCTTTATTTCTCTTTCTAGTAATTCATTGTTGAATGCAGCATATGTTTGTGTATTGATTTTCTATCCTATAATCTTACTGAATGTATTTATTCTAACAGTTTTCTTGTGGAGTTTTTAAGATTTTACTTATAGAATACCTCATGTCATATGCAAATAGTAACAGTTTTACTTCTTCATTTCCAGTTTGGATGTCTTTTTTTTCCTTTTTCCTTTTTTTTTTTTTTTTGTTCCTAATTGCCATGGCTAGAACTTCCAGTACTATGTTGTTTAAAAGTGATGAAAAAAATAAATAAATAAAAGAACAGTGATGAGAGTGAGCATCGTTGTCTTTTTCCTGATCTTAGAGGAAAGGCTTTCCACATTTCATTATTGAGTATGATGTTAGCTGTGGGCTTGTCATAGATGGCCTTGTGTTAAGTACATTCCTTCTATGCCCAAGTTATTGAGAGTTTTTATCATGAAAGAATGATGAATTTTATCAGGTGCTTTTTCTGCATCAGTTGAGATAATCATATGATTTTTATCCTTCATTTTGTTCATGTTATATATCACATTGATGGATTTATGGATATTAAGCCATCTTTGCATTCCTGGGGTAAATCCACGTGTACATCATGTATGGTCTTTTAATGTATTCTTGAATTTGGTTTGCTAATATTTTAAGTGTTTTGTATCCATGTTCATCAGGAATATTGGCCTTTTATTTTCTTCTAGTGTCTTTGCCTGGCTTTGGCATTATTACGGTAATGCTACCCTTGTAAAACGAGTTTGGAAGTATTCCTTCTCATTTTTTGGATGAGTTTGAGATGGATTGGTATTAGTTCTTCTTTAAATGTGTTAGAAGACACCAGTGAAACTCTCTCGTCCTGAACTTTTTTTGTTGGAAGGCTTTTGATTACTTTTCTTTATGGTAGGTGTTTGTTTCTAGGAATTTATCTGTTTCTTCTAGGTTGTTCGATTGTGGGGACATATAGTTATTCATAGTAATCTCATAACCCTTTGTATTTATGTGTTATAAGTTGTAATATCTCCTCTTTCATTTATAATTTTTTTTATTGAATCCTCTTTTTTTCTTGGTAAGTTTAGCTAATGGTTTGCCTATTTTGTTTTTCTTTTCAAAAAGCAGCTCTTAGTTTTATTGATCTGTTCTATTGCCTTTTTAGTTTCTATTTCATTGATTTCCACCCTGATCTTTGTTATTTCCTCCTTTGTGCTGACTTAGTTTGTTCTTCTTTAAAAAGTAATATAAGATTTTGGTGGTTAGGTTAACAATTTGAAAGGAAAAATGAGTTTTTTGGGGGTGCCTGGGTGGTTTGGTCAGCTAAGCATCTGACTTTGGCTCAGGTCATGAATTCACTCAGTTCATGCATTCATACCCTGTGTCTGGTTCTGTACTGACAGTGCAGAACCTGGAGCCTGCTTCCGATGCTGTGTCTCCCTCTCTCTGTACCCTGCTCACACCTGTCTCTCTCCTTCTCAAAAATAAACATTTAAAAAAAATTTTTTTAAAGATAAGTTATTGGAAGCAGGGTTAACTAGAGTTTTGTCATGTTTTTACTGTTGTATTTTGTGTTCTGGGTAATAGTCTTGAAGCATGCATTTTGTGATACATCATTGAGCTGTATATTTTCTGTACTTTTCTGTATGTGTGTTGTATGTTGCAATAGAAAAGTTGGAGAAAAAACATTAGTGGCTTTTTACTGTTATTTCAGCAAATACTTTTACTTAGAAACATGGTATTTTTGCTTCATAAGTAAATTATTACCAATTTTTTATTGCATTAAACTGTGCAACCCCAGCATCAAAAACTGTCTTCTCTAAAGTTTTAACATATTCACAAATTAAATTTTTTTTATATCAAGTGAGATGATATTCCTTATTGCTAGTTTAGTAAGCTTAAAAGTTCCAAATAAGGAATGTCTTAAATAATGAGATGGTAGTTAAGTCATTTCTCTTCCTCATTGTTTATTTAATTATTGGTTTTATTATCTAATTCTGAAACCTTTGGGCACATTTACAAATTGTAAAGAAAATAAATACATTCCTATTTCTGAGTCTTATCTTTGTGATAAGCAACCCAGTGTAAAGATCAAAATAATGCCCTGTATGGAATACAAACAACCTCCACAGCTTCCTGGTGCTGTGTGTGTTCTGTGTGAAGAGTCCTTTATCTCTCTTTTGTTTACATTTGCTGACACTGATAGAAATGAGACCATTTCTCTTGTCAAATGAAGGATACAACATGTTGATTTTAGAGCTTCGTCTATATGTTGACTTGAGTTTTTTTTTTAATTTTTTAATTTATTTCTGAGAGAGAGAGAGCGATAGGCAGCGTGAGCGGGGGAGGGGCAGAGAGAGATGGAGATACAGAATCTGAAGCAGGCTCCAGGCTCTGAGCTTGCTGTCAACACAGAGCCAGATGCGGAGCTCAAACCCACCAACAGTGAGATCATGACCTGAGCCGAAGTCGGCCGCTCAACTGACAGAGCCACCCAGGCGCCCCTGACTTGAGTTGTTTTTAAATGGATTTTCCTTTTTAGAGTAGTTTCAGATTGAGAGTGAGATTGAGCAAAGACACAAATACTTCCCATAAACTCCTGCCCCATACATACGTAGCCTCCTCCATATCAACATCTCCCACCGGAATGGTACAGTTGTGAAGTTGTTTACTGTATTGACACATTATTATCACCCAAAGGCCTTAGTTTGCATTAGGTTTGCTCTTTGTTTTGTATATTTTGTGTTTGGATCTAACATTCTGTGTTGACATGTATCTACCATTATAGTATCATACATAGTAATTTCACTGCTTTAAAAATCCTGTGTTCTACCTATTCATCCCTCTCTCCACCCTATCCACTGGCAACCACTGATCTGTTTTACTATCTCCATGGTTTTGCCTTTTCCAGAATGTCTTATAATTGGAATCCTATATTATATAGCCTTTTCAAACTGGCTTTTTATCACTTAATAATATGCACTTATTTTCTCTATGTCTTTTCATGGCCTGATAGTTCATTTCTTTTTAGCTGAATAATATTCTATTATCTGGATATGCCACAGTGTATCCATTCACCTCCTCAAGGACATACATATTGGTTGCTTCCAAGTTTTGGCAGTTGCAAATAAAGCTGCTATAAATATGTGTGCAGGTTTTGATAAAAATTTTCAATTCCTTTGAGCAAATATCAAGCAATGTGATTGCTCAATAGTATATTTAGTTTCCTAAGAAACCACCAAACCGTCTTCTAAAATGGCTGTCTCGTTTTGCATTCCTGCCAGCAATGAATGAGAGTTCCTATTGCTCTATATCTTCACTAGCATTTGGTGTTGTCACTGTTCTGGATTTTGGCCATTCTAATACGTGTGCAGTGGTACTGACTGGCTTTTCAGCATCCTTGGTCAAGACACTGCTTGTGGGGCATTTTCTGTGGATCACATGATTTGTTTACCCCCACCCTCAGCCATAAAAATGAATAGCAGTTAGTTTTTCCAGCAGTCTGGGAGCCAGTTTTTATTGGACCTTGAATACTTAAAGGAATAAAAAACTTGGGGAAAGTTCTGTAAGTTCCTTTGGGGTGCTAGATTCATCGATGAAGGAGTCAGGAAATTAAGACTTTGTTGATATAATCTTCTCGAGACATATTCATAAATTGACAAAACTCAATATCAATGCTTCATATTAAATAACTGTTGTTTTGGGGCATCTGGGTGGCTCAGTCAGTTGAGCGTCTGACTTCAGCTCAGGTCATGATCTCACGGTTCATGGTTTCGAGCCCAGCTTCGGGCTCTGTACTGACAGCTAGCTCAGAGTTTGGAGCCTGCTTCAGATTCTGTATCTCCCTCTCTTTCTGATCCTCCCTTGATCACACTATCTCTCTCTCTCAGAAATAAATAAAAACATTAAATAAATAAATAAATAAATAAATAAATAAATAAATAAATAAATAACTGTTGTTTCATAGTGTTAACCCTTGAAATTGAAAATAACTGGAGTTTGGGGCGCCTGGGTGGCTTAGTCGGTTAAGCGTCCGACTTTCGCTTAGGTCATGATCTCGCGGTTCGTGGGTTCGAGCCCCGCGTCGGGCTCTGTGCTGACTGCCAGCTCAGAGCCTGGAGCTGTTTCAGTCTGTGACTCCCTCTCTCTCTGACCCTCCCCTGCTCACACTGTCTCTCTCTCTCTCCTAGAAATAAAACATTAAAAAAAAAAATTAAAAAAAAAAAAGAAAATAACTGGAGTTCTTTGGGGACCTTGTCTCTTATTTCATTATTATATCCCTACATTTAATCTACGGCTGGGCATATAGGAGTCACTCTGTAAATATTTTTCAGTTGAAGATTGAATTGAAGGAAGTAGGGCCTGGAAATATGGGAGATACCTGTATTTGAGCTGAAACACAAATTTATTTCTCAACTGAGAGACGTGGAAAGGGCTTCATTCATGTTAATTCTAAAGAATACAGTGATCAAAAATAGTGGGCTGTAGCAATTTCTTTCTAGATAAGTCTCCTGAGGTAAGGGAAACAAAATTAAACTATTGGGACTACATCAAGATAAAAAGCTTCTGCACAGTGAAGGAAATAATCAGTAAAACTAAAAAGCAGCCTATGGAATGGAAGATGATATTTGCAAATGACATATCCAGTAAAGGGTTTGTGTCCAAAATCTATAAAGAAGTTATCAAACTCAACACCCAAAAAACAAATAACCTGGTTAAAAATGGGCAGAAGAAATGAACAGCCATTTCTCCAAAGAAGGCATCCAGATGACCAGCAGATACATGAAAAGATGGCCAGTATCATTTATCGCCAGGGAAATGTAAGTCAGACCTACAATGAAATATCACTTCGCAATGTCAGAATGGTGAAAGTCAACAATGTAAGAAACAACAGGTGTTGGTGAGGATTAAGAGAAAGGGGAACCCTTTTATCCTGTTGGTGGGAATACCAACTGGTACAGCTACTCTGGAAAATAGTATGGAGGTTCCTCAAAAAGTTAAAAATAGAACTGCCCTACAATCCAGCAATTACATCACTAGATATTTACCCAAAGAATACTAATACAAACATACTAATTCAAAGAGAGATACATACCCTGATGTTTATAGCAGCATTATTTACTATAGCCAAATTATGGAAACAGCCCAAATGTTCATCAGTTGATAAATTAATAAAGAAATGTACACACAGAGAGGAATATTACTCAGCCATAGAAAAGAATGAAATCTTGCCATTTACAGCGACGTGGATAGAATTAGAGAGTACTATGCTAACTGAAATAAGTCAGTCAGAAGAAAGCAAATACCATATGATCTCACTCATATGTGGACTGTAAAAAGAAGCAAAGGGAGAAAGAGTGGGGGTGTCAAACCAAGAAACAGACTCTTGGTTGTAGAGACCAAACGGATAGTTACCAGGGAGAGGTCAGTGGGGGATGGGTTAAATAGGTGATGGGGGTTAAAGAGTGCTCTTGTGATGAGCTCTGGGTGATGTGTGAAAGTGTTGAATCACTGTGTTGTACACCTGAAACTAATATTACACTGTATGTTAAATAATTGGAATTTAAACAAAAATTTTTAAAAAATAAATAAAAAATTGTTAAAAAATGAGGAATAACCAGAAATTAAAATATACTATAAAGCTTCTAAATTAGAGTGTTATTTGTGCATAAATAAACCGGTGCTAGAACTTCAAGCTCAGAAATGGACCTAAGCTATACTACAAAGATTGTCATCTCACATCATTGAAGTAAATGGTACTAGGTCAATTTGACAGCATTGTGTCAGCCAGAAATAACTTGCAGAATTTTATTTACATTGTGGCAAATGATATGATGTGAATATATGTTTATCCCTCCAGGAATTTTGGGATAATAATGTTGTAGTAATTTGTAGTATTTCCAGCACATCAGTAGAATTTCCATAATTCTTAAAATTATAGTACATAATTCACTTACTTTTAACCCACTTTGAACATATTTCTTTCAAACTATGAGTATTTTATTTGGGAAAAATAATAAAATATAAAAGAATATAAATACACTTTAAAGTACTATACATTGAAATAAGTTTTTACAGAAGAATCATTCATTTTGAAAAATATTCCTAAACATAAACCAGGAAGAATGCTTGGTATCTTGTTACTTGCCTCATACTTAATGATATTGGCATGATGGTGTTTTGGTGGTGTATAAAGTAATTTCTGTTTTTTTTTTTTAATTACATTTAGTTTAGTTACATTGTTTTCTTTTTTAAGATGCAGCAGAAATAGAATATTCAGAGATTAGGACATTTATTTTTAAGGTGGTTATTTTGGATCTTAGAACTCATTTTCCCTTGCATAAATTATAGTAATTATATTCATAGGGTAGCATAAGACTAATGCATCATGTAGGTAAAATACTATAAATTTTAATGAAAACTTACAGAACACTGATCATTAAGCAAAACAAAAATGGTGAAGTTGAATAAAAAACCCTTTATTGTATGCTTGAAGAAAATAGGTTGAGAAGTATTGATATCTATGGGGATCATACAGTTATGCTGAACATTTTTAAGAGCTGTAAATATTGATCTGTGATTTTAAACATACAGGAAAAGCATAGAAAATAACCAAATGTCACCCAACTCAGTATTTTGCTTCAGAAACTTAGAAATAAATAAAACATGCGATTTTTAGTATTATGTTTAATTTTTACTTTAAAACTTATGATTCTCCTAGTGCTTTATATAAATTGGGTAATATTAAGACTTGCAAGCTTAGAGAAAGAAGGAAACAAGCTGTCCCAGAAGTGAGCGGGGGTGATTGGTTTAGAGAGTAAAAGGTATCTAAGAGAATATATAGAGGTAATACCTTCTTTGGAACTGAGTGAGCCACATCCATGAGCATGCAGAAGAGGATGAAATTGATCAGATTATCTTCTCCAAATTTTCCTGTTTGATGTCAGAATTAGGAAAATGGTGTTGAGTAAGGTTGGCAGGAGAGAGAATATATCTTTGTTTTAAAGTTTATGTCATATTTAGAGTGTGTATGAGTGGGGCAGGGGCAGAGAGAAAGGGAGTGAGAGAGAGAATCCGAAGTAGGCACTACACTGCAAGCACAGAGCCCTATGTGGGGCTTAAACCCACAAACCGTGAGATCATGACCTGAGCTGAAGTCAAGAGCCGGACACCCAACCAACTGGGCCACATGGGTGCCCAACCATATGTCTTTTTATATCTAGCCAAAAATGGCATTTAATTATAAAGAATATCTACAGATTATGTGCTTGTGAATCAGAGTGGATAGGAGGACGATGGAGTCATAGTAGGCACATAATTTATTTCTCTGAAGAAAATGAAAAATTTTCTCTAAGCACTTTAAACATACAACCATATATTCAAAATACAATTTTTTACCTTTATATTTCTAAAAATTCCTGTAGTTGCAACCCAGCAATTGCATTGCTAGGTATTCATCCAGAGGATACAGGAGTGCTTTGATGGGGCACATGCACCCCAGTGTTTATAGCTGTGCTATCGACAATAGCCAAAGTACGGGAAGTGTCCAAATGTCTGACAGATGAATGGCTAAAGAAAATGTGTGTGTGTATATATTTATCTACACACAATGGAATATTACTTGGCGATCAAAAAGAATGCAATCTTGCCATTTGCAGCAATGTAGATGGAACTAGAGTACATTATGCTAAGTGAAATAAGTCAGAGAAAGACAAATATCATGATTTCGCTCATGTAAAATTTGAGAACAAAACAGATGAGTATAAGGTAAAGGAAGCAAAAATAATACAAAAACAGAGAGAGAGACAAGCCACAAGAGATTCTTAAATATAGAGAACAAACTGAGGGTGACTGGTGGGGTGTTGGGTGGGGGGATGGGCTAAATGGGCAAGGAGCATGAAGGAGGGCACTTACTGGGATGAGCACTGGGTGTTACATGTTAGTGATGAATCACTGAATGCTATTCCTGAAATCATTATTACACTGTATGTTAACTAACTTGGATTTAAATTTTTAAAAAAATAATAAAAATAGATAAATAAATCAATAAAATAAAAAATTCTTGTAGGTGTTAAATGATGGTGACATTAAAAAAAGACATAGTAAACATCTATTTCCAAGTTTACTAGGAAATAACAGAATTAATTATAAGCAGTATAGTTACAGAAGTTAATATAAGAAATACTTTCTCTCTTTAATACTGTTTGCTTATCAGTACCTATGTTTGAAAACAAACATACCACTGAAAGTGCACTTAACGTATCTTTCAGATCAGCAAAGCCATGACACTTTGTTAGAAGCTTTTATGGCTAAATGTGCTACATATGCTTTATGTACTTTCCTTGCTGCTGCTTTTTTCCCCTCTTTTTTAATGTTTATTTTGAGAGAGAGCGAGAGAGGGTGCAAGTTGGGGAGGGGCAAGGAGGAAGAGGGAGAGAGAGAGAATCTCAGGCAGCCTGTGTGCTGTCAACATAGAGCCCAATGCAGAGCTCAAACCCATGAACCATGAGATCATGACCTGAGCAGAAAACAACAATCAATCAATCCCTTAACCTTGCTTTTTTTTTCCGACAGACTTTAACTCTTCTGATTTCTGATGACTGACTCCCTCTGGTCACACTTGACATCACTCTTGGTTAACAAGCATTTATGGAACAATTACTTGTCTCTGGCACTATGCTAAGGTGTTTAGTATACTAGGATGTATAAACTCATTCCCTACTCAAAGAACTCAGTGATCATTTGGCCTTCTCTTCTCTTGGCCTTCCCCCAACGGTGTTTTCATTACAAGTAGTACAGTGTAACCACCTACATTCTTCCTGGTATTTGACTTTGTTCCACACTTTGTTCTTGTTTTTTTAAATTTTTTATTGATGCTGATCAAAGGAATCCATGTCACCATAGGACAAAAGGTAAAATCATTAATGTTTATGTGATAAAGAATACACAAGAAATGGGGCACCTGGCTGGCTCATTCAGTAGAGCATACAGCTCTTGATCTCAGGGTCATGAGTTCAGGTCCCACATTGGGCATAGAGATTACTTTAAAACAACAATAACATTAATAATCAATGAAATCTGCTTGTGTCAGAAAAAGATACTACCAAAAAAAAATACACAGGGAATAAAGCCCATATACCATGTGAGAACCTGCTTATAGTAATTCAGAGTCCTACTTTAAAATATATAGATTATTTAAAATGTATTTTGGGGTTTTTTGTTTTTTGGGTTGTGTCTTTTTTTTCTTTTTTAATAGAGAGCATAAGTGAGTGGGGCAAGGGGGAGAGAGAGAGACAGAGAGAGAGAGAATCCCAAGTAGGATCCATACTCAGGCTGAGCCCAATGTGGGATCATAATCTGAGCTGATATCAAGAGTCAAACTGAGCCACCCAGGTGCACCTAAATGTATTTTTTGAGTAGGTAATATAGTTCGTGGTTCAAAAAGGTACTAATTTAAAAGTACAGAAAAAGAAAAAAATTAAAAATTAAAGTACAGAATTCTGTCCCACCTTTGTTCCCCAGTGACCTGATTTCTTTCCCTAGTATCAACCATTGCTGTTTCTTGTGAACCCTGAAAATACTGTCTGACACTATCACATTTCGGTTAAGATAAGAGTTTCTGGCCAGACCACCTTGATTCATAGTGTGAATTGCATTAATGGCAAGTTAAATTAATAACCTCCTCTGTAAATGGGAATACTAGTACTTTATTGGGTTGCTTGTAAACTCTTTAACACAATACGTGGCACATTGTGTTTAGTGCATATTGGCTGTGGTGGTTTCTGTAAAAGTATCTGAATGTGTATTCTTTTTTTCTTTTTATTTTTTATGTTTATTTATTTATTTTTGAGAGAGAGACAGAGTGCAAACAGGGGAAGGGCAGAGAGAAAGGGGGACACAGAGTCTGAAGTAGTCTCCAGGCTCTTGAGCTGTCAGCAGAGAGCCCGACATGGGGCTCGAACTCACATACCATGAGTTCATGACCTGAGCCAAAGTCAGATGCTTAACTGACTGAGCCACCCATGCACCCTTGTTTTTTCTTTTTAAATGTTTATTTAGTTTGAGAGAGAGCAAGTGAGGGAGAGCGAGAGAGTGAGCACTCAAGGGGAGGAGGGTCAGAGAGAGCGGGGAGAGAGAATCCGAAGTAGGCTCCAGGCTGTCAGCACAGAGCCTGACACAGGGTTCCATCCCAAGAATGACGAGGCCATGACCTGAGCCAAAATCAAGAGTCAGACACCCGACCAACTGAGCCACCCTCTTTGAATCACAGCAATATAGATTTCAGTTAAACATAATTTTCATTCATGGTACACTGTCGTTATTGGTCTTCCCAAGGCACTTGTGTCATATTACTATGTAACAAAAGCATTTATTCTTTCCTATGAGTCTACAGGTCATTTGAGTGATACTGATTTCAGTTGGACCTGGTTAGCTGATGGTTTGCCTGGAAACTGGCCAATCTAAGATGACCCCACATGTCTCTCAGATTTCTCCATCATGCTAATCAGGGCATGATTTGTTTGGTAGCATACATCCAAGAAAGAATGTAGAATTGCACAGCCACTATTTTTGTCAATTTTTGTTACCATACCATCAATCAGAATGAATCACATGAACAAAGTCAGAATTAGTGTGTGATATCCTAAGGGGTGCTAATACAGAGAGGTGTGAAAACTTGAAGCCATTAATGCAGTTAATCTAACCTAATCTACTCTGTAGTAACTGTAGTAATCTGATCTAAACCACCAGCACCACTTCGAGCTACTATTGGTCAGTAGTATGGAAGACAAGCGAGAAACTAGAGATCATCCAGCCCCTCGGTGTATATGTGTCACTGTGGCAGACTGCCACAGTCTTCTGAGAGTCATGACTTCAGCTTTATTTTCTCCTCTCAAATCTTTTGCATTTTCCTCCCCAATTGTAGATGGCCATCTCTAACCAGGAACCAAGCAGGAAAGGGAAGTTTAGGAAACATAGTCCTTAGTTTGGATGGGGACAGTAATGCCAAGCTGACAAAACACAATTCAGCATAGTCGCTTTCTTGTTTTATTTTTTCCTCTTTCATCCAGTCTCCTCTCCCTTTCTTTTTTCTTCTCTTTTGGAGGTAATCACTTTAACATTGTTGACATATCATCTTTTACTATGTATATAGCCTCATAAAATATGAGTGATCTTTTGTATGTGCTTTGAGTTTACATTAATGATAATGTGCCATGTATCTTGTTCTGTGTCCTACTTTTTCCCATTTAACTCTGTTGAGATTCTGTCCCCTTAGGTACATTTATTTGTTGCTTCTCATTGGTACAGAATATTCAGTGGTATTTTTCTACGACATTTTACTTACTCATTCTTCTAGTTAAGGACTCTTGGGTTGTTTCCAGTTCCAACTTAAACCCAGAAAAAAAGTACTGCATAAATGGTCTTCTCTGTATTCCCTAATAGACTTGCATGAAAATTTCTCTGGAATATATATCCAGGAATATATTGCATGTGACCTTCTGTGTCTCAAAGCCAGTGACAGCTTGTTGAATCCTTCTGCTTCAAATCCCTGACTTCCCTTTTTGTAACCAGCTGTAGAAAACTCTGCTTTTTAAAGGGCTCATATGATTAGGTTGGGAACACCCAGAAAACCTCCACATCTTGAGGCCATCTGACTTGGAACTTTATTTTATTTTTGTATTTTTGGATCTTTTTTTTTTTTTTTAATATTTTTATTTATTTCTAGGAGAGAGAGAGACAGCGTGAGCAGGGGAGGGTCAGAGAGAGAGGGAGTCACAGATTGAAACAGGCTCCAGGCTCTGAGCTGGCAGTCAGCACAGAGCCCGACGCAGGGCTCGGGCCCACGAACCGCGAGATCATGACCTAAGCGAAAGTCGGACGCTTAACCGACTAAGCCACCCAGGCGCCCCTGTATTTTTGGATCTTTTAATAAACTCTAAGGCAGAATGAATAAGAATCGTCTCACTTTATTTTTTAAACCTTTTTGCTCATTTCTTTATTTCATCATGATAAGTGTATTCTTTAATACCCATTCCCTATTTCACCCATACTCCTCCCACCCCCCTCCCCTCTGGTAACCCTCAGTTTGTTCTCTATGGTTCTTTTCTCTATAGTTTGTTCTCTTTTTTCCTTTCCTTTGCTCATTTGTTTTGTTTCTTAAATTCTGCTAATGAGTAAGATCACATGATATTTGTCTTTTTCTGACTGACTTATTTCACTTAGCATTATACTCTATCTATGATGGGCAGATAGCAAGATTTCATTCTTTTTTAGGGGCGCCTGGGTGGCTTAGTCGGTTAAGCGTCCGACTTTCGCTTAGGTCATGATCTCGCGGTTCGTGGGTTCGAGCCCCTCGTCGGGCTCTGTGCTGACTGCCAGCTCAGAGCCTGGAGCCTGTTTCAGTCTGTGACTCCCTCTCTCTCTGACCCTCCCCTGCTCATGCTGTCTCTCTCTCTCCTAGAAATAAATAAAACATTAAAAAAAATTTTTTTTAATAAAAAAAGATTTCATTCTTTTTAATGGCTAAGTAATATTCCACTGTTATAATAATTCCTGTATACACACACACATATATACTTATCACATCTTTGTCCTTTCATCTATTAATAGACCCTTGGGCTGCTTCCATAGTTTGACTATTGTGAATAATGCTGCAGTAAACATAGGGGTGCATGTATCCCTTTGAATTCATGTCTTTTTTGTATTTTGGAGGCAGCAGTACAATTACTGGATCGTAGAGTAGGTCTATTTTTAATTTTTGAGGAGCCTCCATACAGTATTCCAGAGTAGCTGCACCAGTTTACATTCCCACCAACAGTGCAAGAGAGGGTTACCTCTTTCTCCACATTCTTGCCAACACCTGTTGTATCTTGTGTTTTTTATTTCAGCCATTCCGACACATATGAGGTGATACATCATTATAGTTTTGATTTCCATTTCCCTGGTGATAAGTAATAATGCACATCTTTTCATGTGTCTGTTGGCTCTCTGGCTGTCTTCTTTGGAGAAATATCTATTCATGTGTTCTGCCCATTTTTTAGAGTACTATTTGGTTTTTGTGTGTTCAGCTTTATAAGTCCTTTATATATTTTGGATACTAACCCTTTGTCAGTCAATTGCAAATATTTTCTCTCATTCAGGAGGTTGCCTTTTAGTTTTGCTTTTCCTTCGCTTGTGCAGAAGCTTTTTATCTTGATGCAGTCCTATTTTTGCTTTTATTTCCTTTGCCTCAGGAGACGTATCTAGGAAAGCGTTGCTACTGCAGATGTCAGAGAAATTACTGCCTGTGCTCTCTGATTGGAAATTTAATTGCAAAATCCCTTCTTGGCAGTTCCTGCCTTAGTGGTTGACTGAATAAACGAGGGGCTGAGAATCTTAGGGTGCATCTTGGAAATCTGCCTATCATACCCTGAGTCTACACCTAGACTTGACATTAAACAACTTTCTAATCTTTGCCAGTCTTGTAAATGTAATGAATTTTTCTTAAAATGCCTGATTTTCATTTGCATTTCTTTAATTTGTAATGAATTTGAGTGTTTCCTCATTCATCTTAGCCATTTGAATTTTCCTTTTTGTAAATCTCTCCTCATTATCTCTTGCCCAGTTGGGAAGCAGCTCATTTTCTTGTTTTCTTGGCAGGAGGTCCTTATATATCCTGTGCATTAATCACTTGTCAGTTTTAGATGCTGAAAATATTTTATTCTCTTTTAAAAAGATTTTATTATTAAGTAATCTCTACACCCAACATGGTGCTCAAACTCTCAATCCTGAGATCAAGAGTCTCCTTATTTATTGACTGAGCCAGCTAGATGCCCTGCAAATATTTACTTCTTACTCTACATTCTTCTTCTGACTTTGCCTATATGCTTTCTTTATTAAATAGGAATTCGTAATGCTAATGTCAAATTTGTCGGGGCGCCCAGGTGGCTCATTCGAATGGTTAAGTGTCCAATATCAGCTCAGGTCATGATCTCATGGTTTTTAAGTTTGAGCCCAGCATTGGGCTCTCTCCCGTCACTGCAGACCCTGCTTTGGATCCTCTGTCGCTCTTTCTCTCTGCCTCTCAATTTTAAAAATAAATAAAAACTTTTTTAATTAAAAAAATTGTCCATATATCATTTATGATTTGGATTTGGTGGATCTTGTTAAAGAAGTTCTACCCACTGGCAAAGTCACAAAATTGGATGCATAATTGGTATATTTTATTCTTCAGTACTAACAAGTATTTAAGATTACAAATCTTAAATTTGCAGTGTTATGTTAGTAGTTTTTGACCCTGTCAGATCCAATAGTTACTTGTTTATATATGCTTTTTTAAAAATTGACATGAAATTCATAGAATATATAATTAACTATTAAAGGTTACATTTTGTGGCATTTAGTGCATTTATCATGTTGTACAACCACCACCTGTATCACATTCCAAAACATTTTCATTACCCCAGAGGAAAACTGCCCTATTCCCATTTCTCATCCCCACTCCAGACCCCTGCCTCTCACCAGTCTCTATGGATTTACCTCTTTTAGACATTTCTTAATATATGGTATCATACAACATGTGTCCTTTTATGTCTTTTATTTAGCATAACATGTTCAAGGTTAGCCATGTTTTAATGTGTATATGAGTATTTCATTTCATCTTATGGCTGAATATTATTCCATTGTTTGCGTATATTAATTTTGTTTATTCATTTTTCCGTTAATGGACATTTGAATTATTTCCACCTTCGGCCACAGCATATAGTGCTGTTATGAAGATTAAGGTACATGTATGTATTTGAGTACCGGGCTCTTTTTTTTTTTTTTAATATTTTATTTATTTTTGAGAGAGAGAGCAAGCGAGCGAGCAAGCGAGCGCCAGCGGGGGAAGGGCAGAAAGAGGGAGACACAGAATCTGACACAGGCTCCAGGCTCCAAGCTCTCAGCATAGAGCCTGACACAGGGCTCGAACTCACAAACTGTGAGATAATGCGCTGAGCTGAAACCAAGAGTAAGACGCTTAACCGACTGAGCCACCCAGGTGTTCTGAGTACCTGGCCTTAATTCTTTTAGGTATATACGTAGGAGTAGAATTGGTAGGTTGTATAGTAATTCTTTTTAAGGAACTACCAAATTGTTCATGTTCCACACCATTGAACATTTCTCGTTTCACTCCATTATGGCCAAAGGAGAGAACTTGTATGATTTTATTCTTTTTTAGTTTATGTCTTAGGATATGGTCTATCCGCAACAATATTCCTTGTGTACTTGAGACAAAAGTGCAGTCTGCTGTTGTTGGGTGCAGTCTGTCACCTGTAGATTTCCTCTCTCTTAATTCAGCATGTGTTTGGTTGCTATAAACCTTTGACTATTTTCCAGAGTTCCCACAGTTGGTTCTGACAGTTTTTACTCATTATTTTTAGTTGTTCTGTGGAGGGACAGTCCTTCAGATGTACCCATCCTACCATGTTTGCCAATATCACTCACAGTAATTCCTTTTTAAAATGTTTTGTAATGTCTCTTTAACATTCTGAAGTAAAATGTATAGGTAATATAACTTAATTCATACAGATGTTTTAAAAACTCAATGTAATGTGTAAACAATGTATAGGAGAAATAAAAGGAAGTAATTTTTAAAGCATAGTATGAATTTCAGTATGTAAGTACATATGATATTGGAAGGCATAATTGAGTAGTGACATTTTTTACCTATATAAATAAGTTGGATTAAAGAGATGTAAAAGGATCAGATTCCATTTTGTACAAATGCTAATACGTGAAAGACTAAAATATAGTCATAAAAACTAGATATTTTATATGTATAGAAAAGGAGAGAAATCACTTTAGGAGAAGCTGAGGTAAGATACCAATACAAATTATAGACTAAAGAGGTGAAAGGAAGGACAAAATATAATATTCTTATAGATGTGCTGGGCCTTATTTGAATCACAATTACTTTGTAAAAAATTAGGAAATATATATTATTTATTTTGAAATCCTAACACATGTCAGGACAAACATGTTAGTATTGAGTACTTAAGTTCTTGGAAACAACATCCTTTTAGTGAATATGGGATTCACTGAATCCCAGTGAATATGGTTTTTTTTTTCATTTTTAATGTTTTTTATTTATTTCTGAGAGAGAGAGAAGAGAGAGAGAGACAGCGTGAGCAGGGGAGGGTCAGAGAGAGCGGGAGAGAGAGAGATACAGAATCCGAAACAGGCTCCAGGCTCTGAGCTGGCTATTAGCACAGAGCCCGAGGCGGAGCTTGAACCCACGAACCCTGAGATCATGACCTGAGCCGAAGTTGGACACTTAACTGACTGAACCACCCAGGTGCCCCTGAATATGGATTTTAAAAGCAGTGATAGGAACATTGGGCGCCTGGGTGGCTTAGTCGGTTAAGCGTCCGACTTTCGCTTAGGTCATGATCTCGCGGTTCGTGGGTTCGAGCCCCGCGTCGGGCTCTGTGCTGACTGCCAGCTCAGAGCCTGGAGCCTGTTTCAGGCTGTGACTCCCTCTCTCTCTGACCCTCCCCTGCTCACGCTGTCTCTCTCTCTCCTAGAAATAAATTAAAAAAAAAAAAAACAAACATTAAAAGCAGTGATAGGAAATGCTTGGGTGGCTCACTTGGTTAAGTGTCTGATTTTTTATTTTGGCACAAGTCATGATCTCACAGTTCATTGTTGGGCTTCATGCTGACAGACCAGAGTCTGCTTAGGATTCTCTCTCTTCCTCTCTCTGTCTGCCCCTCCCCTCCCCAGATAAATAAATATTTAAAAAAATAAAATAAAAGCAGTGATAGGACATTTAGGACCTGTTTCAAAGTAAGTCTGAAAAATAACAGGCAATTACAGAATAAATGAATGGTTTTTAATTGGTCATTTTTACACTAGATTTCTCATTCATACACATAGATATGATATGTGATATTTTATTCTTCAGTACTAACAAGTATTTAAGATTACAAATCTTAAATTTGCAGTGTTATGTTAGTAGTTTTTGACCCTGTCAATATATGATAGGCAATATTTTTAGAACCAATGGAATTAAATAAGGTGCCTTCTTTTCTTTTTTTTTTCTTTTCTTTTCTTTTTTTTTTTCTTTTCTTTTCTTTTCTTTTCCTTTCTTTTCCTTTCCTTTCCTTTTCCTTTCCTTTCCAGTAGGCTTCGTGCACAGCACGGAGCTCAGTGCTGAGCTCCATCTCATGACTGTAAGATCAAGACCAGGGTCGAGATCAAGAGTTAAATGCTGAGCCAACTGAGCCACCAAGGCACAAGAGGCCTTCGTTTTATGTATTGCTGTAATTCAGTATTTGATACTAAGTCTCTTAAAAGGAGTCTCACATTCTCTATTCATATTTAAAATTGGCTTTTTTTGCAGCCATTTGGGTGGCTCAGTTAGGTGATCCCGTGGTCCTAAGGTCAGGCCCCGTGTGGGGCTTCCACCGAGCATAGAGCCTGCTTGGATTCTCTCTCTTCCACTCTCTCTCTGCCCCTTCTCTGCTTGTGCACTCTCTCTCTCAAAATATAAATAAATAAACTTAAAATGAAATAAAATAGGCTTTGTTGCTTTTATAGTAACTTCACTGTTACATCAAAACACTTTCAAACAAATGAGCAATTTGAGGTATAAGGAAAAGTAAATTAATTTTCTTCCAAAAAAGTGAGTATAAATATTCATATCTGGATCCAGAAGCTTTCTTAAATTTATACTATTTAAGTTATGTTTGACCTGCAAAGAATTTTTTTTAGCTTGTTATAAATATTGCCTGGCTTGTTTCCTACCTGTTTCAAATAGAATGAGCACCCTATTTTGTAAATTTTTTAAAGATCTTTAAATCTAATTGCTCCCAATATCTTTTAAATATATTTTTTAAAGTTTATTTATTTATTTTGAGAGAGACAGAGGCAGCACAAGTTGTGGGGGGAGCAGAGAGGGAGGAAGAGAGAGAGAATCTCAAGCCGGCTCTGCCCTGTCCACATAGAACCCAACGTGGGGCTCAAATCCATGAAACATCAGATCATGACCTGAGCCAAAACCAAGAGTCGGATGCTTAACCGACTGAGCCACCCCAGGTACCCCAGTTGCTCCCAACACTTTTAAAGATAAGGTTCTGCTCCTTTTACCTCTGTGAGTTGTGGTGGAAATTAAACGAAATAATGTATATAAAAGTTTATGTTGTGTTTACAAATCTGCATTAAAAGCATTATGATTAAAACTTTAATAATAGGACAACACATGTTCTAGAGGCTGTTCCCTTGAGAAAATCAAATCTCAAACATAGGTCAGAATTTTAAGAGATTATATAGTTCTTCACATTTAAAATTTTTAATTCGTAATCTCTTATTTTGGCTTGTCACCCAGTTAAAATTACTTTTTCTGCAGAAATGTATTTTGTGACAAAAGTACTTTGTCCTTTGGTTGTTTTGAAAATATGAAGCAAACTTCCTTGACCTTAGCACTTTCCAAGTAGGCATTTTCTCTTTTTAAGAGTATACTGAGAACTGCCTTTATTTTCAAGAAAATGACCTGTCCTAACATATGTTTAATTGCATTGTAATTTTTAGTTATGTCATGTATGTGAATGCGAAAAGTAGAACAAAGCATCTCATAGCTTTTTGTGGTTCATGTTTTTCATTTGCAGCCTTCAAGTAAAATTAAGGTGCCTGAGGAGAATTTCTTCAATGTTCCTGCTTTCTTAACTGTTTCAGGACAACTTCACCTAGAAGTGATGTCAGGGTACAGAATTTTCTTTTCTCTTTTGCTTTAATGGACTACTGATTATGGGTTGGGTAAGAGTGAAATAATGCTTTTCTTCCCATTGCTAAAACCTAAAAATTGAAATTAGGGTTTATGATTAGTCCACTTAAATTCACCAAAGTATGGGGGCGCCTGGGTGGCTTAGTCGGTTAAGCGTCCGACTTTCACTTAGGTCATGATCTCGCGGTTCGTGGGTTCGAGCCCCGTGTCGGGCTCTGTGCTGACTGCCAGCTCAGAGCCTGGAGCCTCGTTCAGTCTGTGACTCCCTCTCTCTCTGACCGTCCCCTGCTCACGCTGTCTCTCTCTCTCCTAGAAATAAATGAAACATTTAAAAAAAAAAAAATTCACCAAAGTACATTTAGATTTGAAAGTCACCAAGTTTCTTCCAAAAATGCATTAGTCTAGACTTTTAGTTTTAGTAAAAAATGCAGTACTGGAAAGATGAAGTGAGTTTTTTTTCTTTTTGCTAATCTGTTTTTTTTTGGCCTAAATCTCAAAATTTAAGTGTACTGAATCATGTTTATGAAACTAAAGGCAGTTTTAGTTCACATCTGAGGCAGGCATTCGCTCATTTTATTAAAAAAAAAAAAAAAAAAAAGTAGTAGTAGTACCTGAAACAAATGGAAGGAAAAAAAATTTTGAAGTAATTGGCTTAAATGTAAAAAAATTAACCCACAGAACCATCAGGAACGACATGTGACAAATCAGAAAGTCTTGGAAGTCAGATCAACGTGGTCTTGAAAATAACATATACTTAATTAGATTCTTTTTTCTGATTTATCTTTGAGACAGAAAGTGTTATTTGATAACTCCAATAACCAGATAATTAACAATATTATCAGAATACCATGAAGAAAACCTGTTATTGTAATAGCCCTGTGGGAGTGTAGGATTTGCAGAGCTGTTTGGGGAAAAGGTCATGTGAGGCATGTCATAGAAAATTACTTATGCTTTTCAAAGCATAATTTTATTTATTTATTTATTTTTTAATTTTTTTAAGGCTTTATTTATTTCTAGGAGAGAGAGAGAGACAGCGTGAGCAGGGGAGGGTCAGAGAGAGAGGGAGTCACAGACTCTGAAACAGGCTCCAGGCTCTGAGCTGGCAGTCAGCACAGAGCCCGACGCGGGGCTCGAACCCACGAACCGCGAGATCATGACCCAAGCGAAAGTCGGACGCTTAACCGACTAAGCCACCCAGGCGCCCCTCAAAGCATAATTTTAAAAAATTAAAATCATGCCTCGTATATAAACTGAACATGTATCAAATATTTTATTCAATTCATTAATTACTGAGGGAACACGTAAAGAAGTAAGACTGGCTCAGAGAGCTTTTGAAGAGCTGTGTGTTCGTAGGCAGTTTAGTAAAGGAATTTTAGAATAAGATTGCTAGGTTAGTTACAAACTGGTTTATGTCTTATAGGTGACTAAACCTTAATCTTTGGAATTTTCTCTTCTACCTGACAGAAATGATTTGCAGCTCTATTAGACAAAAATCTACAAATTAACATGTAAATTTACTTAATCTGAGATATTTAATTCAGTGGTAAATAGAATAATAGAGCAAAGTACATTCTGATAAATAATTAAATAATGTTTAAATGGATCTGTGTCCCCATAGTCCATTGAAAGGACACACTGTCTACCTTTTGGCTTTATATCCAAGTTTTGGGTAATCTTTCTTAACTTTTTGGTTTTCATTTTTTTTAATTTGTTAAGTTAGTGGCAAAGTACCTTCCCCTCAGAAATGTCATAATATGTGAAAGGTGTAAATTTACCAAATGTTTGGCATTATAATACCACTAGTGGATTAAATATGTTCCCTCTTTCACACACAGTAACATGCAGTGAACCATAGAACATAGTGTACAGTGAAACTTGACAGAAGATTAAATTGGCAGAATATAAGGTTCAGTATTTTTTAATGTGTCTTGAAGTGTTTCTAGTAATGTCAGTCAAATGTATCTAGTTGAATATGCATAGTTCTAGGACTATTAATATGCAGTACCTCCTGTTTTAGATTAATGCCTGATTTAATCTCCAATAAAAAATTGTTACTCTTCCCTGTGCATTTTCTTTAATTTTATTCAGCAGACTTTTGAATTCTGTTTTGTTTTGTTTTTGAGAGAGAGTTTATGAGCTGGGGAGGAGCACAGAGAGAGGGGAGCAGAGTATCTGAAGCAGGCTCCGTGCTGACAGCAGTAAGCCTGATATGGGGCTTTATGTGAGGCTCACAAACCTGACTATGCCCTGAGCCAAGGTCAGATGCTCAACTGACTGAGCCACCCAAGCGTCTCTATTGAGCAGACATTCAAAATGGAGTAAATGGTGGTTACATTTAGAAGGTTAACACATTTTTTTTTTAATGTTTTATTTATTTCTAGTAGAGAGAGAGAGAGACAGCGTGAGCAGGGCAGGGTCAGAGAGAGAGGGAGACACAGACTCTGAAACAGGCTCCAGGCTCTGAGCTGGCAGTCAGCACAGACCCCGACGCGGGGCACGAACCCACAAACCGCGAGATCATGACCTAAGCGAATGTCGGACGCTTAACCGACTAAGCCACCCAGGCGCCCTGAAGGTTAACACATTTTAAAAGGATATCTGTGTTGGTTTAGTGGTTCTATGACTCCATTTTAAAGTTTAATTTTGGTGGGGCGCCTGGGTGGCTTAGTCGGTTAGGCGTCCAACTTTCGCTTAGGTCATGATCTCGCGGTTCGTGGGTTCGAGCCCCGCGTCGGGCTCTGTGCTGACTGCCAGCTCAGAGCTTGGAGCCTGTTTCAATCTGTGACTCCCTCTCTCTCTGACCCTCCCCTGCTCACACTGTCTCTCTCTCTCTCCTAGAAATAAATAAAAAACATTTTAAAAAAATAAAGTTTAATTTTGTTGTTTTTAACAAATTTTCTAATTTTGAGCAATTTTTAAATATATAAAAGTTCACAGATAGTACAGACTTTTTGTATACCTCTTGTCCAGTTTCCCCATTACTAATACTGTGCATTGCATGATACCGTAGAGGTGAAGTGATCTTATTATATCAGGGTGTATGTGACAACCATGTTAACCTTTATTACTTGGCTAAAATAGTATCTGCTGGGTTTCTCCACTGAAAATACGCTATTTTTCCCTTTCTTGGTTCTTTGGAAGTAAGTCACCATGTCTAACCCACCTGCACTCTAGGGAGGAGGGAGATGGAATTGAGCATCACCTCCTGGAGGGGAGAGTCTTTGGAATTCTTCTATATGGAACATTTGTCATCTCTTCCCTCTTACTGATTTTTGTACTCACTTATATCAGGAGGAACTTGAATATTTATTTTATAGGTTGGATTATACTCTAGTTCTGTTATGTATTTTGTTGCTCAAACAGTTCTAGTTTTAGCTATTTGGCAACTCATTCACATCAACTCTTGTATCCTTTTGACATGCCCCTATCATTTCGTTTTCTGAGTGCTTTTTTATTTTCCGGTACTTTAAGATACCCCATATTTATTTGTTTTTTATGATCAGTGAACCTATACTGACAGAGTATTAATACTCTTAAGGTTGCAGTTTATATTAGGTTTCACTTGTGGTGTACATTCTTTTTTTTTTTTATTTTTTTTTATTTTTAGGAGAAAGAGACAGCGTGAGCAGGGGAGGGTCAGAGAGAGAGGGAGTCACAGATTGAAACAGGCTTCAGGCTCTGAATTGGCAGTCAGCACAGAACCTGACGCGGGGCTCGAACTCACGAACCGCGAGGTCATGACCCAAGTGAAAGTTGGACGCTTAACCGACTAAGCCACCCAGGCGCCCCTGGTGGTGTACACTCTGTTGTTTGGACAGATGTATAATAATGGCATGTATCCACCATTACAGTATCATTTAGAAAAGTTTCACTGCTCTGAAAGTCCTCTGTGCTCTTCCTATTCATCACTCCCTCCCTCTTAATCCCTGGCAACCGCTGATCTTTTTAATGCCTCCAGAGTTTTGCCTTTTTCAGAATGTCATATAGCTGGAATCATAGAGTAAATAGCCTATTCAGATGGGCTTCTTTCACTTAGTGTAATATATGTTCAGGTTTCCTCAGTGTCTTTTCATGCTTTGGTAGCTCATTTCTTTTTAGTGTCAAATAATACTTTATTATCTGCATGTACCATAGTTTATCCATTCACCTGCTTAGGGACACTTTGGTTGCTCCCAAGTTTTGTCAATTATGCTAGGCTTTTTATTTTCCCTACCTAGGCCCTAGAATCAGCCATTTCTGGTGAGACTTGGTTCCTTTTATTGGAAGATGTTTTTTTAGAAACCAAGATTCAGTCACTGGGTATCCTTTTGCTGTAGGGGTATTATTGCTTCTAAGCCTTCAGCAGACAGAACTATAAATATATTTTTTAAATAAGAGAAAGTTAAGTGCTTTATACTCTACCTATAAATATAATTTTTAAGTGACATATTTATTCTGAGAGAATTAGGAATATACTGAATTGCGAAACCTACATTCAGAAATGTCATATAATAAAAATTTCCATTTCTTGTCAGTTAAAGCCAGAATTGGGAAAAGATTCAGCCTAATACATTTGAAAGAGCTTTTGATTATCACTGCTTTTTTTGTTGGTTTTCTTTTGCTTTTTGCTTTTGGTGGTTTGTTAACAGGTGTTTTTTTTCCTTATTATGTATTTTTTAGTAAGCTATGAGGGGAAGCATATTTCCTAATAAAACATATTTTCCTCTTGAACATTGCTGTTGGAAATATAAATTGGTAGAACCTCTCTAGAGAAATGCTTTTTACCAAGAATTTCATGTCTAGGAATTTTTCTTAAGAGAATGATTTTACAACTCTATAAAGATGTATAAACAAAAATGTTGAAAGCAGTTTTATTTATACTAGGGGAAGATTACTAACAATCTAAATGTCCACTTAAGATTGTTTAACCCTCAGTATGCAAAGAAAATAGTCATCATCATTTACCATCTGGGGGTAATGCACCTTATTTTTAATAAATATTCTTAAGCCATCTTCTTAATAATTTGCAGAAGTAAAAATAAAGGAATAATGAAAATCAACTTTATTAGAATTTTTAGTAAGAATTTTGGGGCAACTAAGTGGCTCAGTCCAACTTTGGCTCAGGTCATGATCTCATGGTTTGTGGGTTTAAGCCCTGCGTCAGGCTCTGTGCTGACAGCTCAGAGCCTGGAGTCTGTTTCGGACCCTGTGTCTTTCTCTCTATCTCTTCCCCGCACTTGGTGTCTTTTTCAGAAATAAAATAAACATTTAAAAAAGTTAAAAAAAAAAAGAATTTAAACATAGCAAACCCAAATTTTTTAAAGCTGCTTTATTGAGGGATAACTTACTACCAAAAAATTTATCTATTTAAAGGGTACGTACAACTCAGTAGTGTATTTTCATACTTCAAATATCACCCATAATTTAAGAATATTTTTATCACCCAGAAAGAAACTTTTTCACATTAGCATTTACTCTCCATCCTCCCTCCCACTCTAGGCAACCACTTATCTAGTTTATGTGTCTGTGCATTGTACGTTCTGGATACTTCATATAAATGGAATACACAGTGTATCATATTTTGTTCCACTTTGCGTAATATTTTCAATGTCCACATTGCAGCCTGTATTAGTATTTCATTTGATTTTATTGCCAAATAACATACATTATATCAGTATACCACAGTTTATCCATTTAACAGGTAATAATGGGCATTTGGGTTATTTCTACTTTTTGGCTATTATTAGTAATGTTAGTGAATATTTGAGTGCAAGTATTTGTGTGACCATTTCTCTTGGTGGGTACTTAGGAATAGAACCTGTGGATCACATGGTAATTTTAACTATATGAGGAACTGGTAGGCTGTTTTCCACAGTGCCTGCAGCATTTTACAGCAGTCCCACCAACAATATATAAAGGTCCCAATTTCTCTACATTCTTGTCAACACTTATTATATGTCTTTTTATTGTGCCATTTTAGTGAGTGTAAAGTGGCATCTTAGTATGGTTTTGATTTTCATTTCCCTAATGACTACTGATGTTGAACATCTTTTGGTGTGCCTGTTGGCCAGATCTTCTGTGGAGACATCCAAACTTAATAGACATAAATATCTATTTAAGTCTTTGGTTCATTTTCTTTTTTTTTTTTTTTAAGTTTGGTTGTCTTTTATTATTTAATTGTGAGTTCTTTGTTTGTTTTTGTTTTTTGTTTTTTATTTATTTCTAGGAGAGAGAGAGAAAGACAGCGTGAGCAGGGGAGGGTCAGAGAGAGAGGGAGTCACAGACTGAAACAGGCTCCAGGCTCTGAGCTGGCAGTCAGCACAGAGCCCGACGCGGGGCTCGAACCCACGAACCGTGAGATCATAACCTAAGCGAAAGTCGGACTCTTAACCAACTAAGCCACCCAGGCGCCCCTGTGAGTTCTTTAGTTCTTTATATACTCTGGATACAAGTCCCTTATCAGATACATGATTTACAAATATTTTTCCCATTCTGTAGGTTATTTTTCATTGTCTTGATGATGGTAGCAAACCTCAGTTTTTATTCTCACTTTTCTGGGTTTCGAAAATACCCCATATAGACACGGTACTTTATATGTAGCTATTTATCAACTGCCGTGGCATGAGCCCAAAATATGTCTATACCTAATTCAGTTGCTGGATTTCAAATACTTTTTAAATATTATTATTACTTCTGGTTCTTGCACTCACATCATCAAAAAGTAATACTTTTGAATGCTGGACAGCTCATAATTTTGTTGAAGACAGGGTGGCCATCTATTTTGATCCATAATTGTGAAACATTTTTATTTTTAGATTCGTAAAACTCCCAATTATAAAATCACTTAGCTTTTTTCATCTCTACATGATATTATTTCTTCCAAATGCCTTTGTATACATCCTTGCCTTCAGGCTTTGTTAATTTATTAACCATATCAAGTAACCTCTTGTGCACAAGTGATGAAACAGTATTGTCGCATATCCTTTCAGCAGAATGGTATGATCCAAGTTCTTGTTGCATATTATTGCATGATGAAGTCCTAACTGTAGAATAATTAATTGGATAAAAATATCATGTTTCCTTTTTGTCCTTAAAAATGTATTGTTCACTTATCAGTTCTTGGGTTTGAGAAAATTCTTTTAGGATATCATTATCTGTAGGCTCATTGTCTGAGATTTCATTTATACAACCAATTATACCATTATTACTAGAGACTAGCTTGTTACTATCTGTCTCTTTGCATTCATTTCCTAGCTTGCCTAATATTTATGAAGCATCTTTATCATTTTTCTTCTCTTAATCATTGTGAGTGAAAAATAAAAGATATCAATTCTCCACTGTGTTCTCTGAAAACTAGAAAAAGACTTTAACAATAGTATCTCCAGGCTTTTGTTATATCTTTTTGAAAGATGACACAATACTTTGTGTATTGCAGTAAGAAAACTGAGGATGATATGATGGTGATGGCTTATCTCATTTTGTATCTTCCTTTTATCCACTATGTGTCATAGGCACCCCTCATTTTTCTATTTTCAATATTCTTTTTTTAACTTACTTAGTAATTGATGAATAACGATGAAATAATTTCTAGGATTATGAAATAGCAGAATGTTTTAAATATATAGGGAAAATAAGATCACTAAACCCCATATGTATCTTAGATTCATTAAAGGATTCAATTAGTTTTATTCTGTTTGAATAAAGTACAAATTTCGCTGCCTTTTGGAAGACATCTATAAGTGGCTTCAATTAATGTACCCCAAAAAGATAAATCCTGTGAGTACAGCCTGATTCAGAAAAATGGTCTTTGCAGATATAATGAAATTAAAATAGTGGATTAGGGTGGGCCTAAATTCACTGACTCTTATCTTTCAAAAGAAAGAAGAGTGTTTGGATTCAGAGACATGCAGGAAACAGTCACAGAGGGAAGAAGACCATGTGAAGGCAGAGGCAGAGATAGGAGTGATGCTTGGGAATGCAGTACTAAGGATTGCTGAGATCTACCAGAAACTCAGAAAGTTCCTCCCTAGAACCTTACAAGGAGCATGGCTCTGCCAACACCTCAATTTCAGTTTTCTAGCATTTATAACTCTGAGAGAATAAATGTATATGCTTTTAAGCCTAGCAGTTCATGGTAATTTGCTGTGACCACCTTAGGAAATTAATATAATCTTTAAGAAAATAAAAAATCATGAAATACTGGGGCGCCTGGGTGGCTTAGTCGGTTAAGCGACCGACTTTCGCTTAGGTCATGATCTCGCGGTTCGTGGGTTCGGGCCCCGCGTCGGGCTCTGTGCTGACTGCCGGCTCAGAGCCTGGAGCCTGTTTCAGTCTGTGATTCCCTCTCTCTCTGACCCTCCCCTGCTCACGCTGTCTATCTCTCTCTCTCTCCTAAAAATAAATAAAAACATTTAAAAAAAAAATTTTAAAAAAAATCATGAAATACTAACTTAAGAAATAATTAAAACTTCTCAGTGACATGTTCCTAACTGTGGAGAACAAACTGAGGATTACCAGAGGGGGGGTGGGTAGGAGGATGGATGAAGTAGGGGATCAGGATTAAGAGTACACCTACCTTGATGAACATCGAGGAATGGATGGAACTTTTTGAATCATGATATGATACACCTGAAACTAATATAACATTGTATGCTAACTACACTGGAATTAAAGTTTTCTTTAAAAATTCTTTCTCTTTCAAAATAACAGCAACAAATTGCTCAACAAAGAAACTTAAAATTGAGTATAATGGACCCTGACAATAAACCGAGGGAAAATTAATTATGAATCATCCAAACAATGGATTACTGTACAGCTTTTAAATTTTCTTTAATTTTTTTTATTATTATTTCTGAGAGAGAGAGAGAGAGAGAGACATCATGAGCAGGGGAGGGTCAGAGAGAGAGGAAGATACAGAATCCGAAACAGGCTCCAGGCTCTGAGCTAGCTGTCAGCACAGAGCCCGACGTGGGGCTCGAACCCACGAACTGTGAGATCATAACCTGAGCCGAAGTCGGACGCTTAACTGACTGAACCACCCAGGCGCCCCTACTGTACAGCTTTTAAAAGTGATGATAAAGCTTTACAACATGTTAAAAGTAGAAAAAATGGTTATGAAACTGAAAGTAGAATGTGATTCCAGGTTTTACAATGTGTATGCGTGTATATTTAGGGAAAATGTACATCAGTATTCAACTAATAAGCAATGGCCATCTCTGCTAATTTTTATTTTGTTCTTTAAGTTTGTCTTTTATTCAGATCCAAAAAACTAGTATTTATTACATTTTTAATAAGAAAAAATCAGCTGTTGCCCCCATTGTGGGGGCAAGGAAGAATCAGCTTATGCTTCAAGTTAATGTTATTCTAGTTTGATTAATTGTTTGCTTTCTGGTTGGTATGAGCAATCTTAAACTCACTCCCCTGGGTCATCTCATCAGTTCACATGCTGAACTCACAAGCCATGAAACATTCATATTCAGGATGTACTCATCCTGTTAAGTGTCTGTGGTAAGAATGTCAGCATGTGAACCTGAGTTAGACTGAGGTATCTTTTATAATTGAGACTGAAACTGTCTTTGCATCCCATATAACTTTCTCATTCCTCATCCACTTGATGCCTGGATGCTTATCTGAACTTTGTTAATTTATACTCCTTTGATTTTCAAGAGTTTTTGATTATGGCCATTTTATTCATGCCATGTGTTTTTGTACATGTCTGTTTCTAATGCCCTTCCCTGTAGCATTAGACTGTTTTTTCCATATTTCATTCCTCCACAGCTCAACTGAAAGAGGACTTTCTCCTTGATTCCTTCCCTGTTCTTCTCAAAAGAAATTATTTTTGTTTTTTTTCTCTTTTCTTCCAATATTCACCTATCTCATGTCCTAAAGGGAAAAAGTTCCTCTTAACGTTTAGCCAGTTTGTGGTTCTTTTCATGTCTGTTTCAGATTATAGACATCCTAAGTATTTATGTCTACTAAAAATGGTACATATTTAGTAAATATTGGTAAATTGAATTCTCATTCTTCTAAATTTCTAGTTTCTACTATAAAATCAAGCCTACAACAGAGTTAAATATATGTTAGTCACTTTTTTTACTCTCTTAGAAAAGATGATCACCATGAAACTTTGAGATCTTTAATTACCTAATTTCCTGAGTATGTGTGAATAATGATGGTTCTTTATGCTATTCCCTTGATATGATAATGGGGCCTTAAAACAAAGAGATTTCTTTTTAGTGGAAAATTAAAATTAAGTATTTTGGGGTGCCTGGATGGCTCAGTCAGTTAAGCCTCCAACTCTTAATTTTGGCTCAAGTCGTGATCTCACTGTGAGACTGAGCCCCATAACAGCATCTGACAGTGCAGAGCCTGCTTGTGAGTCTCTTCCTCTCTCTCTGCCCCTCTTCCCTGCTTGCATGCTCGCTCACTCTCATTCTCTCTCAAAAATAAATAAACTTAAAAAAATAACTGCTTTGATAGAAATATGAATTAGCAGACTATTGGTATAAAAGACTCAGGAATTTCATTATCACCTTACCAATTTCTTCATTTGTACGATATAGCTAGGGGATGAGCATTTCAGGCAAACTGAGCAGCAAGTGCAGAGCCTTTTCATTTTTCATAGGAATATTTCATTTGGGTACAGTACAGAGATTGTGAATATTTGGACTAAGCAGGGATTGGGAATTACCAAATGAGGTTGTTGGAAGTAGATTGGTACAAAAGGTCATGATCAAGGAGGAGTGAGGAAATAGGGTAGTAGGTGATGATGGTAAAAGTGGTGGACTTAAAGAATTGGAGGTCATAATGAAGAATTGTTAGCATGAATGTGCTAGGGTTAAAATCTGCATAGTTATGAAGTAATGGTCAAAGAATGATGTTGTGAAATTCCTGATCCCAAGGTGGAATCTCTGCTTGGTTCCCACCTGTGAAATGCCAGTTGGCTTCTCCATTTGGCTGTTGTTTAACCACCTCAACATGTTCAAAACTAGATCCATCATCTTATTCCCTCAGCCTGTTTTTTCCTGCTGAATTTCCTAAGTCAGGAAATGGCACTACTGTCTCTCCAGTTTGTCACAGCAACTGTGTGAATTCTATCCCCAATTTTTCTTTTTCAACATCCATTCATCTTTTCAGTCATTTGTGTCTACTTCCTTTTGCTTCAGCTATCCTAAACTGCTTATAAATTTCTAATCACATCCTGTTTAACATATAAGTGTTTCTGTGCCTTTGTTGTTTTTTTACCTGGAATGTCCTTTCCCCATGCTTTTGTCTAGCTAACCCCTGCCTATACATCTAAATTCAGCTTAAAAATGATCTCTCCCAGGGATGCCTGGGTAGCTTAGTCAGTTAAGCGCCCAGCTTTAGCTTAGATCATGATCTCATGGTTCGTGGGTTCAAGCCTCCTGTCGGGCTCTGTGCTGACAGCTTGTAGTCTGGAGTCTGCTTCAGATTCTGTCTCCTTGTCTCTCTGTACCTCCCCAACTTGCTCTCTCTCTCAAAAATAAATAAACAATAAAAATGTTTTTAATTCTTAAAAAATCTGTTAAGGGGCGCCTGGGTGGCTCAGTCGGTTAAGTGTCTGACTTCAGCTCAGGTCATGATCTCGTGGTTTGTGGGTTCAAGCCCCACGTTGAGCTCTGTGCTGACAGCTCAGAGCCTGGAGCCTGTTTCAGATTCTGTGTCTCCCTCTCTCTGACCCTCCCCTGCTCATGCTGTCTCTCTCTCTCTCTCTCTCTCTCTCAGGAAAAAAAAAAACAACTCTTGAGGATCCCCACTCCCACATCTTACTTGTCTAAGTGTGCTTCTTTTGTGCACTTGTGTTGCTTTATTCTTTCTGTTTTATAACACTGGAATCACTGACATTTTTTTCTCTATAGCTTAGACTCAAAGCTTTTGGATTTAGGGACTGTTTAATTTTGTAACTTTATTAATACAGAATAAAGACTTTAATACCTGTTGGAAAGGACTTATATCAATTCTGTTTATAAAAACTTGAAATTACCTGTTTATATGCTTATCTTCCATTTAGTCTACCAATTCCTCAAACTGTTTCCTGTTCCTCTTTGTCTTCATAGTTTCTTTACTATCATTTCCCTGATTCAGAGATCAAAAATCAATCTCAGCTTGATTGAACATTTGTTGAGAGTCAACTCTGTACTAGACACTAGGTTAGGTGCTGGGATACAAGCACAGGTCATAGGTGTTGGGATGAACAAGACAGATATAATCCCAACCTTCATGGCCCCGTACAATTGAGTGAACAAGATAAGTATTAAATAAAAACTCACGGCATGGTAGCTGTTAATACAAAAGACTGTCCTGAGGCACGAACAACATATGGCAAGGGAATTTCAACCTTGTCTAGGTTGAATTGAATTTAGAAGTAACCTTATCAGTGGAATGATTATATGAGAGTGCATTTTAAAATGTCATTTATATTTAATGACCACTGGCTATCGTATTTAGTTTGGATTCAATTGGTTTTCTGTTCTTGGGACAACAGAAATCTAGTTAATACAGTGTTAGAGCATTTTATGGTGTACAGTCTTTTAGTTACCCCAGTATATGTTATCTGTATTTTGTTGTAGAATATCTTTTGGTACCTTTATGCCTTGTATAATACACTATCCTTGAGTGAATGATATTTAGCCAAATCATGAAAAGCTAGCAAACTGTCTAGCTTTTCTGTCCTGTTCCCTTATCTACTTCCAAATACTTAGAATCTTTTATTAAACTTTATATGAAAAGGTTGTGACTTTGTAGCCTATCTGACTTTAAGGCAACAGCCAGGATTAGAGGGATGCAGACATCATGGTCTAAAGAAATCGTTGAAGAAACTGAATAAGTTAGCATAGGAAAGATAAAAGGGAGACATGATTTAAATTTTTTTCAAATCTATTTGTTGGGCTTTGGTTAGAGCCCTGTGTGCAGATGAGTAAATGATTTTTGAAAGAAGAACTTTACTGAGATACAACTAACTTACCATAAAATTTACACCTTAAAATGTATAATTCAGTATGTTTTAGTGTATTTACAAAATTGTGCAACTGTAATTAGGGCCCAGGGGTGCAAGAGCACCTGACTTTGGAGCTCCCAAACAGACCAGGTTCAACCCCTTACTGCTGGCAAAATCCAAAGGCATAAAGACAGGTGACAGTGAAACAAGGCAGGAATTTTTATCAGTGAGGCCCATACAGGGAAGATAGCGGATTAATATCCCAAAGACCATCTCTAATGTGCTGAAAACACTGGCAGGTTCGTATAAGGAAGATGTGGGACAAAGATTGGTGAGTGTGCAGGTGGGCAGTAAAGATCAGGTCGGTCAGTGTCTTGGGGTCAGTCATGTGAGGGCTTGCTGATGTCAGGGTAGTCCGTGCTCAGGGGGTAGTTTTGGTTCCCATCACAGGATGATTTGCCCACTGGGTCTTTTGCCTGAGTAAAAAGATAAACTGGAAAGAACTTCAGTTAGAAAGTATAGTCTGAAGTCAAAATCGAGGCAATTAAAGTATAGCTGGGTCCTCTTTCACAACCATCACCACTATCTAATTTTATATTTTCATCACTTCAGAAAGAAACCCCTTACCTATTAGTAAGCACCTCCCCTGCCCCTGGCAACCGTTACTGAATTAGAAACAGTGGGAGTGGGGGGTGCCTGGATGGCTTAGTCGGTTAAGCGTCTGACTTTCGCTTAGGTGATGATCTCGCGGTTTGTGGGTTCGAGCCCCACGTCGGGCTCTGTGCTGACTGCCAGCTGAGAGCCTGGAGCCTGTTTCAGTCTGTGACTCCCTCTCTCTCTGACCCTCCCCTGCTCACGCTGTCTCTCTCTCTCCTAGAAATAAATAAAAAAAAAAAAAAAAAGAAAGAAACAGTGGGAGTGGGGCCCAGCAATCTGTGTCATGACAAACCTGTCGGGTGAGGATGATGCTGAGGACTACTGCCCTGGAGAAAGACACTGTTCCCTGGTTGTTGGAGACATCTGGCTTCCAGCCATTCTAGGGGAAGGGGGAGGAGGCAGACAATTCCATATGTAAACTCAGTCAATGAATTTCCCCCATCTCCAACCTCACCAAGGTTCAGGTCACTTCCTCTCTGCTACAGCATACATAACTCTGTATTCTAGGTAATGGTTTCCACTCTTTGACACATTGGTCATCTCTCAACAACTGTTTTCTCTTCTCCAAAAATTGGGTTGAAATCTCTTGTGCCCTGAAGATTCTCTTCCTGTTTCTTCCTTTTAACTTATTATTTTAACGTCTCAGGAAGGAGTGAATATAAATATCTATGCTTTTTTTTTTTGAAGATCTAATTGTCTTTATGAAATGATTCATGAATTGGGCATTACCCCATCTAGCAAGTAGAAGGGGGACTCCTGTAATATCTGTGCTTAATTCACTATTTGAACTTCATTTTATTAGCATGAGTAGTAATGGTTTATTTTTCTTTAATTTCTCATTAGGCTCTGCATTATTTGTGTGATGAGTTAGTGCCTTTGCCTAATGTGTTATTAATTCTGCAGTATCTGCATACCACCTTGCAAGTCTAAACATGGGGTTCTCTACCTATTTCTAGTATTGCATTCCTTTGTGAAGGCAGTTACTAATTTTCCTTTTCTCCACTTCAAGTGTATCAGAGAATCAGCCCCATTCTTTTATTATCTCAGGTCTGGCTGAGCAAGTCTGAAGGATTGAATGCCTTTGAAATAAGCAAATTTGGTGTGAGTTAAAAAAAAAATTACTAGTCGGGGCGCCTGGGTGGCTTAGTTAGTTAAGCGTCCAACTTTCACTTAGGTCATGATCTCTCTGTTCGTGGGTTCGAGCCCCGCGTTGGGCTCTGTGCTGACTGCCAGCTCAGAGCGTGGAGCCTATTTCAGAGTCTGTGACTCCCTCTCTCTCTGACCCTCCCCTGCTCATGCTGTCTCTCTCTCTCTCTCTCTCAGAAATAAATAAAACGGTAAGAAAAAGTTACCAGTCAATCTTTTGAAGAATGACACAAGTAGAACTCATTTTGCATAAAATGCAATGCCTGTTAGCATTGCCTAACAGGTTACTGTAGTGAGGCATCAATTAATCTGTAGTAATTTGACCATTATGAACAGTAATTGGAGCTATAAAAAGCAAAACTGATGTTATTATTGCTTACAATTACTGTGTAATCTTGTCCAAATTCTATTTTGCTCTGGTGGGTTTAATTACTTTTTTAGAAGAAGGGGAAAAAAATCTATTTGTTACATGTTTGCAGAATTTAGGTTGGGCTAGGAGCAGAAAAAATTTGTGTTCTTTGCCTTTTTTTTTTCCTCCTAGCTTGTTTTCTTCTACCTAAAAATAACTATGGGTACTCATTTATTCAGCAGTATTTTAGTGTTCACCCAAATGGTATGTAACTGTGTTGAACACCAAGGAGAATGTTAAAAATATGGGACAGACTTCTTGATTGACATACAGAGGATACCCAGTCCTGTTACAGAGTGAAGTAGCTACTAAGGTAATGTATCCTTACCAGAAGGGGCTGAATTTTTCCAAGCAAGTTGTCATATAGTCCAACAAATTTAGAATTCTCCTTTAAAAAAAAATACACTTTTTTGGGGGGGCGCTTGGGTGGCTTAGTCGGTTAAGCGACCAACTTTCGCTTAGGTCATGATCTCGCGGTTCATGGGTTCGAGCCCCGCGTCGGGCTCTGTGCTGCCTGCCAGCTCAGAGCCTGGAGCCTGTTTCATTCTGTGATTCCCTCTCTCTCTGACCCTCCCCTGCTCACGCTGTCTGTCTCTCTCTCTCTCCTAAAAATAAAAAAGTGTGTTTTTTTTTTAATGTTTATTTAGTTTTGAGGGAGAGACAGAGCACAAGCAGGGCAAGGACAGAGAGAGAGATTGAGACAGAGAATCTGAGGCAGGCTCCAGGCTCTGAACTGTCAGCACAGAGCCTGATGTGGGGCTCAACCCCGTGAACCGTGAGATCATGACCTGAGCTGAAGTCAGATGCTTAACCAACTGAGCCACCCAGGTGTCCCAAATTAGAATTCTCCTTTTATAAATACTAGTTTTATAAGTTTCTTATCTGAGCCTCCACTTCCTAATTATAAGGATGAATAGTAATGGCCACCTTGCAGAACTATTGTGAGAATTAGGTACTGTGTACAGCCTAGCATTTATCACAGTTTGACACTGAAATGGTAAGTGCTGTGATGATGGTTGTCATGCAGTCTGGGACCTGGAGAGCCCAGGGTGATTATAAAGAAAGAAGCCAAGGTGTTGTAACCAGGAAAAATAGCTGGCAGCCAGTAATCAAGTTGTTTTACAAGAGTAGCAGCACTGGCGTTATGCAGAGCAGAAGATTAAGACAAATAGTGAGTCTGCCAGAATTCAGAACTCACAAGATGAGACGGGTCAGAAGGTGAAGCTACACCAGTGCCTTGGAATGAAGGAGGGGATGAGGACACAAAAATAAGATACCTGTCAGAATTTGAAGACCAAATCAGAAAGAAACTTGAGAGCAGATGAGGTCATAATCTACCCTAAGAGCTGTGATCAGCTGTGTTGACAGTGGGACATCACTGTGTTCTGGATTCTTTCGTTCTTTGAAGTAGATGATTGCGGTGCCCATTCAGTGGTTCCAGGAGCCTGACACTTCACCTTTTATAGTGTAGTTGGGGTGTGATTAGAATTTAAGAATTAAGTAACAGGCCAATTGAGTAATTAAGCCAGTGCATGAATAAGCACTTTTTGTTATTGTTGCTTCTCAGTCAACTTTATTGAATATACTTTATATACAGAAAAACCACCCCTTGTAAATGTACAGTTCCGTAAGTTTTGACAAATTTATAAAGCCTTATAACCTCTACTGTAATAAAAATAAAAAATATTTCTATCACCAAAAAGAAAAATCCCCTATTTCCCTTTGTAGGCCATCTCCCTCTCTGGCCTGGGCCCTAAGCAACCATTGGTCTACTTTCTGTCGTCACAGATTAGAATTTTCCTTGTCTCTGGGGCACCTGGGTGGCTCAGTCAGTAAAGCATCTGACTTTGGCTCAAGTCATGATCTCATGGCTCCTGAGGTTGAGTCCCATATTGAGGTCTGTGCTGACAGCTGGGGAGCTGGAACCTGCTTCAGATTCTGTGTCTCCTTCTCTCTGCCCTCCCCCACTCGTATACTGTCTCTCTCTGTCTCTCAAAAATAAATAAACATTTAAGAAAACTATAGAACTTTTCTAGCATTTCATATAAATAGTATTTATATAATATTTAACAAAATAGTTGAAATCAATGGTGTATTAAATAAATAGTTTAAATTAAACAAAAGGTTTAAATAAATGGTATCACACAATGTTTACTTTTTTGTGTCTGACTTCTTTCACTCAACATATGCTTTTGAGATTCAACCAGTAGTTTGTTCCTTTTTATTGCTAAATATTATTCCATTGCATGAATATACAAATTTTTAACTCACTTTTTTTTTGATGGGCACTAGTTTCCAGTTTGGGGATATTATAAATGAAACTGTATAAAAATTTATGCACAAGTCTTTGTGTGCACATGTTTTCATTTCCCTTTGGTAAATACCTAGGTATTGCTGGGTTGTATGGTAAATGTGTGATTAATTTTAGAAGAAACTGCCAAGCAGTTTTTTGAAGTACTTGTATTATTTTATATGCCCACCAACAAAAGATGAGAGTTCTGTTTACTCCACATGCTTGACAAAAATTGATGTTGTCAGTATTTTTTTTGTCATTCTGGTAAGTATATGTCTCATTACAGTTTTAATTTGCATTTGTGATGACTAATATTGTTGAATTTTTTTTTCTTATGTGCTTATTGGCCATTTATGTATCTCCTTTTGTGAACTGTCTTTTCAGTTCCTTTGCACTTTTTTGTTAGGTTCTTTGTCCTTTTGTTATTAAGTTATAAGAGTTATTTATATGTTTTGGATACTACTCCTTTATCATATGTATGCATTATAGATACTTTTCTCTCAGTGTGCCTTGCTATTTCCATCTTTTTACAGCATGTTTTGAAGACCAAAGTTTATTTTATTTTGTTGATATACATTTTCTCACTTTTTTCTTATTTGATTCTTGATTTTCATATGTTACTCAAAAGGCTACAAAGATGTTCTCCTATTTTTTTTCCTTAGGAATTTTGTCATTGTAGCTTGTACATTTAAGTCTGTGATTTCCCCTACTATTCTATATAAGCCTTGAAGGCAAAGGCCATGCCTGATTTATTTCTCTATTTTTTATGGTAGTCTGATTAATGTTTGCTTAACAAAGGAGTACATGAGTATGACTTGATGGTAGAGAATGATGGTTGTAAGATAAGGACGGATAGCTAGGCCCTAGACTGCTGGATCTGTTTCTTCTTGGCTGGTGTGACCTGTAGGCTTGAGTTACTTCTGTACTTTTGACTTATTGCACCAATCTTTCTAGTTAGAAATTTTTTAAAAACTCCATTAGACAATACATTAAGAAACTTGGAATAATATTATATTGGATCTGTTTAGATATTTTAACATAACTTTATTTCATTTTACCTTCCCATATTGTTGGTATAAATTTTTTTGTGTGTGAATTTAGAAACTTGAGTGTTACTAAAATTTTTTTCAAATCACCTATAAATTACGTACATAAATTGTAGAAACCACTTGTATGTATTTTTGCTTTAGTAAGATACACTTGCTCCCTTTTTTATAAAATAAAAGGAAACTTCATTTTTGCTTCTCTAGAAGAAATTATTAATAAGAAACTCAGCCAGCCATGGTTTTTGCTTCCCTCTCACCAGTAGAAATTGGTAACCAGTAAGCTCACTCACATATATTAGTTGATAATTGTATTTATTTCTCTTGATGTCAGTACCCACTTTATCTCCTATCATATACCCCTGCACTGAAAAATTAAAACCTCTGTTTTGCCACTGAAACAAGTGCATAGGACAGATAAATATACATGTGTCACATAAATCTCTACAATTTGGAGAATATGCAAAACCTGACATAGCCATATTTCACATTTAAAAGGCAAATTTAGTGTGTGAATCATGATGGAGGTTGGAAGATAAAGATAAAAACCTAAATGTTTTTGTTTCTGAAACATCTTTAGTGACTTTTATTTAGTTTCTTCAAATGGATAATTATTCTGTGCTTTCCTCCTGATCTTCCTTCAGAGCAGTATAGTATAAGATTCAGTGAGAACATTTGAAGTCTGGGTAGACCGCACTTTAGAAACTACTGTGTAAAGAAGTCTCACAATTTACAAGCATGCCCCTTGTCACCAAAATATGTGTTTGATATGATAATACTGAGATTTCATATATAGCTGTTGAGAGTTGAGTGTGATATGAGAATGTGAAGATAACTGCTCAAATTGTTCAATCCAAAGTCTCCTTACCTTTTGTATAGATCATACCATGATCCATATAATTAAAAGCATTTGTTTTTAGTATTATTCAGCACTCATTGTTTCTTTTTGGCATTTAGCGACATATTTATAAGTGAAAACAAAAGATGGAAGAACTATTTGTTGCATCATGTATCTGTGTTGAATGTTCCTTCTCAGGGAGCCACTGCCATTGGAGCCTAGTTGGTTCATCCTCATCTTTAGAAGATGACGAATACAATGGCTTATAGTTGGCCATTGATGATTTAATACCTGTCAAAGCCTGATGCTCAAGTTAGGCATGCACATAGATGGAAAGTTAATAAAAGATATAAATATGGGTTACTGACTAATTCTTAGGTTGTGTATCAGTACCTTTCAGAAAGGCATCCATTTTATCAGAAGAGAGGAGCTATGGCTGCAAACACCCAAGAAGTAGAACATTATTTTTATAAAGCAACAGATATGAGGGGAGGAGAGCCACAGGGACCTGACATGGCAAATCAATAGCTGTGGGTAAAATAAAACATGTATGAGTAGGCCCAGCAGCTCTTCCTCCTTTGATCCCTTCCCTCATGTCCCATTGTCTGAGCACATGGGTTTTTTTGGTTGGTTGTCTTCTGGGTTTATTGAGACTTCAACAGTCTTCTCTGGTACAGTAGGACTTCCTGCAGCACTGGAAGTGTTCTATATCTGCACTATTCACTACAGTAGCCACAAGCTGCTGTATGTAGCTGTTGAGCGCTTGAAACGTAGCCAATTTGACTGAGGGATTGAATTTTTATTTATTTAATTTTAATTAGTGTAAATTTAAATAGCCAGATGTGGCTAGTAGTCACCATATTGAACAGTGCAGACTTAATTAGCCTCTGGCCAAAGCATAAAGCATTGAAGTCACTCGTGTTACATGCTGTGAGGAGGTTTCTGTTGCCCTTAGCATAGTAATAATGCTGGACAAATATAGGTACTCAGAGTATATTAAGGTTTGTTGAGTTAAATTGAATGGACAGAGAGAGGAGAAAGGTAGGAAGCATGAAGAACTGAGTGGTGTCCTGGTAAGGTGTTTTGAGCTCTCATGCTAATGCCTGTCCTTTAGTTTTAGTATAATTTTGTCATTTTACTTTTCATTGTGTTCCATTAGGTTATCCATCTTGTGTCTTTTTTGGTGGCTAAATATTGCATGGACACAAAATTACTTTTTAAATACATGTATAGGTAAAGTATAAAGAATAATGATACATTCAACACCCTGGTCCACCTAAAATGTTTCTTTAGTCTCCTCTATGTACTTTCCCTTCCCTCCCCATGAGAATTAGCCACTAGCCTTAATTTTGTGTTTATCATTTTTTATTCATAATGTCATCACATATGTTCATAAACAACTCATTTTTTAGTTTTACAAGCTTTTGAATTTTATATATATGGAATCATCTGTGTGTATTCCTCTGTGACTTCCTTTATTCACTTAATATATTCCTAATGGCCTCCACATTGTTATATTATACTCATGTTGCATATCTATTCATTTTTGCTACTGTGGGATATTATTTTTATGAATATGAATATGCCACAAATCATCTATTTTATTACTGATGGATATTTTTTCCTAGTGTTTTCCTAGTGTATTATTATGCAGTCCTGATATCCCTGTATATGTCACGTGGTACACACGTAAAAGACTTAACTTCAGGGTCTAAATGGGTATTTCTCTATTCTGTGTCTTCCTCTTTTCTTCTTCCTCACCCTGTTCCCTCCCTCTCCTCTTCCTCCTCTTCTAGAATGCAGGGGAAATGAATGCAGAGAAATAGAGATTTTTCTGCATTATTTCTGTAGGCTAAGTGCTCCTTTAAAAGTATCATGTCTCTGTTTCTAGTCTGCCATGGTCCCTTTATGCTTTTCCATTCATAGAATAAGCTCTGATTTGGAATTGGTCAAGAATATTAGAAATGTCTTATTTCATTCATAGTCTCCAGCTCTTATGCAAATGGTACCTTTTGTGAACTAACACCTTTGTATCAGTTATTTGTCCCTTTTACTTTACATTATAATTGGTAATTAGAAGGTCTACATCAGTGGTTCTCAACTCTAGCTGTCCATTAGAATGTCTGCGGGGGAGATTGTCTGTCGAGCCTTTTAAAAAATATAGATGCATCATATTTCAACTCATGCCCCCAGAAAAACAGATTTAATCGGTCTGTGGGTGGGACTGGTTCTTGTGATTGTTTTTGAAGAACCATACATTATTCTATGCAGCCAAGACTGAGAACCACTCTAGAACAGTTGTCCTTAAAATGTTGTCCTTGGACCAGCAACATCTCTTGGGAACTTGTAGAAACATGAATCTCAGGCCTACCCTAAGATCTCCTGAAGCAGAAACCTTGAGTGTGGGGTCCAGCAAGCTGGATTTTAACAAGCCCCAGGGGAGTCTAATGCATTCTTTTTTTTTTTTTTTTTTTTTACAAATCGTTTATTGTCAAATTAGTTTCCACATAACACCCAGTGCTCATCCCCATGAGTGCCCTCCTCCATGCCCATCCCCCTCCCCCCTACATCCATCAGTTCTCAGTTTTTGTCAGCATTCAAGAGTCTCTCATGGTTTGCCTCTCTCCCTTTCCCCCACCATTTCCCCCTTCTTCTCCCCCTTGTTCCTCCGTCAAGTTCCTCCTAATCCTCCTATACGTGCAAACATATGATATTTGTCCTTCTCTGCCTGACTTATTTCGCTCAGCATAACACCCTCAAGGTCCATCCATGTTGCTACACATGGCCAGATTTCATTGTTTCTCATTGCCATGTAGTATTCCATGGTATAGATAAACCACATCTTCTTGATCCATTCATCCGTTGATGGACACTTAGGCTCTTTCCATGTTTTGGCTATTGTTGAGAGTGTTGCTATGAACATTGGGGTACATGTGCTCCTATGCCTCAGCATTTCTGGATCCCTTGGGTAAATTCCTAGCAGTGCTATTGCTGGGTCATAGGGGAGTTCTATTGTTAATTTTTGAGGAACCTCCACACTGTTTTCCAGAGGGGCTGTACCAGTTTACATTCCCACCAACAGTGTAGGAGGGTGCCCGTTTCTCCACATCCTCGCCAGCATCTCGTGTTCTCTGATTTGCTCATTTTAGCCACTCTGACTGGCGTGAGGTGGTATCTCAGTGTGGTTTTGATTTGTATTTCCCTGATGAGTAGGGATGCTGAGCATCGTTTCATGTGTCTGTTTGCCATCTGGATGTCCTCTTTGGAGAAGTGTCTGTTCATATCTTCTGCCCATTTCTTCACTGGGTTGTTTGTTTTTTCGGGTGTGGAGTTTGGTGAGTTCCTTATAGATTCTGGATATTAACCCTTTATCTGATATGTCATTTGCAACTATCTTTTCCCATTCCGTTGGTTGCCTATTAGTTTTGTGGGTTGTTTCCTTTGCTGTGCAGAAGCTTTTAATCTTGATGAGGTCCCAATCATTTATTTTTGCTCTTGATTCCTTTGCTTTGGGGGATGTGTCAAGTAAGAGGTTGCTGCGGTGGAGGTCAAAGAGGTTGTTTCCTGCTTTCTCCTGTAGGGTTTTGATGGTTTCCTGTCTCACATTCAGGTCCTTTATCCATTTTGAGTTTATTTTTGTGTATGGTGTGAGAAATTGATCTAGTTTGATTCTTCTGCATGTTGCTGTCCAGTTCTCCCAACACCATGTTAAAGAGGCTATCTTTTTTCCATTGGACATTCTTTCCTGCTTTCTCAAATATCAGTTGACTGTATACTTTTGGGTCCACTTCTGAGTTCTCAATTCTGTTCCATTGGTCAATGTGTCTTTTTGTGCCAATACCATACTGTCTTGATGATGACAGCTTTGCAGTAGAGGTTAAAGTCTGGGATGGTGATACGTCCCGTTTTGGTTTTGGTTTTCAGTGTTACTTTGGCTATTCAGGGTCTTTCGTGGTTCCATACAAATTTTAAGATAGTTTGCTCTAACTTTGAGAAGTATGCTGGTGCAATTTTGATTGGAATTGCATTGAATGTGTAGATAGCTTTGGGTAGTAATGACATCTTAACTATATTTATTCTTCCTATCCATGAGCATGGGATGTTTTTCCATTTATTTGTGTCTTCTTTAATTTCCTTCATAAGTTGTCTGTAGTTTTCATCATACAGATCTTTTGTATCCTTGGTTAGGTTTATTCCTAGGTATTTTATGGTTTTTTGTGCAATTGTGAATGGGATCAGCTTCTTGATTTCTCTTTCTGTTGCTGGTATACATTGTTGGTGTATAAAAATGCAACCGATTTCTGTATGTTGATTTTGTACCCTGCAACTTGGCTGAGAGCTTTCCCCCTGAGATCAGGAACACGACAGGGATGTCCACTCTCACCACTGCTGCTTAACATAGTGCTGGAAGTCCTAGCATCAGCCATCAGACAACAAAAGGAAATAAAAGGCATCAGAATTGGCAAAGAGGAAGTCAAACTATCACTTTTTGCAGATGACATGATACTCTACATAGAAAACCCAACAGACTCCACCAGAAGCCTACTGGAACTGATCCAAGAAGTCTAATGCATTCTTAAGTTGTAGAACCACTTCAGTAAATCGTTTAAGTATTTACAACAAAGCTTCCTTTTACTCAGGTCCAGCCTTGACACATGCCAAAAAGAAGGCAGTTTTGATAAATCCCTGAGTCTGAGCAAAAGGGGTCTTAAGGGCTACAAACTTCATTGGCATGTTACCATTCAATTGTAACCTAAAATGGAATGAAGAGGTATCCTGATTGGCCATCAGTGCTTATAAATGAACATACCCTTTCACTAAGAAGGGGCTGTAGATAGAGGAAGCATGAGGCAGAAAAGAACGGCCATACATGGTAGGAGATGGCAGTCTCAGAGATTACAAGCGCAGTTGAAAGAGGAGTCAGAAACAGCCACCAAGAACAGAATGACTGTTGTATAGTGTTTTTTGGGTAGCAAGGATAAAATAAAACATGTGAAGAGCCTCATGGACAATTAGTTCCAGTAAATGTTTAAAAATTTTATTGGGATAAAACACACATAACAAGAAGTTTACTATCTGTGACATTGTGCAACTAACACCATTGTCTATTTCCAGAACATTCTCACCCCCCAACAGGAAATCCCATACCTACGAAGCATTCACTCTCTATTCCCCCTTCTCCCTAGTCCTTGCTTGCTCTTCTGCTTTCTGTCTCTAAATATTTGCCTGTTCTGCATATTTCACAGAAATGAAATCATACAAAATATAGCTTTTCGTGTCTGCCTTCTTTAGTTTCAGCATAATGCCAGGGTTTAACCATTTTGTGGGG